>AP025047.1:19553265-19724871 GCA_036186865.1 Eustoma russellianum
TATGTATAACATAATATATATAGCATGTGCAAAAGTTGGAATTTAAATTAGAGAAAAATCGGGTAATCGATAAATATCGAAAATTCGGTTTTCTACGCACTTGACATGGAACGTTTTTCTTGAACATGATGTGGCACGTATCTAGACACTTTTTACATATAATATACATCTTAAAGTGTTCTAGAAAATTAAATTAAGGGCTGATTGGAATATTACATGTGTGTAATATTAAATGTGCACTATTTTACAAAGTTAGCAAAAATAAATTTCAGCACATGCATATACACACTTAAACGTCACCCCAGCTGAGATGGAGCACATGTGGAGTCTTGTTGGCATGTTGATTGGTCAAGAATCAATCATATAATGTTGATGAATCAAAGAGAGAAGCTACAAAAGGTAAGTTTTCAACATACACCTCTCTTATGTCACATGCTGAAAATTTCAGTATGTCACACATCTTGTGGCCGATTTCTTCAACATTAAGGGAGATATTTTGTTGATTTTTCATTAAGGAATAAATCAAAGGAGTTATGGAAATGATTTGAATTGTATGTAAGGTTATTAAGTGTGATATTCTTTATATCACACATGCTGAAATTTTTCAGCATGTGTGAAGTTGGTTATGGCCGAATGTGACTCTCCTTTGGTGTCCAAGTTCATTCTCAATCTTGTAGCAAGACTTACCTTAAATAATGGATGTATTTTTATTGAAGAAATTCAAAGAAAAATGGAAGAAATATTGATTTATCTCATATGGTAAATGCTGAAAATTTAAGCATTAACAATGTGATATGGCCGAATTTTTCAAGGGTGGAAGGAAGGATTTTTGTGTCTCACACTTTATGACAAATTGTGACTATTATGGCATGATTTAATAATTGATTATTTGGCATATATTTAGTGTTTTTTTTCAGAATATCCATGTCATCAAAATGATGACAACATTGAGCCAATCAAAAGATGACAAGTAAACAATGACTAAATGATGGTCCAATGGAGTGATGCCAAGTAAGCAAAACATTGTCACCATGATGTCTCACACTCTCTCAAGCAATTAAAAGGAAATTTTCAAGAGGAGAGAGAGGTGCATAGGGGACGGCTGGACATTCTATAAGGAGAAGAGGAGAACAAACAAAAACAACACCAAGAATTACATTCAAAAGTGATAAAAGTGCAAAAGCTTTCTTCTTCTACACTTTCTTTCTTTCTTCTCTTGTAAAAAGCCTATTGTACTTTATTTCTTTCATTCTTGGATAGGCTTCATAGAAACCACCATTCATACATCTTTGTAAAAGATTGATCAAGGTGTGATCAATCTTCATTCTAGCGAGGTGGTGGTGTTCGTGCAAATTGTACTCACAATACAAGGTTTGTAAAGGGTTGGAGTTAAGGTGTAACTCTATCAACCCTGCGGTAAGGTGTACTGCGTGTGTGAAATTAGTGTGAACCAAGGAAGGTGTTCCTTGAAGACTGGAGTAGGTTGTTTATAACCGAACCAGTATAAAATTCTTGGTGCAATTTACTTTCTGCATTTACGTTTCAGTTTCTGCGCTGTTTGCTCATATTGTTCACGTTCGCAAAAATAGTAAACGTTTTCTAAAAATTATAAAAATTTCCAGAAACATACATAAACGTTCTAGGGTTAATTTGGCACAAGTTTCAACCCTTTTGGACAAGTATAGGTCAGTCAAACATCAAAAGTTCTGAGACTAGTGCAGTCTGATTTTCAGACTTGCAAAGGTTGAGACTTTGGTGGTATTTGACCTACTTCCCAAAAGAATTTTCAAAAACTGTTTCAACCCATTTCAATATAGTGTGTGAGGAGTTATTGGTCAAATTTTCAGATCATTTGGACATTCACACAAATAGGAATTAATTTTTCAAAACCATCTACCGTTTCTGGCAGATTTGCACAATCTGAGTGCCAACGGTTTTTGAAGGGGTTAAAGGTTGAATTTTGATTTTAAATTTTTAGGGGACCCTCATAACATCTGAGGCTAAGTTCTCTCAAAATTTCATAATTTTTGGAGACCTCTAACCTGGTTTTAAAAACGTTTTAAAACTGATCCTGAAAACAGAATCTGTTTTCAGAACTTGAATTGGTTAGGTTTAAAGAAATTTTAAAAACCATATTTTCCGCACCACCTATTCAACCCCCCTTCTAGTGGTGCCTTGCAGATCCTACATAGATTAGGGCATTATATAGATGAGTGTATATTAAGTAGTTTAGGTATATACCAATAAGCTTTAGGATTTGTATAAAGTATATCTCCTACTTAGATTCTATCTCATTTTATTTGATTTAAGACTTATCATAATTTCCAAATTCTAAATAGATTAGGAGTTTATCATCTTTGATTTATTTATTATTATTATTTATTGTTTTTTATTATTATTATTATTCCTACGGGCAGGGACGTAACAGTCTTCCCCCCTTACAAAATGTTTCGTCCTCGAAACTTGTATATTAGGTCATTGATAACTTAGTCATTCATCTAGTTTAGGTCATGAATATCATCATATCAGCCTCACTTTTAAGTTGCTATGCCCTCAATTCCACTCGTACCACATAATCATTGGTCGTTCAACTTATATAATGGTAATCTACAATTCTGAATTCTTAAATTCATCATATATGATCCATCTCTTAGAACATAACTAAGCTAAATATCCATCGAGTATTCTAATATGTTACTCATTACACTTCTTCGTCATAGAACCAAGTTCTCCAAAATTAATTCTTATATACTTAAAAACTAACTCTATGATCGTAACCTTACTCCTTTGCGTATATCATCAATAGCCTAATATACGAAATATGTATATGGACATGTTTTTATTTAAGTTGCAAACAGAAAGAAAAGAAGTTCATGTTGTTCTAATTGGTTGAAAATATATCTTTTCTATTTTAAGGATACGAGAATCAAAGTAGTATATACTTGTTTTTATAAAAGCAGAGTTTCAAGTAAGCTCTTGTAAAGATAATGGTATAACTCATTTTCCCAAAACGGTATCTCAAGTGACCTTTTATAAAACAATGATATAGCTTATTCGTAAAAAGTATCACGGTGAAATCGCATTAAGATGTTGAAACTCAACAATATTACGTTTTATAAAATGAGTTGAAGACAATATCTCACTTGTTCTAAAAAAATATGTATATTTTGAAATTACTTCTAAAAAATAAAGGTATACTTGTTTGTAAAAGTATTACGAGTAAACTACTTTAAAGAAATTGAAACACATCGATTGTAAGAATTTCATTTTATGAAACAATTTGAACACAATGTCTTTTCTTTCCAAAATATATATTTTGAAAACTATGTGTTATTTCGCAAAAATTAGTGATTTCATCGCAAGCGGGTAAATAACTTTAAACATTTAATAGATAAAATGCTTGCAATATTGATAGTCGGCAATTAGATTTTATTTTGACAAAACTGCTATAACCAAAACGCAAATTTGAAGATATTGTATACAAAATATGTAAACATATCACTATTTGAAAACATCAAAAAAAAGAAATATATCTATTTTTCAAAGTTAGCGGAGTATTTGCAATTTCGTTGTGTTGATATACAAATACAGAAGAAAATATAGCATCCTAAGATTAATAGACCATACAAAGAAATGAAACTAGTTGGAATACATAAAAGCAAAAATCTTTGAAAAACCTTTAAAATATAGATGTGCGTGCTTATATGAAAACATTTAACTATTTGAAAGATTATAGTCCAATACTTCGTATAATCTTTCTAAGTCATCCTTACGGTCAAATGAAAATTCGAGTATGTGTCATTTTCCTATAAATCTAACCTTCGTCTATTATGATAAAATCCGTAACTTAAATTGTCTAATCCTAGCATGGCACGGTAAATATTAATCGACTTAAGGTGTTCTAAAGCACCATGCTTCCGCGCGCCACTTTGATCCACCGTACTTCTTTTCTTGGTTATTTCAGCCGCTGATTTTAACTTAGTCAGATCCCCCTGAAAAGAAACCCTAATTCTAATTCAGTTAAATCCTTCATGAATAGCATTTACTACTTATTCATGTTTACTCTATTTCAATTCAAGCCTACTAGATTCAAGCCAAGTAACTTGTTGTTTCTAGGGATCAACACTTAACTAAAGATTCTGTGACAATGTATCATTCTGATATAGTATAGTTGATTCTCGCATGTCGTTATCGATTAATATCTCTAATAAGACTAATACCGACGAACTATTTTGATAGCATTAAATTCAACATCTTAACCATAGACTATAAATTCTTTCGTATGATATCTTTTACTAAACTCTACTGATCACAACGTTTATAAATCGTTGCTTAGTTTCTATCATGCTACTATAAATCATTCTTAGTAGCTACGATCTCCGCTTAGACCTAGTCGAGTTCTGACACTTTTGTCAAAATAAAGGCATGAACTGCTTCATGGTACCGAGTCCCATGCTGCTGCTGCGGGAATGCAACCCTAGTAATCGCCGGGACTATCTGAATTCGTGCATCAACCAGTGTCTACGGTAAGACATCCTGGTTAATGTTGTACTTTATGTAATCTATTTATATGCAATTCACTTAGCGTTACTAAAATCACGGCTAAGGTAATTTGCAAAAGTTATGTTCAACTTAGATAATATAATTACACGAAATCACAGGGATATAATATCGTTCTTGGTATGTTTACCCCTCAACTGATCGTCACTTAAGTCTAAGGTCATTTTTTTAATTCTAAGATCATGCTTAGAATATAATCATCGCTTATGAATAAGATCAGTGCTTATGTTCAAATCATCACCTAATGCTCAGATCACCACTTAATTTCTAGAGCCAATATTGTGCATCATCATTCCTTAAGTCTACAATCGTAACTTACGATCAATGTCATCACTTAACTTCTAAGATCACGTCTTATTTCCAATAACATGCTCAATATATAATCATTACTTAAGACTAAACATATGCACTTATGTCTAAGATCAATCAAAATTGTCACTTGTGTCTAAGATCGTGACCTAGGGGCAAAATCGTAACTTAATTTCTAAAATCATGGCCTAAATCAACGTTTCCTCCGTAGATCTAGAGCCATGCTCTGATACCACCTGTAGCGCCCTGCTCCCGAGCTCTAACATCAGGAACAGTGCACCCGCCGTATCTCACTAAGGAGAATACAAAGCGTCAAAACCAAAACAGATACACATCAGCGGAAGTCAAAATTTAAACCTCGAAATAATCATCATCATAAATATCAATGTCTAGGCAAATCTAAATCCGATACAAATGTCAAATGTAGATATAACTAATTTTCTAAAGTACATAAACCTCGAGTATCAAAAATCATTATCTCAACTAAGCCCTCGAAATTCTCATTGGAATGTCATCGACCTCAATATCTCCACTCTTGGTCATCCTCGGTATGCTAACTCAATCACCTGTCTATCTGCAAAATATGTTAAAGCGTGGCTTGAGCGACAAGTCGCTCAGCAAGTAATCCCACTATATTTACCATGGGATCATACACAGAGAAGCAAGTGTGATAACGATATATAGCAACATAAAATAATATCATGCTTCTCTTCGCAAATAAATTTACAACTTTGCCCCTAACATCCAAAAGCAAATAGAGCAAATAGACCCAACAAAGTACAAAACAAGTCCAATTAAGTACGTAACAAAGTCAACAAATAGACCGATGACCAAGTCAAACCAAACGACATCCAAGCAAAGGTTAGTCCAAGCTAAAACGTCATGCAATTTTTCAAAACAATGCAATGCCAATGTTCCCATGATTTCAAAACTAATGTTTCCAATATCAATGTCCAATGTCCAAATCCAATGTCCATATCCGATTAAACCGATCCAAAAATCCAAATAATCAAATCCGGTTTAATCGGTCCAAAGTCCAAAATCAAATGCAATGGCTATAGAACTTTCCTTACAAGTGACTTATACCATAAGACTTACGAATTGATTCCTCCAAAATCAAAATATACTATAGACACCCTGTCCCAGACTAGGTCGTTACGTCTATAGCACCAAACATATATGCCTTTGCATCCTGTCCCAGACTAGGTAGTTACGCTCAGGCCCAAAATATGCATACAGAAGCCCTATCCCTGACGAGGTAGTTATATCTACAGCAATCCAAATAGGCATACAGAAACCCTGTCCCTAACGAGGTAGATACATCTGCAGCGCTCGATAACAAAAATGGGAATCAACCTGGCTTACCGATATATTTCCCTTGTAAGGGTGAATTTCCCAAAAATATGCAAATGCAACTTTCAAAATCATTTTCTAAGTATCAAAGTTAGTCCAAATTACCAAAATGGACCAAAATGTCAAATTTGCCAAAATTACCAAAATGCCGTCCAAATACCAAATAATTCCGAACAAATAATCCAAATAGTCCAAAATACCAAATACAACTCCATCTCAGCGATGCATGTATACCCATGTATATGCCGATGCCCATACATGTGCATATACATGTATATACATACCCGCTACTCCCTCAGTCTATTTTTCCCCCAACTCATACAAAAATCCAACTTAAATCACCCTTTTCAAATCATATTAATATATCTATATATTTATATATATACATATATATAATTAACCCAATACACACATCTTTACCACACACGTGCCTTTGTAAATTAAAAATCGAAGTACATGCATGAATGTCTTGGCCTATGAGCACCTCAAAAGAATTCTAGAATTTCGGCCATTGTTGTTTTTTTCTTTTTTTCTTAATTCAACATTTACAACTTATTATATACTTAAAATACAATATATTATTTTGCATATACATATGTAGCACATTTCCAAACTCCAACATTGCACTTTCGGCCATTTATAGTGGCCCTTACGATTTTCACTAACATACTGCCTCTTCACAGATCCACAAAATTGAATACATATATATATATTTTTTTTATAAACAGAAGGAAATCTTCCGGTCTTTATTTATTCGATAAATATCCCGTGTTAAATGGCCGAGGGTAGCCTTTACTACAAAATAAAAAATAAAAAAGAAAAATGAAATCAAATGATCATGATCATGCGCGGAACATGAGGCATGCTAATCACACTATAGTTCAAAAGAACGATGACTTCTCCGTCTAGTAACCATTGAGGACGGTGGAGGTGGTGGAAGGTTCTTCCGAGCTCGGTGTTTTTTCCAAGATAGTCCGCCAAGAAGAGCCCCGCCACTAGTCGATGTCATGTGACAATCCATATCATCCGCCGCAATGAGCAATCTCTCCCGTATATCATCATAGTCATTCCCTTTACGCCGATTAGATGAGCGAGATGCTTCATTGTCCGAACCTACTGCAAGATCAACCTCATCTTCCTCCTCTCGAAAGTGCTCTTGATAAAATTTTTCAATTAAAGGATCATAATCGGGGAAGGAAGGATGGTCACTGGCTGGCAGTGTCGCCAGTGGCACTGGCAATTCAATGTGAATGGATTGAATTTGGACTTCCGGAGCCACTTCATAATTTGGGTTCGCCTCTTGAACATGTTGTACATTTGCATCTGAAATCTCCAATGGTGGAGGAGATATGTATACTGCTCCCTCTCCTATGCTAGCTTCATCGGTATGAATTGATAGTGTAGCCGAGTGGGATGTATCCATCTGCTGCTCATCCTGCTGCTCTTGAATTTCTAATGTTGGCGGCACTGATAGCACGGGACATAAATATATAGTCAACCGAGAGAAAATCTGCAATGTAGACGTTTCTGCAGTAGTCGCAAGGTCCTGTGATTCCTTGGCAAGAATGGGTTGAGCTGTTGCCTCCTGTAGTTCTTCCCTATCATCACCGTCCCCTGCCCCAACATCAACCAATTCCTGCTGTAGAGTCTCCTCAGAATCTGCATGTAATTCTCCAGTCTGGACCAGATGTTGATTAGGAATAGAATCTCCAATAGGTTGTTCAACAGCCTCTTTCTGAATATTTCCTTTAGGAATCCAAACCTCACTCTTTCCTGCATTCTTCATCGGATGCGCTGGGACATGAACCTTCCCATCTCCACATGAACCTACTGAATGTCCAAACCGACGGCATTTGCTGCAGTACCTAGGGAGATCTTCATACACAACTACTTGAAAGAAAGAATGCTCTCCAAAATCTATGAATATCTTAGATGGTAAATCCATGGTGACATCCACTTCAGCACAAAACCGCGCCACAGAGGGACGATGAAAACTTAAGGTAGCCGAGTCCATCTTTAGCGGGGTACCAATCAACTTAGCAATCTCATATAACGTACGATAATCGTGGAGATGAATAGGAAGACCCTCAAGTGCCACCCACACCGGGACAATTGGGGTATCTAGACATGGATCAAAAGAAGGAGTCCATTTCGTGACCTTCATATCATATCCCTGGAAACGCCAATGACGACGATAAAAGAATCTCATATAATCATATTCGTTAATAAAATTTAGCAGCACATGTCCCTCATCAAGGAGACCAATATTAACTGAACCTTTGAACCCAATTCTGTCAATCGAGGCGCGCAAGCCTGCCATAGATGGCCGGCCACTCCAAAAGGCTCCAACCAGGGCGTACTTGAAGCGATTTGCAACAATGGCAATTTCATCTTGCGTAAATGAAACATCGGGGTATCCTTTATAGCATCCCGTTTCACGCGATGGGAATCTGCCTGCAACGGCAGACGATACCATAGACGCAAATGATTTGGAGAGTGGCGGCGGTTCCATCTCCGACAAAATTTGAAAGCATTAAAATGAAAAAGGTCTAAACTTTTGCCATAAACCACCCGTAGATGAATCCAAAATGAAGAATCGAAAATTACCAAATCATGCCGCCAAAAAGAATCGACCAAAATGAAGAATAGAAACAAGGGATTACCAGGGGTCGAAATCACTCCGCTGAAAAAATACGTCTTTCCTTTTCCTTTCTGCGATTGTATTTTCCTGTTTAATTTCTGTGTTTCTGTCTGTTGCTGGCCTGGGTATCGGTTGTGTGATCGCTGATCTCAAGAAATTGCGGCGCTCCTATGAATATATATATATATATATATATATATATATATATATATAAGTTCCAAAGACACCAAATAACTCTGGCCGAAGTCATCTACACACACAATTCTTATGCAAAGCGTACATATATATATTCTATATTATTATATACAACCTACAGCACTTCACAAAACCTTTGCACACCTGCTGGTCACTAAATCCAAATCGGCCACCACCAATGCATATGTATATAATTAGAACATACATAAATCTTAGGCATAATCATGTACAATATGTCACATATACACGTATATACAAAGAATCATACAACTATGCATTCAAAAATACTCATGCATGATCCGAGTTTATAACGAACATAACATATATAAAATTTTTGCAAAGCATAGCAAGTATAGGGAGATTACTTACCTCATTCATGTGTAGATTACGGTACGATTGAGTTTGGCTTGGTGTTGTACAAGAATTATTATTTTGTTTTCTTCTAAGGCACCTCGGCTGTGATGGCTACATCTGCAACACTTTTCTATTTTTTTTCCTTGTGTGGCTCGCTACTGGGAGCAATTTGAAATAAGTTTCTTGTTTTGCCTTTGATGAGAGAAACAAAATGGAAGGCTGCACTTTTATTATTTTTTTTATCTTTTCCTTTTTGTTTGCTACGTAGGAAAGTGGCGGCACCCTCTTGCGTGCTAGGTTTTGGCCACTGGAATTTTCTTTGGTGCCAGAAAAGGGACAGTCGATTTGATGTTTAATAGTGTGTATTATTTGTCTAGATTAGGGCATTATATAGATGAGTGTATATTAAGTAGTTTAGGTATATACCAATAAGCTTTAGGATTTATATAAAGTATATCTCCTACTTAGATTCTATCTCATTGTATTTGATTTAAGACTTATCATAATTTCCAAATGCTAAATAGATTAGGAGTTTATCATCTTTGATTTATTTATTGTTATTATTTATTGTTTTTATTATTATTATTATTATTATTCATACGGGCAGGGACGTAACACTTATCCTAATTTAATTTGAATTTGTAATTTGATTTAAACTTATCTATTTTACTTCCTAATCCTATTAGGATTCTTAGGGTGTTACCTTATTTTATTTTCTTTTGCTAATTCTTTTCTGCTGTATGTGTGAATGTAATATGTGTATATATTTTATTGCTGTTTTCTTTTTCTTTTGATGTCGGGTTGTATATGTGTAATATATATATATATATATATATATATATATAGTTATTTTGTTGTTGTGTTAATGTGTGGGCATAACAGTTAGTGAACAATCCACCTATATACCGTTTCTTATAAATCCTTAAAGTTGTCCAATCCTATGATGGCACACTAAATATTGATCGACTTAGAGCATTATAATCCACGATGCTTCAGTGCGCCACCCTGATCTACCATACTTCTCTACTAGATAATTTCAACCGGTAATTTTACTTAATTAGATTCCACATGGAAAGCAACCACTACTTGTTCATACTTACTCTATTTCAATTCACCTACTCAATACATCAGTACTTACGTGTTCCTATGAATCAACACTTAACCCAAATTGGTAATAAATTTGTCATTCCACTGTACTAATTTTAGTAATTGCTTGCTTATCATTAACAATTAATGTTCTTAATAAGACTAATATCTTCGACTTATGAGATACTCTAAAATTCAACATATTAATCATAACTATAATCCCTTTGTACAATGTTCTTTGCTAAACTCCACTGATCATAACACTAATAAGTCGTTACTTAGTCATTATCATTTTACCACGAATCATCTCTTAAGAACTACGATCCCCACTTAGACCTAGTCACGTTCTGACACTACTGTCGAGGTAGATGCATGAACATGCTTTATTTATCATAACGGTACCGGTTTGCAGGGGTCAGATCCAAGGAATCGTACGAATAGCTATAATCAGCACTAAGGTGAGGCAAATAATTCAGAGTCGTATGGGCTATCCTGGGTATACGTGGGTATATCCCTTATCCAATCATCACTTAGGTCTAATATCATGCCTTATTTCTAGAATCGATACTTGGTATCATCATTCCTTACGTCTAAAATCATTACTTATTTCTAAGTTCAATGCTTAGAATATAATCATAGCTCATGACTAAGTCAGTGCTTATTTTCAAATCATCACCTGATGTTCAGATCACCGCTTAATTTCTAGAGCAAATATTTTGTATCGTCAATCCTTAAGTCTAAGACCACGTCTTGTTTCTAAAATCATGCTTAGTATATAATCTACGCTTATGACTAGAATCAGTACTTATGTCTAAGGTCGACTCTAATCTTTAGATAAACTCTTAATGAAAATTGTCACTTACATCTAAGATTGTAACTTATGTTCCGGATCATTGCTCCTAATTGAGATTATCACTTATGTTCAAGATCATCTCTTATGCTCAGATCATCACTTATGTCTAAGATTGTGACTTAGGGGAAAAATCGTAACTTAATCTCTAAGATCATGGCTTAAATCTATGTTTCTGTCGTGGATCTGGAGCCATGCTCAAAATATCGCACTATCGGCACGTAGTACCTCCTGAACTCATCCCAATATTGCGTCAAAGTGATTGGCGGTGGCAGCTGATTCAACAGTTGCTACTGCTTTGCTAGGATGTCGGTCATGATGACCATGGCATTTGCAAGTGCTTGCGGATAATTCCCTGATTCTAGTGGTTTTCACCATTACATCCTCTATTATCGGCTTGTTCACATCATGCTGGCATTTTTTTCTGGAATTGAGAACATTTGAAAATATATTTATTTAAATACAGACTAAGTTAGAGGGTATTTTGTTTGGAATTTCTAACCACTTAGGGTTTGCATACAGAGGTTCAGGGGTAAAACAGTAATTAAATAAAGAAACGGAAGAACGCTCACACTCCCTTTAACTCGATCATAACTTAACTCTAAGATCATCTCTTAAGTCTACTTTATTTATTAGGGGTAAAATCGTCATTTTGGAAAACGATCATAGCTTATGTCTAAGTGATCTAGTTAATCCTGCGTTTCCGAGACGGATCTGGAGCCTCGGCTCTGATACCACCTGTAGCGCCCCGCTCCCGCACCCTAACATCGGGAACAGTGCACCCGCCGTATCTCGCTTAGGATAATACAAGGCGTAGTTCAAACTTCTTACACGTCAAAAATAATGTAGAAATTTTTCTGCGGAAACAATAATCGAAAGTCAAATTCAATTCATAAATAATCCCAAAATATAAATAAATCAGAGTTTAGGGCTAACGAAACTCAATACATTAAATGAAAATCTAAAAGTCTAATAAAACGGAATAAAAATGAAAACCATCGAGTATTCCCGAAAGAAATATCTCCAAGCTCACTTGCACCAGCTTGCACAGTCAGACTCGTCTTCTACAAAGGTGTACTCGTACTCGGGCTCACCTGTGGGAGGATAAGTGGGGGGTGAATGATTTGAGAAAATCACCCGTAGGTTACTCGTCTAATCCCAGAAAGGAACCATACTTACAAAATACATAAGCACGTAAGAAAAATAACAACAAATATATAAAGAACTAAAGAACAATAATAACCGAAATATAAAATAAACATCCGCATGTCCAATCGAATGCAATGCGCACCTTCGTGATTCATGTTTCTTCTTTCTATCGTGTCACACGCAACATCACTATCCCACACAATATGTTCTTTTCTTTTTCCATGACATGCTATGCATGACCCGGGTCCTACTCTTCGCTCCGTAATATGGAGTTAGCGGACATCGCTCCGTAACGTGAAGTCAGCGCACATCGCTCCGTAACGTGGAGTCAGCGGACAACGCTCCGTAACGTGAAGTCAGCGCACATCGCTCCGTAACATGGAGTGAGCGCCCCGAAGGGATGCAATGCAATGCACGTGCCATGAATGCTCAACACACATAACCAATAATCCGGCGCATCCATGCTCCTATATACCCGCGTCCATACACGTGCATATATACTTACATGTATACCCCCACTTTATTACAATGTATTCGTACTCATATATATACTCGCGCCCATACACGTGCATATATACTTGTAGGAATACCCCCATTTTATTAGTATTATTTTTATTTATTTAAATATATTTTTCTTATATTTCTATTTATTTACTATTTATTTATTTTTTTCTCATCTAATTCCATCACTTTAATTATTGGGAATGTCATAAAAATATTGTTAGCTATCACTTATCTCTTACCTAGCTTCTATTAAATTTTTTTCCGTGATTTTATACTAGTTTTTCTTATTTTTCCCTATTTATTTTATATTTATTACTCAATTATTTTAATTAATTAAATTAATACAACTTCAATACTTAGGTGAAAATATTTTATTTTTAGTATTTTATATTTTTTTAGAATTTAATTATAATCTTCTAGAATTTATTTATATTTTTCTTGAATTTTAAACTAATTTTAATTAATTATTTATTATTTATCAATTTTCAGAAATCCTTTTTTATTATTATTAATACCCGCCAGCTCAGCACACCTGGCTCGCTGACGTGGCGATGGCCTGCAGCCCGCCAGACATCCTTTCCCTTTTTTATTTAAATTTTAATATTTTTAAAAAAATTTATAACTTCTTCGTTTTAACTCCGATTGACCTCAAATTAATTGCATTTGACTCATTATAACGAGACGCATCTAACGGCACTGGACACGTCAACGCGTGCCTGAGACGAGCCGCTAGGGGCGCGCGTGGGCCCCACGCGCCACCTCTGAAACGCACGCGTTTTGCGTACTCGCCGCTGCCTAGACCCAATTTTTGATTTCTAGTTCAATTCCGACCTAATTTCCGGGCTATGTGACCTATTTCTAAGACTAATCATGTAATTTTTTCCCCTAATCGCATAAAGATTCAACTTTTTAAATCAATTTCAACATGTAGATCAACAACTTCACACACATACACATACTTGATCATACAAACATCAAAGAGCATGCATTTATATATAAAAGCAAAATAAAAATAAAAACAAAAATAAAATAAAAATCAACGCAAGTATGATTCACACACGATGTGCGGCCAATCCGAGAAGAGGGGAATGTAACCTACCTCGTTTGGCGACTAGTTAATTTCTTACGCGTCCTTCTCCCTTTTTCTCCTACACCGCAGCTGATCTTAGGCTTGGTGGTGTTGAATCTCTTTTTTTTTCCTTTATGTTGTTTTGGGCGAAATTGGCCATAAAATATTTATTTAATTGGTGTTGTTGTTGCTGCCGTTGGTGGGAGCAACGCTTGGGAAATTGGGAGGGGGAAACGCTGCTGCAAAGGGGCAGCTGAGGGGATAGTGAGGAATGGGTAGGGTTTGATTTTTGATTGTGGGTAGATATATATAAGTACATATAGATAATTTCCTAGGATAATTAGGAATTATATATAAGGTATATTACTTAATTTCTATCTTTATCCCACATTTTCCTATTCTCATCCAAATAACTTAAGATAATTATTAAATATTTTTTTAATATTTTCCTTTTGTATAGTTTTTTTTTAATTTTCCTTTTTTTTCCTTTTTCCTTTTTCTTTTATTTTTCCCTCTACCCTTAAAAAAAGGATGTAACAACAGGCGTCGACTG
This sequence comes from Eustoma russellianum, assembly GCA_036186865.1. Classification (NCBI taxonomy): domain Eukaryota; kingdom Viridiplantae; phylum Streptophyta; class Magnoliopsida; order Gentianales; family Gentianaceae; genus Eustoma; species Eustoma russellianum. Next base: position 19,567,889 of record AP025047.1, read on the forward strand.
CTAGCTGCTGGGCCAGAACGCATTCCATGCACGCAAAAAAAAAAAAAAAAAAAAAAAAAAAAAAAAAAAAAAAGCGATCTGCCGTCACTGCTTGCAATTTGCATGGAAATCCCCCAATTCACAATACTAATATAATTTGCAGTGGGTAGTAGTTCGGCTAGTGGGTCCCGATTTACAAAATGCCCACTCCAACTTGAGATATTTCATCCGGAAAGGCACAAAACAATCTTCCTATGTCCTATTATGTACATTTTTGACGTAAATTTGTTTAGTTTTGCTTAAATTGTGTAGGGTTTCTTCCTCTACATAGACACAAGAAAGCCTCCTTTCAACTTCACTCATATCCGCCTTTGAGACTATGTGGAAGTAGTTCTATGCGAAGAGAGCGTATTCTTCTCTTCACCATTCTGAAAAGGACTTATATTTGGTATATTCAGAGTTGTATATTTTATATGCATTGGTTATTATTTTTGTATGTTATGTTCATTATTATGTATTTTTTCTTCTAATATTTTGTAAATTTATTTTATATTTATGTACGTTTTTGCATATGCGTTGTATATTTTGTTATACCATTGTATTTGTATGTATAAAACAACTTAAAAAGATATAGAATAATAAACAAAACTTCTATGCGAAGAGAGCGTATTCTTCTCTTCAGCATTCTGAAAAGGACTTATATTTGGTATATTCAGAGTTGTATATTTTATATGTATTTGGTTATTATTTTTGTATGTTATGTTCATTATTATGTATTTTTTCTTCTAATATTTTATAAATTTATTTTAAATTTATGTACGTTTTTGCATATGCGTTGTATATTTTGTTATACCATTGTATTTGTATGTATAAAACAACTTAAAAAGATATAGAATAATAAACAAAACAGAGAGAAAAATAGCCAAGTCTGCCAAAAGAAGAAAAAAAATATACATATATATAACTCATCGAATTAGATTTCTAGCATACCAAAGAAAGAAACCGTTGGCTTCGTTTTCCCACCCGCTTGAGGATCCGATCAGATGGATACATGAACTTCTTCCAAAAGCCAAGTAATATTGGAAGCTCAAACTTATTTGCTCCTTTAGCTCCTTCAATTGGAGATAATTTGATACTCTACATTGTGTGATTCATGTTCGAGAAAGCAGCCAAGGTACAATTGGTTAACCTATGCTTCGACCGTCTTAAAAATATTGTAATGGTTTGATTTAAACACCATGTAATAAAGTCAAACTTTGTGGATTACTATTTCTGTTCTATTCTTAATTAGTTGTTAAAAAAGAATCATGTAATCGTCAATTGATAATTTAGAAAATTTGGCTACTAATAGTTACTATCATTAAAAAGTAAACAATATTTTTGGGACAAACCAAATAGGAAAGAAGACAATATTTTTGGAGACCGAGGAGGTAACAACTAAATTTAATACCAAACCATAAACTTGTGCATGATTTGTTTCTGTGACCAATCTTCACCAGTGAATATAAAATTCTTTACTAAACATGATGAAATGGCAGAGAGCTTGAGTGCCAATAAACGAGCAGCAGCTAGTGGTTGATGTCACTAAGGGAGTCTAGCTAAGTGATCAAGGAAGCACAGTCCGTGTAGAGATCACATTGTGGTCGTTGGATTGTTTATGGCGAAGTACAAACATCCACGAAACAGTTTGGAGGAGTGACTACTGCAGAAAGAATCAAATGTTGAAATTACAGCAGAGGCGCTAAAGTCAGTTGGGGTAGTAGTAGTTAGGAGTATTATGAGATGACTGTTTTACCCTTAGGTGTATAGCGTAAGGGAACGGTTAATGAGGGACATTTTGGTAATTTTGTATTGTATTCATATTTTCCCGCCTTGCGTCGTCTTCTTCCCGTGTTGTATTCGAGAGCTGTATATATAGCCTTTAGGTGGTGTGATCAAGTAGTTGAATTGACAGTTATCTTTCTCTCTCAATAAAATTTTCTCTCTCTACCTTTCGTGATTCGTTCTCTCAATTTCCTTTGCTTGAATGTTTCAATAGTTTTATGTTAATTGGAACCTTGAGATCTTTTGATTGAAGTATCAATTTGTTCTTCGGTCTGTGTTTGTTGAATTTTATCATGGTATCAGAGCTTTGATTGATGTATTTTGAGCTTTGATTGATGTATTTTGGTACGTTTTTCAAATCTACCTCTTCTGCAATGGCGAACAATCAAGCATCTCCTTCCAATCAAGCATCTCCTTCCAATCAAAATCAAACTACAATTACGGATCCAACCGATGATCCTTTATTCCTGCATCCTAGTGATAATCCTGCGTTGGTGCTTGTTCAACCTCTATTGGATGGAAACAACTATCACGGCTGGAGTAGAACGATACGCAGAGCCCTGGAGTCAAAGAACAAGGCAGGTTTTCTTGATGGAACAGTGGTAAGACCTCATGAAACTAACCGTAGATTTAATGCTTGGTCTAAGGCAAATAATATGGTTGCCTCTTGGTTAGTAAATTCTGTAATTCCCAGCATTGGTCAGAGTGTCATGTGGATTGATAATGCCGTCGATATTTGGTCAGATTTGAAATTTAGATATGGCAATGCGGATGCCTTTAGGCTGTCGGATTTACAGGAAGAATTCTTCTCTGTTAAGCAAGAAAACATGTCTGTGACCGAATACTACACCAAATTGAAGGTTATATGGGAAGAGCTTTCTGTCCTTAGATCAATGCCAGTGTGTTCATGCACTAGATGTACCTGTAATCTGTCCACACAAGTGAGGAAACTTATAGAGAATGACTATGTGATAACATTCCTGAAAGGTCTCAACGATGATTATGAAGCAGTCAAGTCACAAATACTGTTGACTACCCCGCTTCCTGATATTAATACAGCGTTTGCCATGGCTGTAAAGCTAGCGAGGAAGTTGTTGTATAGTAATAGTCAGCTGCAGTTCAATAACAGTCCAACTGCCTTGGTTAATCACAGAGCTTACTCATCATCAGAGGTGTCACATCCTTCAGGACCTGTCATGGCAGTACAAAGATCAATGGGAGGAGGTTACAGGAGGGAGGCACAGAGAGGATATGGAGGTTCAGGCTTCAAACGACCATTTTGTACCTTTTGTAACACACCAGGACACACTGTGGACAGGTGCTATAAGAAACACGGATTTCCACCGGGATTCAAGCAGAGACCACAAGTGAACTATGTCAATGGAGATGAGGAGTTCATTCAAGAGGACGTGGTGTATCAACACACTGATGATGGTTCTGTGACACAGAATGCAGACTATGCCTGTATGCAAAGCACCCCTCCAATATCACAGGAGCAATATGCGCAACTGATGAGTTTGCTCCAGGAACATAACGTCTCAAACCAGAAAGGAGCGGTTCAGAGACATGAGAGCACAGAAGGACATCATGCGGTGATGAGTGCTCAAAGTCATGCTGTGGCTGGTAAGCAAGCAGGTAACTGTGCAGGTAAGGCTTTAAACTTATGGATTGTAGATTCTGGAGCCACAGATCACATTTGTTGCAGTCTGTCTTTATTTGACTCCTTTGAACCTGTACATTCTTTACTTGTCACCCTTCCTAATAACCAACTCGTTGAGGTGTCACATGTTGGCGTTGTCACCATAGAACCATCCCTCATACTCAGAAATGTGTTGTTTGTGCCTGCATTCGCTTTCAATTTAGTTTCCCTCAGTAAGCTTGTTGTCTCAGATGGTTACGAAATAATTTTTAAGTCCAGAAGCTGCTTGATACAGGATCAAAACAACAAGAAGACGATTGGTTCAGCTGACCTGCACCAAGGCCTTTACTACCTGCGCGCTTCACCCATTCAACCATTAGCACATTCTGCCTCAACACTTCCTGCTCCTCACCAACCAACTCACCATTCCAAGCACCTTCTCTGGCATTCTAGGCTGGGCCACCTGAGTGAATCAAGAATGAAAGAGGTCCATAAAAGAGATCCTGTAGTTCCTATTGCATAATGCACTTCTGAATGTCTTGTATGCCCACTTGCCAAACAAAAGCGCAACCCATTTCCCTTATCTTCCTCTACATCCAAAAGTCCCTTTTCCCTTGTTCATGTAGACATCTGGGGGCCATACAAGCATTGTACCATGTATAGACAAAAATACTTCTTGACTATAGTGGATGATTTTTCTAGATATTGCTGGATTTATTTGATGCAAGCAAAATCTGAAACTCAATACATACTGAAAAGTTTCTGCAAATATGTTCAGGTGCAGTTTGATACGCACATAAAAGTGATCCGTTCGGATAATGGAAAAGAATTCAAAATGTCACAGTACTATGCTTCTGAGGGAATAGTACATCAAACTAGTTGTGTTCACACCCCACAACAAAATGGCACGGTTGAAAGAAAACAGCAACACTTACTCAACGTTGCTAGAGCCTTAAAAATCCAATCAAATCTGCCTCCTAGCTACTGGAGTTTCTGTGTACAGCACGCAGCATACCTAATAAACATCCTTCCTACTCCTCTATTAGACAATAATACACCATATGACCTGCTGTTTCAAAAGGCTCCAGAGTATCATAGTGAGAGTCTTTGGGTGTCTAGCATTCGGCCTGAATACACAACCTCATAAAGAGAAATTTGCTCATAGATCTAGGAAAAGTATTTTCCTAGGGATCTCTCTTAATACTAAAGGTTATATCCTTCAGGATTTGGCCACCAAAGACATTTTCATTTCTAGAGACGTTCAATTCCATGAGTACACATTTCCCTTTCATTCAATATCCCAACCAGACTTGACCTATGTCCCACTGCCTCAATCAATCACTCAGAATCTTGATCTGTCCAACTTGCCTGTGCTTTCCGATGCCATCACAGAAATACCTGATCCAATACCTTCAACACCTCATCATTCTTCTTCCTTGCCTCATATCACTTCTCCATCTTCAGCCACAGATCAGCACTCACCTACATCTCATGAATCCCCTACTGAGACTCCTGTTGACATTTCCTCAATTAGCATTGACTTACCTGTTACTCATCCACTCAACACGTCTAATACTCGACCTACCAGAGAAAAGAGAGCCCCATCCTATCTTCAGCAATACTATTGTAATCAACTCACTTCCACCAGTACTCATCGTCACATGTCCTCTCCACATAATCTTGAAAATTCATTCAGCCTAGCATCTTTGGCTCCTCACTACAAAACATATGCTTTAAATCTAAGCCTGCATTTGGAGCCTTCTTCTTATGCAGATGCAGCAAGACTTCCACAGTGGCAAGCAGCAATGGATGCTGAGTTACAAGCCTTGCAGGATAACCATACCTGGGAGTTAATGCCATTGCCCCCTGGAAAACGGCCAATTGGATGTAGGTGGGTTTACAAGGTCAAACTGAAGCAAGATGGAAGTGTAGAGAGATACAAAGCGAGGCTTGTTGCCAAAGGGTATACTCAGCAGTATGGAGTCGATTACCAAGATACCTTCTCACCCGTAACTAAAATGACAACAGTGAGAATGGTTTTGGCATTGGCAGCACGTCAAGGATGGCATGTACAGCAGATGGATGTCAACAACGCATTTCTCCATGGGGATCTTAATGAAGAAATATACATGGAGCTTCCTCCTGGTCTGGGGACATCACGGCAGAACCTTGTGTGCAAGCTTCAGAAGAGCCTTTATGGACTGAAACAGGCTAGTCGTGAGTGGAACTCAAAGCTTACACACTTCTTGCTATCTCAAGGATTTAAGCAGTCCAAAAATGACTACACTTTGTTTACGAAATTCGTAGGATCTGCGTTGTTAATCCTCCTTGTCTATGTGGATGACATTGTAGTGTCCTGTTCTGACTTATCTGCTATCACTCAAATCAAGGCTTCCCTGCATTCAGAGTTCAAGATTAAGGATTTAGGGGACCTTAGATACTTCCTTGGCATAGAAGTAGCTAGGTCCCAAGGGGGGCTACTTATCAATCAAAGGAAGTACACAATGGAATTGCTTGGTGAGACTGGTTTCCGTGCGTCCAAACCTGCCAGGAGTCCTATGGAGAGCACTACGAGGCTGACTCATGATGATAGTCCTGCACTTTTAGACAAAATGCAATACAGAAGTCTCGTAGGCAAGTTGATCTACTTGACTATCACTAGGCCGGATATATCCTTTGCAGTACAGCAACTGAGCCAGTTCTTGGACTACCCCACTGAGAATCATCAAAGGTCAGCACACAGACTGCTGAGGTACTTGAAAGGAACTATGGGACAAGGACTTATGTTTCTTACAAAAGGAGAGTTGAGACTAAGAGCCTTTGTGGATTCAGATTGGGCGGGCTGTAATGAAACCAGAAGGTCAATCACGGGATATTGCGTTTTTCTGGGTGAAGCTTTGATATCTTGGAGAGCAAAAAAGCAGACAACCGTGTCTAAGTCTTCTGCTGAAGCGGAATACAGGGCCATGGCATCATTAGCTTGTGAGGTTCAATGGTTATTGTATATGGCGGATGACTTGAAGTTGAGTAGACAGACTCCAGTTGAGGTGTTCTGTGATAGCAAAAGCGCTATGCACATTGCTGAAAACCCCGTTTTTCATGAGAGAACAAAACATATAGAGATAGACTGTCACATTACGCGAGAGAAGGTGCAAAACGGGACATTGAAGCTGATGCCTATAAGGTCGGATTTGCAGTTAGCTGATTTGTTCACGAAGCCTTTGGACTGTGGGAGGCTAGAAATTCTAATGAAGTCTTTGGGGGCTCTCAACATATATAGCAAGCATAGCTTGAAGGGGGGTGATGAAATGGCAGAGAGCTTGAGTGCCAATAAGGGAGCAGCAGCTAGTGGTTGATGTCACTAAGGGAGTCTAGCTAAGTGATCAAGGAAGCACAGTCCGTGTAGAGATCACATTGTGGTCGTTGGATTGTTTATGGCGAAGTACAAACATCCACGAAACAGTTTGGAGGAGTGACTACTGCAGAAAGAATCAAATGTTGAAATTACAGCAGAGGCGCTAAAGTCAGTTGGGGTAGTAGTAGTTAGGAGTATTATGAGATGACTGTTTTACCCTTAGGTGTATAGCGTAAGGGAACGGTTAATGAGGGACATTTTGGTAATTTTGTATTGTATTCACATTTTCCCGCCTTGCGTCGTCTTCTTCCCGTGTTGTATTCGAGAGCTGTATATATAGCCTTTAGGTGGTGTGATCAAGTAGTTGAATTGACGGTTATCTTTCTCTCTCAATAAAATTTTCTCTCTCTACGTTTCGTGATTCGTTCTCTCAATTTCCTTTGCTTGAATGTTTCAGTAGTTTTATGTTAATTGGAACCTTGAGATCTTTTGATTGAAGTATCAATTTGTTCTTCGGTCTGTGTTTGTTGAATTTTATCAAAACATATGAAATATAGAGAAACTCTAACTCAGTCTAGAGGAACAAATGAGCGTTCGGCTAAACCGCTAGAAAGCTGGTATCAGAAGAAAAATTTATAAATGAAAAAGTTATGCATCCTACCCAAATGAAGCTACCTACTCACCGAGACGCAATATAGACAGCTAGGAGACAAAATGGCTGTAAAAGATAATAGAAATCAGGCTTGATAAAGACCTTTTTTTTTCCTACTAAAAATTTGATCGTAGTGAGACCTAAATTTATTCAATTATTTTTTATAAAAACTGAGTCACATGACGTATTAATTCTCTACATTCTCAATCACATTATCCATTCACTCTGATCATATATTAGACCTATCAAATTTTAAAGAATTTTACCTTGCAGTCTCTTTTGTATTTACCAATTCAGATTCCGTACCTCAACTGCAAACGCAGATATTCTCTAATTTCATAATGGTAAATTTCTATTTTAATAATGACATATGTAAAAACAAAAGAAATTTTATGTGTCTCAACTTCAAAACCTAATTCTGCATTTAAGTTCAACATAAACTTTGTAAATTAAGCTGTGTTTCCCTCCGAAGTACCTTTTCCTATAGACCGACCGGTTCCATTCACTGCAATAGTAAACACTTGCAAACGACATTTATGCAGGGAAGTGTTGTTTAAGCCCTGAATGCATGCTTGACTTGACGAGGTCATCCTTACGCGAGTCGTTAGTTTCCACACTTGTTCTCCATTCTTCGGAATTATGCATCCAATCTCGCATGCAATGGAGAATGCAAACTCTAGCTCGGTTCAAGGCGTAGACCTACACAGTGCCGCTTCAGTGGCATCAAATGCTAGAGTGCTGATGCATGCTCATGCACAGGGTCCTGCGGTGGCCCAAGTGGAGAAACTGGAGAAGTTCAGCGAGAGCTTCTTCAAGCGCTGGCAGCAGAAGATGCTATTCTTCTTGATTGCCATATGATTGGCCTTGTTTCTGACCGAGGCCCCGCCTGTGGTAGATCCTGAGGAGGACCAAACCTAGAATGTGGAACACAAACTCTTTGTTGAAGCATGAAATTTCAACAATTGTGTTTGTTTGAGCCGTATTTTGGGGTGCTTGGACAACTCCTTATGTGGTTTGTACTACACGTACAAAGCTGCAAAGTCTTTATGGTAGGCTTTGGAAAAGAAGTACCATACGGAAGGTGCCGACACTAAGAAATTTATTGTCAGAAAATTCTTGGATTTCAAAATGCCTGATTCTTGCACTATTGTTTCTCAAGTTGAGGATCTTCATACATTGGTAGCCGAGATAGAAGAGGAGGGCATGTTGTGCAGTGAATCTTTAGTGGTGGCTGCAGTGATTGAGAAGCTACCTTTTTTGTGGAGGGAATTGAAAAGCTATCTCAAACACAAGAGAAAGGAGACAGTCGAAGATCTGAATGAAAGCCACAATCAAGTGCTAATCAGGCCAAGACCCATGTTGCAGAGGCCAAGAAAAAGATGGACCAATTTGGGGTGAACAAGAAAGGTAAGCAGATAGCCAAGAAGTTCACCGAGAAATGCTACAATTGTGGCATTCAGGGGCATGTCAGCAATGAGTGCCGGAAGACCAAGAAGACGCAGACCAAGGAAAAGGGGAACATTGTTGATGCCATGGACGATCTAAACCTCTGTGCGGCGGTCTCAGAGCTCAATGCTGTGGGAAACATGCATGAATGGTGGCTCGATACTGGCGCCATAAGACATATCTGCTCTAGCAGAGAAATGTTCATGAAGTATCAGCCTGGAAACAACAAACAACTTTACATGGGGAACTCGGCCTCATTAAAGATCGAAGGCGAGGGAAAAGTTGTTCTGAAGCTCACCTCTGGGAAGCATCTGATTCTGCAGAATGTGCTGCATGTCTCCGAGATTCAGAAGAATTTAGTATCTATATCTCTTCTAGTCATGCATGATTTAAGACTAGTGTTAGAATCCAATAAGGTTATTCTTTTGAAAAATGGCATGTATTTGGGGAAGGGGCACTTGTCGAATAAGATGTTTAAACTGAATGTCATCACTATTGTACCCAAAAGAGATTTACCCGCAGATTCTAATAATAATGCTTTCTCTTCTGCTTATATGCTTGAGTCTTCTTGTTTATGGAATTTTCGTTTGGGACATGTGTAGCTCCCGGCTCCCGAGCCCTAGTATCGGGAACAGTGCACCCGCCGTATATCGCTAAGGAGAATACAAGGCGTCGAATCAATCTCTTACATGTCATAAATGACGTAGAAATTTTTCTGGTGGAAACGTAAATCATAACTTAAATTAAACTCAAATAATCGTCATTACATTACTGAATAAAAATTCTGAAAATAAAAGTAATAAAGAAGTCCGTGACAATTCCCCCAAAAGACAACTACGAAAAATCAGCTGCAGAGTCCCCCTCGTATCCTAGCTGCAGCTATCAACCAGCCCACTCAGGTACGTCCCTCCCGTCCTCAACAAAGATTTGTTCGTAGTATTCATCCGGCTCACCTGGGAAGTAGGAGTGAGTGACAAAAAATCACTTAGTAGATGCCCACCTCAAACCAATATAAAACGTGGATACCAAAATGATATAGCCACATAGCACATAGATATCATATAACATGGATAGAAGAAAGTAAATGCTGTAAGTAAAGCACTCTACATAAAAATACGCAAGTACGTGATGCATGCTCCATCCACGTGTCACACACAACAAGAATCATGTCACGCAATATGCCCCTAGACCTATATGCAATGCATGATCCCGGGATTGACTGGATGCCTGTAGTCTGTACACTACAATCTACCCTGACAGATGCCCGTGGCCCATACACCACGATCCACCTTGACCGATGCCCGTGGCCCGTACACAACGATCCACCATAACCGATGCCCATGGCCCATACACCATGATCCACCATAACCGAGTACCCTGTTGGAGAATTAAAAGTTTGGGCTTTGGCCCATTAAGGAAGGTTGCAAAACTTGGTTGAGAAACATACTTTGAGCTTAATTATGATTAGTTCCCGATATTGACAATCAAAAATTAATGGGCCCTTAATTATCTACGTAACGAGTAGTTAATTTTAGTCTTTGGAATCACTCAATTACGATACCGGGTGAATGAGAAATTAATGCTCAAAGTGGATAGAAAACATGAGTTAGAGGGCGATGTGTCCTATTCTTAGGAGGCCACATCACCCTTATGGAGGAATACCACATTGGACATTTGGATATATTTAGCAACCTTATAAATGGCTAGAATGGACACTTTAGATGTTGATGCGATTCAAGGAGTCCTAAACATACAAACTTCACATACAAGGGCATTGAACATACTAACTCCACAAACAAGAAACTTTTGCACATATAGAAGATGTAAACTAAAGAGCTTCCTATTCAAACATGTGCAAGATGAACCAAAGAATGTAGATGCATGATTTTTCTATGTTTATTGAGGCCATGATTTGAATGTCCTTGAGTTTATTTCATATCATATGATGTAATGGTTGGTGGGAGGACAGGATGGCCATTCCATGTGTCGTCGTTGTAATATCGAGTCTAGTTGTTTGCGTTGTCATTGTTTTAGGTCTAGGATATTGTATAGAGTCTTGTAATATGTGTTTATAGTGCTAATTACCGTTTTTAAGTGTTTTCTAAGGTGACAAGACTAAAAAAGGAAAGTGGCTTGAAGAGACCCGATTTTTCAGGAAGGCAGCCGGACACCAGTCGGTATTCTGGACGCCTAGGTCGGAGTACGGATCCAAATGGGTTCAAACCACTTGGAAGTTTCCGATAACTCAATTTTTTGACGATTTTCATGTTTTACACTTTTGCTAATTCGGGCTACAAGATGGACCGAAATCAGGTGCAAGTTGGGAGTCCAGAATGGAAAGTACTGAAGATCACTAGATGGATACCTAATTTTTGGAGGCCCGTATCTCTGTCAAGAAGAGTCCAAATGAGGTGATTCAAAAGCCCAAATTCAAGGGAATATTATGAGCTACAACTTTGTAGAAGAGTGCAAACCCTAATTCGGCGTCTAGAAGCAGCTATAAGCCAGTAACCGACAGAGTGTAATTCCAGTACCAAATTTTAGGGATTTGAGTTATATAGTCTTCCTTGATTAGCTTTGACTTATCTTTTATGTAAATTTGATTAAGGTTGATAGTTAGTATTCTTAGGATTGTGATTGATTATTTTTATTTTAGGAAAAAGCAAATTATAGTCTTACATAGGTAGAAAACGGTGGGCACAAAAAGTTTACAGTTTTCAGAATTTAGAATTTGAGAATTTCAAAGTTGCAGACGTGTGTTGCTTCTTTTGGTGTGTTTTTCCTTTGATTTTCACAAAGTAAAATCAAGGCTAGATCCAATCAAGGTTTGAGCAAACCTATTTGGTGAATCACAATCCAAGGATACGGAACGACGTGTTGGATTGGGAGATTCGAATTGCTCAATGTAGACGTTGTTGATTTCTCTTGTCCAAGAAGGTGGTGTCGGCGCCATTGTCCCACGCAAGGGTGATCAAAAGTGTCTTTTGGAGTTGAAAGAAGCGATTTTCAATTCCATACGATCCAGGTTCGTATCAAAGTGGTATCAGAGAAAAGGTTTCTTCTTTACAACTCAAATATCCGTTAATCATTCTACCTTCATTCTTCATCATATCTAAGTTTCATCATTTTTTTATATCTTGGAATTTTCATTCAGCTCTCCATACTACTGAACTCGTGAATCCATAGTTTAAATCCCTCATTGACAATTTTTATTTAATCAAGGAAAAAGTCCCAGAACATACCCAAGGAAAAAAAAGAAAATTTCATATCTTATTGGATCTTTTCGCCCTACTATGACTCCATACATTTCCAAGCCAACGTAGATTGTCATAATTCTTGCTTGGATTCTTTTTTTCGTTTTACTTGAATCACATTACAACCATCTTTTTTTTAAAAAAAAAAAATTATGGTTCCTTATCCTTGAATAGAACAAACCCCAGCCGCAAAGTTTGGTCTTTTTGCATCTACTTCGCTATTAATCCTTCAATATCAGTTATTTCACAGACACTTGACAATAGGGTTCATTGTGTTAGGGTTTATATTCAGCCATAACATATAAATCAAGTTCATTGCTTAAAAGTGCTACCACACGTAAATCTTGTTGCTTACGAAGCTTTTAGTTGATCATAGACTTGTGTGACATTGATTATATTGTTTGCTTGATTTATATTGCATATATATTGTATCCAAGGATGTTTTATAACCCTTGAATCACAAAGACCCTTCACATATATGAACTTAAGCATTCAAGCCGAACAAACCACAAAGAAGCCCAAGTTTGGAAAACACCAAACTGATTTTTTTTTCAGCCCTTGCGTGATATGCTTAAATTGTTCATAAGCAAATGTAAATTGTGATCCTGAAGCAAAGGTAAAACAAAAAACAAAAAAAGGATAAACTGCAGCACAAGAAAAAAAAACCGAGACCCAAAAAAAACACAAAAAAGGGGTTCAAAGATAACAAAAGAGCAAGAACCAAACCTTGGTGGAAACTGCTATACAAGCGTACCAAAATTGTTGTTAGATTGTTCCCCATCAAGCTCCAAAAAAAAGCTTGTACCCTTTCAAGCCTCAAAATGCATAAATTCTTCATTGCCTTTTCACTTGGATACTTGATTGTTGTACTTGAATCAACAACTTGTAATTAACTTGCATAAGGCTAAGGTTAAATAAAGATTGCCCAGGGCAACCCTTAGTTTTCTTTGGCTCAGCCTTTGACATAATTTTTGGTCTCATTTTCCTTGATTCTTAGAAGGTTAAGTGTGTTAAATTGTCTTGTTCTTGGCTTGATACCTTTGCTTATTAGTTTCTGAAATTTGGGTGACACGTTAGAGAAAAAGGTGCAATTGATCATCGAATTGTGTTAGCCACTTGAGAAGCTCACTTTGGTTGTATCTAGCTCAAGATTGGCCGAGGAAACAAAAACTATGAGTGACTATACAAGAGAGGGAAAGGAAGATACACATCGATTTTGATTTCACTAATGTAACGATGTTTTTTTTTGTCTTTGTGTTAGTTTTTCCTTTCTTTGTTTTCTTGATTAATTTCATGTCACTCATGGATTCCATGGAGGATGACATTAGAGACCTCTATCGTGCAACGATAGAAGGCTTACGTCAAGCTCATTTCACATATGGATTTGCATATGATTCGCATGATATGAATGATGATTTTAGCATTCATATTAAGCATGATTCTTATGATGACGATGCTGAAACTTCAATTAATACACATGTTGTTCATGATATGTCGAATGAACATGACATACATGATAAGATTCTTGAATTGCATGATCCTAAATTGTTTAAATCTGGTTTGTCTGATGTTGAAGTTGAACATGACTGTGTGAAGTTCTTAGAACGTAACTTTGACATTCGTAAGAAACTTATAGCACAAAAAGAGCGTAACTTTGAGATCCTTATAGAAGTAGAAGAACAAAAGGTGCACAGATTAGACTTCCTTAATAAATTGCAAGGTCTTAGGAGACTTGTTGATGTTCATCGTGTTCATATGCATGAGACTGACTTGCGTGTAGAAAGTGATGAGCTTGAATCTAAAGTTGTTTGTGCTACAAAAGATTCACATGATTTTCTTGATGTACATGCTGATTTACAAGATGATTTGAGTGACATTTGAGTGACATTTCAAGTGAGAATAATGATGTCTTAGGTCATAAACATGATAACGTTGAGAAGCATGAATGGGTTGTCCATAATAATCCTTCGTTTGAGTTCCTTGATAGTGACATTCCATCACATAAAATATCTAATTTGCATGCGTATGAATGTCAAATTCCACTTGACGTTACGTTGCACATTGATTTTGAAGATGATAATCTAAATGTTAGTGATGATTTGTGCTTTGTTGAGCATGATAGTTCAAATACCTCTGGTTCGAAGTTCTAAGGAGCGTACAAGGTGTGTTGTTTATTCCTCATGTTTTACATACTTTCTCTTTCATGCATGATAAATCTTTTGTGAGGAGTTTTATACCTATCTTGTTAGTGCATCCTAAACATATTAGAAAGAGGTGCTTATTGCTAAGTGTTCATGTATATACGTGTTATAATGTGTTGTTGTCTACATGCTTCTTCCTTCAGTTAATTATTCATCCTAATCATGTTAAACTCAAATTATGCATGTTCATTACACTTTATTCTCCTAGGTTTGTGTCTTATATATCTTATGACTCATTTGTAGAGTATCTCTTGTGTCCTTTTCTGTGTTTAGATTCGAGGTCGAATCTTTTTGAGGAGGGAGGGAATGATGCGATTCAAGGAGCCCTAAACATACAAACTTCACAAACAAGGGCGTTGAACATACTAACTCCACAAACAAGAAACTTTTGCACATATAGAAGATGTAAACTAAAGAGCTTCTTGTTCAAACATGTGCAAGATGAACCAAAGAATGTAGATGCATGATTTTTCTATGTTTATTGAGGCCATGATTTGAATGTCCTTGAGTTTATTTCATATCATATGATGTAAGGGTTGGTGGGAGGACAGGATGGCCATTCCATGTGTCGTCGTTGTAATATCGAGTCTAGTTGTTTGCGTTTTCATTGTTTTAGGTCTAGGATATTTTATAGAGTCTTGTAATATGTGTTTATAGTGCTAATTACCGTTTTTAAGTGTTTTCTAAGGTGACAAGGCTAAATAAGGAAATTGGCTTGAAGAGACCCGATTTTTCAGGAAGGCAGCCGGACAATAGTCGGTATTTTGGACGCCTAGGTCGGAGTACCAATCCAAATGGGTTCAAAACACTTGGATGTTTCCGATAAGTCAATTTTTGTCAATTTTCATGTTTTACACTTTTGCTAATTCGGGCTACAAGTTAGACTGAAATCAGGTGCAAGTTGGGAGTCCAGAATGGAAAGTAGTGAAGATCACTAGATAGATACCTAATTTTTGGAGGCACGTTTCCCTATCAAGAAGAGTCCAACTGAGGTGATTCAAAAGTCCAAATTCAGGGGAATATTATGAGCTACAACTTTGCTGAAGAGTGCAAACCCTAATTCGGCGTCTAGAAGCGGCTATAAGCCAGTAACCGACAGGGTGTAATTCCAGTACGAAATTTTAGGGATTTGAGTTATGTAGTCTTCCTTGATTAGCTTTGACTTATCTTTTATGTAAATTTGATTAAGGTTGATAGGTAGTATTCTTAGGATTGTGATTGATTATTTTTCTTTTAGGAAAAAGCAAATTATAGTCTTAAATAGGTGGAAAACGGTGGGCACAAAAAGTTTACAGTTTTCAGAATTTAGAATTTGAGAATTTCAAAGTTGCAGCCGTGTGTTTCTTCTTTTGGTGTGTTTTTCCTTTGGTTCTCACAAAGTAAAATCAAGGCTAGATCCAATCAAGATTTGAGAAAACCTAGTTGGTGAATCACAATCCAAGGATACGGAACGACTTGTTAGATTGGGAGATTCGAATTGCTCAACGTAGACGTTGTTGATTTCTCTTGTCCAAGAAGGTGGTGTCGGCGCCATTGTCCCACGCAAGGGTGATCAAAGGTGTCTTTTGGAGTTGAAAGAAGCGATCGTCAATTCCATACGATCCAAGATCGTATAAGATGTGCCCTTGGGGCATGAGAAGTTTTTGACCGGAGGGAAGACCTAGAAAGTGCCACACGCGCGCACTCGCACGTGCGTCGTCGCCGCCCGCCCGTCTGCCGGCTCGGCTCAACTCAGGCTCGTGGCTCGTGGCTCGTGTGCATGTGTGCTCGTGCGCCGGGCCGGTTCCTATCTTTTTGGAGAAAATTTATTTTGGCTTTTGGATTAATTATTTTTTTAAAATAGTTAAAGGCTTCAGGCCTAGCTGCGCAGCGGCCCAAATTCTCTCCTTCAGGTCCGGTCCATTAACAAAACGCGTAACGCATATCCGAGGTTGATCAACCGTTCGGTTATGATTGTTAACGATTGTGTTCGGTTTTGATTATTTAAAACCAAACGATTCGATTTTGATATGTAAATCAAACGGTCTCCCGAAGATCAAGTGGTTTTGATCTAACGGTGGCTGAAAAGGCAGCTTTGATCCAACGGCTGAGATTCAAACTGACCTAACCACCCAACCGAATGTGGTTTTCATCTAACGCTCCAGATTTAATCTGGTGAATCGGTTTTTCATCTAACGGATGTAATTTAAACCTTCCAAAACCGCCAGGAGGTTTTAATCTGACGGCTCTAACCGATCTACGGTAATGATCCGACTGTCACGATTCCATCTGCGCAACCGATTCTCCAACCGACTCCCCTATATAAATAGGGGCAGGGTGTGCGTTCTACACACACTCACTCAAAGCATTCATTGCATACTACTTTCGTAGCATTACACTTTCTGCATCACGTCCAAGAGAAGTCAGGACACTCGAAGGTTCGTACTTGTTCAAGTTCAGCAGTGCCGCTCAACTGAACAGGTACCCGTTGTATCCTGGGAGACAGTTGCTAACGCCGGTTAGGCACAGTATACCAGAGCAATACGTCTTAAGGACAGAGTCCTCGACTCGCCCCGGGTTTTGTTTATTTACTGTTTCGATACACACACACACCGAACGAATGCGTCTTAGTACATGATTGATTGTTTCCAACAATATTAAGACGTATTCTAATTTAGTTAATTTTTGTACTGTTTTGTTTTACGCAAAGCAGTGTTAATACTGATTTGCAGTCTGCTTCTACTCATTTCTTATATCGGACTCTGTTCTGATCTGTACCTTTGATCGAACTGAACAGGAATGGAAAACAAAAGCTCGAACTCTGTTTAAGGCTTTAACGGTGCTCACTCCGTGTCTGCACCTGACAGGGCTAATAATGTTTCTGCCGGTGTGCTATTAAACACGGTTCCATTGGCACCTACCGGAGGGCCTCAGATGAATCCGGCTGCTACAGCTGCACACGTGGAGAAGTTGAAAAAGTTCGTCGGCAGCTTCTTCAAGGGGTGGCAGCAAAAGATGTTGTTCTATCTCACAGGGGTGGGATTGGCCAAGATGCTGAGCGAGGATCCGCCAGTGGTAGAACCAGTGAAGGATCAAAATCTGAACATGCAGAATGCCTTGGGTGCTGAAGCATGGGCGTATACAAATTTTTGTTGTTTGAATTTGATTCTGAGTTGCCTAGATAATACTATCTATGGCGTGTTTTGTACTTATAAAACTGCAAAAGCATTGTGGTCGGCTTTAGATAAGAAGTATCGTACAGAAGATGCTGGCACAAAAAGTTGATAGTTTGTAGATTTCTCGACTATAAAATGCTAGATTCCAAAACTGTCATTTTGCTGGTTGAGGAATTACAGATGTTGATATCTGAAATAGAAGAGGAGGGCATGACACTCAGTGAGTCTTTCCAGGTTGCGGCTGTGATTAAGAAGCTGCCTCCTTTGTGGAGGGAATTTAAGAGCTATCTCAAACACAAACGAAAGGAAATGAAGATGCAGGATTTGATTGTCCGGTTTCGAATTGAAGAGGACAATCGTCGTGCCGGGAGAAAGCCAACCACTCCGTCGGGTCAAGCCAAGGCTCATGTTGCTGAGGCGAAGAACAAAAAAAATAACACTTTGGGCGTGAACGTTAAGGGCAAGGAGATTGCAAAGAAATTCACAGGTAAGTGTAACAACTGTGGAAAACCGGGGCATCGTAGCAGTGACTGCCGAAAGTCCAAAAAGAATCAGAATCAAAACAAAGCAAAAGCGAATTTGGTCGGCGCAATGGAAGATCTAAATCTCTACGCAGTGGTGACCGAATGCAATGCAGTGGGGAATCCGCGTGAATGGTGGGTGGACACAGGGGCCACTCGACATGTATGTGCCAACAGGGCAATGTTCAGAGACTATGTACCCACGACAAACAATGAACACATCTTCATGGGAAACTCTGACAGCTCGAAGATTGAAGGATCGGGCAAGGTGGTTCTGAAACTGACTTCAGGACGGGAGCTGGCCCTGCAAAATGTGTTGCATGTTCCAGACATCAGGAAGAACTTGGTATTTGGCGCGTTGCTAGTTAGTCATGGTTTCAGGCTTGTTTTTGAGCCAAACAAATTTACCCTTTCTGAGAATGGCTTCTATTTGGGAAAGGGGTACCTTACTGATAACATGTTTAAGTTAAATGTTATGATGATCGTACCCAAGAAAGTTGCACCCACTGAGGCTAATAAAATTGTTTCCTCTTCTGCTTACATGCTTGAGTCTTCTTGTTTATGGCATTTTTGTTTGGGACATGTTAATTACAAGTCAATGCAACGAATGATTAACCTTGACTTATTGCCGAAAGTGGACTTTAATAATAATAAAAATGCCAAATATGTGTTGAAGCAAAATTGACAAAAGCGCCATTTCCTTCAAAAGAACAAAACACTGAATCGTTGGATTTAATTCATACAGACTTGTGTGATTTAAAGTTTGTGCAAACAAGAGGAGGTAAAAAGTACTTTGTAACCTTTATCGACGATTGCACTAGATACTGTTATGTTTATTTGCTAAGTAGCAAAGATGAGGCCATTGATGCTTTTAAAGATTATAAGAATGAAGTTGAGAATCAACTTAGCAAACGAATTAAAACAATTCGAAGTGATAGAGGCGGAGAGTAAGACGCATCGTTTAATGAATCTGTTCAGAACATGGCATTATTCATCAAACGACTGCACCATATTCACCTCAATCGAATGGTATTGCAGAAGGCAAAAGCCGTACTCTAAAGGAGATGATGAATGCTATGTTGATAAGTTCGGGTTTACCTCAAAACTTGTGGGGTGAAGCAATTCTCTCCGCCAACGTCATTTTAAATAGGATTCCGTCCAAGAAGACGGATAAAACCCCATATGAACTTTGGAAAGGCTATAAGCCTAGTTACAAATACTTGAAAGTGTGGGGGTGTCTGGCGAAGGTTGCTGTACCTAAACCAAGACAAGTGAGAATCGGGCCTAAAACAATTGATTGCATATTCATAGGTTATGCAACGAACAGTAGTGCATATCGTTTCTTAGTGCACAAATCAGACATTCCCGAGATACATGAAAATGTTGTCATGGAGTCGAGGAATGCAGTGTTCTTTGAAAATGTCTTTCCGAAGAATGACAAAGGTGGTGAAGAAGCTAGGACTAGTAAGCCAGTGCGTGAGATGACCCCTCAAGAGACTGAGGAACCTCGTCAAAGCAAACGAGCCAAAATACCGACGTCTTTTGAACCAGATTTTCTAACCTACATGGTAGAAAACGAGCCGAGATCTTTCTTTAAGGCAATGACAACTCAAGAAGCTCTTTTCTGGAATGAAGCAGTGAATAGTGGGATAGATTCTATTCTTCAAAATCACACTTGGGAGCAGGTGGATCTTCCTTCAGGAAGTAAACCACTCGGATGCAAGTGGATTTTTAGGAAAAAACTGAAAGAAGATGGATCTATTGACAATTACAAGGCCCGATTAGTAGCCAAGGGCTACAGACAGAAAGAAGGCTTTGACTTCTATGACATCTACTCACCAGTGACTAGGATCACTTCCATAAGGATGCTAGTGGCTATTGCTGCAGCCTAAGATTTAGAAATCCACCAAATGGATGTAAAGACTGCCTTTCTTAATGGTGAGTTAGAGGAAGAGATTTATATGGAACAACCCGAAGGGTTCATCGTTCCAAGACAAGAAAGGAAAGTGTGTAGACTTGTTAAGTCTTTGTACGGACTTAAACAAACACCCAATAAATGGCATTTAAAGTTTGATCAGGTAATGATGTCAAACGGCTTCAGGATCAACGAGTGTGACAAGTGTGTGTACATCAAGAGCACACCAAATGCCTATGTGATAGTATGTCTCTATGTAGACGACATGCTAATCATGTGCAGTACTCATGACATCATCTTGAATACAAAGAAGATGTTAACACGATATTTTGATATGAAGGACATGGGGGTTGCCAATGTTATTCTAGGAATTAAAATTTCTAGGATAGCTGATGGTCTTGTTATGTCACAAACTCACTATATTGAATCTGTTCTCAAACGATTCAATATGTTTGAAACAAAACCAATAAAGACCCCACTTGGCTTAAGTTTACACTTAAGGAAAAATCGAGGCGAACCTGTAGCTCAATTAAAATACTTGCAGGTAATCGGGAGTCTGATGTACATAACTAATTGTACAAGACCAGACTTAGCTTTTTCAGTAAACAAATTGAGCAGGTTTACCAGTAATCCAAGTGATGATCATTGGAAAGCTCTTAATAGAGTGATGAGGTATCTGAAATACACAATGAACCTTGGATTACATTACACGAGATATCCAGCAGTATTAGAAGGATATTGCGATGCAAATTGGATATCAGATTGTAAGGACTCGAAGTCCACCAGTGGATACTTATTCACTGTTGGTGGTGCTGCTGTGTTGTGGAAATCCACGAAACAAATGTGCATAGCTCGGTCCACTATGTAAGCTGAGTTTATAGCGCTGGATAAAGCTGGGGAAGAGGCTGAATGGCTTCAAAATTTCCTAGAAGATGTTCCATGCTAGCCTAAACCAATGCTCCTATTAGCATACACTGGGATAGTCAGTTAGCTATAGGACGTGCTCAAAGCAGCATCTACAATGGTAAGTCACGACACATACGTCGGAGACATAACACCATTAAACAGTTGATCTCTAATAGCGTGATTTCCATTGATTACATAAAATCAATGGAGAATCTTGCGGATCCGCTTACAAAAGGCTTGCCTAGAGATCGGATGTCAATTTTGACAAACGGAATGGGACTAAAGCCTATAATGCAAGAATCTTTCTAATGGTAACCCAACCTTGTTGACTGGAGATCCCAGAATCTTGGTTCAATGGGACAACTAAGTTATGAAGCTTCAGTTTAGCACTTAATCATTCCGTCACATAAAAGTGTTGTCTGCAGAGAATATTGAGGGTAAGCTAAAGCTTTCAATGATGTTCTATATCTTAATACATCAAGTGGAGTATGGCAGAATACTCTTGATAGGAATCATCTATGTAAGTGTGAAGTAGAGCCGCTTCTATGAGAAGTCTGGGAGGCAAGATTTCTCTAAAACACTTTCTGAAACCAGGTTGTGCATGGCCAAAACGAACACAACCATGAGAATCGAAAGGGTGTTAAAGAAAATATTATGTGAGTATCATTGTCTAGGTTCACAAAAAAGGCTGACTGGTTCAAGACGTCAAGTCACTAATTAGCCGAGTGAATCCGATGGAATATCACTATGAAATGTTCAAAGCCAGAAGCTACCTCTTCTAATGCAATATTTTCTTGTCTGACTTCTCCTTAGAGTCTGCATCTGCATTTGCATTAATTTCCATTCATGTAGGGGATTGTTCGAGACCTAAAAGTTTGGGCTTTGACCCATTAAGGAAGGTTGCAAAACTTTGTTAAGCACCATACTTTGATCTTAATTATGATTAGTTCCCGATAATGAAAATCGAAAACTAATGGATCCTTAATTATCTACGTAACGAGTAGTTAATTTTAGGCTTTGGAATCACTCAATTACAATACCGGGTGAATGAGAAATTAATGCTCAAAGTGGATAGAAAACATGAGTTAGAGGGTGATGTGTCCTATTCTTAGGAGGCCACATCACCCTTATAGAGGAATACCACATTGGACATTTGGATATATTTAGCCACCTTATAAATGGCTAGAATGGACACTTTAGATGTGCGCTTGCGGCATGAGAAGTTTTTGACCGGAGGGAAGACCTAGAAAGTGCCACACGCACGCACACGCGTGCGTGCCGCTACCGCCTGCCCCTCCGGTCGGCTCGGCTCGTGGCTCGAGTGCTTGTGTACTCGTGGGCTGGGCCGGTTCCTATCTTTTCGGATAAAATTTATTTGGGCTTTTGGATTAATTATTTTTTGTAAATAGTTAAAGGCTTCAAGCCTAGCTGCGCAGCGGCCCAAATTCTCTCCTTCAGGTCCGGTTCATTAACAAAACGTGTAACGCATATCCGAGGTTGATCAACCGTTCGGTTGTGATTGTTAACGATTGTGTCCGGTTTTGATTATTTAAAATCAAACGATTCGGTTTTGATATGTAAATGAAACGGTCTCCTGAAGATCAAGTGGTTTTGATCTAATGGTGGCTGAAAAGGCAGCTTTGATCCAACGGCTGAGATTCAAACTGATCTAACCGCCCAACCGAATGTGGTTTTCATCTAACGCTCTAGGTTTAATCTGGTGAATTGGTTTTTCATCTAACGGCTGTAATTTAAACCTTCCGAAACCGCCAGGAGGTTTTAATCTGACGGCTCTAATCGATCTACGGTTATGATCCGACGGTCATGATTCCATCTGCGTAACCGATTCTCCAACCGACTCCCCTATATGAAAAGGGGCAGGGTGTGCGTTCTACACACACTCACTCAAAGCATTCCTTGCATACTGCTTTCGTAGCATTACACTTTCTGCATCACGTCCAAGAGAAGTCAGGACACTTGAAGGTTCGCAGTTGTTCAAGTTCAGGAGTGCCGCTCAACTGAACAGGTACCCGTTGTATCCTTGGAGATGGTTGCTAACGCCGGTTAGGCACAGTATACCGGAGCAATACGTCTTAAGAACAGAGTCCTCGACTCGCCCCAGGTTTGGTTTATTTACCGTTTCTATACACACACACCGAACGACTGCGTCTTAGTACAGGATTGATTGTTTCCAACATACCCAAGGCCCGTACACCATGATCCACTCCACTCGACTCGAGCGTCTGAGACCCGTACATCTTAACCCACTCCAAATGCAAATGCACGTGTCATGAATGCAACAACAAAGTCGCCTGGTGCCCGTACGCCCATCGTCACCATCTCTGGCTCTCAATATTTGGCTTGGTAAATTTTTTGAATATTGGAAAGTTGTTATTTATTATTACCCTTATTTTTCCTTAGCTAGTATTAATTTTCTACTAATTTTTCCAATTTTTACTTATTTAATTCTATTTATTACTAATTATTTTTAATTACTTACACTTACTAAAATTTAAAAATTAAGTGAAAATAATTTATTTTTAACCTTTTATATTTTGTTTTGAATTTATTTAGAATTTTCTGATAATTAAATATATTTTTTTGGAATTTTAAACTAATTTTAATTAATTATTATTCATTTAAGAAATTAAATTTCAGATTTTTTTATTTTTGGTTGGGCCGGCCTGCAGCCCTGGTCTGGTCCGCTGGCCATCCGGTCTGGTCCAGCAACCTGGCTGGTCCAATGTTTTTTTTCTTTTTTCCTTTAATTAAATTCTATTTATTTCTAAACTCGATAAAATCTTCGTTTTAACTCCGATTGACATCAAACCAGTTGCATTAGACTCGTTATAATGGGACGCATCTTTTGAAAGTGGACACGTCAGCACATGTCCGGACGCGCCGTCAGGAGCCGCACGTGGGCCTCACGCGCCACCCCCTGAAATGCATACATTAGACCAATTTTGTCGACTTCCAACCCAATGCCAACCTATTCCGGGCTAGATGAACATATTCTAAAGCCAAAACGCAATTTTAACAACTTCAAGTATGAAAATTTCTAATCTTTTGGATTAATTTGAGGGTATTCTTAATCTAATCCACTCCTACCACCAAATCCATACACATACACGCGCGTATCAGCCATAAACAAATCATCTCATGTTTTATCATATAAAACATATGCAAAACTAATATATTTAACAAATAAAAACAGCGAATCACATAAATATACCATCAAAGCATGCATGGATTATACCCGTTTGAGGGGGGAAGAGGCACCTACATTTTTTGACGAATTAACTTCCTACACGGAATCTCTTCTTCCCAACCCTTCTTTTCTCCTTAAGGCCTTGAATAATTATCTTGGAAAAGGAAACAAAAAAACAAAGTTGGCCTAAATGGCCTTGCTGGAGCGGCGGCTAGGGTGCTGATGCGCCTCTTTTTTTTTGCTAGTCGATGGCAGCCGGAAGGAGCAATATTGTGTGTGTTTGATTTTTTTGTGTGGTATATTTAGATTTTTATAGAAGGGTTAAGGATAGATTTGTTAGGTATTTTTCCTTTCTAGTAGACTTAGGATAACAATGTAACATTTATCCTCATTTCCAAATCCCAAGTAGTTTAGAATTTATCCTAATATATATTTTTTCTTTTTAAAAAAATAATGGTCGTAACATCCTACCCATTTTTGTATCCTACCCACCTTACAAAAAGTTTCATCCTTGAAACTTGACGTACCTTATTCGAAAAGCTGTGGATATCTCTCTCGCATCTGTTCCTCAAGCTCCCACGTCGCCTCGCGCTCCGTATGATTTGTCCACTACAATTTGGCATAAGGGATGAGTCGATGTCTCAACTCCTGGTCCTTGCGATCCACGGTCCTGATAGGTGTCTCCTCATATGTCGTGTCGGGCCGAATCCTCAATATTGGCGCATCTAGAATATGGCTCGGATCCGGCACATATCGCCTCAACTGAGAAACATGAAATACGCACCTGAGCCAAGGCAGGGGGTAAGGCTAGTCGGTAAGACAAGGTACCGACCCTCTCGAGTATCTCGTATGGACCAATGTAGCAAGGCTTCAGCTTACCCTTCAAACCAAATCGTGCAACCCCTTTCATGGGCAACACTCTCAAGTAGACCTTCTCACCAACTCTTGCTTCTGTCTTGAGCAACCTTGAGTCTATCATGTATCAATTTCACTTTCTCCCTAGACTGCTGAACCAACTCAGGACCGGTTATAACGCGCTCGCCAACCTCATCCCAATGAACAGGAGACCTACACTTACGCCCATAGAGCGCCTCAAAAGGTGCCATGCTGATCGCACTGTGATGGCTATTATTGTAAGAGAACTCAATCAACTTGATCATACTATCCCAATTCCCCTTGAAGTCCAATGCGCATGCTCTTACATGTCCTCTAAAGTCTGAATAATCCTCTCAGACTGACCATCAGTATGTGGATGAATGGCGGTACTCAATCGTAGCTCTGTCCCCAACCTTCTCTGACATGCTGGCCAAAATCTGGAGGTGAATCTCGGGTCACAGTCTAAAACGATGATGAGTGGGATCCTATGAAGACTGACAATATCATTGATCTACAACGTCACTAACCTCTGTAAGGTCACATCACTTGGCACAGGTAAAAAGTGGGCAAACTTCGTCAATCGATCAACAATCACCCATATCATGTCGTTGTCATTTCTTATTTTAGGGAGCCCTATCACAAAGTCCATCGTCACATGCTCCCATTTCCACTCTGGTATCTCCAACGGCAACATTAAACATCCCGGCCTCTGATGCTCTGCCTTAACCTGTTGACAACCGAGGCACCTCTCAATGAACTCGGCGATGCGTCTCTTCATACCACTCCATCAATAGTGTCTCTTTAGATCATTGTACATCTTCGTAGCACCTGGATGAATCGACAACTTCGAATTGTGTGCCTTCTTGAACAATTCCTTTCTTAGATCCTCATCATCGGGCACACACAACCTACCCTGGTACCAAATACTGCCATCATCATGAATCTGAAAGCCCTCGATCAGACTGGTCAACATCCTCACTCGGATATCTCTAAGTGTCACATCATCCTTTTGTGTCTCCTTAATCCACTCAATCAGAGATGGTGTAATAACTAAGGCTTCCATAACATTAGCAGTGGAATCAACAATGTCAAGGTCGAACTCTGCCATCTTTTTCTCCAATGGTGTCTGTCTGGCATGATTAGACTTTCTACTCAAGGCATCTGCAACTCGGTTTGCCTTCCCCAGATGATAACTGATAGTCAAATCATAGTCTTTCAGTAGCTCAAGCCACCTCCTCTGACGCATATTCAACTCCTTCTGTGTGAATAGATACTTCAAGCTCTTGAAATCTGTAAAGACTTCGCACTTCACACCGTATAAGTAATGGCGCTAAATCTTTAACTCAAACACCACCGATGCTAACTCAAGATCATGAGTCGAGTAATTTTGCTCATATTGCTTCAACTGTCTTGATGCGTATGCAATAACCCTATCTCCATGCATTAACACACACCCTAGCCTATTTTTCAAGGCGTCGCTGTAGATGACAAATCCATTAGTGCCAGAGGGTTGAGCCAACCCTGGTGCAGTCGTCAACCTCTACTTCAACTCTGCAAAGCTTTTCTCACACTCGGAGGTCCATATAAACTTGGTCTTTTTCTGAGTCAATCGACTCAGTGGTGCTGCGATCCTTAAAAATCCCTCAACAAATTTGCGATAATAACCCGCAAGACCAAGGAAACTGCGTCACTCAGTGATATTAGTGGGTCGAGGCCATTCTGTAATTTCCTCTATCTTCTTTGGGTCAACAGGAATGCCTTCCTCAGAAATCACGTGGCCCAAGAACGTCACACTCTTCAACCAGAACCCACACTTGTTGAACTTTGCGTGCAACTTCTTCTTCATGAGAATCTCCAATACCTCTCGCAACTGTTCAGCATGTGTCTGCTCATCGGGTGAATACACTAAGATATCGTCGATGAATACTACCACAAAATGGTCCAACTGCTCCCTGAATACCGTGGTCATCAAGTCCATGAAGGCCGCAGGTGCATTTGTCAGTCCAAAAGGCATCACAAGAAACTCATAGTGCCTATATCGAGTGTGGAACGCCGTCTTCGCTATATTACCGCCTTAATCCTCAACTGATGGTAGCCTGATCGGAGGTCAATCTTTGAGAACACCCTGGCACCCTACACGCAATTTGTTGCACACAAGCTGATATAACAATAAACCGAATTCACAACGATTAAAGGAGTACATTATCTTCAACTGATCAAATAGATCGTCGATCCTCGGTAGTGGATATTTATTCTTTATCGTGATCTTGTAAAGCTCACGATAGTCGATGCATAGCCTCATAGTACCGTCCTTTTTCACAAATAATACTGGTGCCCCCTAGGGTGAAACACTAGGCCTGATAAATTTTATGTCTAGCAACTCCTGCAACTGCTCCTTAAGCTCTTTTAACTCTGCTGGTGCCATCCTGTATGGTGCCTTCGAGATCGGCTTGGCTCTAGGTATGCGATGGATCTCGAACTTTACTTCCCTGCTCGGTGGTAAGCCTAGTAGCTTATCAGGGAAGACATCCTTAAAATCTCGTACCACTGGAATATCCTCAATCAATTGCGTCTCAGCATTGGCATTCAGAGCATAAACAAGAAAACCCTCAGCTTCTTTCTTCAATGGCCGAGAGGCCTGTGATGCGGTCATATAGATCTTCCTGGAGGACTTCTTCAATTTGACATCCCCCTGGAAGATGGTCTCTCGCTTATCCGGTGTCTGCATACTGACCTGTCTGTGGCGACAGTCAATGGTAGCATGATATTTCGCCAAGAAACCCACGGCCAGAATAATGTCGAAATCCTGTATCTGGATCAGAATCAGGGTTGCAGAGAACTCAAGCTCATTAATCTCCAACTGGTAGTCCTTGTACTAATAATGTGATACTAGCACCTGATCGCCGGCGGCTCGAACACGATAAAGGATCTCAAGCCGTTCTGGTAGAATACTCAGATTCTCGTCGAATCTCTTGGCAACAAACGAGTGGCTGGCGCCACTATCAAATAAGACGTAAGGTGAGACTTCGCTAATTAACTCACCTGTAACTACGTCCCCGACCTCCTCTACCTCAGTGTCTGTCATAACATGCACACGAGCGTTCATCTGCCCCTTTTCTTTCTGTTGCCCCTGACTTGATGATGGAGGGGGTGCTTGTGCCGGTGTAGGGCATTCTCTAGAACAAAATGCTTCTGGCACTCCTCCCTAAACTGGGTCCATGTCAGCGGTGGAGTCAGTCTGCGTGCCACGCCCTGCCACCATTGCTCGGCATCACCCTCTAAGAATGGTACAACTACATCAACCTTCAGGCCATCCGGAACCTACATCAACCTCAACTACTCAGACACATTCTTGAGTCACATCTCTACTCCTCTGGTCGTGTGGTACCCCTGAACATAGGTATCCGACAGTTATGCATCTCCCGGTGGAAAAATCGAAGCCCCCTGGGGTGGTGGTGCTGGTGGCTGCTGCTGCTGCAGGTGAGCCATATGTGTCTGCTGCTGGGCCACCAATGTAGTCAGCGTGGCCAGGGTATCTGCAAGGACCTGAGGATGTTGGACCGTGCATCTGCAATAAACACCACTAGAGGGGGGGTGAATAGTGGTTAGCGGAAATTACACTACAACCCTTTGTTAAAATCCCCTTTGAAAACAGAATCTGAAACCACCTCAGATTCAGAACCTGTTTTTTACAAATTCACAAATAATTGTACACAACTCCAAAAATTATGAAACTTTCCAGAATTTAACTACAATGAGTTAACAAGACTCTATCCAAAAATCAGACAAAAATAAGATCGTTTGACCCTTCAAATAAATAACAAGATTCAGATGGTCAATCTGGACAGAATTGGACAGAATGTTGCTGATTTTGCAAAACGTGTTTCTCTTTGAATACTCAACCAAAAAGGTTGATCTTTATATCAAAACACTCCTTAGGATGTGTAGATGAAGTTTTCAAAAGGCCCTGACCTTAACCAACTCTTGAAAAATACAAAATTTAATTTTCTCAAAACTAGTCAGATTGCATCCAGATTGGAGCAGTTATCTTGCAAAGACTGAAAGACTAACTTTCCCTTGCTCAAAACAAGTGATTCTTGTTGAAAATGAAAGCTAACAGTCTGAAGTATAACTCCACCAAAAATCACGAATTTTGAAAGTGTTTAGATATTTTTTCAAATTGTGAGAAGTTGTGTGAAAACTGCAGTCAAAAACGGGCAGAAAACGGAAATAAAGAAACAAGAGAAGAACACCGAGAATTTATCCTGGTTCGGTCAATGTGACCTACTCCAGTCCCAAGGAACGCCTTTCCTTAGATTTCACTATGGTATGAACCAAATTACATCAAGAACCAAGCTTGATCCTTGGGTTAAACACCAACCCTATTCAAGACTTGGATGAACACCTTTATGCAACTCTTGGTTGCAACATCTCTATCACCTATTGATGTAGCCTTATAGATTTGGCTAATCAATCTTACAAATAAGACACAAGAAGGTGTGTATAGTGTAGCTGGACAACAACTAGAAATGGAACACCTTAGCTACACAAAGTATGAATGAAAATATGAGAAGAGAATAGCAAGACAACAATCTTCAATTTTTGCTTTCAAATGTGTGTTTTCTCTTCTTCACCTTGCCTTCTATTTATAGAGTGAATCGATGGCATATTCCCTCCAACTTTTAGACCATGTGATGGCTGAGAATTTTGAATTAAAACATCTCCATTATCATCTCCAACAATCTTGTCTCCATTACATTCAAATTTGAAATTTCAAGTTGGCAACTTTTGCCAACTAGCTTGCTTATGGTTTGTCTTCTTGTCTCCAACTCATAAAATGAGAAAAACATCATCTCCACCTGTATAATCACGTTTTGGAGGCTGTGTATATGTATACCAACTCAGATTTTTCAGGAGAAATCAACAAATAATAGTTGACAAGGTTATGTCAACATATAATATCAAAATTCCCATTTTTTCTTGACATATTATGATGAATCTTGCACCAAGGACACCTTGTAATCTCTAAAAGATGATGATTAAGAACCTCCAATAACATATATATAAGAGTCTTCAAGAGAAAATAGAACGTGACATCGAATACCGTCACATATCCCGCCACCATCGATAAAATCATCAAATGAGAGAATAACATAGAAAACCACCAAATAATCTTCAAGAATATATTAAATGAACTCCAGAATGAATATAATAAGATACTCAAGTGATTCCGTGAGTAAAAATACCGAGACTGTCTTCGGGGGTAAAATGACCAAAATGCCCCTAGTGAGATAAAACTCCAGAAATGACCCCGATGGTCAGAAATAATCACAATACCACCTTTGTCATGATAACCAAGATAATAATATGCACTTGAAATATTTTTCACCATATGATGTTCCTACAAAACTTAAAATACCAATTTTGCCCTTTTTGGTAAGTTGTAGAAACTTCCAAGGCACGTTAGTCTCAAGACAATAATAATCACCAAAAACACATAATAAGCACATAATGAGCATGTATAAATCATGTACAAATGAAAACAACCATTTTATCACATTTTAGAAAATTATTTCTAAAAACTCTAGACATCGATCGATCGAAGCGCCTCAGCTTCATAGATCGATGTCTCACATAAAGGTCTTAAACTTATCTGCCTTTCATAGATCGATCGATGTGAACTTGTTCAACTTTTAATCACATATAACACCATGTGTGACATTTTTAAGTATTCATCACTTAAAATCATGACTTTGAAAATTATCCAAACATATTTCTCTACATTCTCCCCCTTTTGGATGATTTTAAAAATAACCTAACATGATTTTAATGTCACAACTTATAACCAAAAGTTTAACCAAATGTTTAACCAAAAGTTTAACCAAATGTTTTCAACTATGTTTTCAACGTTTAAATAGTATGCTGCTCCCCCTCAACTCATACTCTCCCCCTTAACCTATGCTCCAAAATTTATACCAATAAAAACTTAGCATATGATTCATCATGACTTACCAACTAAAACATGACTTACCAACTAAAATCATGTTCTTATTCTATCTCCCCCTTTATTTTGCAAATCATGCAAAAGATAGAACTATACAATGGTATCGTAAGTCATCATTCCTAATTTGGCTCGTAAGTTTTCAAAAGTGGCTTGATTAAGGGGTTTGGTGAAGATGTCAGCGATTTGGTGATCAGTTCTTATATGGTTTATCACTATGTCCTCATTTTGAACATGATCGCGAAGAAAGTGGTATCGCACCTCAATGTGTTTGGCCTTAGAATGAAGTACCGGATTCCGGGAAAGATTGATTGCACTTGTGCTATCGCAGAAAATTGGAATCTTATTCATTTTAATGCCAAAATCACTAAGTTTCTGTTTAAGCCAAAGTATTTGGGTAGTACATAAACTCAAAGCAATATACTCAGCTTCAGTGGTAGAAAGAGCTACACTAGCTTGCTTTTTAGAAAACCAAGAGATCAAATTGGTTCCTATAAATTGACATGTACCGCTAGTGGATTTTCTATCTAACCTGCAACCACCATAATCAGCATCACTATATGCGTGTAATTCCAACTTAGCGTTTCTATCATACCACAATCCTAAGTGAGGTGTATGCTTAAGATATCTAAAGATCTTTTTCACTACATTGTAATGTGATACCTTAGGACAAGATTGAAACCTAGGACACATACACACACTAAACATAATATCAGGTCTTGATGCATTTAAGTATAACAATGAGCCAATCATAGACCTATAAAGTGTGTCATCAAAAGGTTTACCATTTTCATCCTTATCAAGTTTGTACTAACACTCATAGGCGTAGCTGTAGGTTTCAATTCTTCAAAGCCAAACTTCTTAATCATATCAATGACATACTTAAGTTGGCTAATGTGAATTCCTTGAGGGGTTTGTTTGATTTGAAGTCCTAAGAAATAATTCAACTCTCCTACCATTGACATTTCAAACTCTGACTTCATACATTCTTCGAAGTCTTTTACTAAAGTAGGGTTGGTTGAACCAAAGATTATATCATCTACGTATATTTGAACTATTAACAAATCATTACCTTTTCTTCTTAGGAATAATGTATTGTTGATGGTCCCCCTTTGATAATTATTTGCAATAAGAAAGTTTGCAAATCTATCATACCAAGCTCTTGGAGCTTGTTTTAAACCATATAGAGCTTTCTTACGCTTATAAACATGGTTCGGATTCTTCGGATTTTCGAATCCAGGAGGTTGTTTTACAAACACTTTTTCTTCGATGTATCCATTCAAGAACGCACTCTTGACATCCATTTGGAAGAGCTTAATTTTGCTTATACTTGCAATCGCAAGTAACAATCTAATTGCTTCTAGTCGTGCAACGGGTGCAAATGTTTCTTCATAATCTATTCCTTCTTGTTGATTATAACCTTGTGCAACTAGTCTAGCCTTATTCCTTGTAATATTTCCTTGTTCATCCATTTTATTCCTAAAAAACCCATTTAGTTCCTATGATAGACTTGTCTTCAGGTTTAGGTACTAAGTCCCACACGTTGTTCCTTGTGAATTGATTTAATTCCTCATGCATAGCATCTATCCATGATATGTCACCTAAGGCTTCCTTTATGTTCTTAGGTTCTAATTGTGAGATTAAGCCATGTCCTTCAAGTTGACTTATATTTCTACGTGTTTTAACCCCAACACTTGGATCCCCAATGATTAGTTCTCTAGGGTGCCACCAATTCCCAGATTGATTAAGTTCACCCTCATCTTGTTCAAATATTTCATTAGTGTGAACATTATCATATGTAATTGGATCATTAGTTGTATCTTCTAATTGCAGAGTCTCTTGATTTATTTCATCTAAGGGTTCATGTTTGTCTTGTTCAGGGGGAGTTAGTTCTAGATGATCAAGTGCAGGCTCAAGTAATACATCATCATCAAACATATTTTCAATATTTGTTTCTTGTTTATGTTGATATTTATCACTAACTTCAAAGCATGCATTTTCATTGAATTTCACATGTATGGATTCAATTATTTTTCTAGATGCAGGATTATAACACCTATATGCTCTTGAGTTAGTTGAATACCCAACAAATATGCATTCAATAGACTTTTGTTCAAATTTATCAAGATTATCCTTAGTGTTCAGCACAAAACATTTACATCCGAATACTTTAAGATAATCTATCTTAGGTTGTCTATTGTTTAGCAATTCATAAGGCGTTTTATTTAATTTCTTTCTAATAGTGAGCCTATTTATAATATAGCATGCACAACTAACAGCTTCAGCCCATAAATATTTAGGTAATTTATTTTCACACAGCATTGTCCTAGCAACTTCTAGAATTGTTCTATTTTTACGTTCAACAACTCCATTGAGTTGTAGTGTTATAGGTGGTGAGAATTCATGTTTTATTCCATATAGTTCGCAAAATTTTATTACGTCTTTGTTTTTAAATTCTCCACCTCTATCGCTTCTAATTCTTTTAACATTTTCTTCATAAATGTTTTCAAGTTGCTTAATAAGAGTTTTGATTGCTAATGGAGCATCATCTTTGTGTGTTAAGAACAATATCCATGTGTAGCATGAGTAATCATCTACTATGACACACACATAGTAGTGTCCACCTAGACTTCTTGTCCTACTTGGACCAAATAAGTCTAAATGAAGCAATTCTAGTACATGACTAGTACTCACTTCATGTTTCGGTTTTAAGGTTTCTTTAATGTGTTTTCCCTTAATACATGTTTCACACATTTGAAAATTATCTAAGTCTAACTTAGGCATTCCTCTAAATAAATTCTTCTTAGATAATTTCTTAATAGTTGAAATTCCTATATGGCCTAATCTTCTATGCCATAAATTTACATCTAAGTCATGTGATATTAGACACTTAACCTTAGCATCTAACATGTTATCTAAGGTAAGAGTATAAATATTTCCATCTCTATTTCTTTTTAAAACCGTTTCTCCTTTTTCATTTATTATATCACAAGAATTGGGAAGAAAGGAGACATTATAACCACAATCTATAAGTTGAGAAATACTAAGTAAATTATAAGATAGATTGCTTACTAATAACACATTTCGTATTTGAAATGTGTTAGGGTCCCCAATTGTTCCTTTTCCAACAACTTGTCCTTTGTTGTTGTCACCGAATGTTACTTTTCCTCCATCCTTGATGTGTTCCAATTCGATGAATAGTTTGGGGTTCCCTGTCATATGCCTCAAACATCCACTATCTAAAAACCATTTGGTTTTTAGATTCTTTGACTTTGCCTCCTTCTTGCATTCCTTGCGTTTATCCTACAATGGAGACAAAGTTTTAGGTACCCTTTATTTGGGTCTTTGAATGTTAGGGGCACTATTCTTGTTTAGATATCCCTTAGGTATCCAAACTTGAATATACCTTCTAGGCACATTTTTAGTATTGTTATGATTTGGAAAATAAGAAGAATTAGCATATACATGATTATTCCACATAAGTGAAGATTCATTGTTATACATGTTGTGCCATGGTTGATAATCATTATAGGATGGCCGAGATTTATGATGGGTATAAGGCATGTGAATTTGTTTCTTATATGGCACTATATAAGTGTGTTTGTAAGCATTTCTATAAGACTTATAAGAGTGTTGCCTATACTTAGGTTCACAATAAGTTGTATGCATTTTATTCGGTCTAGTTGCATTTGTATACATGTAGGCATAATTTATATGTTGTCTAGATGCAAAGTTTGGCCTAGATGTATGTTTATGCGTGTGTACTTTTATGGGTGTATGTTGCATTTTTGCCTTGATATAAGTAGACGAAGGTGTAGAAGCAGGCAAAGTTGATTTTGTTGTATTATATGGTAACTTTGTACTAGATGAAACAAACTTAGTCTTTTTATTTACTTTTTCATTTTCTTCTTTATAGCCTAAGTCGGTTTTATCATTACCATACTTTTATGATGAGATAAGTGTATCTAACATATTTGCACCCGATTTAAATTGCTCTAACATTTTTTCTAAGTTAAGTTTAGACAACTTAAGTTGTGTTATTTCATGTTCACAACTTTCTATCTTAGATTTTAACATCTTATTTTCCATTTTTATCTTATGTTCATCTTTCCTATATGATTCAATTTTATTCTCTAAAGAATCAAGAGTATTAGTAGACTCTTGTTTAAGAGATTCTAGTTGATCGGAAAATTCCAAGTTGGACGTCTTCAACTTGTCATTTTCTTCAACTAGTTTCTTCTTTTCTTTAGAGAGCTTCTTACAGTGAGCATGCATTCTTAGGAATTCTTCATACATTTGATCAAGTGTCATGTCACTATCAGAATCACTATCAGAAGAAGAACATACCTCGTTGGATACGAAGCAGACTTGAGCTTCCTCAGTTTCGGATTCTGAGTCGGATGAGTCGCTCCATGTGCTCACCTTCATTGCTCGTTTCCCTTTTCTTGCCTTAGACTCCGTTGTCTTTGTCGTTTGAGCCTCCTTGTCCTTGGCTTGTTTATTATTGTTGTTGTTATTATTATTTTTCTTCGTGGGACAGTCGTATGAAATATGTCCTTTTTGACCGCATTCATAACACTTTAATTCTTTATTATTCCATTTGTTTATGTTATTCTTCCTAGGTTGAGAAGAAGAAGAAGAATTACGTTGTCTATTCCTATTTGGACGTTTGAAAAATTTTCTTAGTTTTCTAGCTATCAATATCAACTCATCGTCTAATTCAGTATCGCTATTACTATCATCATTACTAGCATGTGTTTCGGTTGTTTTGAAAGTTATTGACTTACCGGATGACTTAGACGATTCAGACTTTCGTTGGTTTAATTTAACCTCGTAAACTTTAAGAGACCCGATCAATTCATCCATCTTAGTGATTGACTTTGTCTCCTCGATTGCAGTCACCGTTGGATCCTATTCAGCAGGGAGGCTTCGTAACACCTTTTGAACCTTTTCACTGTTCGAAAATGACTTTCCTAAAGCTTCAAGGGCATTGAAAATATTAGTAATCCTCAAATCCATAGATTTTATGGATTCGTTTGGCAACATTTTGAAAGTCTCTAATTCAGTCATAAGCATGTTTATTTTTGACTCTTTAACACCACTAGTACCTTCATGCTTTAATATAAGTGATTTCCACATGTCGTGTGCGCTTATGCAATTTGACACATATCCAGCTTCAGAAGTTGTAAGTCCATTCAAAAGTAATTGCATAGCTTTAGCATTCATGGACATTTTCTTTTTATCATCTGATGACCATTCACTTTTACATTTTTCAACCTCTTGAGTTACTTCACTAACTTGTGTAACTTTCGTTGGAATGTACGGCCCATCTTCAACTATAGACCATAAATCGATGTCTATAGCCATTAAGAATAGCCTCATTCTTAGTTTCCAATGAACAAAATTATTGCCATCAAAAAGAGGAGGGCGTTGTGTACACATACTTCCAACTCACCTTTGTGAGAAACAATAGCCATAGTATGTACCTTAGATTTGAGACAAACAGTATATAATGAATCGTTGTTTATTGGCCTTGTATTGTTCGTATAGTGTTGAATCTTGCTTCTTTTTAGTGGTGTTGGTCTGGCTCTGATACCAAATGTTGGGCCGTGCACCTGTAATAAACACCACTAGAGGGGGGGGGTGAATAGTGGTTAGCAGAAATTACACTACAACCCTTTGTTAAAATCCTCTTTGAAAACAGAATCTGAAACCACCTCAGATTCAGAACCCGTTTTTCAAAAATCCACAAATAATTGTACACAACTCCAAACATTATGAAAATTTCCAGCATTTAACTTAAATGAGTTGAAAAGACTCTATCTAAAAATCAGACAAAAATAAGATCGTTTGACCCTTCAAATAAATGAAAAGATTCAGATGGTCAATCTGGACAGAATTGGACAGAATGTTGCTGATTTTGCAAAACATGTTTCTCTTTGAATACTCAACCAAAAAGGTTGATCTTTATATCAAAACACTCCTTAGGATGTTTAGATGAAGTTTCCAAAAGGCCCTGACCTTAACCAACTCTGGAAACATACAGAATTTAAGTTTTCTCAAAACTGGTCAGATTGCATCCAGATTGGAGCAGTTATCTTGCAAAGACTGAAAGACTAACTTTCCCTTGCTCAAATCAAGTGATTCTTGTTGCAAATGAAAGCTAACAGTCTGAAGTATAACCAAAAGTCATGAATTTTGAAAGTGTTTAGATATTTTTTCAAATTGTGAGAAGTTGTGTGAAAACTGCAGTCAAAAACGGCAGAAAACAGAAATAAAGAAACAAGAGAAGAACACCGAGAATTTATCCTGGTTCGGTCAATGTGACCTACTCCAGTCCCAAGGAACACCTTTCCTTGGATTTCACTATGGTATGAACCAAATTACAGCAAGAACCAAGCTTGATCCTTGGGTTAAACACCAACCATATTCAAGACTTGGATGAACACCTTTATGCAACTCTTGGTTGCAACACCTCTATCACCTATTGATGTAGCCTTATAGATTTGGCTAATCAATCTTACAAATAAGACACAAGAAGGTGTGTATAGTGTAGCTGGACAACAACTAGAAATGGAACACCTTAGCTACACAAAGTATGAACGAAAATATGAGAAGAGAATAGCAAGACAACAATCTTCAATTTTTGCTTTCAAGTGTGTGTCTTCTCTTCTTCACCTTGCCTTCTATTTATAGAGTGAATTGATGGCATATTCCCTCCAACTTTTAGACCATGTGATGGCTGAGAATTTTGAATTAAAACACCTCTATAATCATCTCCAACAATCTTGTCTCCATTACATTCAAATTTGAAATTTCAAGTTGGCAACTTTTGCCAACTAGCTTGCTTTTGGTTTGTCTTCTTGTCTCCAACTCATAAAATGAGACAAACATCATCTCCACCTATATAATCACGTTTTGGAGGCTGTGTATATGTATACCAACTCAGATTTTTGAGGAGAAATCAACAAATAATAGTTGACAAAGTTATGTCAACATATAATATCAAAATTACCATTTCTTCTTGACATATTGTGACGAATATTGCACCAAGGACACCTTGTAATCTCTGAAAGATGATGATTAAGAACCTCCAATAACATATATATAAGAGTCTTCAAGAGAAAATAGAACGTGACATCGAATACCGTCACATATCCCGCCATCGTCGATAAAATCATCAAATGAGAGAATAAAATAGAAAACCACCAAATAATCTTCAAGAATATATTAAATGAACTCCAGAATGAATATAATAAGATACTCAAGAGATTCCTTGAGTAAAAATACCGAGACTGTCTTCGGGGGTAAAATGACCAAAATGCCCCTAGTGAGATAAAACTCCAGAAATGACCCCGATGGTCAGAAATAATCACAATACCACCTTTGTCATGATAACCAAGATAATAATATGCACTTGAAATATTTTTCACCATATGATATTCCTACAAAACTTAAAATAAAAATTTTGCCCTTTTTGGTAAGTTGTAGAAACTTCCAAGGCACGTTAGTCTCAAGACAATAATAATCACCAAAAACACATAATAAGCACATAATGAGCATGTATAAATCATGTACAAATGAAAACAACCATTTTATCACATTTTAGAAAATTATTTCTAAAAACTCTAGACATCGATCGATCGAAGTGCCTTAGCTTCATAGATCGATGTCTCACATAAAGGTCTTAAACTTATCTGCCTTACATAGATCGATCGATGTGAACTTGTTCAACTTTTAATCACATATAACACCATGTGTGACATTTTTAAGTATTCATCACTTAAAATCATGACTTTTAAAATTATCCAAACATATTTCTCAACATGGTTTTGGGAGAGATGGTAGCACCTGAGGTCCAACAAGTGGTATCAGAGCGAGGTCACAGGTTCGATTCCCAGCAGGAGCAATCGCTGAGGGGGAGATTGTTAGGTGCAGCAATTGTCCCGTGGCGTAGGCCGGTGGGCGTAGGCCGGGTGGGCCAAGTCACAGTCGAATGCCGTGGGCGCTTGTGTGCTGAATGCACTATAAGGCTAGGGTATGCGCATCTCCTGTCACCAATTGGTTTTGGGAGAGATGGTAGCGCCTGAGGTCCTACAGAGGAATGGTCCCTTGACCCTGCTGATCATCGCCATCGTGTCCTCCGTTTCCAGCTAACGACTCGTGTCATGGAGGCATTATCTGGTTTGAGTTCATGAGACGAATACAGATTAATCCAGAGTAAGTTGAAGGATTGGATGCTTATAAAATAGTAATTAAACAAGGAAAGCTCATCATCGGCACACAACTCCTATAACCCGATCATAACTTAAGTCTAAAATCATCTCTTAAGTCTAATTTGTTTATTAGGGCAAAAATTGTCATTTCGCAAAAGATCATAATTTATGTCTAGTGATCTAGTTAATCCTGCGTTTCCAAGGCGGATCTGAAGCCTCGGCTCTCATACCACCTGTAGCGCCCCACTCCCAAGCCCTAGTATTGGGAACAGCGCACCCGCCGTATCTAGCTAAGGAGAATACAAGGCGTCGAATCAATCTCTTATATGTGATAAATGACGTAAAAAATTTTCTCGTTGAAACGTAAATCATAACTTAAATTAAACTCAAATAATCATCATTACATTATTGAATAAAAATTCTGAAAATAAAAGTAATAAATAAGTCTGTGACAATTCCCCCAAAAGACAACTACGAAAAATCAGCTACAGAGTCCCC
This sequence comes from Eustoma russellianum, assembly GCA_036186865.1. Taxonomy (NCBI): domain Eukaryota; kingdom Viridiplantae; phylum Streptophyta; class Magnoliopsida; order Gentianales; family Gentianaceae; genus Eustoma; species Eustoma russellianum. Next base: position 19,607,535 of record AP025047.1, read on the forward strand.
CTCGTATTCTAGCTGCAGCTATCAACCAGCCCACTCAGGTACGTCCGTCTCGTCCTCAACAAAGATGTACTCGTAGTCCTCATCCGCCTCACCTGGAAAGTAGGGGTGAGTGACAAGAAATCATCCAGTAGATGTCCGCCTCAAACCAATACAAAACGTGCATACCAAAATGATATAGCCACATAGCACATAGATATCATATAACATGCATAGAAGAAAGTAAATGTTGTAAGCAAAGCACTCCACATAAAAATGCATAAATTCATGATGCATGCTCTATCCACGTGTCACACGCAACAAGAATCATGCCATGCAATATGCCCCTAGACCTATATGCAATGCATGATCCCAGGATTGACTGGATGCCTGTGTTAGGTCCGAAGTACACTCTAGAGGGGGGGTGAATAGAGTGTTTGGCTATTTTGTGGAATTTTCTCGTTTGCTCAACTCAAAAAGATATTCAAAATCAGAGCAAGAATGGGAGATGAGAAGTAGTGAATGAGTACACCGGATATAGAGTGGTTCGAATCGTAAATGATTCTACTCCACTACCACTTTGTTTCCAAAGTGGATTTTCAACAACTACTCTTCTTATTATGAACAATAAGAACAACCACAACAACACTTACACTAACACTTTAGTGTAAGCCACAACAACAGCAACTTCTTGCACAAAACACACTTGTGCAACTACAGCAACTACAGCTATTAGCAAGAACAACTTCTTGCTTCCTCACAACTTCAACAAAAGTTCCCTCAAGAACTTTTCACAGTGGGTTGAAGAAATATGGTAGGGTTCACACTTTCTCACAAGTCTAAGCACAAGCAAGAGATCAAATATTTATGGTTCCTCTTGTGCTTGTCTCTTTTTCTCTCAATATACAATAATGAAGATCAAAGAAAAGCTAGACAAGCTTTAAACAAATTTACAAGTATGAGAGAAATATACAACAATGGAAAATGAAGCTAGATGATGTTGAAAGTGTGTAATTGCTTCATCCAAGCCTCTTCTATTTATAAATAAAGTTGACCATGTTTTTGAGGCTCTCCACCAAGTCTTCATCTTCAAAAATGTCAAGATAGTGCCCAAATAGTCTTTAGCCACCCTATGGAGTGATTTGATCTTGGATAGCCACCCTAGAGAATCTTAGACATGTTTAAAATAGTCAAGGAAGCATGTAGTATGTTGGGTTAAAGTCCACAAGAAATTTGAGCAAGATTGGAGAGAGAAAATATCATAGATCTCCCTTGGATTTTGTTCCAACGTTTGAAAATTTTTGAATCCTGGAGACGTCGATCGGTCTACGTGCCAGGGCTGAGAGATCGACGTCTCTCAGTCAGACGTCGATCGATCGATGTCAGCCTGGCTGAGAGATCGACGTCTCTCAGAATGACGTCGATCGATCGACGTCATTAGGCTGAGAGATCGACGTCTCTCAGATGTATGTCGATCGATCGACGTATGCTTAACTGAGAGATCGACGTCTCTCAGATATACGTCAATCGATCTACGTCCCTTGGCTGAGAGTATGACATGGATCTGAGTGCTTAAATTTTTACCAAGCTTCACATGGATCTCTTGAAGGGCTGATGTAACCTTCATCCGATTCATGAAAGATTTTTCGTCTCGCACATGTTTACATCAATTTCGCTTCGAACTAAAGATATGAAATTTCATCTTAGTCCTTTTAAAACATCTTTTTGTATCATCAAAACATTTTATAAACTAACAATCTCCCCCTTTTTGATGATTTCAAAAACCGAGACTCTAAAAGATGTTTTTCCTTTGTTTTAACTGTTTGAATGTTTCAAACTTGAAAAATATCAATCTCCCCCTAAGTATGTGCGCTTTATAATTTCCGTAGTGATCAAAGTGAACAAGATTTTGCAATTTCAACCAAAATACTTTTCTTTGAAATTTGCTCCCCCTCAATCAAATAATTGTTCATGCTCATCATCAATTAACAAGGATTTCAATTTTCATGCTTACCTCATTTTGCCAGCTATCCAACAATCTCATCATGCAATAAACCATTTTAACAAATAAGCCAATAAGCACAAATAAGCAATAAGCACAAATAAGCCACTAAAGCAACAATAACCATTTTCTCCCCCTTTTTGAAAGCATCAAAAAAAAATAAGCAATAATACTTCAATAAATCCAAAGACACATCCAAGTTTTACAACCAACAACAAATTCTAAGTTAAAACAAGATGCAAGCTAAAACAACCACCCTAGTCTTCGTCTGAAGAGAATGTTATGCCAGGAATGCAAGCTTTCATCTTTGCCTTGAGCTTTGCAAACCTCGACTCATGGATGGATACCTTGCTACGAAGCTCCCCAACCTCGTGTTGAAGACTAGCAACTTGAGCTTGAAGTTCTGGGACATTTGAGCTCAAGCTACTTGGTTCTTCATGAGTCTCTGGTTCGGGAATGGGTGCCTCATCCGGAAGGTCTTCGTCTTCTCTTTCTTCCTCCTCTTGTTCTCTCCTCATTGCCTCTTTTCTAGACTTCAGTATTTGTTGGATGTTGACTTTATCATAGAAGTCCTTGTGCGTAATGTTGTCAACATCTGTGTCATCTACCTGAATACCCGACTTCACAAGCATCCTATAAATAAGGTTACTATAGGGTAGGGCCTTGTTTTGCTTGGTTACGGCTTCGATAACATTCGTCATGAAAAGATCCCCAAAGTTAACCTTCTCCCGGTTAGCTATTCAGTATGCTATGTAGAAGTCAAGGTTACTTGGCAGTTTTGCGGATTTTCCATTGATACAGAATGTAACAATGGCCAGAAGAGTGCGGTAGACTAAAGGCATATCATTTGTGTTTTTACTAGGATGGAAGCCTAGGAAAGTCTTAACTTCATCTTCAGATACTTTCCATTTGGCTGCATCCCATTTCCACGCATCAAACTCAAAATACCCTTCGTTGGGTACACCAATCAGGTCACAAAGTTTTTCAACTTTCCATTTGATATGGTGTCCATCAATAACAGAGTGTAGAGCTAAGGGAAGGTTATTTATGTATTCAACCCACAAATTTGCATAAAATAGTCGAGTATACCTAGTGGACATTTTTGACATCTCATTCTCATTCCATATACTCCTCCACTCTTGAACGTCCAACCACTCAATGATTGGGCTTAGTTCATTTTTGCTTAGAATATCATTTATTCTAAGAAACTTGAGTGGGATGGTTGCTCTTTCATCATCATCCCATTTGTCATATAAAATCTGAGAATGTCTAGTTATATACCTTATTTGCCCTGAAGGCAAGGGTTCCGTCAAGGCTTCCTTGGCATCTTTTGCTTTAATCCAAGGGAAGTTTGAGAGGGTGAGCTCACTTCTAATCCCAGCAAGTGCGCGCCCTTGACTCATGTCCATTGATTGTTTCATCCGAGGTTGAGAAGATTGTCCTTCAGAGGAGCTTGAACCTTCTCCTCCACCCCTAGAGGATCTTGGCCTTTTTGTGGTATTTTTGCTCCTTGAAGACATTTTGAGAGGAATTTGGATTTGAAATTTAGGGATTTCTAGAGAGGAATGAATGAAGAAGATGAAAATCAAGTGTAAGGATGAAGAAGTTTTGTTCTGGAGATGAAATTGAAAAGGTGAATGGCTTGGGAAGGAAGGGGGCGGCGTTTTTGTAGGGTTTTAACTGATGAAATGTTGAAAAGTGAAGAGGAATTCGCGTTTTGCAGAGTATTTATACCTACTGAAATTCGTCTATGTCGATCGATCGACGTCTGAGTTCGACGTACATCGATCGATCGATGTCAGAGATCGGTGTACGTCGATCTCTTGTTTTGATACGTCGATCGATCGTCGTGTCCCTGATTTTGAAATTTTTAATTTTCATCCCTTTAACTGATGTTTATCATTCCCAGTCTCGTTCTAATTGATTCAAATGTCTCAGTGGGGAGGGATTTGGTAAAGATGTCCGCCAGTTGGTCATTTGTTGGAACAAACTCAATGCATACCAATCCTTTTTGAATGCAATCTCTTATGAAGTGATGCCTCACTTCAATGTGTTTTGTTCTACTATGATGAAACGGGTTTTGTGCTATACTTATGGCTGAGGTATTGTCACATAGGATGGGAACTTTATCAAACTTAATATTGTAATCATTCAATGTATTTGTCATCCAAAGTAGTTGTGCACACCATGAAGCGGCCGATATATATTCGGATTCCGCCGTTGAAAGTGACACCTATTTTGTTTCTTAGAGAACCAAGAAACCAAGCAATCTCCAAGGAATTGACACGTCCCGGAGGTGCTTTTTCTATCAACAAGATTTCCGGCATAGTCGGAGTCACTATACCCTCTTAAATCAAAACATCTATTTTTGGGATAAAACAATCCAACATTCAAAGTTCCTTTTAAATACCTAAAGATACGTTTAACAGCAACTAAATGTGATTCTTTAGGCATACTTTGAAATCTAGCACATAAGCACACAACATGCAAAATATCCGGTCTACTGGCTGTTAAATAAAGTAAACTACCAACCATACCCCTATATTTGGTTACCTCAACCGGATTTCCTTTTTCGTCTTTGTCAAGCTTTGTACTTGTGCTCATCGGAGTGCTCACACTTCTTCTATCCTCGAATTTGTACTTCTTGAGCAAATCCTTTGTGTACTTTGTTTGAGATATGTACACTCCATCTTGAGTTTGCTTGATTTGTAGACCAAGGAAGTAGCTGAGTTCACCCATCATGCTCATTTCAAATTCTCCTTCCACCAATTTTGCAAAATGCTCACAAAGAGAATAATTAGTAGCACCAAATATAATATCATCCACATAAATTTGAACAAGCAATTGATGGTTTCCTTGTTCTTTAATAAAAAGAGTAGTGTCGACTTTTCCTCTTGAGAACTCATTCTCAAGTAGGAAGTTACTTAACCTATCATACAAGCCCTAGGGGCTTGTTTAAGTCCATAAAGGGCCTTTTTGAGTTTAAAAACATGATTTGGATAATCATGATTTTCAAACCCCGGAGGTTGAGCTACATAGACCTCTTCTTGAATTATTCCATTCAAGAATGCGGATTTCACATCCATTTGATATAGTTTGAAATCCTTATAGAATGCATATGCTAATAGCATCCTAATAGCTTCTAACCTAGCTACGGGGGCAAAAGTTTCATCATAGTCTATGCCTTCCTCTTGCCTATAGCCTTGGGCTACTAATCTAGCTTTGTTTCTAGTGATGTTTCCTTTATCATCCATTTTATTTCTAAATACCCATTTAGTGCGCATTTGGGGTTTGTTGATGATCTGGTGGTATTCTTAAGCGGCTCAGTTGCAAATTTACAACGCTTTAGATCTTTTTTAGATGATTATCAACATGCTTCGGGACAATTAGTCAATTTTCATAAAAGTATAGTGGTCGTTAGTGTGGGAGTTTCAGGGACAAGAGCTTCACATACGCTAGGCATGCAATTGACGCAGTTGCCAATTAAATACTTGGGTTCATATTTATATAAAGGTATTAATCGCACTGCTTATTAAAAATTCTTGTTAGCCCATGTAGATGAAAAATTGAATTCATGGGCTTCAAAGCTTTTATCACTTGCGGGTAGATTGGTCTTGATTCGTCATGTTCTTGGATCTATGCCATTGCATATTTTGGCGAGGTCAAAGATTTCGAATAGTGTAGTGTAGGCAATTCATAGGCGAATGGCTCATTTTATTTGGAGGGATCGTTATCATTGGCGCTCTTGGGAAAACATCCGCTGCCCGACAAAATTTGGAGGCTTCGGAATCCGTAACTTGGACAGTCTTTGATGGTGGCAATTTCACACTTCACAGAGCCTTTGGGCAACATACAGTCGAGAGCGATATGGACGAAGAGGAGTAGTTTCCGCTACCTTGTATGATTCTCCCATTTGGAAGCGTATTTCTAGAGTTCATTCATACATGGAACATCATGTTTCTCATACACGTGATGGCGTTTACTGGACTGCAGATTCGATGGGTCAGTTTTCATTGAGATCGGCTTATGGCCAATTATGTATTCATATGACTTCTTTAGAGTGTTCCAAGTTTGTTTGGTGGCTGACGTTGCCTTCTGGGGCAAAGCATTTTTTGTGGAAGTTATGGATGCATGCATTGCCGTTAGTGGATAATCTATGCTCATGGCCAGCGATCTTTCTGTCGCATTGTATCTTTTGCAAGGCCAATTCTGACAAGCGAGACCATATTTTTCTACATTGTCCACTTATTCTCCCCATTTGGCAGGAGATGTCAATCTTATTTTCTGGACCACTTCCTCAGCAGGCTACAATTCAAGGATATTTAATTCGCTGGTGGCGCACATCTTCGGCCACTTTGATAGTAGGCCAACTGCGTGCCACGGTTCCGTCTCTCGCTGTATGGGTGATTTGGAAGGAGCATACATCTATCAGATTTGGTGATAGTTCTTTTTCATACAGACATTTATTTGAGCGACTTCGTGAACAAATATATATTTGGTGTGCTTCAACTAAAGGATGTAAATTTTCGATGTCGCTTTCTCGTTTGGTGGATAGGCGATTTTCGCCATCGATGCTTCATAGACGACATCATCTCGTCCGTTGAGAGTTACCGGCTTCAGGTTTCTTTAAACTCAACGTTGATGCTTCGGTGGGCAGGTTGGGAGCTGCAGCGGGAGCTATACTTCGTAATAACTTTGGAGAGTTTATTTCGGGGGTTGCTTTTTCTTTACCATCTGTCAATCCGCTACGTGTTGAGCTTATGGTGTTGATTTATAGCCTCTTATATTACGCGAGAGAATATGATAGGCTAATCGTGGAGACTGATTGTCATTCGCTGTTATCCTTTTTGTCATGCCCAGAGCGATATACTAGTAATTTCTTGGTGGATCTTCGTCGAGCTATCAACTTTCTTTGTCTTAATGGTTTAACATTGCAACATTGTCCGCGTGAAGCAAATGCAGCAGCGCATTCGCTTTCTCTTCATGGGCTGCATGCATCAGGAGCAATTGTATTTTCCTCATTTACAAGCTTGCCATGCGAGGTTTGAGGAGCTATATTATTGGATCCTTCAGTTCCACATTTGCGCCTTTGATTCTTGTCTCCCATTGGGTTGACTTTTTTGCACTCTTGTTGCCTATGTCACTAGTTGATATAGGCAACGTGGGTACGTTTTCCTCTTTTGCTTTGCCATTCGATTATGTTTACTTCAATAATGCAGATAAAGCTATTTTTTATGATCATGTGAGGGTGTTATATCCTGAACGGCGGCACATCACGATTACCACACAGCTGACTTTTAATGGAGTTGCCTATATTCATAATGAATGCAAGCAACATGGGTATGGCATCAACCTATGGTACTCTATTCTTCATCTTTCCGATAATATTTATTCTAGTTACTTTTATTCTGAGGTACACAACACTGCGGAGTGCTGGATATCAACGTTCACGTATCTTAGGTAGGGTTGGTTGAACCAAAGATTATATCGTCTACATATATTTGAACTATTAATAGGTCAATATCTTTCCTTCCTAGGAATAATGTATTGTTTATGGCTCCCGCTTGATAATTATTTGTAATAAGAAAGTTTGAAAATCTATCATACCAAGCTCTTGGAGCTTGTTTCAAACCATATAAAGCTTTCTTAAGCTTGTACACATAGTTAACTTTCTTTGGATCTTCGAATCCAGGGGTTTGTTTGACAAACACCTCTTGTTGGATGTATCTATTCAAGAACGCACTGTTGACATCCATTTGGAAGAGTTCGATGTTGCTTAGACTTGCAATATCAAGTAACAATCTAATTGATTCTAGTCGTGCAACGGGTGCAAAGGTTTCTTCATAATATATTCCTTCTTATTGATTATAACCTTGTGCGACTAGTCTAGCCTTATTTCGTGGGATGTTTCCTTGTTCATCCATTTTATTCCTAAAAACCCATTTCGTTCCTATTATAGCTTGTTTTCGGGTTAGGTACTAAGTCCCACACGTTGTTCCTTGTAAATTGATTCAATTCCTCATGCATGACATCTATCCAAGATATATCACCTGAGGCTTCCTTTACATTCTTAGGTTTTAAGTGTGAGATTAAACTATGTCCTTCAAGTTGACTTAAGTTTATACGTGTTCTAACCCTAATACTTGGATCCCCATTGATTAACTCTTTAGGGTGCCACTAATTCCTAGATTGACGAGGTTCACCCTCATCTTGTTCAAATGTTTCATTTGTATGAACATTATCGTATGTAATTGGATCATCTTGTAAGTTAGTTGTATTATCTTCCAATTGCAAAATCTCTTCATTTATTTCATATAAGGGTTCATGCATGCCATGTTCAGGGGGAGTTGGTCCTAGAAGATCAAGTACAGGCTCAAGTAATATATCATCAGCATCAAACATATTTTCAACATTATTCTCATGTTTATGTTGAGTTTTATCACTAACTTCAAAGCATGCATTTTCATTGAATTTCATATGTATAGATTGAATTATTTTTCTAGATGCAGGATCATAACACCTATATGCTCTTGAATTAGTTGAATAACCTACAAATATGTATTCAATAGACTTTTGTTCAAACTTGTCTAGATTATCCTTAGTGTTCAACACAAAACACTTACATCCAAATCTCTAAGATAATCTATCTTAGGTTATCTATTGTTTAACAATTCATAAGGTGTTTTATTTAATTTCTTTCTAATAGAAAGCCTATTTATTATATAACAAGCACAACTTACAGCTTCAGCCCATAAATATCTTGGTAATTTATTTTCACATAACATTTTTCTAGAAACTTCTTGAATTATTCTATTTTTATGTTCAACAACTCCATTGAGTTGTGGTGTTCTAGGTGGTGAGAATTCGTGTTTAATTCCATGTGATTTACAAAACTTGATTACATATCTGTTTTTAAATTCTCCACCTCTATCACTTCTAATTCTTTTAACATTTTCTTCGTATATATTTTCAAGTTGCTTAATAAGAGTTTCAATTGCTAATGGAGCATCGTCTTTGTGTGTTAAGAACAATGTCCATGTGTAGCGTGAGTAATCATCTACTATGACACACACATAGTAGTGTCCATCTAGACTTCTTGTCCTACTTGGACCAAATAAGTCTAAGTGAAGCAGTTCTAGTACATGACAAGTACTCACTTCATGTTTCGGTTTTAATGTTTCTTTCATGTGTTTTCCTTTAATACACGTTTCACACATTTCAAAATTATCCAAGTCTAACTTAGACATTCCTCTAATTAAATTCTTCTTAGATAATTTCTTAATGGTTGAAATTCATATATGGCCTAATCTTCTATGCCATAAATTCACATCTAAGTCATGTGATATTAAACACTTAACCTTAGCATCTAACATGTTATCTAAGATAAGAGTATAAATGTTACCATCCCTATTTCCTTTTAAAACAATTTCTCCTTTTCCATTTATTATATCACAAGAATTGGGAAGAAAAGAAACATTATATCCACAATCTATAAGTTGAGAAATACTTAATAAATTATATGAAAGATTACTTACTAATAACAGATTTCGTATTTGAAATGTGTTAGGGCCCCCAATTGTTCATTTTCCAACAACTTGTCCTTTGTTGTTATCACTGAATGTTACCTTTCCTCCATTTTTTATATGTTCCAACTCGGTGAATAGTTTGGGGTTGCACGTCATATGCCGTGAACATCCACTATCTAAAAACCATTTAATTTTTAGATTCTTTGACTTTACCTCCTTCTTGCATTCTTTGCGATTTTCCTACAATGGAGACAAAGTTTTAGGTACCCTTTACTTAGGTCCTTGAATGTTAGGGGTATCATCCTTGTTTATATACCCTTTGGGTATCCAAACTTGGATGTACCTTTTTGGCACATTTTTAGCATAGTTATAATTGAAAAAATAAGGAGAATTAGCATATACATTCCATGAAGATGCATTTTTATACATGTTGCACCTTGGCTTATATGTATTATGTTGGGGCCGATTTTGATAACTTATGTAAGGCATATAATTTTTTTCTTATATGGTGCTATGCATGTATGTTCATATGCACTTCTATAAGACTTATACGAGTGTTGCCAATACTTAGGTTCATAATATGTTGGATGCATTTTATTATATCTAGTTGTATTTGTATACATATACGCATATTTTATAGGTTGTCTAGATGCAAAGTTTTGCCTAGTTGCATGTTTCAATGTGGGTACATTTGTGGGTGCGTGATGCATTTTTAACTTTGAATAAATAGAAGGAGTAGACGAAGATTTAGCAGGAAAAGTTGTTTTTATAGCTTTATAAGGTTGTTTAGTAGTTGATAATAGAAACTTAGTCTTTTTATCTACTTTGTCATATTCTTCTTTATATCTTAGTCCAGTTTTATCATTTCTATATTATTGTCATGATATCAATGTATCTAGCATGTTGGTTCAAGACTTGAATTGTTCTAACATTGTTTTTAATTTTAGTTTAGTAGATTTAAGTTGTACTGTCTCATTTTCACAAATTTCTAACTTAGACTTCAATGTTTGTTCATTTTTCCTATATGATTCAATTTTAATCTCTAAAGAATCAAGAGTATTAGTAGACTCTTGTTTAAAAGATTCTAATTGATCAGAAAACTCCAAGTTGGACGTCTTCAACTTGTTTTCATCAATTAGTTTCTTTTCTTTAGAGAGCCTTTAACAGTGAGCATGCATTCTTAAAAATTCTTCATACATTTCATCAAATGTCATTTCACTATCAGAATCATCATCAGAAGAAGAACTTACCTCGTTGGATACAAAGCAGACTTGAGCTTCCTCAGTGTCGGATTCTGAGTCGGATGAGCCGCTCCATGTGCTCACCTTCATTGCTCGTTTGCCTTTCCTTGGCTTGTGTTCTCCTTTGCCTTTGATATTTAAGCCTCCTTTTCTTGTTTGTTATTATTATTGTTGGCATTTTTCTTTGTCGGACAGTCATAAGATATGTGTCCTTTCTGACCACATTCATAACACTTCAACTCTTTACTATACCATTTGTTGTTATTAGAGTCATTTTTCTTAGGTTGAGAATAAGAGGAAGAAGAATATCATTGTCTATTCCTATTAGGCCGTTTGAAAAACTTTCTAAGTTTTCTGGCTATCAATATTAAGTCCTCATCTAATTCATTATCACTATTACTATCATCATTATTGGCATGTGATTCTGTTGATTTGAAAGCTATAGACTTACCAGATGATTTAGATGACTCAGAATTCCATTGGTTTAGTTTTACCTCGTATACTCTTAGTGAGCCTATCAATTCTCCATTTTAGTGATTGATTTCGTTTCTTCAATCGCTGTGACCTAAGGATCCGATTCAGCAGGAAGGCTTCGCAGCACCTTTTGAACCTTCTCATTGTTGGTGAATGATTTTCCTAAAGCCTCAAGGGCATTGAAAATGTTAGTAATTCTCAAATCCATAGTTGTTATGGATTCGTTCGGCAACATTTTGAAAGATTCAAGTTCAGACATAAGCATATCTATTTTAGACTCGTTTACATCACTAGTACCTTCATGCTTTAATTCTAATGATTTCCACATATCGTGTGCCCTTGTTCAATTTGACACATATCCTGCTTCAGAAGTTGTAAGTCCATTCAAAAGTAATTGCATAGCTTTAGCATGCATGAACATTTTCTTTTTATCTTCCGATGACCATTCACTTTTATATTTTTCAACCTCTTGTGTGACTCCACTAACTTGTACAATTTTTATTGGAATGTACGGTCCATCTTCAACTATTGACCATAAATTGATGTCTATAGCCATTAAGAATAGCATCATTCTCAGTTTCCAATGAACAAAATTATTACCATCGAAAAGAGGAGGATGTTGTGTGGACATACCTTCCAACTCACCTTTGTAAGAGACTATGGCCATTGTATGTACCTTTAATCTGAAATTAGCAGGCTACAAAGAGTTATTGTTTCTTGTCCTTGTTTTGTTTGTTTGGTGTTGAATCTTGCTTCTTTTAGTGGTGTGAACCTGTCTCTGATACCAATTGTTGAACCGTGCATCTGCAATAAACACCACCAGAGGGAGGGTGAATAGTGGTTAGCGGAAATTACCCTACTACCCTTGATAAAAATCCCCTTTGAAAACAGAATCTGAGACTACCTCAGATTCAGAACCCGTTTTTGAATAATTAAAAAACCTTTTACACAACTCTAAAAATTATGAAAATTTCCATAACGTAACTTTAATGTGTTAACAAGAACCTTTCTAAACATCAGATGAAAATAAGATTGTTTGGCCCTTCAAACAAATAAAAAGATTCAGATGGTCAATCTAGACAGAACTGGACAGAATGTTGTTGAAATTGGAAAATATGTTTCCCTTTAAATACTCAACCAAAAAGGTTGATCTTTCTATCAAAACACTCCTTAGAATGTCTAGTTGATGTTTCAAAAAGTCCCTGACCTTAAACAATTCTTGGTTAAAACAGAATTCAACTTTTCTCAAAATTGGTCATAATGCAGCCGCAGTTATCTTACAAAGACCGAAAGACTAACTTTACCTTATTCAAATCAAGAAATTCTTGTTGCAAATGAAAGCTAACAGTCTAAATTATAACTCCACTAAAAATCACAAATTTTGAAAGTGTTTAGCTATTTTTTGCAAATTGTGAGAAGTTGTGTGAAAACTGTAGTACAAATGGGCAGAAAACAGATAGGTAAAAACAAGACTAGAACACCGAGGATTTATCCTGGTTCGGTCAATGTGACCTACTCCAGGCCCAAGGAACACATTTCCTTGGATTTCACTATGGTATGAAACAACTTACAAAAACAATCAATCCTGATCCTTGGGTTATACACCAACCTTATTCAAGATTTGAATGAACATCTTCTACGCAACACTTAGTTGCAACACCTCTACCACCTATTCATGTAGCCTTATAGAATTGGCTAATCAATCTTACAAATAAAGTTCAAGAGGCTTGTAGCTCAACAAATACAACAAGAACACCTTTGCTACAAACAATGAAACAAGAACAACAAAAAGAAAATGATAGCTAGACAAATCAACAAATGCTTTCAAGTGAGCTTCAAATATGGTTTATCTTCTTCACCATTGCCTCCTATTTATAGTGTGAATTGAGCCTTGTTGATAAGAATGCACATGTATCACCATCTTCATCATCAAATCCAAGTTGTCTTCATATCATTGGTTGGCCTTGTACACTTGGCAAAATGAGACAACATAATTGTTCCACCTTGAACACCCATGTTGGCCAATTTTTTCCACCTAGAATAGTATTGATTATCCTTTGTAAAATGAAGATAATAAGAGAGGATAATACCGCCAAAATATCCTCAACTCCTTGAGAAAGAATAGGCATGTGAGTCTTTGACAAATTCAAATCAAAGATCATCTCCAACACTAGCATACTAGCTGTTGGTTTCAAAAGTGAGAATTCCAGGTTGGCAATTTTTGCCAACTAGCTCCTTTTTGGTTGGTCCACTTGTCACCAAGTCATAAAATGAATAATATATCACCTCCACCTGAACATAGACGTTTTTGAGCAAATATAGAAGTATATCAACTCAGATTTTTGAAGAAGAAATCACCAAAAAATAATTGACATGATTATGTCAACACATAACACACCTTGAACACCTTTTATATTCTATGAAATATGATGATAAATATCCTCCAATAACATATATAAAAGTGTCTTCTATAAATAAATAGAATGTGACATCACAACTCGTCACATATCCCGCTATAGTCAATAATATCATCATGTGAGAGAAATAATGTAAGACCACCATATAATCTCCAAAATAATCACAATTCAACTCCAGAATAATGATAAGAATATGCGCAAGAGATTCCTTGAGTGAAAATACCAAAAATACCCTTAGGGGTAAAATGACCAAAATGCCCCTTGTGAGAGAAAACTCCAGAAATGAACCCGATGGTCAGAAATGAATATTATAACACCTTTGTCATGATGGATAAGATAAGAGTATGTCCTTGAAGTATTTTCACCATACCATGTTCCTACGAAACTCAAAATACTAATTTTGCCTCTTTTGGTAAGTTGTAGAAACTTCTAAGGCACATTAGTCACAATGTAGATATAAATATCAAAAATAGATAATATTCACATAATGAACATGTATAAATCATGTACAATTGTAAACAACCACTTTATCACATTTTAGAAAAATATTTCTAAAAGCCCTAGACATCGATCGATCGAAGTACCTCATCTTCAGAGATCGATGTCTCACAGTAAGTTTCAGAGTTTTCCACTGACCTACATCGATCGATCGAAGTGAGGGTTTGTCTCAGGTTTAGTGATCGATGTCTCATAGTAAGGTCTTGAACTTTCACTGCCTTACATAGATCGATCGATGTGAGAGATTGATGTCAACTTTTTCAACTTTTAATCACATATAACACCATGTATGATATTTTTAAGTTTTTACCACTTAAAATCATGACTTTGAAAATTATCCAAACATATTTCTCAACAAGTAATAGTCATATACTAGAATTGCTTTACTGAGACTTATCTGGTCCAAGTAGGACAAGAAGTCTAGGTGGACACTACTATGTGTGTGTCATAGTAGATGATTACTCACGCTACACATGGACATTGTTCTTAACACACAAAGACGATGCTTCATTAGCAATCAAAACTCTTATCAAGCAACTTAGATTGAAAATCCACTAGATTGAAAATTAGATTGAAAATCTACTAGCGGTACATGTCACCTAATCCGAGTATATTGCCTTAAGTTGGAACTGTATGCTTATAGCGATCTAGTAGATTGAAAACTGCAATCTGACCAATTTTGAGAAAACTTGAATTTCGTTTTAATTAAGAATTGTTTAAGGTCAGGGCCTTTTGGAAACATAAACTAGACATCCTAAGGAGTGTTTTGACATAAACATACATCTTTCTGGTTAAGTATTCAAAGAGAAACACATTTTTCAATTTCAATAACATTCTGTCCAATTTTGTCCAGATTGACCATCTGAATCTTTTTATTTGTTTGAAGGGTCAAACAATCTTATTTTTGTCTAAATTTTTGAAAGAGTCTTATCAACACATTGAAGTTACATTCTGGAAATTTTTAAAATTTTGGAGTTGTGTACAAAGATTTTTGAATTTTTTAAAAACGGGTTTAGAATCTGAGGTAATCTCAGATTCTGTTTTCAAAGGGGATTTTTATCAAGGGTAGTAGTGTAATTTCTGTAAACCACTATTCATCCCCCATCTAGTAGTGCGTATCGCAGGTACATGGTTCAATACCATTTTGGTTATTACATTTAATCAATTTCGTCCACACTTCATCGCCGATTGCTACCCGCCTGACATGGATGCTTCTGCTTGCGAGGAGTTTATCACGACCTATTTTTGTAGTCTTACATTTTATGGATTATGTATCTGCTTTGGCTGCAATTTTTAATATTTAACTTTGTTATTTCTTTGGGAGAGTCTCCCATAGCTTATAGGTACCATTGTAACCACGGTATTCCTTTGCCACAAGTGAGAGTTTATTATTATTAATAAAACATCAGACGGTACCGCCCGTCCTTCCAATAAAAAAATGTAACAAAATTGATATAATTTTTTTTGTCACATGTAAATATATATAGGAAATTGTTTTGATGAAGTCAAAATTGTTTGAAAAATAATTAAAAAGATATTTAATACTTTGAAAATGAAAATAATTAACAAAAACACACTGTGAGACATATATCTCCAACATAGGTCAGTCTATGATGCATGAGTGCCAAAACAAGACATAGATAGATCTATGTAGGGACTGTTCAAAATAGAAGCCTCATTGTTCAACATCGATCTACCAGGTTGGAGCACATCGATCGACCGATGCGTACATCAATATCTCAAAGAAGAGACATCGATCGATCAATGTAGGTAAGGCTCAAAATTGAAACCTCATTGTCCAACATCGATCCCTCAGGGTGAAGACATCGATGATCGATGTATACATCACCGTCTAAAAGAAGAGACATCGATCGATTGATGTATGGAAGGTACGAAATTGAAATGACACTAAAAGACATTGATCTCTCAACCCAAAGACATATATCGATCGGTGTGACATCAAGGTCTAAAATTGGAGACATAGATTGATGGATGTCATCTAGAATTCTAATTTTTATAACCGTTGGAACAAAAAATCTAAGGAAGATTTAAATTTTTTCTTCTCTCTAATCTTACTCAAATCTCTTGTGGACTTTCCCCCAACATCTATAATGCTTTCTTGACTATTGCAATTAAACTATCTGATGCAAGCATGTGGGGTATCTTCTCTTCCACTTTCAACCTCCTTCCTCACAACCCGGAATGGCACAAATAAGAACCCTTCTCCTTGCTTCCTTTGAGTAGAAGTCGCATGTTTGAGCGTTGATACTAATCACCAATTGATGCTTGTTGATAGGAAAACCAACAAGGCTTACTAGAAAGTACCTATAGCTACGGTAAACACCTTCAAAATGCTCACGCATGAAGATGATTAATCTTGATTTCTTGTGCAAAATCAAGAAAACAAGTCTCACACAAAAGGAGAGAAGAAACCGAAATATTATTGATGGATAACAAGCTGATATATATGAATTAAGGCATTTTGTTTGCCTCTTTCACGGTTTTGTTCTCCTGAAGGGTGAGAGTTTCCATTTCCTGTATACCTGTTTTGAAAACTCGAAGAAGATTGATTAGTACGAAAACCAGAATTGAAATTAGAAGAGCTACATACCTTTAGTTGTCGTTCAATCTTTTTGGCCATATGCACCATGGATGTAAAATCCAGATAGGGTTGGAGTTCAACCCATTGGGTTATGTCTCGGTTGAATCCATGTAGGAAATGTGCATTGGTGGATTCTTTGGGTTCCTGCAAGTTAGAGCTTTCCAATAAAATCTCTAATTCTTTGTAGTATTCATCTACACTTTTAGTTCCTTGCCTTAGGCTGTGTAACACCGTAAAAATGGAACTTTCATAATTGTTAGGGATGAATCTATTTCTTAATTCGTATTTCATTTCTTCATCTTAGGACTCGTGGTTGTCTCGTTTTAGCCTATTTCTACAACGATTAGTCCACTAGTTTAGCGCATATCATAAAAATTCATTGGAAGCGTACCTCACCTTTTGCAAATCACAATAGTTTGCACATGAAAAAAATTAGATTCACTTTAGTTTTCCACTCTAAGTATTCCTTTGCATTACTTTTACAATAAAACCTTGGAATGCTTATTTTAGTTTTTAGGAAGTCGTAGTCTTGGGGATAAAGGGGATTTTGTCGTCAATGATAACAACGGGGTTGAAACTCACCATAATCGCTCTTATTGTGTTCAAAAGGATTTTCATCATTGTTATACCTGCGTGGTTGACGCCTTCTCGGGGATTATGGAGGTACGAATCTTCTTTGCTCAACAGTGGGTTACCTTTGGCTTTCTCCTTCAAATTCTTCGTGTGTAGGCCTTCTTGTTTGATTTGTAGGGGTTGCCCTACTTGTTCCTTGGCTTTCACGTGCATCTAACCGCCAGTTGAGGTTATCCAACTCAGCCCTATACATGCTCTGATTGTTCAAAATGGTTCGTAGCATTTCGGTGATTTGTTGCATTGAAGGATCATGAGTTTCAATGCCCTTGGATTTATTAGCTGAACCTTGGGAGTTAGGTCCCATTTATACCTGAAATGATGAAGAAAAATAAAAAAGAAAGGAAACACCAAACAACTTGTTTCTTGACCAATCTGAGGTTAATAAGGATCAAGAGATCAATTGAGGGAGGTTTATGCGAAGCTTTCTTCAACAAAAGCCCGTGTTCACTTTATTATCTTTTAAGCTTCAAATCAACTCAAACCCCTTTGAGCAAATTTCTAGACCAAAAAAGGTTAGTAGACCACTTATATAAGTTCCATATGTTCTTAAAAAGATGTCAAAACAGTACCAAAATATGGGAGAATCGGAGTGCTACAAACCGGTTCAATTTTGCACCAAATTGGCACCAATTCACATCAAATCTGTTCCAAATGATACCAATACAACTTGAACGTTTTATTAAGATCCAGAGAAGAAATAAAGACAAAATTATGTGAGAAGTTGAACCAAAGAATAACTAGGGGTTGCCGTGGGCAAGCTTTAGTTAATTTTGATCCTTGACACTTAAACTCACAAAATGGCTTAAAGAATGAAATAATCAAGTATTCAAGTGTGTAATCAGTTTGTAATGTTCAGTATATGGTGGAAAATCAGTAGGTTTATGCCAAAAATCACGAGGTTATTGCAAGGTGCACAAACTTGTCAAATTTGCAGAATTTCTTCCAAAAGTGTCAAGTGTTTCCCCTTTGCTTTTCTCACTTTTTTCTTTTATTTCTATTCTCTCTTTTCTTTCTTTCCTCGGTGTATTTAACGTGAGCAATTCTCAGAGGTTTTTCTTCACTAGGGGTAAAACAGTAATTTCACACTTTTGCCCTAAAAAATTCGTTTTTAGGCAGATTGGTACAATGAATTTAATCACTTGAATCTCACCTTCAATTTCAGTGAACAATCTCGGGATTAGGGTAATTTAGGGGTGGAATAAATTAGGGTTCGTTGGCTAAATTTTGGGGTTTTTAGGCTGTTTTTAATATGATAGAGGTTTGGGAACTAGGGTTAAGGTTTATCGATTTGGGGTGGGAATGCGGGTTAGGGTAGTTGTGAAACAATTCCAAATTCTAGGGTTTGTAATTTAGGGTTGTGATTCAAATGATTTGGAAACCTTTGAGTTTGACTGTTGTAGGTTTAATTGGCTTAGGTTTTCATTTAAGGGGTGAAATATGGATGTTTGAGGTCTGGTTTGAGGGTTTGTGAGGTTGGATTTTGAATGTTTTTGGCTGTGGGAGGGTTCTCGGCAAAATTAGGGTTTATAGGCCAAATTCGATTTTTGTGAGGTAAATATGAACACTTGAACGGCAAGTTTCTGGCATAAATGTCACACAATGATGTTTAAGATACACAAGATCATAACTAACCAAAAGCTTCGGTAGCAACAAGATTAATTATGACTAGGTGGTTCTTTAGGTTAATCAACGTGACTTTGTGTAGGCTAATTACTAACCAAGTACGCAATGCCTATTGTTCAGGTTTGAGCATCCAAATTTCAGACCTTTTATGTATGAAACACACACAAATAATGTGGAGACGATTTGTGATAGAGAACAAATGAATGGAATGCAAAACTAGAGTTTTAAGACATGAAAAGTTTTAGCTTTGGACACACTTTATAGGACACGGCTTCATGACTCAATGGGGACTCAAAAATGAAACCTTTTTTTGTGGTTTTGTGACACAAGAAACGTTTCCTAATGGGTAGAAACGACACAAAAAATAGAATGGGATTAAGTAGGGAAATGACACAAAAACACAAGATAGAGATGGAATAGAGTAACCTTCGCTCTGATACCAATTTTGATGTAAGCCTACACCTTCAACCTCCTTCCTCACAATTCAGAATGGCACAGAGAAGAACCCTTCTCCTTGCTTCCTTTGGATAGAAGTCGGCTGTTCGAGCGTTGATACCAATAACCAACAGGAAAACAAACAAGGCCCTCCTAGACAATACCCGTAGTTATGGCAAACACCTTCAAAATTCTCACTCTTGAAGATTATTAATCTTGATCTTTTATGCAAAATCAAGAAAAAAAGTGTCACACAAAAGGAGAGAAGAAACTAAAATATTATCGATGAATAACAAGCTGATCATACACACAGCCTTATGGCCTTTACTTATGTTGAATTTTTTCCTATCTATAAGAGTCTTAGATGGACCAAGTTACATCTCAAAAGTCTACCAAAAATCTAGATAAAAACAAACTATGATCTAATATAGTGATAAGCTATAATATATTCTTCAATTTAAGTTGTCATGTTGATCTTTTGGGGACTTCCTTGCTCATCCAATTTTTTGGATGCCTTTGGAGGGTTGTTTAACTCAATCTTGAAGTTGTGATATGGTTGGAAAAAGTTGGTCGAATTTGAGATTGGATTGCCTTCAAAATTTGAATCAAATTTACCTTCATCTTGGACCTATATTTGGCCGGCTCCCTAGTGCTTATCATGTTGAAGAATTGGCTCCCAAGAAGCCTCCTAAAATAGTGTATAATGATGGAGAAAAGGATTATGACAATATTCCTTGAGACAATTATTCCTCAAGACAAACATTCCTCAAGACAAACATTCCCTTAGAACAAACATTCCTTTATGACAAACATTCCCTTAGGACAAACATTCCCTAGGATAACATTCTCTTCAAACATTCTCTTTCAAACATTCTCTTCAAAATATTCTATGTCTTCCAAGATGTCAACATACCATCTTCCTTCATAAAAAAGTCATGGAAACAATAATCATTAGTAAATAAAACAAGAATAAAGTGAAACACACACAAAAGATGCCCAAAAGGTTCACTTTGTGGACTCAATGAAGTGTACCCAATAAACCTTAGGTTCATCTTGCACATGTCTACACATGAAGCTACCAACTTCATAACCAAGTTGTTTGGACTTGTTTCTTGTGATTGGACCGTTGACCTCATGGTGGGATCCTTGATCATCATCACTATAGGGTGCCTAAATACTATTTGTACATCTTCAAGACATTTGATTTAGTTGAAGACTAGAGGGAGGCTGCACAAACGTGACTAACGCCCTCTATATTTTGAATAAGCTTAGATGAGGGCTTTACGCACTTTCATCCTCTTCAAGCTTCATCTCCATTGTTATAAATAACTCTCAAATAAGCGAAAGTGCATAAAGATAATTAATCTCTTGTTTCTTGTTTTTGTTGTAATTGTGAGAGTAGAGGTTGAGCACAAGAGGAACTATACATAGTTGATCTCTTGCTTGCGATTTAGACATATTAGAAAATGTAATTTAACTTTTTCCCAAAAACGCATTCACTGAATGTTCTTTGGAAGAACTTTGTTGAAGTTGTGAAGAAGTAAAAAGTAGTTCTGGCTTGTAGTTGTTGTTGTTGATGTTGCACAAAGTATTTGTGTAACAAGCTGCTGTTGTTGTTGCATAAAGTGTGTTTGTGCTAAGTTACTGCTATTGTAGTTGTCGCTTACACTAAGGGTTAGTGTAAGTGTTCGCTTGCATTACGTGTTAATGTAAGTGTTGTTGTTATTCTTGTTCCTTGTTAAAGGTAATAAGAAATTTATTGTTGAAATTCCACTTTAGAAAAAAAGTGATAGAAGAGTAGAATCAAAGAGATTCAAACAACTCTAAATTGTATGTCACAAACTCATTATCTCTCATCTTCTTCTTCCTTATTTCGTTGAGTATTTGAGTTGGAGTGAGCTAAACCGAGAAAATTCTAAAAATTACCTAACACTCTATTCACCCCCTAGAGTGACTGTTACAGACCTAACAATTGGTATTTGAGATTAACTTGATTTCTTGGCCAACCTTTGCAAGTAGCAAGGTTAAAGATCATTGGAAAATATGGCAATGACAGCCTCTACATCATATATCTCAACTCTCAAACGATCCACTATATTCACAGCACGAAACACCAAGGTTCTCTTGTTTGATGCTCAAAATTATTCCCTATGGAAATATAGGATGAATGCATCTTTATGTGGATGTGGTAATGACATATGGAGAGTGGTTATAGAGGGAATACCTCTACCAGCTAGGTTGGATAAAAATGGAAGAGTAGTCATGAAGGAGTTGGATGACTATAATGATGAGGATAGAAGAATTTTGAGCTAAAAGAGAAAGCTCTTAAAATCCTCCATCTCTCACTCTCATGCAAGGAGCTAATAAATGTTCAATGCATCTTCTCTCCACACAAGACATGGAAGAAGTTTGAGGATATAGAAAGTGATGGTTATCAATCAAACATAGATAAAGATGATCACGATGATAGAGAAGCAATATGCCTCATAGCTTTTGAAGATGACAAAAAGAATCTCTTTGAACTTCCACATTTGATAAATTACAAGATGAATATAATACTTTGCATGAGGGATTTGAAAAACTTACAATAAATTACAGGCATATGCTAAAAAGGAACTTAGTTTATGCAAATTAAAAAATGAAAATTTGCATGAGTCTCTTGTTTTGCATCATATAGAGCTCAATGTCATATTAGAGATGCATGAATCTTTAACTCTAGAAAACATAGAGATTAAGAATAAATATGTTAAACTTAAAGAACTCCATAAGATGAGATGTGAAAAGATTATCCATGAAAAACCTCTTGGTAAACAAAATGTAGACAATAGAAAATCTAACATAGAATTTAAAAATTCTACTACTTTAACCAAGATAAAATTGCCTAAGATAAAAGGTGTATCTTTGTGTGATTCATCTATAGCTAAGTTTATACTTCCAAAGGAAGTGCGTCTGAATGTCAGCAAGATTTCTAAGCCTATGAAGATAGCTGAACCTTCCAAGCCTACAAACCACACAATAACATCATGCACATATTTGTTTCTTTTGTAAGAAAAAGGATCATGTAGTAAGTGTTTGTAGAGGTAAAAAACTTTAAGTATTATTGGAGACCTAAAGGTATGAGAACTAATGAAAATAGACCCAACAACAAAAGGATACCTATGGATAGAGATTTTTCATTTATAGAAACAGGGAATCCATAGAGAGGGCAAACTGGAAGAAATCAAATAACTCTTGGAATTGAAATGTTCAATACATATAGCCAAAAAAGAGCACTTCCCTATCAAGCTTAGGACCAAAGATAGTCCAAATGCCCATTTTGGCATTGGGAGAGGCTAGACCCTTAGAGTTGGAAAATCTGGTAAACATTATTTCTTTTTAGTCGCATGATATGTATAGACGGGACTTGAGCTAAATTTGATGAGTGTTATCTATTAGGGCGAAGATAATACTTAAAAACATTTTTAAAATGATTAGATATTTGCAAAAAGAAAGATAATGTTTTGATGTCCTGGAGATTTTTTAAAAGAAAACAAATGTTTAGCTTAGAAGGTTTTGTTGTCAAAACGCTAGGTTTTTGAAATTCGTCTATCACATGGAATAGATGGCTTATATATGTTGGTTACAAGGTTTCTAGGAACTTTTGAAAGTCCCAACCTATCAAAATATTTACAAACCATGATGGCATATGTGATATTTATCAATTATCAAGTGGATTGATAAGTAAAGATTTAAGTTTTGCACTAGAAGTACACTCTGAAGACTCTATAAATGCTTTATTTCTTCTCGATAAGAGCATTATACATACTTATGGTATTAAATGGTTTCTTTACAGCTTGCTATACAGGAGCCAGATAACGTCCCAACCGAGGTGCAGACGGCACCGTTGGAATTGCGATCTCCAGACCTATATCCTGCTGCATCCGTTTCTTTCTCTCAAAATCTATCACGTTTAAAAGGTATTGATGACTGTTTGTTAGCGGATTTTCCTGCTAATTCTGCAATATATACTATTTCGGATAGTGAAGTTGAGATCGATAGCACACAGCCGGGACTAGTTGAGGCACCAACAGATGACAATATAATGCAATATATTGAAAGCTTGGTGCAAGAAATGATTATTGATCTGACATCACAGGAACGACTTCCGTTAACCCCTCCTCCGTCTGGTGAGGCGGCTTATTTTCAAGTACCACCTCGTCTTTTATGACATCAAAATCGTTTGTACACTCCATTATCTCCTCCGCTTACTCGATCTAGGCTGCCCTCTCAAACTCATTTGAAGTGTTGTCGGACCAATGAAGATATTGTTATGGAATGTTAGAGGACTTCATACCTCGGCAGATAGGGTACTGTGTTTGTTGCATCGTTATCATTTGCATGTACTGGTTATTATTGAACCAAAGTCTAGACTATCTACGCTTACATCATATCGATTGAAATTTGGCTTTTCAAATACTGTTTCGGCTTGTGATGATCATATTTGGATCATGTGGCAAAGTGCAGTTCTTCAACTAGTAGGTGAACGTTGTGTAGTGCGAAATCATTTGTTGCGTTTTACTTGGTTGGCATCGGGAGGCTCTTTTTGGACAACTTTTGTTTATGGCATGCACACAGTGGCTGCACGCATGCCACTGTGGTCCGATCTAGCTGCCATGCATGGAACTCTTGACATCCCGTGGTTGATTGGAGGAGATTTAACACTTTTCTGTCATTGGATGAGCACAAGGGCCGTTCATCACCATCTTTACAATCTCTCGACGACTTTAAAGACTGTGTAGATGTCTGCTCACTGCAGCATATTAACTTTCAAGGCTCACCTTTTACATGGAGTGATGGTCGTGGTTTGGGCAAAGTGTGGCGTCGTTTGAATTGTTTTCTATGTTCTGCGGATTTCTTTGATCTTTTCACTTCCATGTCTTATCAACATCTCAATCGGACTACTTCTGATCATGCTCCCCTATTTCTAGAATATGCGGCTGATTCTCATTCTTCTATGGCTTTTTTTTGATATTTTGATGTATGGGCCACACATTCTGACTTTGACAGCTTTGTCATTAATCATTGGAAATCATTCCCTACAGTCGTCGGCATGAGAGGTTTTTATTTCAAACTAGGTCAGCTTAAGAAACACTTACGTAGCTGGAATAAGGAGATTTTTAGGAATGTTTTTGATGCGATTGCCGAGGCTGAGGCAGCTATGTTGCGTTGTGAAGCAGCGTATGATTCATCTCCCTCGGATGTCACAAGGAATGCACATCATCGCGGTATGGCCGTTCTTCGCTTAGCTCAGTCCAAGGTTTTATTGTATTGCAAGCAAAAAAGCAAATGTCAAATGGCTACGTGAAGGTGATGCGAACACTAAATTTTTTCATCGAATTGTGAAAGACAGACGCCGTAGGAAATTGATCCGGCGTATACTGAAACCGGATGGAGGGGAGTGTGAAACTGCGATGGACATAGAAGCGGAGGCAGTTCGTTTCTACCAGACGTTATTCAGGGAGGAACACACTACGCCATGTCATTCTATTATTAGTTACATCCCAAGCTTGTTATCTGATGAAGATAATAATTTGTTGATGGCTGTACGGAAATGCTAGAGGTGAAAACTACAGTTTGGGATCTTAGTCCCACAACGCTTTAGTTGCAAATTTACAACGCTTTAGATCTTTTTTAGATGATTATCAACATGCTTCGGGACAATTAGTCAATTTTCATAAAAGTATAGTGGTCGTTAGTGTGGGAGTTTTGGGGACAAGAGCTTCACATACGCTAGGCATGCAATTGATGCAGTTGCCAATTAAATACTTGGTTTCATATTTATATAAAGGTATTAATCGCACTGCTTATTAAAAATCCTTGTTAGCCCATGTAGATGAAAAATTGAATTCATGGGCTTCAAAGCTTTTATCATTTGCAGGTAGATTGGTCTTGATTCGTCATGTTCTTGGATCTATGCCATTGCATATTTTGGCGAGTTCAAAGCTTTCGAAAAGTATAGTGCAGGCAATTCATAGGCGAATGGCTCATTTTCTTTGGAGGGATCGTTATCATTGGCGCTATTGGGAAAACATCCGTTGCCCGACGAAATTTGGAGGCTTGGGAATCCATAACTTGGACTTGTTACAACATGCTTATGACAGTCTTTGATGGTGGCGATTTCACACTTCGCAGTGCCTTTGGGCAACATACAGTCGAGAGCGATATGGACGAAGAGGAGTAGTTTCCGCTACCTTGTATGATTCTCCCATTTGGAAGCGTATTTGTAGAGTTCATTCATACATGGAACATCATGTTTCTCATACACGTGATGGCGTTTACTGGACTGCAGATTCGATGGGTCAGTTTTCATTGAGATCGGCTTATAGCCAATTATGTATTCATATGACTTCTTTAGAGTGTTCCATGTTTGTTTGGTGGCTGACGTTGCCTTCTGGGGCAAAGCTTTTTCTGTGGAAGTTATGGATGCATGCATTGCCGTTAGTGGATAATCTATGCTCATGGCAAGCGATCTTTCTGTCGCAGTGTATCTTTTGCAAGGCCAATTCTGACAAGCGAGACCATATTTTTCGCATTGTCCGCTTATTCTCCCCATTTGGCAGGAGATGTCAATCTTATTTTCTGGACCTCTTCCTCAGCAGGCTACAATTCAAGGATATTTAATTCGCTGGTGGCGCACATCTTCGGCCACTTTGATAGTAGGCCAACTGCGTGCCACGGTTCCGTCTCTCGTTGTATGGGTGATTTGGAAGGAGTATACATCTATCAGATTTGGTGATAGTTCTTTTTCATACAGACATTTATTTGAGCGACTTCGTGAACAAATATATATTTGGTGTGCTTCAACTAAAGGATATTTATTTCGATGTCGCTTTCTCGTTTGGTGGATAGGCGATTTTCGCCATCGATGCTTCATAGACGGCATCGTCTCGTCCGTTGAGAGTTACCGGCTTCAGGTTGCTTTAAACTCAACGTTGATGCTTCGGTGGGCAGGTTGGGAGCTGCAGCGGGAGCTATACTTCGTAATAACTTTGGAGAGTTTATTTCGGGGGTTGCTTTTTCTTTACCATCTGTCAATCCGCTACGTGCTGAGCTTATGGTGTTGATTTATAGCCTCTTATATTACGCGAGAGAATATGATAGGCTAATCGTGGAGAGTGATTGTCGTTCGCTGTTATCCTTTTTGTCACGCCCAGAGCGATATACTAGTAATTTCTTGGTGGATCTTCGTCGAGCTATCGACTTTCTTTGTCTTAATGGTTCAACATTGCAACATTGTCCGCGTGAAGCAAACGCAGCAGCGCATTCGCTTTCTCTTCATGGGCTGCATGCATCAGGAGCAATTGTATTTGCCTCATTTACAAGCTTGCCATGCGAGGTTTGAGGAGCTATATTATTGGATCCTTCAGTTCCACATTTGCGCCTTTGATTCTTGTCTTCCATTGGGTTGACTTTTTTGCACTCTTGTTGCCCATGTCACTAGTTGATATAGGCAACGTGGGTACGTTTTCTTCTTTTGCTTTGCCATTCGATTATGTTTACTTCAATAATGCAGATAAAGCTATTTTTTATGACCATGTGAGGGTGTTATCTCCTGAACGGCGGCACATCACGATTACCACACAGCTGACTTTTAATGGAGTTGCCTATATTCATAATGAATGCAAGCAACATGGGTATGGCATCAACCTATGGTACTCTATTCTTCATCTTTCCGATAATATTTATTCTAATTACTTTTATTCTGAGGTACACAACACTGCGGAGTGCTGGATATCAACGTTCACGTATCTTAGGTAGGGTTGGTTGAACCAAAGATTTTATCGTCTACACATATTTGAACTATTAATAGATCATTATCTTTCCTTCCTAGGAATAATGTATTGTTTATGGCTCCCGCTTGATAATTATTTGTAATAAGAAAGTTTGAAAATATATCATACCAAGCTCTTGGAGCTTGTTTCAAACCATATAAAGCTTTCTTAAACTTGTACACATAGTTAGGATTCTTTGGATCTTCGAATCCAGGGGTTTGTTTGACAAACACCTATTGTTGGATGTATCTATTCAAGAACGCACTCTTGACATCCATTTGGAAGAGTTTGATGTTGCTTAGACTTGCAATATCAAGTAACAATCTAATTTATTCTAGTCGTGCAACGGGTGCAAAGGTTTCTTCATAATCTATTCCTTCTTGTTGATTATAATCTTGTGCGACTAGTCTAGCCTTATTTCGTGGGATGTTTCCTTGTTCATCCATTTTATTCCTAAATACCCATTTCGTTCCTATTATAGCTTGTTTTCGAGTTTAGGTACTAAATCCCACACGTTGTTCCTTGTAAATTGATTCAATTCCTCATGCATGACATCTATCCAAGATATATCACCTAAGGCTTCCTTTACATTCTTAGGTTCTAAGTGTGTGATTTACATGTTCATAGAACAATTGCCATTTTACATTCCACAAATTCTGTCATTATCTTTTTGCAGGTGCTATTGTACATATTATGCAAATCATTTACTATTTTGTAGGAGAGTCTCCTACACCACATGTAACCACGGTATTCCTCCGCCACAAGTGAGGGCATATTATTGAAAAAAAGCCAGACAGTACCGTCCGTCTTTCACTAAAAAAAGAATATTTCCAGGGATAAGTTCTTCTTGACGTTTCTATGTGGAAACAATTTTGAGTCGAAAAAGTAAGTGCTGGTTGACCATTAAAATGGTGTGGCTAAGGAATTGTTTTAATATGACTTCCTACAAGATTTTAAATGATAGAATCCATACTCTAAAATATTTTATAATATCTAGAAGTAAATTTTGTTTATCAATGAACACCAATGATGATATAATAAGTCATGAACTTCATTGGATTATAAACCTGTCAAATAAGATCAAGTAGTTGAACAAGTCTCCTAATAACATGAATATTTCATTGTAGGAGTGCAGAAATTGATGATTCAAATGCTAAAATCATAAAAGTTATATGAACATTCATGAGTATCAAAAGCAAAGAGAAAACCCCTAAGCTATATGAGTCCTTTAAAGCATAGAAAATATAAAACACATGGAATATCGTGGATCATCCAAGCTTTAGCATAAAGGAGGAGGAATAATGAAACCAAATGAAGAATAAATCTTGAATTATTTCTCTATGCTATTATCAAGATATGGATAAAACTTATGTCTTACCTTGTAAGATTGAAATAAGCTTTCTAGGCTATATTTGGAATAGAAAATCGACTATATGTTGAATTGACCATCTTGGATAAATATACGCAAAATGAATATGGAGCCTAATCTTTCGATATTGAAGACCTTGATGAGTCAAATCATGCCTCAAGGTTGGAGCCTCCTTGTATAAATTGAACCTAAATCCTATATTTTGGTATGGGAGTTTAAGATATTTTCAAAGAGAAAATGAGTTATCACATTCTTCATCCAAAAATATGACATCGAAAGATTATAATTGTTTTTGTATATGTAGCACAACTGTAGGATCTGCAAGGCACCACTATAAGGGGGGTTTGAATAGTGGGTGCGGAAAATGTGGTTTTTAAAATTGTTTTAAACCAAAAACGGAACTTCTGAAAACAGTTTCTGTTTTCATGACCTGTTTTAAAATGATTTGAAAACTAGGTTGCAGGTCTTAAAAATTCTGAATTTTGGATAGATCTTAGTGTCAGATGTTTTGAGTATCTACTAAAAATTTCAGATTAAAATTCAACCTTTAACCCCTTTAAAAATCGTTGGTGGTCAGATTGCGCAAATCTGCCAGAAACAGTAGTCTGACTTGAAAAATTAATTCCAATTAAACCGTGACTCCAAATGCTCTGAAATCTTAATGACTAACTCCTTATTAGGTTTATTTAATTGAGTAGAAACAGTTTTGAAACATTCTTTTGGGAAGTTAGTCAAATATGTTCAAAGTCTCAACCTTTGCAAGCCTGAAAATCAGACTGCACTAGTTTGAGAACTTTTGACGTTTGATGACTTATACTTGTCCAAAAGGGTTGAAACTTGTGCCAAATGAACCTTAAGACGTGTGACTGTGTTTCCTGAAAGTTTCGTGATTTTTGAAATTTGGTTACTATTTTTAAGAACATGATAAAAATGATGCACTGTGCTGGAAACTGAAAGTAAGTGCTAAAAAGTAAAGAACACGAGGAATTTTATACTGGTTCGGTTAAATCAACCTACTCCAGTCTTCGAGGACACCTTCCTCGGTTATCACTAATCACAAAACACAAAAAACACCTTACCGCACAGGTTTGATGGAGTTAGACACCAACTCCAACTCTTTACAAACCTTGTAAGTGATTACAACGATCATGAACACCACCATCTAGAAAATACAAGATTGATCACACCTTGATCAATCTTTTACAACAATGTAGAGTATATGGTGGTATGGATGAAGCCTATTCAAGATGTATGAATATGAATACAATAGGCTTTAAGAGAGAAGAAAAATAGATGTGTAGAAGGAGAATGTAGTGAAAACGTTTTTCACTCTTGGATTTGTGTGACTTGTCTTGTCTTTTGTTTGTTCTCCTTCTTCTCTTTTAATCACCATATGTGCCGCCCCCTTGATGCCTCTTTCCTCTCTTGAAAATTATCTTCTAAGTCTTTGGAAGAGTATATTCCATCCTTGTGACATTTCCTTGCTTACTTGGCAACTCCTCAATTGATGATCATTAAGCCCTTGCTTACTTGCTACTCATTGATTGGATGGAAATTGTCATCATTTGATGACTAGATAAATCTGAAAATAATCCTTAAGAACATGTGTCAATTAGCCATAAAAGTGTTTCCATAAGTCACATAATAATTTCACATAATTAGCAAGACAAATAATCACCAATTTCCTTCCGAAATTCGGCCACATGCTTCTCCACATGCTGAAATTTCAGCATGTGTGATATTCACACTTTATTCAAACTGTTTCCAAGTTTGTATTTGATTAATTCCTTGAAAATAAAGAAGAAATCAATCATCATTTAGTACATAACATTTCTACTAATTTTTAGAATAAAATTAGTCATCAAGAAGGCCATAAAATCGGCTAAGTTCATTCTACACATGCTGAAATTTTCAGTATGTGTGATATTCCAAGATACCATCACTTTATTTCCATAATATATTTAAAACATTGCCATACTATCTTTCAATCAATTCATATAATTCAAAATAGTAAATATGGTACAATTAACTTGAAAATTTTGGCTAGCTCTAATCTAATTTCAGCATGTGTCACAAATGTGACAAAGTTTGAAATGTTACCTTGTGTAGCTCCTTTGTTTATGTTACCAACATTGTATGATTCATTTTTGGCCAATCAAGATGCCAACAAAGCTCCACATATGCTTCATCAAGCTAAGATAGGCGTGTGATGATGAATGTACATGTGCTGAATTTTATTTTTGCAAACTTTGTAAAATAGTGCACATATAATCATACACATATGATATATTCTAATCAACCCTTAATTGATTTTTCTAGAACACTTTAGAATGTATAGATTATGTAAAAATTGTCTAGATACATGTTATATGTCATGCCAAAAATATTCCATGTGTCGTGTTTGTGGAAAATCGAATTTTCGACGCTTGTCGATTACCCGATTTTTCTCCGATTAAAT
Source organism: Eustoma russellianum (assembly GCA_036186865.1). NCBI lineage: Eukaryota > Viridiplantae > Streptophyta > Magnoliopsida > Gentianales > Gentianaceae > Eustoma > Eustoma russellianum. The sequence continues at coordinate 19,638,600 of AP025047.1, forward strand.
TCTAACTTTTTGCACATGTTATATATATTATGTTATATATAATGTAAATAAATTAAACTTTAATATTCAGCTCTCATGGCTGATTAAAGTGGCGCCTACATGTGACAAAAATTTTGAATTTGAAATCTCCACAATTTGGTCTTAATTGGGGGTGATTTGTGTGTGCCAACATGGAATGATTTCATGGATGAATGTAGCATGTAAGCCACGAAATTTGTGGCTATTTTTGAAGTTTAGGGGCTGGCCATCTATATATGGAAAGTACGTGACACATTGGCGAAGTTTCGGTATTCACCCGATACGACAATTTTTGGTTTAGAACCTTTTAACATGTCGTAATAAATTTGTCATCACCATGACTTATATCATATGATAGAAGACCTGAATATACTCATAATATGAGGTAAATATAGTGGTGTGACGTTAACATACGTTCGTAAAATATATAACGTGTCGGTAGTACGTTGGAATATATGTGTGTGTGCCTCTTTATAAAAAATCTGAATATATGTAAAAATATATATATGAAACGTGTAGGAGTGGGAGAAACTTTCCATTCTTCGATTTGTTGCCTTTGTGCCTTTTCCAAATATGGCTTCCTTTTATGAACTACTTAGTTCATTTAACTAAGTACTTCACTTAATGAACTAGTTCAGTTCATTAATGGTGGCACCTGAAAATAGTTCAAACACAACAAATGTTTGCCATTTGACATAAGCTTTAAAGCTTCATGGCTCGTTAGTATGATAACATTATATATGAACTATATAAGGCAGGTTTCATGCAAAAACGTGTCATGTTATAAAACGTGTCATGCATTTCTTTAGTACATGTTATTTAAATCATATACTTTGAAATCACTCAAACCCCTTTTTCTCAACAACAACCACTCATATTTTTAAAAGGCTCTTTATGGACTTAAACACCTGGAGCGGTATGAGAAATTAAGAAATTTGTTTCTTAAAAATGGTCTTTTAAGAGGAGAAGTTGATACCACCTTGTTTATTAGAGAATGAGAAAGAAGTCATTCTCCTGCTCAAATATATGTTGTTGACATTATATTTAGTTCTACTAACGATTTTCTTTGTAAGCACTTTGCTAATCTAAAGGAAGAAGAATTTGAGATTAGTATAATAGATGAGCTCAACTACTTCCTTCAGTTTAAATCATGCAAACCAAGGATGCAGTGTACATCTCTCAGACAAAGTACACCAATCATTCTCAAAAGAAATATAAACATGAGAACAGAAGGAGTATAAGCATATAAATGAGCACAAGCACAAAGCTTGATCAAAGTGAAAAAAGAAAGCCGGTCAAGGTAACAAAGTATTAGAGTATGATTGGTAGTTCATATTGTTTGACAGCTAGCCATCCGGATATGTTACATGCTACATGCCAAATTTTAAAGTATGCTTGAGAAATCGTATGTAGTTGTCTTAAAACGTATTTTTAGGGATTTAAAAGAAGGTACGTTGAATTTTGGGTTGTTTATCCTAAGAATGGTGTTTTGACTTAAGAAGATATAGACATTCGGACTGCGCCAAAAATTTTGTTGATCAGAAAAATACTTCCGAAGCACGTCAATCTCTTAGAGATTTCTTAGTTTCTTGGTTGTCCAAGAAACAAATTAGTGTGCCACTTTTTGCGGCGGAATCCAAATATATAGGCCACATCTTGTTGCACGCAAGTGTTGTGGATGACACACGCTTTAAATGTTACAAGGTTAAGTTTGAGAAAGTGCCTATCTTACGTGATAATACCTCTTTTATAAGTGACTTATCGTAAACATAACCAAACACATTGGAGTTAGACATCACTTCACCAAAGATTGTATGTGACAAGGCTTGGTTTTTGTTGAATTTGTTTCAACTAATGATAAATTAGCAAACATATTCACAAAAAATACTTTCTACGAGTGTTTTTGAATCAATTAAAACAAGATTGGGGACGATAAACAATGGGTAAAATGTAATAAAATATAAAAACTCAAGGAACATGTACATCGATTGATGTGAACGGGTTCAGAAACTATAAAACCTATTTAAAAGCCCAAAAATACATATTCCTCATTATAATCAAATTGATTCAACCCTAATTCCCTCTAGGAGATTTCTCCCCCCAGAAAACAGCCCCTCTTTTCCAATATTCAAGCAATATACTTCATTTCCTCTCCATTTAACTTGAATTTTACAGCCCATATTCCATCTTCTTCATTTTCGTCAAAATGTTTTGATTCCTCCAACCATAAAAATGTCAACAAGAAGCAAGAACATCTCAGAGAAGGCAAGGACCTGTCAAAGTTAAGAAGGAGGCTCAAGCAACCTTCCTTGAGGTCAAGCTTCAGAACATCCAATGCCCACTCAACCAAGAACTAAGGCAAATAGACCTAGAGGTGCAGATTTCACACAGGCCCAAGAATTGGAGAATATCCGGAAAAACTTAACCATACAAAACTTTTCGTGGATCAAAAGGAATGTTTGAAGAGTCTCAGAAGAGCTGTACGGTACATGCAATTTCAATTTTGTCTCTTTTCAGACATGAGCTATTTAAAGAACGTGAACCAAATGAGAGAGCTATTGTTCCTTTAAAACTACTTAAATTCAATTGTATTGAGTTCAACGGTGAGTTGAAACCTATTGTTTGATTAGTTGGAGGATCGAAATTGGAGGACCATTTGGACAGGAAGAGAAATGCAAAAGATATCTAAGAGGTATACTAGGCACTTTTATGCGAACTTATGGGTTAATGCTTGAATGGCTTTACATACTCCCTAAATACAATTATATATGGAAAACATCCCGATTGGGATATAAAGACAACTTGTGAGTATATAGCTGTTTGGGATGAAGGGTTGGATGCCTTTAAAGTATTGAAGTGTGATGAAGTCAAGTGGAAAGTAAGTGAAGATCATGTCAATAGCTTCTTATGATTTCAACCCATTAAAAACACTAATGGTATGCCATTGGTGCATAGAGTGTTGACTGCCATTGTCATATTTTGTATTAATGGGAAATCAGCTAAGTTCCCGAGTGATATTGATTTATATATTGCTTATCGCATGGCCAATAGGGAGCCATTGAATTTTGGTGAAATCTTTATGGCCAATGTAATGTAGGTAGCCATAAAGAAGTCGAAAGCTCTTCTCTATGCCAACATAATCTATTTCATGCTCACAAAGTTGTATGTAAACCTATATGACTTGGATGTTGAAAAGATTTCTAACATGGACTTTTGCTAGTCAACATCCAACCAATTCAAAAGTCTCAAAGAGAAGCCCCAAAAGGTATGAGCCAAAAAGAAGAAATAGAGGAAGAGGAAGATACTACTCCCATGAGCAAAGCCGAAGAAGGAACAAGTGCTGGCATAAATACAAATGTTCTGGAACCTCAAAAACAAATTGGCTAGGTTCAAAGCCAAGATGAAAGCGTGTAATCCGAACGTCACATTCTCTTCCAATGAAAATTTGGACTAGTATCTATCATTTCTATTCATATTTGCCATCATTTAGCTACGACATGTCGTAGGATGTACTAAAACCTCTCTTTTGCTATATTTGAATGAATCCAAGATGTTTTTTCGATTGCGTTGTTTTGTTGTTTTAATGATTACAAAAAGTGAGAGAAAATTAATAGACTATATTGGATTTAAATCTGATTTCAAAATGATATATTGGATTTTAAAATGCTGCATATGATGAGCTTGATTGGATTTGAGAATGTATGTGTAAGTAGCATGGATGTTGATATATGTTGCGAAATATGCGATGACATATGTCTTGCTCATATGACCGTTGAATATAATGGGTGCATAAACAGTGCTTGTGTTGAGGAGGTGTTTGAAATGAATATAAAGAACTTGACATATATCATGCCTATTGATCATGTCTATAGGTTTTTTTGGATGCTAATATATTGAGGGGGAACTTTGGAGTAACCTTGAAGAATATTTAGGATATTTATATGTTGAGAGGGAACTTTGAAGTCTTCTTGAGTGTGTCTTCATGATCATATATTGAGGTGGAGTATAAATGCATTGACTAATGGGGAGATAATTATATTTTGCATAGAACCCGAGGTTGAAAATTTTGGATAGCTCAAATATTGATAGCATCTCGCCCGAAACTAGGGTTTCGGCATGGTGCACTCCCGTATTCTGCTATGAGAAGTACAAAGCGACGATACTTTACATGTGTATGTCGATATAATCATGGTATGATATAGCAGAAGCGACAAAAACATAAATAAAATACAATCGACATGCATCACTTTACATTACAATTCTGGATATCATCCTATACAAAATCCTAAAATCCTCTGAATACATGATAATGAAATGACTAACATCTTCAACAGTAATCTCTCTCGGCATACTTTGTCACTATCGGTAATCTACCTGAACTCATTTTCAATAGACCTGCAAAATGATTCATGTTCTCTGCAAAGTGATAAGGCATGTATGAGCGATAACACTAATTGTCCAGCAAGTAGTCTGACTAGATATGTTAGTAGATCATACATGAGGAGACAGGGTAAGAAAATAATAATGCATAAATAGGAACATAACGAGTCGTGTCTCCAGCTTTAATAAATAAAGTGCATAACATAAAGGTAAATGATTAATATGTAACGCATAAAACTCTATCAAGTAAACATTCTATACCATCAAGTCTCTAAAAACGCCACTATCATGTATATCCATACTTAGAATCTCAATCCAAGTCTAAGATGTCATCATACCTAATATTAACATCTAGATGCATCAAATCCTTATACGAGCCATATAAATGCGATATTCCTACGATGCAATGACTTTAAAAAGATGTCATAAAAATTCTATAACGATGAATGATAAATCAAAATCGATTGCAGGTAAAATAACATAATCAATTCCACAAAGATTCTTAAAGTTTCCTCGCAACCACAAGTTCATCAATGGGTGTGGAGAGTGGAGGCCCGTGAAGCAACGAGCGGACCATCTACTAGACTTCCTTAATATTCCCAAATGAAAGAAACAGCAGGACAAGCAAGAAAAATATGGATAATAGTAATATCATGGACTTTACAAAAAGGACATTTAGACGGACGAACTTGGTATACATCAAGAAAGTTTTTGGGTAACAAAATAGCTCCATGAAACAGGCGCCACATAAATATACTCACTATGGGAATTGATGTGGGAGCCTAAATAAACTTGTGCGTAAGCAACTCAGGTGTCGCAACTCGCACCGCCTCATAAGCTGTACGAAGTGAGAAGATGACAGATTATCTTCCAAGATGACAGATTATCTTCACAATGGCAAAGATCTATAGAGACCGAATGAATGCTGCAAATACATCGCCAGCCGACGGAATCATAGAGACATGGGGTATAATCTCGGCGCAATACATATTTCTGTTCGCATGTATGTAACCCATAAAGTATCATGTGTATGATAATTCCACCAAACATGACAAGAATATGCCTTCTGAATGTCAAACAAATCCCGAACGCCAAGGCCTCCCTGAATCTGAGGGTGACAAATTGCATTCTATGTCAGCTAATGGCGCTTGGCAAGTCTGGATTGAGCTCCCCAAAAGAAATTAGCCATAAGGCGATGTAAATTGCGAATAACACTAGTGAGTAGCCTAGTGGTTGCAAAATAATGAAGAGGAATATAAGCTAACATATACGTGCCACTTGTGATAAAAACGATAATGCCAGCTAGGTAAATGCTGCTCAAAGTGCTGAATGATGGACAAACAGTGGGAAGACCGAGAAATACCCCACTACAAATAGGAGCCTAGATATTTAACAGGTAAAGAAGCAGACATTTGCAGGGTAGTCTTCATAAGTGTCAGCCACTGGAGGGAAATAGAAGACAGAGGAATAAGCTGGTTTTTGTCAAAATTTACCATCTGTCCGCTAGCTATTTGATAAATCAACAGGAACTTTCGAAACTGTTATAGATTTGAAGTAGATCCATTCAGAAAGATAAGGAGATTGTCTGCATAAGCTAGAGGAGAGATCACACTAATGCGGCCCACCTGAAAATGCAAGAGATGGCCCGATGCAGTCAAACTTTTTAGACCATGACTAAATCCCTCTATAGATAAAATAAATAGGAGAAGAGACAATCGATCACCCTGTTTAACGCCTTGCGTTGGCTGGAAATAACCCCAAGGCGCCCTATTGATGAGCACCGATAAATTACAACCCCTTAAAGATTCATGATGAGACGTATAAAGAAAAGAGTGAAGCCGAACTGATCGAGTACATGGCTCAAATATTGCCAACATACTCTATCAAATGCTTTGGCCATGTTAAGCTTGATTACAACATTAGAGCCATGTACCTCTCGATCCAAATGATGAACCATTTCATTAGGTAAGAATATTTGTTCTAAGATATCGTGATGTGAAACAAAACCAATCTGCTCAGAAGAAATAAATTGATCAATAAGGAGTCTCAGTCGCGTAGCTAAGATCCATGTATTGATTTTACTAATGAACATAGATAAACAAATGAGACGATAATCCACAAAAGTCTGAGGTGCCATTTTTTGACAACAATGTAATTAAGATGCTGCCAACCGCCTTCGGAATTGGAACCCAAGAAAGAATTCCACGATTGTCTTATGGACATCATCACCAACAATCTCCTAGCTAGAACGGAAGAAAACACCACTAAATCCATCAGGACCCAGTGCACAGTGTGGATCAAGCGCCCATATAGCCTGCCACACCTCATCTTTCGAAGGCAATACTAATAAATCATGGTTCTGCTGGTCTGTAATAATCCAAGGAATACACAAAAAGATAGGCTCATAATTGCCTATGTTCCCTTCTGTAAACAATTGATAATAAAACTGAATGCCCTCCTGCGCAATGGCCGCTTCCGTGTCACATAATACACCGAGAGAACTGTGAATGGTAAAAATATGCTACTTAGCATGCCTCCCTTTGACTAGATTATGAAAAAAGGTAGTATCAGCATCACCCTCATGAAGCCATTTTATATAAGGTTTTTGTTCCAAAAAAAAGCCGCTCATATTTTTCTACTTGCAACAATTTTGCATGCGCTGTTGAATATGCAATACGATGCTCCTTGGAGTGGTCCGCATCATACAATATTTTTGCCTGATTGGCCTCTTGGTCCACCTGATGCACTCGTGAAAATATGTTACTGAAGAAATGCTCATTCCAAGAGCATATGTCGCGTTCTAAACATCCTAACCTTTGACACAAACCTCGCATGCCACTAATCATAGAATATGATGCCCACGTATGCTTAAGAAAGTGAAAATATTCAGGATAATGTGTCCAATCCTCTAGAAACCAAAATTTTCTAGGTCCTGCATATGAATCATCTACACAACATATAATAAGGGGAGAATGATCTGAAGTAGCGCAATTAAAGTGCTGAACAACTGCCATAGGATGCATGTCCATAAAAGACAGATTACACAACATGCGATCCAAGTGACGCCACACCCTATTACGCCCACTACCATGCTGCCAAGTAAAGTTAGATACCTTATACAAATTCTTCGATAACTCACAATCCATTATGCATATATTAAAATCTTCGGTAATGGAGAGGCGAGGGATAGTCTCCCCTTGATACTCTGATAGCCACAACAATGCATTAAAATCCCCCCTTAACAACTATGGGAACATATTACTACCAAATATGCTGCGAATTTCAGACCATAGTTGAAGACGCTGTACAATAGAGTGATGTCCATACACCATTGTGAACCAAAACTGCAGACCAATATAATGCAACTTAAAAAGGAAATGTGAGGCCTGCTGACCATGCCGAGAATCAAGAACTTGGGCTCGATCCATATTCCAAAACAACCAGTCTTTATTATCACATGTAGACAAAGACAGTGTAAAACCCATACACAACAGATATGAAGCTAAAGAATCCACCCCATGCTTGAGCTCAATAAGCACCAGAAAGATAATACGACAAGAATGAACTGAACGAAGAACACGATTATATGAGGTATTAATACCCATACAGGCCCAATTAAGAAATTCATTGAGTGGAAGGAAACGAGGATATACGTTGACAAGAAGCCATACGTGTTTGTCGCGTCACCCTAGTTGTGGGGGGTTCCGGAGGAAGCTCAGATTTTTTACGTCGGACACATGTATTTTGGGCGAGAATTTAATCTGAACATCTGTATCCACTGGCATTTTTAGACTGGAGATATCATCCGCTGATTTCTGCAATGAAGCACGAGCTTGCTCCAACAAAGCAATGGTGATCCGATCCTAACGTTCCTCTGTTTCAGATACATAGCCAATATAATGACCAAAACAAGAAGGCGCAGAGTGTGATAAAAAAACTCAGGATCTTGATGCAACCTGTGCAAATCCTGCTGATCCAAAATAATTTTTGGAGGAACTGCTGATTTGAAATAATTTCTTGAGTGACAGCCTGAAGTTGCAAGGACTTTGCAGTGGTCTGTGACTCCAAGACAGACGTTTCAGGAGCAGAGATAATATTAGAAGAAGGTGCTCTCTCAATTCTCTTTTCCGTAGTTGAGGGCAAAGTGCAGGGCTAAGAGGCCAAATTAACGACATAAGCCGATAGAAGACCACCCACGGGTGGCCCATCATTCTTGTCATTAAGCAGGCTTTAAAATCTGATGTTTCTACAGTTGAACTTGAGTAGCTGGTTTGTCAGCATGTAAGTAGCTGAAGCGGTAGGCATCGGTTTAGAAGTTGGTTGTCGCAGCTCATCTGAACATGATGTTGTGGCATGACCTAAGATGCAACAGTGTGTACAATATAAAGGTCGATCCCCATATTCAACCGTTTAATAAAAACCATACGCACATTAAATGTATACCTTATCTGGTTGCTCTTTAGATACATTTAATTCAACACAAACTTTTGCAGCAGAAGGGCGTAGTATATTACTTGTTGCACCATCTGTTTTAAGAGGAACCCCGACCATTCATACAATTTCAAAGAGTGCCTCTGGCGTGTGTAAATTCACAGACATACCTAGAAGAGAAATCCACATAGGAACAACAAGAACACCAATTTTAGGGTCAAAATCATATGTATATTTTGTAACACTCATGACTCGACCAAAAATAGTCCAATTCCGTCGATAAAAACAGCGTATATAATCATCTTCACGCTCAAATGTAATCAGAATATGTGTACGATCAATGAGACCTATTTGACATTTTCCATTTAATATATTCGAAGTAGGAACGAATGTCATCCATTTTCGGGCGACCATAATAAAAGGTACTACCTCCTGCACAGTGGATTGAATTACCGGGATCCTTTGAATTTGGTATTTCGCGACGCGGCAATGACACCTTGGGATCCGCCGCCACCATAGATACATAAGAAACTTTCGGCAGCCCCGCAACCGGGGTGCCCATGGTGGTTGACAAAGCATGGATAATGTAGTGATTAGACCGGATAAAAAGAAGAATAAAAACAGTTCACCTAGCAATGCCGAAAGATCAAGTTACGGAAGGCTCTTGTTTGCCGCGGATGGCGCCGATGATGAACAAGTAAAACAGTATGATATGCAAAGAGCAAACAAATTGCAAGGAGACAAATTAGAGGAAAGAAACCATGAACCATAAAAAGCGATCATGGAGATCGCATGTCTCCTATCACTGACGCCTTCATTCTCGATACCTATATGTGTGTGTGTGTGTGTGCATATGTGTATATGTATGTATATGCATACATATATATATGTATATACGTATGTGTCTATCTTTTTTTTTTGGTAAGAAAACGATATTTATTTAAACATCACCTATGGTGGAGGAATACCATAGTATATCAAGAATCATCATATGAAAAAGTGAGTGTAAAGACCTGAATAATTGTCAATCTCCAATCATATATGTATGTGTCTATCTATTTAACAACATATATATACATACATGTATCAATATGCATGTGCATATATACGTATGTATATACATATATCATTTAGGCCATATGGTGGAGTTAAGCAAGGAGACTCTTTATCTCCTTTATTGTATATACTGTCTTCATAAGGATTCAGTCGAGGACTAAAGGCTCATGTGGAGGCTGGCCGATTACACCCCTTTTGATTGGGTCGTGTTGCAATGTGTGTTAAACATCTTGCATATGCTAATAATTTGTTGGTGTTCCTGCATGGCACAATTTGTATATTACGAATGTTTAGAGAATGTTTGACTTGGTATGAGACACCCTCTGGCTAGAAGGTAAATTACAGCAAGAGTAGATTTATACGTTCTTCAAACACACCAGTGCAACGCAAGCAGCGCTATGAGGACATACTCCACATGCATCCAAAGGTTTACTTTTTGGTATCTTAAATCAATGTTGCATAAAGGTATTAGCCATGCTTGCTTCTGTTCATCTCTTTTGGAGCATATTGATACACGTTTAAATGGTTGGCATAATAAACTGCTCTCATAGGCAGGTAGATTAGTTTTATTGTGGTGTGTTATCTCCTCTCTTCCTTTACATATTATTTCCACTGGAGGACTTCCGCAGTCTGTGATTAAAATGATTGAACAAAAGATGGCTAACTTTTACTGGGGACCAAAACGACATTAGGTTGCTTGGTCCAAGATTCACACATCATGCTGTGAAGGTGGTCTAAGACTCCGATAATCGACTGCTACAGGACGCGTATTTTTGTCATATTTGGTGACATTGTCAACAAAACAATACGCTATGGAGTCAATATCTTCATGCCAAGTATGGTCTCTGGGGGGATTATTATCCGCGTCTACCTAACTCTCCCATCTGCAAACTTATTTGTCGCTACCATGTGCTTTGTCAATCATATACCCATCAAGATGGAACGCGTTTGACCTGGATAGCCACATCCTCGGGAGATTTCACATTGAGCTCAGCCAATGACGTTTGTCAAATGTCACTATTTGGTTGGCACAATTTATTTGGCACAAACAACAACGGGCGGCAATCAGCAACTTTCTTTGGCGCATCTATCACCGTGCGATCCCACTGCATGATTACGTATGTAAGTTCATAGTAGCTATGCCTACGCAATGTCCTTTCTGTAAATATATATTAGCAGAGGTGGATCACATATTTTTACACTGCCCCTATATTTGGCCTATATGGGTCTCTTTTGCGTCCACTCTTGATGGCCTCTTACCTACCTCAAGATTATTATAGCCTTATTTATTATCTTGGTGGTTCCAGTCTTCCTCAAGTAATCTTCTGGGTGTTCTACAGATTGTGGTTCCAGGTATTATTATTTTTCAAATATGTCGTACTTATGCATCGCTAGTCTATGGAGAGGACACCTCTTGCACCACAGAATCCATCATAGCTATTATACGTACAGATATTTATTCGTGGGCTAAAACTCGTGATGGCACGAAACTTGCTTTGGGATTTCGGTCGGTGTAGCATTTGGGCTTTATGCCTCCACGCAGAATCAAGAGAGCTCAAGTTGTATGATGGTTAGTTCCTCCCACTGGTCGATTGAAACTGAATACGGATGCCGCAGTAGGATGAACATTTGCAACTGGAGGTGTTATTCTACGGGATTCTATGGGAGAATGTGTTGGAGCGATCTATTTTCGATTACCTTTATGCGCACCATTTCTTATGGAAATTCAAACTGCGTTATTTGGCATGCTCTTTTTCTTGCCATTATATCGGGACATTATATTGGAAACAGACAGTCTACAGCTTTCTCGGATCCAATGTCAACCAGCCGATGTTGCAGGATCTTTTCATTTCAGGATGTTGCATTCTGTTCTTCGGCAAACACACATAGCGATACAACACACCGTTTGAGAGACTAACATGGCCGCTCATTACTTAGCACAACACCGGTTAAGTACGCCTAGAACGATTTATTTTACATGGAATACCCTTCCTCCCCTGGTTTGCAACTGCGTCACGGTAGATATGACCACAGGACACATTCGCCATGCTTGACAATATAAGAAACCGCACCTTTATTGTCTTCCATATGGATTGGCTATGCTATGCGGATGCTGCCTGCATTCTGATAGATGCAGGCAGTCTGGGTATGCATTTATACTTATTGGTTTGCATATGTTATTATTTTGGTTGGCACATACTGGTGTTTGCTTTCTTCGTGTTTGATTTTGCATGGACTACAATGGAGGAACCTGTTGATCTATGCGCACTTACTCGACGTTGCAACTATATTGTATTTGGGCAGTTTTCTCACTGTATATTGTACTCTTTTTCCTTCGTGCAAGATTTTATTCACAAGGATGGTTTTGTTTGCCAAGGTTTTAATTAGGCATATTATACTACATTTGGACATTACCCTCACCTATATCGCCCTCCTCAGAGCTTCAAATTTAGGCCACATAGTAGTTATGTTTTGTTATGCTTTGACTTATTATGTATGAACGGTATTCCTCCGCCATAAGTGAGGGAAACTAATGAAATAGGGGACACTGTGTTCCTTAATTTTAAAAAATATATATGTATGTATATGTTTATGTATGTGTATATATATATTTATATGTATATATGTGCATATATGTATATGTATATGCATATACATATATCTATCTATCTATTTGTAATATTTTTTTTTTGTAACTATCTATTTGTAATATATTTTTTTTAAACCCAAATATTTTATTAGAATAAGCCCTCTCTTGTGGCGGAGGAATACCTTATTACAAAAAAGAAAGATGGTAAGAAGTAAATATGTGATTATCAACATCCATATAGTATATGATATGCCGCGTTAAAACCTTCCCAAGTAAAACCACCCTTGTGGATAAAACCTTGGCGAAGGAAAAAGCGTACATATTTATATATATGGAATGTTAATATACACCATCGAAACCATCGAATAAATGAAATACATAGCGATCCTGTGGGTTGCAGCAATGCTCTAGAATGAATATCTTGCCGAGTATCTTCGTTCGGAAATGATCCATGGTGTTCGAAGCTCTCATGTAAGCGGGTGATATATCTATGCCATGCCAATATTGCAGCCATGCAGAGAAGAAAAGAAGCGCTGAGTAAAGCAGTGAGAACGTATGGGATGGAGGGCTGGAAAAGAAACAGTTGAAGTTCATACCCCGCCTGCCAGCACAAACTAATGTGCCGGCAGCAATCACAAGACAGACCAAACTCTTCAGTAAAAGTACAACAGTAGAGAAGTGTGTGGGCAAATTAGCCACGCCATTAGATACAGCCATCATGCGAACGGTCCAGATCCATAGGAACTCCTCATTGTGATGGCAGGAAACATATGTCAAATAATCATGAAAGTTATTAGGGGGACTAATAATGTTTGCCTCTATCCAACAGTGTAAGAGAATGTAAATCATACCGAGTCTGCCTGTACTCAATGGAGTACAGGCAGAGAGGACAGTAAAGCGCCAAGCCTGTTGGAAAATATGCGCTGAGCGAACATGGTGAGCGCATCTTTATGGAGTGGAATGGATCCGCCAAGCAACACGTGTGGATGAGTAAAAAATAATGTAAGTGCTGAAAATGATGAAAATGTGACAGTACAGCGATGGAGTAGAAATCATACCACACCTGCCCGTAACACGAATGGTACGGGCAGAACAAATCGAGATACACCAATCCATTAGGAAGACCTGATTGTCAGCTTAATCGCAGACTCACTGATGAGAGGTCGAGAAGTAATGATGCACGTACCAAGGGTGGAAGGTTATGACTGCCGAAATATCTTGTCTCAGGGCGAAGCATTGCGTGCTGAGCTAAATAGTGAGCTGCCATATTAGCTTCTTGATACACATGTGTGATCTCTAATACCTGTGACTGAAGTAACGAGTGTAAAAGGTGCAGATGATAATTGCCAAAAATTTGCTGCGTTGTTTGTAGTCGTGGTACCAAGTGCGCAAAGTCAGATTCTATCATAATGGATCGGTAGAATGGAAGAAAATATAACAGACCAAATAAAGTTGTCTGAATTTCTGCCATCAATGGTGTGCATGGTGGCAGACGGAAAGATATGGCCCGCACACAATCCCCATGCTGATTGCGCAATAGTGCTCCTCCTGCAGCATATCGTGCTCCAACTACGGCATCCACGTTCAGCTTGTGCCGACCAGATGGCGGGCATCTCCATCTAACAATCTTGAGGCGAGGAGGTCGAAGGCGTGGGATCCATGAAAGAGAAAGAGGAGATCCTGCTGTAAGTTTAGATCCCTGTATCTTGTGAATCCACATATTAATGTCAAAATGTATAGCATTCCGCAGCATGGCGGCCGAAAAGAATGTTGAATCCCCATATGTGAGCTGAGCATAGAGTTTCCAGATGTTTGAAACAATAAGAGCTGGGACAACAATTTTTAAAACTCCAGAGAGTGATGTTGTTGATGAACGATACCACCATGATAATAAGTATTGCCGAAGAGTGGATAATGTCGGCTGCAAACCCTGAAGTTCGGAAGCAAAAAATGCCCAAATTGGAACTATGCAATCACAGCGCATGAAGACGTGCGCAACTGAGGCTGAGGCTTGCTTACAAAAAGGACACTACGTAGGGCACATCACAGTGTAGCGGCCAATGTAATCCTCAAAAGGTAATGCAGAATTGAAGATACGCCATAACAACAGCTTCGTGGATGGAGAGTGATGCTTGGACCAAATAAATTGTGATGATAGCTGTGTGGAGATGGATGTCTGGCAAACATTGTACGCTGACTTAAGTGTGAACTCACCCGTAGAAGACGGTGTCCATGAAAGGAATTGCCCCGAACCCGTCGTATGAAATATACACATAGAATGTATGCGACAGATTAATTTCTATGTCGCCGAGTCCGGAAGTCGCGGCACAAAATCCTTTCTTCTGCCATACTTGATATGCATATAGTTACTCCACAAAGTATCATTTTTATGATATGTCCACCAGATTCTGCAATGATATGCATGTTGTCACTGAAAAAGGTCTCGAAGACCCACACCTCCTTCATCAATTGGACGTGTAATCTTGGACCATGATATCCAATGATGACGGTTACCCCAAAAGAAAGAAGCCATTTTTCTATTGATAATGCGGATGACTGATTTAGGTAAACCACCTGCTGCTAAAATATGTAATGAAAGAGCAGTAATCACTGAGTGTAGCAGGACTAATCGACCTGCATGCGTAAGGAGTCGTGTATGCCACCCATTTAAATGTGCCTCCATGTGTTGCAATAAGGCGGTGCAGTACATTGCCCTATTAATTCCTTTGTGTAGATAGGAACCTAGATACCGAAAGGGAAGAGAAGAGAGCCGCATACCAAGAATTTCCTTAAAGATTCGTTGCTGATGCGAAGCAATATTTGACGAAGGGATGAAATTACTTTTGTGATAATTAACCTTTTGTCCAGATGCTGTTTCGTACTGAGTTAAGAATGTTCGGAAACGACGAAGGTTACGCTGTGTGCCTCGTAGAAAAATGAGTAAGTCATCTGCATATGCCAAGTGCGTGATAGCAAATGGAATACGCCCCTAGCCTAAAAGATTGGATGTGTCCTGCTGCCGTAAGTGACTTTAAGCCCCTGCTAAAACCTTCAGATGACAATATAAATAACAGCGGAGATAGTGGATCACCCTGCTTTACACCTCGAAATGGGCAAAAATGTGGCGATGGTTGGCCATTGATTAACACTGATAGCCGTGTTGCACTAAGATGATTAATAACCACTCGTATGAAGAAATCCGAAAAGCCAAATTTTCGCAATAAAAGCTCCAGGTATTCCCAGCTTACCCTGTCAAACGCCTCCATCATATCTAATTTCAAACACAATTGAGATCCCCCTTTATCCATCATGTGTATCATCTCCTGTGCTAACAATATTTGTGTCGAGATATCATGTCCCGGCAAGAAGCCTGTTTGCTCCGGTGATATCAACCGCGGCAAGAGTGTTCCGAGGCGTGCGGCAAGTGTACAAGTACAAACCTTACTCAAAAAATTCGTCAGACAAATGGGGCGAAAGTCACAAAATGATTGTGGAGATTGTATCTTCGGAATCAACGTAATCAATGCAGCGGCCATGACTGCTGGTTGTGGAACTCCCAGAAAAAACTCCTGTACTGCTTTGAGAACATCCGAATGTATAATTGTCCATCATGAGCGAAAAAAGTACCGTGAAAACCATCTGGTCCTGCAGCACTTTGAGGATCTAAACTCCACACAGCTATCTTCACCTCTGTTTCTGACGAAAGCTGAGTGAGCATAAGATTGTCTTGCTCAGATAGTAAACATGGAATGTACGAAAGAATCTCCGAGTGATCGTACGTTGTCTCTCTTGCAAATAAAGAAGTATAGAACTCAACCGCAGAGGCCATGATATCATCCGGAGTAGTAAGGAGAATGCCCTCAGAGTTGCGGATTTGCTGTATACTAAGCTGCGTGCGTCTACCCTTAACAAGGGAGTGAAAATACCTAGTATTAGCGTCTCCGTCATTTAACCATTTAACCCTTGCCTTCTGATTCCAGAACTGCATTTCGTAGTTTGAGGCAAGCAAATAATCTGCTTTGGCCTTATAATAGGCTTGCCTCGTATCCTCCGTGGGTGTGGCATCCCATCGGCGTTCCGCTTCATTCAGCAACTCTTCTGCATGCTTCAGATTGCTGAAAATATTTCCAAAGACATCTTTATTCCACCTTTGTATATCCTCTTGAGAGCAAATAATTTTTGGTAAAAACCATGCATGCCACCCGTTGTTGGATAGGATTGCCACGCGTTTTGCACATAAGATTGAAAATCTGAATGATGTAGCCATGCATCTAAAAATCGAAAGGAGCGACGGGATGGTGGAGACGTCATTTTGCATAGCAAAAGGAGTTGAGTATGATCTGACATTGTTCGAGGCAAGTGAGTTAACTGCAAGCTATCAAACCGATCTTGGAACATGGAGTTTATAAAAATCCAGTCTAAACGTCGTCGAACACAGCCAAGACCCCGGCCATCCGCCCATGTAAACCGGGTGCCATGATATGGGGGGGCCATAAGAGAACAGTTTTCAATACACTCATTAAAATCTTGTAACGATGCCAGTGCTGGAGTGGATCTGCCACTGTGATCATCCAGAGAACGGAATGTATTGAAATCACCCCCAACTAGCCAGGGTAATTGCAATGTGGCATTGAAGTCACACAAGGATTGCCAAAGTATATAACGCCGATAGGGTGTATGTTTCGCATAGACCAATGAAAGGACAAAAGTATATTGCAATGATATTGACTGTAATGTAAGATGAACCACCTGATCCTTGTCCTACATGGCAAGCAAACGAAACTCATTATCCCGCTAAAAAAACCAAATATGCTCAGACTGAGATACAAAAGCCTGCGAGAAACCAAGACGTAAACCATATCTGTGAGGGAGTATGTTTAGGTTCGATCAAAGCAAGTAGATGCAATTTATGTTCGCGAATCAAATTACGTAACCGGGGCGGAGAGGCACGCATGCCTCGAATATTCCAGATTAATATATTCGTTGAGTAAGGGCAGAGGAACTTCCCTGAATTATGTGTGATGCACTACGTGTCAAGATTGTGGATGGAGGCAAAGGAGGAAGATCCTTGCGGGAACGACGCTTACGGCGCGGGACCACAGGAATAAACACAGCGTCCGCTGCAGGATACTGCAGCCGCGAGAGCAGTAACTCGTCATCCGGTGAGGGCTGCATGAGCTGCATGCGGCGTGTCACATCAGCTGAAACCATCGAAATATCCTCTGCAAGTGTGTTATTAGGCAAATCAGTGTCAGACACATGTCCAATATCGTGCTGCGTGGTATCAACTAGAACAGGAGAATCCACGGCATCACAGAACTGATCTTGTAGAGTAGCCTCAGGAGGATGGTGAGCAGGCATATGAGCGGCATCACCTGAGTAATAGTCCACTGCTTCCAAATTGTCTGGGACATGTGACGGATCTACCGCAGTCAAGGTCGGCTGTTCACTTTGAACCATTAGGTCTTCAACATAAATGGAGTGAGCCACCGGGTCTTCGACATCTTTGTTGGGCTCATGTTCCGGAGGAGGCGCAGTTGATTTGCGTTTAACAGGGGTCCACCTCGTTTTGGGATAACGAATGGGGGGAGGCGGAGGAGGCGGCGGAGGAATGCTAGACTCCCCTTTGGATGTGCAGTCAACGAGTTTATGCCCCAGCCTGCGGCAGTCAGTGCAGAACAATGGCAAATCTTCGTAAACAATTGTCTGCAGTATTAATCGACCTTTGGCTTGTAGATATATTTTTTGCGGCAAATCCTGTGATACATCAATCTCTACACACACCCGAGCTACTGACGGACGCAGGCCCTTAGAGGTGGCTATGTCCAGTTTGATTGGTAAACCAATGGAACACACAATTTCAAACAAAGCCTCCTGCTGATGAAGATGGATCGGCAAAGCAGGCAGGGCTATCCAAACCGGCACGATTGGGACATCGGAGGAAGGATCAAAATCCACTATCCACTTTGTAACCCTCATGTGGCAACCAGAAATATGCCAAGAACGACGGTAAAAACATTGCAAATAATCCGCCTCATTGCTAAAATTCAGCAAAATATGCGTTTGATCAATGAGAGTAATCCGAAGGTCGTGATGAAAACCAATCTTCTCAAAAACTTCGCGTATAACCTTTAATGGAGGACGACCATACCAAAAAGTACCAACGAGAGAATACCGAAAAGGAGCAGCAAGCGCGTCAATTTCCGAATCAAGGAAAAAAACCATGGGAATACCTTTGTAACGAGTCGCTATCTTAGGCGAGATGGTGATCGGTGGAGCATGTGATCCGGCCACGACTGCGGCGAAAGAAGGCGCAGCCGCCATAACGTTTTGATGTCGAAAAGAGAAAAAAGCACAGCTTTGAAGTTGCGGTGGCCGAATAGTTGAAAAGTGGCCATCTATTTGTAATATATATATATATATATATATATATATGTATGTATTGGTGGAAAAGTTATTTTATAAAGATAATAACCTCACTTTTGGTGGAGGAATACCTTATTACATCAAGAAAAATATAACGCATAAAGTAATTGAAGGGTATCAACATCCAAAGCATATATGATATGCCGCATTAAAACCTTGCCAAGTAAAACCACCCTTGTGGATAAAACCTTGGCGAAGGAAAAAGCGTACATATTTATATGTCTGGAGTGTTGATAGACTTAACAGTGTAAAATGAAAAACACAGGAATCCGCATATGATACTTTTGGAGCGAAAGGCGTTGATGCCGAATGAACTCCCAAACGTGATGTTGCAAACCATCCCCGTTGTAAATAGCAACCACATCGACATGAGAAGGGAGTGGAAGCTGTGATTCCATCCATGCACGAGGAAAACATAAGAGTGCGTCAAATTTAAAGAAGAGACAGAAAAAACAGGAGTAGACCAAGTGAAAGTAAAGTACACCGGATCTGCCTGTACTCGTCAAAGTACAGGCAGAAAAAACAATAGTAAGCCAATCCCTATGGAAGACGATGAGAGGTTGTAGTCGATTGGATCGTCCAAAAAGCCACAGGTGATACATGTAGCACCAGCGATATCGAGGGCGTATAAAATCCCAAGCATGATAATGAAGCCCAATTTCATCCGAGAAAATAGGAGCATCAGCAGAATATAAATTCCGAAGATGTGAGACCGACCATGTATCAATGAAACATGAAAGTGCATCAAACATGAATAATAGACATAATAAGGTGCCGCAAACCAAAGAAGGGAGAAGCTCACCAAATCTTCCTATACTTATACGAGTACAGGCAGAGAAATCGAAAGAATGCCAATCCATATGGATGACGTGATGGTTGTGACACTTGCCCATGTAAGTGAGGGTCGACCAGCCAGAGTGAGGGGTTGTCCATGCACAATAAGAAATAAACCATGTATCATGTATGCATAGACGACGTAATAGATTGTAGATGATCAATGGAATGCTAAACATACCAAGCCTGCCTGTACGCTCGTGAATACAGGCAGAGTATACGAAAGGGCGCCAATCCATAATGAAGACCAGAAATTCAGTGTGTTCGCAAGTTTGATGATGTGAAGTCCAAAGTAACTGAAGCGCGTACAATAGGCGGCAGACTGAGGCTAGTGTAATAACATGTTCGCGGTGATGTCATTGCGTGTTGGGCAAGGTAGTGAGCCGCCATGTTGGCTTCTCTATAGATATGCGTTATTTCCAGACGATATCTGTTAATCAACATTTGTAGGAGCCTGAGATGATAGTTTCCAATGATAGCTTGCGGTTGACGCAGGCGCAACAACACTTGTGCACAGTCGGTCTTATGATAAGTGATCGATATAACGGGAGAAAATATAATAAGCCAAATAGTGTAGCTTGAATCTCAGTCATCAAAGGTGTACACGGAGGTAGTCGAAAGGAAAGGGCGCGCACACAGGCACCGGAGTGATCACGCATGATAACTCCGCCAGAAGCATAATGGCGGCCAACTGCTGCATCAACATTAAGTTTGAATCTTCCTGACGGTGGAGTATGCCATCTTACCACTTTAAGCCGGGGGGCGAATAGAGGGGAGCCACGAAAGAGAGATGGTTGGTCCTGCTGCAAGTCGTGAGCCGTTTATTGTGCGAGTCCACATACCAATATCAAAATGTATAGAGGCCCAAAGCGCAGATATAGAGAATGATACAGAGTCTCCATGCACTAAATGAGCGTAACTGCGCCAGATATTACTAACAAGAATAGCCAGAATGACTATTTTTAAAACCCCAAATAGAGAAGAAGAAGCGGAAAAGTACCACCATGATAATAGGTGTTGACGTAGATTTAGAATAGTTGGGGATACTCCATTCACCTCTGATGCAAAGAAAGTCCATAAAGCCTGAATTTGAGGACAATACAGGAATACATGATCAACCGTTGCCGAATGTTGTTTGCAAAAAGGACATTGCGTGGGGCGTGCTGCAGAATAATGGCCAATATAGTCCTCAAACGGCAAAGCAGAGTGAAATAATCGCCATAGTAGTATTTTTGTAGTTGGAGAATGTTGCTTGAACCAAATAAATTTAGCAGAAAGAAGTGTTGGTTTAGAGACACGACAAATATCATAGGCCGATTTTAGGGTGAATTCGCCCGAAGGCGTTGGTGTCCACGTAAGGTGAGAACCTGAGCCTGTTGCCTGTGAGTTGCACGTCGCATGTATGCGACATATTAGTTTCCAAACCGGAGAATCTGTCAGTCGTGGCCTATAATCCCCCTTCTTCCATACTTGACATGCATATACCGACTCCATAGAGTATTCTGCTGCTGATATGACCACCAGATTCGGCAGTGGTATGCATGTTGTAACATGTTAAGATCCCGAAGTCCCAAGCCTCCTTCTTCAATAGGTAAAATGATGTTCGACCATGCAACCCAGTGATGGCGATTGCCCTAATAAAATGCTGCCATCTTTCTGTTGATCATTTTGATGACAGACTTTGGTAATCCACCTGCTGCAAGGATATGAAGCGGAAGCGCAGAGATTACTGCACGCAGCAATACTAAAGGACCAGCCGAAGTGAGAAGGCGTGAGTGCCAACCATGAAATTGATCTTCAATATGATGTAGTAGAGTAGAACAAAATATGGGCCGATTGATCCCTTTATGGAGATAAGAACCATGATATTTAAAGGGTAGAGAAGTGAGACACATTCCCGATATTTCTTTGAAGGACCGACATCTCTGAGGCATAATGTTTGCCGAAGGGATGAAACTACTTTTTTTGTAGTTCACCTTTTGACCGGAAGCAGTTTCATACATGGTCAAGGAAGAACGAAATCGTCTTAAATTGCGCTGTGTACCCTGCAGAAAAATAAGTAGATCATCCGCGTACGCTAAGTGAGTAATTGCAAAAGGTATGCGTCCTAGCCGAAATGGATGTAGGTGGCCAGCGGCTACTAATGAATTTAGTCCTCTGCTGAAACCCTCCGATGTCAAAATGAATAACAGTGGAGATAATGGATCGCCCTGCTTGACACCTCTATATGGACAGAAGGAAGGCGACGGCTCCCCATTTATCAAAACTGATAGCGTTGTGGCTCGTAGATGGTTGATGATAATACAAGTGAAAAAAGGCTGAGAAACCAAACTGACGTAGTAAGCGTTCAAGATAATCCCAACTAACTCGGTCAAATGCTTTTATCATATCCAATTTCAGACATAACTGAGACCCGCCTTTATCCAGCATATGAACCATTTCTCGTGCTAATAACACTTGCGTCGAAATATCATGTCCAGGAAGGAACCCTGTTTGCTCTGGAGAGATTAATTTTGGTAGAAGCATCCCCAAACGCGTGGCAATGATACGGGTACAGACTTTGCTCAAAACATTTGTCAAACAGATAGGCCGAAAATCACTGAATGTTTGAGGGGATTGCGTTTTGGGGATCAAGGTAATTAAAGCACTAGCCATGACAGCTGGCTGCGGGACACAAAGAAAAAACTCATGCACTGCTTTAAGAATATCGGAGTGTATGATAGGCCAACATGAATGATAGAACTTACCGTGGAACCCATCCGGTCTTGCGGCGCTCTGAGGGTCTAAGTGCCACACTGCCTCCTTGACTTCGGTCTCAATGGGACGCTGTGTAAGCATAAGATTGTCAGTTTCTGTTATCAGACAAGGAATGTGTGATAATATGGAAGAATGATTCTGCGTCTGCTCCTGAGCAAATAAATTTGTATAGAAAGAGACTGCGGCGGACATAATATCATTTGGATTTGTCAGTAATGTTCCCGCAGCACTGCAAATTTGCTGGATTCTCAGGCGTGTTCTTTTCCCTTGACAATCGAATGAAAATACTGTGTGTTAGCATCTCCTTCTTTAAGCCATTTTATCCAGGCTTTCTGTTTCCAGAATTGTAATTCATAAGTGGATGCGCGTAGATATTCTTCCTTCATCCTATGATACTCTTCTCTTGTTTCCGCTGTAGGATGCGCATACCAGGCGGCCTCTGCATTATTAAGCTGAGTCTCTACATGCTTTAGATTGCTGAAAATATTCCCAAAGATTTCCTTATTCCATCTCTGGATATCCCTCTTGAAAGAAAATAATTTGTTGTAGAAACCATGCATGCCTCCAGTAGTGGGATATAATAACCAAGCCTGCTGCATATACGAGTGAAAATCGGAGTGATGCAGCCAGGCGTCTAAGAACCGAAATGAGCGTCTGCCAATTGAGGCATTAAGGCGACACAAAAATAATAATGGCATGTGATCCGAGGTGACCCTCGGTAGATGTTTTAGTTGCAAATCTTCAAAGACATCCTGGAATGTAGAATTTAAAAAAACCCAGTCCAAACGACGATGTACACGGCCTAGTCCTCTGCCATCTGCCCAAGTAAATTTAGAGCCTTGATATGGTGGCGCCATTAGGGAACATGTTTCAATACACTCATTAAAGTCTTGTAATACTGATAAAGATGGAGTTGATCGACCACTATAATCCTCGATAGTTCGAAACATATTAAAATCACCTCCCACTACCCAGGGCAATTGAGATACTTCAGCAAAGTCGCATAATGACTGACATAGCGGACGACGCTGAAGAGAGGTGTGCTTCACATATACAACAGATAAAACAAAGGACCGCTGTAGTGAAAGCGACTGCAAAGTGAAATGTACCACTTGATCTTGATCCTGTATTGCAAGCAAATGAAATTCAGTATCACGTCAGAAAAACCAAATCCATTCTAATAGAGAGGCATAAGACCGTGGGAAACCAAGACGTAAGCCAAACCCAGTTATTTGTGAAGATGCATGCTTGGGTTCAATCAACGCGAGTAAATGTAAACGATGTTCTTGAATCATATGGTGCAATCTAGGTAATGAGACACGCATGCCTCGGATGTTCCAGATCAATATATTCATTGAGTAAGAGAGGAGGTACTTCCCTGTACGATGTGCGATGCACTGCGTTTCAAGATCGTAGACGGCGGTAGGGGGGTAAATCTTTTCTGGCCCGACACTTACGACGTGGGACTACGGGTATGAATTCAGCCTCTGCAGCATGCTCCTCCAACCACGAGATTAAGATCTCCTCATCCGGCGATGGTGGTATTAGTTTCATTCGACGTGTGACTTCCTCAGGTACATTAGGTATATTCCCTGTATCATTGGCAACTGGCAATTCTGTATCTGAAGAGTGACCCATTTCTGCTGGATTTATTTCGCCTGGTAAAAGTTGGCCTGCAGCATCACAAAATTCCTCAAAGAGATGGCCAGCCGGGTCATGGGTAATGGTTGTATCAGAGGGATGTGGTGGCTCCATATTCGGCGGGTCACACTCTGCAGCATTTGCAAGTAAAATCTCATAATCTGCTGAAGTTGATATAGGCACTGTCTTTTTGACCGGAGTCCAACGTTGCATTGTTGAACGAGGTGGCGGCGGGGGAGGCGGGGGAGGCGGCGGTGGAGGCACATGATGGTTTTCCTTGGGAGGGCATGCAGTGGCTGCATGACCTAGTCATCGGCACGTAGCGCAGAATAAAGGTAGATCTTCATAGACCACCGATTGCAAAATCATCCTACCCTTAGCCTACAAATATATCTTCTGCGGTAACTCCTGAGAAACATCGACCTCAACACATACACGAGCCACTGACGGACGTAGGCCATCAGTAGTCGCAACATCAAGTTTCAGAGGTATGCCAATTGGTCGGACAATTTCAAAGAGTGCTACACGGTGGTGTAGATGTATTTGCAAGGCAGGCAGTGCGATCCAAACTGGGACAATAGGGACATCAGCTGAGGGATCAAAATCAACTGTCCATTTCGTAATTCTCATGTGACACCTGGAGATATGCCAAGAACGACGATAAAAGCAGTGCAAATAATCCGCTTCATTGCTGAAATTCAGCAGTATATGCGTTTGATCAATCAATGTAATTCGCAAATCATGATGAAATCCAATTTTCTCAAAAGCCTCACGTATAACTTTCAGAGGTGGATGGCCATACCAGAAAGTGCCAACCAAAGAATACCTGTAGCGCGCAGCAAGTGCATCAATCTCCGTATCAAGGAATGAGATCATAGGTATTCCCTTATAGCGCGAAACTGTTTTCGGTGTAATGGTGACATTGCAAGCAGCGTCAGTTCCGGCGACAACCGCAGCGAATGAAGGTACGGCTGCCATGAAAACGGTGGTGTTGTCGAAAAAAAGTGGTAACTTTCGATAGAGAAATGTTGAGTCGGGGATGGCGAGGGCGAAATAGTGTGCGATCGGCGAGAAATAGCGAAGCCGCCAGTGATCTTTTTCACCAGAGCTCATTCTTTTTTCTATTATATATTATATATATATATATATATATATATATATATATATATATATATATCTATATATATATAGGTATATGTTTATGCATGCACATATATATATATATGTGTGTGTATATATATGCATATACGTCTATCTATCTATCAATTTGTATTATATATATATATATATATATATATATATATATGCATGCATGTGTGTGTGTATATATGTGTGTGCGCGCACGTGTAACTTGCGAAATTTGGCACTATTTGAGTAAGGTAGAATTTGGCGCTACTTCATATCGTCAAAGCTTCGTCTTTAAAAGCAAAAGGTATAAATTGATTTTGTATTTAACTGATAAGATTTTCAATGGAAAAATGATTCTTTTGAATAAAAGAATTACTTATTAGCATACACCTTGCTGCATTTGATTCAGTTAGAATCGGAATGCAAATAATTTTGAAGCAAGCAAATAGAATAATTAATTGGTTTTTTAAAGTAACATGATTTCATTTTATGCTTGGTGGTCATGGTGTATAATTTCGTACAATTTCTTGGACTAAGGGATATGCCATGAAGAAAGAAAAACCGGCTACTGGTATTTCACTTCCCACTTTGCCGCACCGATTGCACAAATCATCAATTGAGTAATTTTTTTTAAACAATCATATAACTGGAATATTTCAGAAATACACAAATCGGTTTTCCATATATATATGTGTGTCTTTTTGTAGTCTCTTCTGTTCTTTTACGCTTCTGATATTTTTGAATGCGTGCGTCTTTGGTAGTTGATTTAATAAAGTTCTTTTACTGCACGTTTAATGACAAAATCACCATGATCATCATATAAGATGAATTGAATTCAACAAATTCATTATATCATTATCTGACCAACACCATGAATCAGTAAAACAGACGAATAACAAAGAAAAACAATCAACAGAATTGGTACTACATGATTGGCGTCAAATCATGCTAAGAAGGAAAAACTATCATACACTTAGAGAAGAAATTGAGAGAAGAGAAGGCAACGGTTTCTTCATTCATTCAAACTGGAAATTGTTTCTTACAAGGATTTATATAGAGATTACAACTGATTAAACACGTGCCATAAGACTGAATAACTGCTAACTACCGTCAGCTAGCACTACTACAAACGGGCGGTTGTTAGTTGCTGAGTTGGCAGCTGTGTTATGATGCTTCTGCGGCGTTGTTATGTTTTCTCTTTGATCCATCAGCTAGTTAATCCACCAATCATGTCCTACCTTGATCTTGATCTGTATGTTTCATGGCTAACCAATGCCATCGCTTGAAACTGCCACCTCAGTAGCATCTGAGCTCCTTCCTTGTGCCAATACAGCTTTTTTTGCTTGCTCTGCTCCTGCACGCTGTTGATCTTTAAGTTCAACACCCCCCTCAAACATGACTTCCCATACACTTCACATAATCCCATAATAAAAGTTAGGTTTGTCATCCTGCTATGGTCCAAAGCCTTAGTAAACAAATCAGCTAACTGCAGTTGTGTGTCAATTGGCATGGGCTTGATGACTCCTGTCACGAACTTATCCATCACTACATGGCGATCCATATCTATGTGCTTTGTTCTTTCATGAAGACTGGATCCTCCATAATGTAGGTGGCACTCTTGTTATCCCATAGCAACTCCATAGGCTCCCTTTGTTTAATGTTCAGATCTTCCATTAGATATAGCAGCCATTTTACTTCGCAAGTAGCTATGGGTAAGGCTGTATGTTCTACTTCAGATGATGATCTTGAGACATTACTTTGCTTCTTGGCTTTCACAGAAATCATTGAATTGCCTCAAAACATGCAAAACACAGTGATAGAACTTTTTAGTTTCTGAGCAACCTCCCCAATAAAAATCACTAAGCCCCTTTAGCTTCAGCTTTCCTTTACTTGGAAATAGAAAGCCTTTGCCTGGTGTACCCTTAAGGTATCTTAGTAGGTTATGTGCAGCCTTGACATGATTTTCTGTAGGTGTGTCTAAAAACTGACTAAGCTGCTATATAGTATATGAAATGTCTTGTCCTGTAATAGTTAAATAAAGAAGCTTGCATATGATCCTCCTGTAACTTCCAACATCTTACACTAGTGGAAAATCATTGTGCTCTAGCTTTAGGTTTTGCTCCATATGTGCCTTAGCTGTCTTGGATCCCAAATACCCACTGTTGTCTAACATTTCATGCACA
This sequence comes from Eustoma russellianum, assembly GCA_036186865.1. Classification (NCBI taxonomy): domain Eukaryota; kingdom Viridiplantae; phylum Streptophyta; class Magnoliopsida; order Gentianales; family Gentianaceae; genus Eustoma; species Eustoma russellianum. The sequence continues at coordinate 19,666,044 of AP025047.1, forward strand.
AACTTCCTTTGTAACTTTCCAAGAAATAATGACATTTCCTAAAAACATACAAAACCCAGATAAACCTTCTAGGTTTCAGAGCAACCTCCTCAATCAGAATCACCAAACCCCTTTAACTTCTTCTCTCCTTTACATGGAAATAGCAAGCCTTTGCCTGGTGTACCCTTAAGGTATCTTAGTAGCATATGTGTAGCCTTGGCATGATTTTTCATAGGTACGTCCAAGAACTAACTAAGCAGCCGCACAATGTATGAAATGTCTAGTCTTGTAATAGTCAGATAAAAAAGCATGCCTATGATCCTCCTATAACTTCCAACATCTTGCATTAGTGGAGAATCATTGTGCTCCAGCCTTAGGTCTTGCTCTATAGGTGTCTTAGATGGCTTAGATTCCAAATATCCGCTATTGTCTAACATTTCAAGCACATACTTCCTTTGACTCAACATGATCCCTCCAGTGACCTGACCACCTCCACACCAATGAAAAACTCCAAGTCAACAATGTGTTTGGTTATATACTCTTGGTACCTTTGAGAGATTGAATTTCTGAGATGGAATCACTAGCTAGGATAATATCATTCACATACACCAACATTACCAGAAAGGAAGAAGCAGGCATGCAGCCTTGAGGAACAAGGAAATGAGTCAACTTTTCATTCCACTGTCTGCTAGCCTGCTTAAGCCCATATAATGACTTGTTGAGCTTGCAAACAATGTTAGATGGAGCAGAAAGACCTTCAGGATAGCTATGTAAATGTCTTGGTGCAAATCACCATACAAGAAAGAATTGTTAACATCCAGTTCGTGTAGATGCCAATTTGTAAGAGCTGCAAGTGAAAGAACCAACCGAATAGTAGTCATCATAGCCGCAGGACTGAAGCTATCATTGTAGTCAACATCTAACTGTTGTGTTTAGCCTTTAGCTACCAAACGTGCCTTGTATCTGTCAATGCTTAAATTAGACTTCCTCTTAATCTTTAGACTTATTTGAAGCCAATAGGGGTCTTGTTAGGGGGCAAAGGAACCAAGGCCTTTTCATCTTGGGCAAAGGACAAACTGTGTAGGAAATTCTAGAGGAAATAAACTGCAAAAGCATCTAGCTTGTGAATTTCCTTTATTCGGTAGCTTGAAGGATGTCTAAGCTTGCAATGTCAAAGTTTAGACTGAGAAAAGAGTGAGTCACACACAGGTGCATCAACGAAAGCTGTAAAACAAAGATTAGCAGGTGATGGCACGTAAGTGACACAAAGATAGTATAGAACATGTCTTGGTTCATCTGAACCAATCAATCTCCTGGTGATTATGTCCTTAAGCAGACAAGTGATGTCAAAGAATTGTATGAGTATAGAAATAGAGGCAGTAAGCTTGCTCAAAGAAAGCAGATTGAAGGAAAAGGAAGGAAAATACAACACATTGTGAATGATGAGTCCAGGAAAGACCTTTACTATCCCTATATGAGTGACATTGTTTGGCATTTTGATGGTCATATTGGCTATGGGTTTTGAATATAGAAATAAAGCTAAAGAACATGCTATATGATTAGCAACTCCTGACTCCAAGATCCATATATTTAGATTATTGCCTGAACACTTACCTTTTTCTATCTCAGCTTGAGCAGACATGATAGATGAGTGGGAGATACTAGCAGGGACATTCTGATGAGAGACCACATAATCATCTCCAACATTTAGCAACCTCATTCGCTTCTGGTGCTGTTTATAAGTCAACATGGGAGGTTGATATAAGGGTTCTGATGACTCCAACTGCCTATTTCTCCAAGATCAATCATATTCTCTGCCATATTTACCTGTGGTTTAGGCTTTAAGCTTGGTGGAAACCCATGCTTTCTGTAGCACCTCTCTACAGTATGCCTTATCATGCCACAATATGTACATTAAGGCTTTCTGTGGTTATATGGATAGAACCTACTATTTCCCCTCCTGTACATAGTTCCTTGCGTTCTCTTATAGAAAGCCTTAGCCACTGTTTCTGATTCTTCTTCAGCCATCAAAGCAGTTGGTGCATTACTGAAAGGAACCTAAGCCACTGCGTTAGTGAGCTTTCTCTCATACTTCAGTGCCATTAAGAAAGCAATGACACTTGAGACTTGGCTGGCTCAAAGTCTTCATTCAGCCCCTTTACAAACTTGATCACATAGTCACCACTAGCATAATTCTTCATCTTCCTGGTGACAGCACACCTGCACCTTTGACATTCACACTTAGGTATGGACCTAAGTGCCATCATCTCTTCCCAAATAACCTTGGCTTTAGTGAAGTAATCATTAACTAAAGAGGATTCCTGTACTGCCCCGGCCCGATACTGTCATCGGAACCAGTGCATCCGCCGTAGTCTACTACGAGGACTACGAAGCGTCAAAGCAGATCAAGCATACATCACTTATGACGTAAGATAAATCAGCAGAAACGTCGTAATATTTAAAACTTCACCAACATTAATGTAACCAGAACAATACAGCGGAAATAAAAGGTGTTTGATCAACTGTCTAACATATCCTCCAGTACAACATAATAAACATTGAGTTTTCCAACTTAAAGAGAGTAATTAAGCATCTATCTACTTCCATGACCATCATCCCAATGAGCCCACTCCCCATCGTCTTCGACAAATATCATTTCGTATTCTGGCTCACCTGAAAAGGAAATGGAGTATCTGTTCTTAGCGAAAATATCGCCAGCAAGTAACCCGTCTATACACCTTACGGGATCACACACGATGAGTCACCAGTGTATAAGTTATTGCCCAAAATAAGGTGCTCGGGTTAACAAATAGCATATTTATAACAATTCCTCAAAACAGATAAATCACATAAATGATCCACGGATACGAGAACAAACATGTAGCTAAAATAACATACCACATGAACAGAACATAAGCTAGTCACATTTCATGCATGTCAAATCTTATGCTTCGTGTATCATGCAGCATGTACTTCTTTAAAGCCACACACAACACCCATGCGTATGTCTTCTTTCGTAAACATGTCGTGCGTGTCATTTCACAAAACGTTTTATAACTTTTCATATCATATTCATCGCGTAGCAGAACTTTACACCCTGTGGGTGATCAATCCACAGCAAACAGAACTTTATACCCCGTGCTGAAAGGTCCACGGCCCCGTTACATATATCATATATCCGTGCTGATAGGTTTACGGGCCCATTACATATATCATATATCCGTGCTGATAGGTCCACGGCTCCATAAAATACTTTATACCCTGCTCTTGATTCACGGGTCATGCTTTTATACCCTGCTTTCGCAGGCGTGACTTTTATATCCTGCGATCAACCAGCAGCCATAGTTTGCTTTCTGAAAACTTTAATCTTTTCTTGTGAACACATGTTCTTTCGCAAAGCAATTCTCAAGTCAAATGCAAGTGCTCATGTAATGATGCAGGATGCTCATAAAACTTCGTATCAAACATGTAACACACACACACAAACATCTTACATATCAAGTATACGGTCTTGCACCTCAAACACACCATGTTCGTATCTTTCTAATTTCGTTCGTCTCACCAATTCACTTGGGATTCAATCTTATCCTTACTTAGTCAACTTAACATCTATTCCTCAATTACACCTCAAATACCCTTGCATTTTATGTTCAAAGGAAGTGTATAGAGTTATTACACATACGTAGGGCGCCTAATGGCTCAAAAGACTTCCAATATACTTGGAATGCCACATAAGGCGCCTAAAGTGAACATGAGGCGCCTATACTAGGTGTTCGAAATGTTTGGGGATGTGCCGTATACATCGAACGCCTACATGAAGCGTCTTATGTGACATGAAGCGCCTAATGTAGGTGTTCAAAGTGTACGGCGATGCACTAGGTACATTGTATGCCTACTTTAGGCGCCTAATGTGACTTGAAGCGCCTAAGTAGGTGTTCGAAGTGTCTTGACGGTTCCAGAACTGCAATTTTCTGTAGTAACTTCCTCCCATCATCTTCCTCCTCCACTCTCTCATGTTTAACACTTCAAGATCCATCTTAACACTTAAATTCATCATGCTTAACACACAACTAACCTGATTTGATTCTCAAACATGTAAAATGGTATCCACACTAAACCTTCTATCACCCACAACTTCCAAGGTATCCTCAAATCCTCCAACGTAATACATCTCCAATAACTCATCATTCCACTCTTCAATCTTCTGCAAATCCGCTCATATCATCTAAGGTGCAGACAACCAACACAAGAATATATATCAAGACAATAAACACATCAAGAATAAACTTTGATGGGCATATTTGACAAACAACAAAGCACCACATAACTATTCTCAGAAATTTGGCCCAAAGAAAATGACTTTACACAACTAACAACAACAATTACATATAGTAAAGCATTTAACATAGACAAGTCAAAATTACTAATGTGTGATCCACATTTTCTCATTATAAGAACATAGGGTCTATAGAATCAAAATTTGCGTAAAGCGTATAGAAAGATTACTTGCCTTGGAATCTAGATACGCTTACGAGTGTATGACCAAATTTCTGTAAAGATTCAACCTAGATTGGACGCTCTTCCTTCCTTTTCTTCTTCTTCTCTTCTTCTTCTTTCCTCTTTCTCCTTCCTTTTTTTTCTCTGGCGGTTTTCCCCTCTCCTTTTGTGTTACAACCGATGGCTAGCTAATGGGGAGTTATACCCCTTTGTGTAACTCCCCCTTCATTTAAGTGGGGAGGGGTACTTTGGGTAATTTACCCTAATTTCTTAATTTCCCCATTTCGTTTATTTTCTCGCCTATATTTTATCTAACTCAGCCTCGTATACTTATGCATTTAATGAAATTATATTTAAAGTTGACTTCTAACTATTGAAAGTAGTACTTAAAAGCCATGGGGTATGATATTCCACCCCCGACAAAAAGTTTCGTCCTCGAAACTTACGTACCTTAGTCAAAGAGTTGAGGATACTTCTCCTGCATCTGTTCTTCGAGTTCCCAAGTGGCCTCATCTTCCGTGTGATTGCTCCACTGAACCTTCACATAAGGGATCACCGCTTCCTCAACACTTGGTCCTTCTGGTCGACAATTTTCATTGGTATCTCTTCATAAGTAACATCATCATTAAGTTCCAAAGGTTGGGCTTCAATCACATGGCTTGGATCCGTCACGTGCTTCCTTAGTTGTGATACATGAAACACGTTGTGAACTTGTGCCAACACCGGAGGTATTGCTAACCTATATGCCAAGGCTCCCACCTTCTCAAGTATTTCGTAAGGACCAATAAAACGGGGGCTTAGCTTGCCTTTTACTCCAAACCTCATAATGCCCTTCGTATGTGATACCCTCAAATAAACTTTCTCACCCACATTAAATTCCAATGGTCGTTGTTTGGAATCTGCCCAACTTTTGTTGCGATCCTGGGCCGCCTTGAGTCTTTCCCGGATGATTTTCACCTTTTCTAGCGTCTTCTCCAGTAGCTCAGGTCCGGTGATGGTCCTCATGCCGACTTCATCCCAATAAACCAGGGACCTACACTTTCTTCCATATAACGCTTCAAAAGGAGCCATATCAATTGCACTCTGGTGACTGTTATTATATGAGAATTCCATTAGCTTTACCATTCCTTCCCAACTCCCCTTGAAATCCAAGACGCAAGCCCTTAGCATATCTTCCAAGGTCTGAATAGTCTGCTCAGACAGTCCATCAGCTTGGGGATGATACGCCGTACTCGACCTTAATTCTGTACCCATGGCTTTCTGAAATGCTGTCCAAAACTTAGATGTAAACCGTGAATCTCGGTCGGACACTATACTTGTTGGAACACCATGCAAGCTAACAATATACTCCATATTCAAATTCACTAACTTGTCACGAGACGCTTCACTTGAGATGGGTAGGAAATGTGCAGACTTGGTCAATCGATCCACAATAACCCAAATCATATCATGTCATTTCTTGTCTTTGGTAAGCCCGCTATGAAATTCATCGTGACATGTTCCCATTTCCATTCTAAAACCTCTAACGGCATCAATAATCCACCTGGCCGTTGGTGTTCTGCCTTGACTTGTTGACAAAACAAACACCTCTCTATAAACTCCGCAATATGTCTTTTCATCCCAGACCACCAATAATATTGCTTAAGGTCTCTGTACATCTTGGTACTACCTGGATGCATGGATAGCTTTGAGTTGTGGGCTTCTTGCAAAATTTCTTTTCTAACTTCATCAACATCAGGCACACACAATCTTCCTCTGAACCATAGGCTCCCATCCTCTTTGATCTGAAATCCTTCGACCCGTTCATGTTTCATCCTTGCCATTATCTCACTTAAGGTCTTATCATTCTTCTGAGCCTCTTTTACCCGGTCAATCAAATTCGGGGTAATGGTCAATGTTGTCAAAACGTTCACCATGGACTCCACTAAATCCAAGCAAAATTCCTCTATTTCTCTTTCTAGTGGTGATTGCCGTGCATGGCTGGATTTCCGGCTTAAAGCGTCTGCTACTTTGTTAGTCTTTCCCGGGTGGTAATGAATGGTTAAATCATAATCTTTCAGCAATTCTAACCATCTCTGTTGCCTCATATTTAATTCCTTCTGTGAGAACAAGTACTTTAAACTCTTATGATCCGTGAATACCACACATTTTTCTCAATATAAATAATGCCGCCAGATCTTCAAGGCGAACACAACTGCGGTGAGTTCAAGATCGTGTGTTAGATAGTTTTACTCATAAGGCTTTAGTTGTCGTGAGGCATATGCGATGACTCGTTCGTCTTGCATCAAAACACAACCTACAAACAATGCATTAGTCTAAACTTAATTGGTATACAAGATCATAACCTTATACTACAGTTTACGTACCTAAACCATTCTTCGATACATCGCTACAAATCACAAACCAATCAATTTTGAAGAGTTGAGCCAATACGGGAGCTGTGGTTAGTCTCTTCTTAAGCTCCGTGAAGCTTTGCTCGCATTCCACCGTCCACTCAAACTTGGACTTCTTTTGAGTAAGGGGACTGGGAGGCATTGCTATGCTTGAGAATCCCTCAACAAACTTTCTATAATGCCCTGCTAGACCCAAGAAACTTCGCACTTCCGTGACATTAGTAGGTCTAGGCCATTCAGTGATAGCTTCCACCTTCTTCGGATCCACCGCAATCCCCTCCTCAGATATCACGTGACCCAGAAAAGCTACACTTCTTAACAAAAACTCACACTTGCTAAACTTAACGTATAGTTGTTTCTACCTCAAAATACCTAGAACGGTTCTCAAATGCTTAGCGTGAGTTTGCTCGCCAGGAGAATACACCAGAATATCATCTATAAATACAACTACAAACTTGTCTAGTTGTTCCCGAAAGACGGTATTCATAAGATCCATAAAAGCTGCAGGGGCATTGGTTAATCCAAATGGCATCACCAAAAACTCATAATGGCCATATCTCGCACAAAAAGCTGTCTTTGCGATGTCCTCGGCCTTCGCTCGCAATCGATGATACCCTGATCGTAGATCGATTTTAGAGAAAATTTTGGCACCCTTGAGCTGGTCAAACAAATCCTCAATTCGTGGAAGGGGGTACTTATGGTAACTTTATTCAACTCTCTATAATCGATATAAAGTCTCATGCTACCATCTTTCTTCTTCACAAACAAAACAGGTGCTCCCTAAGGTGATACACTAGGGCGGATAAACTTCTTGTCCAACAACTCCTGCAGTTGGTCCTTAAACTCTCTCAACTCTGCCGGAGCCATTCTATAAGGGGCTTTAGAAATAGGTTTAGTTCCTGGAATCAAGTTTATCTCAAACTCGACTTCCCTCGGGGGTAGTACTCCTGGTAAATCTTCCGGAAACACATCAAGAAATTCATTGACCACTGGAATTTGCTCAATCGACGGTACCTCCTGAGTAACATCCATGGCATATACTAGGAATCCCTCAGCACCTTTCCTTAAGGCCTTGCACGCTTGTGCAACCGACACATACACCTTCTTGGGTACTTTCTTTCGTTCCGGTTCCCCTTGAAACGTTACCTCTTCCATCTTAGCGTTCTTGATTGTCACTTGCTTCAATCGACAATCAATATTGGCGTGATACTTGGCCAACCAATCCATTCCTAATATAACGTCAAAGTCATACATCTGAATAGGGATCAGTGTGGCGGAGAACGTTTGTCCTTCAAACTCTAATTCGCAATCTTGGTACTGCTGGTACAAAATTATAATTTGATCTCCGGCTGCCTGAATGCGATACAGAGTTTCTAACCATTCAGGCAAACTACCAAGGTGCTTAGTGAATCTCTTTGCTACAAAGGAGTGGCTTGCACCGCTATCGAAGAGCACATTGGCAGGTATCTTATTTACTAAAACCGCACCTAAGACCATATCAAATTTTACCCAGAAAGTTAAGCACGCAAATACTTAATTCAATAAGGATTTAAACTTAATTTAAATGGTACCTGCTACTACATCGGTAGCCTCCTACACATCAGCGTCTGTCATGAGATGTACACGGGCATTTGCTCGTGGCTTTGCTCTCGGCTGCTGAGCTGCTTCTCCCGGAATATTTTTCTTCATCTCCGGACAATCTCTGATCATATGACCCACTTGTCCACATCTGTAACATGCTCCAACCAACTTCCTACATTCTCCAACATGACTCCGGTTGTAGTGTGGGCAAATTCCCACAGCTGGCGGGGCTACTGGATTCTGCACCGGAGGTCTCGGATAATTCCCAGCTGGACCCCTCTTCGGAACCTTGACCCAACGTCTGGGTCTACCACCAACTCGAACCTCCTCTCTTGGCCTCTTGCCTCTAGCTGCTCTTGCCGCCACCCTGCGAAAGTCACTCTCGACCTGAAAACACGCATCCAACATGTCTTCATAAGTTTTCATCCTTGCATTCACTATTGCTGATTGTATCATTGAGTCCAAACCCCTTTCAAACTTCGTTGTCTCAAGGCGATTATCAGACATAATCGCAGGGGGCAAACTTACCCAAGGCATGGAAACGATCGGCATACTCCGACACCGTCATCCTCCCTTTATCCAATCTATCAAACGCTCTTATCTTATCCAATATCGCAGTCTCTGGTACGTAATACCTTAGAAAAACATCACAGAACTATGCCCATGAGATTGGTGGGGTCATTCGCAACACCATTCCAGTCCACCATTTGCCAGCTTTGCCACATAGAAGGGGTGTGGCCACATCTACCTTTATCTCCTCAGGCACTTTCACTAACCGAAAACACTTCTCTACCTCAGCCAACTAGTGTTGAGCCTCCTCAGGATCGGTACATCCTCCAAACTCCGAAACTCTCATCTTCCTCATTTCTCCGTAGAAGAACCGGATGTTGTGCTGCGGTGGTGGAGGCGGCAGAGGCTGATGCTGTTGAGCAAACCCTTGTGCGATCACCGTTAGTGCATCAATGAGCACCTGGGGTAAAACCACTTGTGGTGGCTGGTTCTCCTGTCCATTGCAAGAGTTTCCTGTGTTATCCCTTCTTGGATGCATTTTTCTCTGAATGGTTAACGTTTCGTTAGCATTCGATAGATACATAATGTTACTGAAAGCTTGAATGTTCAAGGACGGGTGGGGTATGTAATAAAACTATTAATTCGAAATTAGATGATAAACGCGCTCGCACACACCCAACCCAGATCAGACTTAAACTCTAGAGAAATCAGTACTTATAACTAAGGATCAACCTTAAGGGAGAATCATATCTTAAATGTCTAAAAGATCATAAACCTAAGTTTCCGAGATAGATCTGAAGCCTAGGCTCTGATACCACCTGTAGCGCCCCGGCCCGATGCTGTCATCGGAACCAGTGTACCCACCGCAGTCTACTACGAGGACTATGAAGAATCAAAGCAGATCAAGCATACATCATTTATGACATAAGAAAAATCAGCGAAAACATCGTAAAATTTAAAACTTCACCAACATTAATGTAACCAGAACAATAAAGCGGAAATAAAAGGTGTTTGATCAACTGTCTAACATATCCTCCAGTACAACAAAATAAACATTGAGTTTATTAGCGAAAATATCGCCAGCATGTAACCCGTCTATACACCATACGGGATCACACACGACAAGTCACCAGTGTATAAGTTATTGTCCAAAATAAGGTGTTCGGGTTAACAAATAGCATATTTATAAAAATTCCTCAAAACAGATAAATCCATAAATGATCCACGGATACGAGAACAAACATGTAACTAAAATACCATACCACATAAACAGAACATAAGCTAGTCACATTTCATGCATGTCAAATTTTATGCTTCGTGTATCATGCTGCATGTACTTCTTTAAAGCCACACACAACACCCATGCGTATGTCTTCTTTCGTAAACATGTCGTGCGTGTCATTTCACAAAACGTTTTATAACTTTTCATATCATATTCTTTGTGTAGCAGAACTTTACACCCTGTGGGTGATCAGTCCATAGCAAACAGAACTTTATACCCCGTGCTGAAAGGTCCACGGTCCCGTTACGTATATCATATATCCGTGCTGATAGGTCCACGACCCCATTACATATATCACATATCTGTGCTGATAGGTCCCCGGCCTCATGAAATACTTTATACCCTGTTGTTGATTCATAGGTCATGCTTTTATACCCTGCTTTCGCAGGCGTGACTTTTATACCTTGCGATCAACCAGCAGCCATAGTTTGCTTTTCAAAAACTTTAATCTTTTCTTGTAAACACATGTTGTTTCACAAACCAATTCTCAAGTCAAATGCAAGTGCTCATGTCATGATGTAGGATGCTCATGCAACTTCGTATCAAACATGTAACACACACACATCTTACATATCAAGTATACGGTCTTGCACCTCAAACACTCCATGTTCGTATCTTTCTAAGTTCGTTCGTCTCACCAATTCACTTGGGATTCAATCTTATCCTTACTTAGTCAACTTAACACCTATTCCTCAATTACACCTGAAATACCCTTGCATTGTATGTTCAAAGGAATTGTATAGAGTTATTACACATATGTAGGGTGCCTAATGGGTCAAAAGACTTCCAGTATACTTGGAACGCCACATGAGGCGCCTAAAGTGAACATGAGGTGCCCATACTAGGCGTTTGAAATGTTTGGGATGTGCCGTATACATCGAACGGCTACATGAAGCACCTTATGTGACATGAAGCGCCTAATGTAGGTGTTCAAAGTGTATGGAGATGCACTGGGACACATTGTACGCCTACTTTAGGCGCCTAATGCGACTTGAAGCGCCTAAAGTAGGTGTTCGAAGTGTTCTGACTGTTTCAGAACTACAATTTTCTGCAGTAACTTCCTCCCATCATCTTCCTCCTTCACTCTCTCATGTTTAACACTTCAAGATCCATCATAACACTTAGATTCATCATGATTAACACACAACTAACCTGAGTTGATTCTCAAACATGTAAAATGGTATCCACACTAAACCTTCTATCACCCACAACTTCCAAGGTATCCTCAAATCTTCCAACGTAATACATCTCCAATAACTCATCATTCCACTCATTAATCTTCTACAAATCCGCTCATATCATCTAAGGTGCAGACAACCAACACAAGAATATATAACAAGACAATAAACACATCAAGAATACACTTTCATGGGCATGTTTGACAAACAACAAAGCACCACATAACTATTCTTAGAAATTTAGCCCAAAGAACATGACTTTACACAACTAACAACAACAATTACATATAGTAAAGCATTTAACATAGACAAGTAAAAATTACTAATGTGTGATCCACATTTTCTCTTTATAAGAACATAGGGCCTATAGAATCAAAATTTGCGTAAAGCGTATAGAAAGATTACGTGCCTTGGAATCTAGATACGCTTACGAGTGTATGGCATAATTTCTGTAAAGATTGAACCTAGATTGGACGCTCTTCCTTCCTTTTCTTGTTCTTCTCTTCTTCTTCTTTCCTCTTTCTCATTCCTTTTTTCTCTGGCGGTTTTCCCCTCTCTTTTTGTGTTATAATCGATGGCTAGCTAATGGGGAGTTATACCCCTTTGTGTAACTCCCCCTTCATTTAAGTGGGGAGGGGTACTTTGGGTAATTTACCCTAATTTCTTAATTTCCCCATTTCGTCTATTTTCTCACCTATATTTTACCTAACTCAGCCTCGTAAACTTATGCATTTAATGAAATTATATTTAAAGTTGACTTCTAACTATTGAAAGTAGTACTTAAAAGTCACGGGGTATGACAATTCCTGCTTCACTGTATAAAAGGACTCGAGCAAATCATAGAGTCTAAAAGGATCTATATGTACAATACTGAGTGTGAGATCTTGCTACACCTTATAAGTTGTATCATACCACATTATGCTTTGAGAAATATAGGATGAAACACTGTTCATTATCCATGAATGCACCATGGAATTCACCTGTCTCCAAGTCTAGAACGCTAGATAATTCTCTGCAGGTTTGGGGATGGAGCCATCAATAAAACCAGTTTTATTCTTGATAACCAGTGCCATCTTGAATATCATACACCATGAGTGAAAGTTGTGTGGCATGAAAGCGGATTATGCCAGCACAATTGTTGGACTGTCATTGGGGTGAAGGTAGAACGAATTTTTGATAGGATTTTCATTTATATTTCCTTGATTACTTCTCAAGTTAGGTTGTAAATTATTCTGTGCATTGACACTATTTGATCCAGATGCCATATCTAAACACAAACACCAAACTCCAAGATAAAGGCAATCCACAGAATCAATCAGTTGTAAAGAAATGAAGGAGAGTCAATCACCCAGCAAAGATTAAAACTCTGTGCTCTGGTACCATGACAAAATCACCATGATCATCATATAGGATTAATTGAATTCAACGACTTTAATATATCATCATCTTACCAACACCATGAATCAGCAAAATAAACGAATAACAAATCAAAACAATCAACAGAATTTGAACTACACGATTGGTGCTATATCGCGCTAAGAAGGAAAAACTATCATACACTTCGAGAAGAAATTTAGAGAAGAGAAGGCAGCGGTTTCTTTCATTCAAGCTGTAATTTATTTGTTACAAAGCTTTATATAGAGATTACAACTGATTAAACACGTGTCATAAGGCTGAATAACCGGTAACTACCATAAACTAATACTCCTACACACGGGCACTTGTTAGTTGCTGAGTTGACAGTAGTGATGTGATGCTTTTGCAGCGTTTTTGTGTTTTTTCCTTGATCCATCAGCTAATTAATCCACCCATCATGTCCTACCTTGAGCTTGATCTGTGTGTTTCATGGCTAACCAATGCCATCACTTGAAACTACCACATTAGTAGTCTCTGAGCTCTTTTCTTGTGCCAATGCAGTTGTTTTTGCTTGCTCTGCTCCTGCCCGCAACTGATCTTTAAATTCAATATTTAAATTGTAGATCTATTCTCATCTACCAACAATTTTTCTTGATGGATAATTTCTAAATCTAATGTAAGTCCGTGTTCGCACCTTATATATGCCTTGATCTTGGGTTGATGAAGCCTTTTTCCTTGCTTAAACAAGTTTAGGCTCATAAAGAAAAAAAATAATATATTTACACTCGTCGCTTTCATCAGTTTCTGGATCTTTAATTCATATCTTCTAGTAACTTAATGTTACCGTTGGATTCTTTTTTTTTTTGTGAAAAAAAGAAGACTTATTGCTTGACCATGCCGTGAGTATTGAAGATTCATGAAAGAAAGTACTCAACTATGTTCATATCCTAACATGTTTATACGTATTATTTTAGCATATACGCTTTCTATGATTGTAAAACATGTAACATATCATAGGTTAAAGGATGTTTATTGGTTTTTATTTTTGGAGGAAGTTTGTTTGCTTGCTTTTATTTTTGCTTTTGGTTTGTTTTGTGGGTCTGTGCTCAAGTTCCACTGCCCCGCCCCACCCCACCTCCTGTTGTTTTTTGTTTTTTTGTTTTTGATAGAATCGGCCACAAATGTATTTTTTTGGTTAAATTGTAAATATTTTAACTAGAAATATCAAAGCATTAAGGAGATGCAACTCATACAACAGTCCTAATCAATAAGCCAATAGACTCACTTACTCATACTAGTCATAAGTATGTAGAGGTTACCCAGGCAGTGACCAAGATCTGTTGAAGTCAAGTGAAGGAGAAAATAATCGATACATAACTCTGAATACATTGATGCATATTTTATGAATTAATCCCTAAATATATATGATAGTCCTTCAAATGTGTTTGTTCCTAGCTTGCCAATTGTAGCATATAGTTGAGGCTAAACCAATTTTGGCTGCCTTGGATATCAGTGCTTTGCCTTTTGGCTTCCTGATGCACCAAGCCAAAATTCTGGGAAGGGAGGGGACTCTACTTGGCATGCCAAGCCATGCTGAGACTGACTGCCAGAATTCCTTTGTAACAGTGCATGAAAACAGTAGGTGAAAGTTTGATTCTGGAGCAGAAGAATATAATGTACAGGTGGTATCCTCCAAGAACTCAATCTGGTTTTGGTAGGGGACCTATCAAAAGCAGTCGTCCATAGTGTAAAAGAATGTATGCGAACGATAATATTGTCTTAGACAATCTTTTTTCAAGTGACCCCAGCACTTCTAACTCTAAAGTAGTTATAGGCTAGTTGAGGTTTTAACGTTCCATCTGTTGTCTAGGATGTAAAGACTACCGTGGGAGAGATATAGGAACCCTCTTTTGTTAGCAGTTTGTCCTTGATCTCCATCAATTTCCTCCATCAGGGTGAGTCAGCTTTTTGTCCCGCCCTTGTCCAAAGTGTACTATACAATTTGTATCTATGGTTCATTCATTGCACCCATATTATGTCTTTTTTATGGTGGATTTCTCATAAATGTTTAGACAGCAGTGCAAGATTCCATGCCTTAAGTTCTAGTACTCATAGACCGCCCTTAGTCCTTGGTTTGCATCTTGAGCTCAAGAGACCCGAGTATTTCTAGCCTCTATTGTAGAATTGCTCTATAAGAAGTGCAGGAAAATCCTACTAACATGATCCCTCACAAAGGCAGGAAGGGACAATGCCCTTAGCTAGAAACAGCAGACACCTTGCAGAAGTTACTTGATCAACTCCAATCTTACAGCATAGGATAGCTTAGCAGCATTGCAGAGACTAACTTTATCCATCAGTTTGTTTAAAAACCTGAATAGTGAATGCCCTGCAACTTGTAGCCAGCTTTATGTATCCCTAGGTATCTGAAAGGTATAGTGCCTTCAACAAAATGTATGCCAAATTTCAACCAACCAGCCTCATCTCCTCGACAAGCACGAAAGAATGAAACTTAGGCATGTGGCCTTAAGCCCAGAGCAGTCCCCAAAGACAGAAAGCGCCGACATGATTTTCTATCATGAATTAACATCACCTGTGGCAAACAAGATATGATTATAAGCAAAACAAAGGTGAGTAATGTAGCGCCCCACCCGAGACTAAGGTGTAGCGACCCGTTCCGAGCCCTATTACTCGGAACGACTCACCCGCCGTATTTCACTAAGGAAGATACAAGGCGTCGATATCGATGCTAAACATGTCAGCAATACGACAGAAACCGATGTCAGCAAAAGTCAAATAAAACCTCAAATCATCAAAAATAATAAATACGTACAATTGTCAAGCCAATGGTAATAATACATCATCGAAAATAAAGACGAATGTCAAAGTCCCCCAACAAGTGCATAAAATGAAACTGCGATCTCTAGTCCAAATATCAATAATGTACTCGATCAAAGTCATTAAGCAAAAGTCTTCTAAGTCTATCGACATCCTCACACGACCTCGCTATCTGTGTGAGCATGTCCTAACTTTCCATACCTGCCAAACTGGTGAGTGGTAGTGTGAGCCAAAATCAACGGGCTCAGTAAGCAACCTACATATACCCATTATGGAAATCATACATGCAGAGACAATTACAGATAACATTTACAAATCAACATACATGTCTCCATTACTTAATTAAATTCACTTGAACATCTTTAACAGTTGACACATCGAGAATAGTCAAACAAGACAAGTAAATCCATCAGCTCAATCTACATTACTATGATACATGCTCTTCTCAAATATGACATATGCAACAAACAAATAATCAAATAAACAAAGAAGAGAACAATACATGCCAGTGAAGTAAATAAACTGTGGAAAATAAGTCACTCCACATAATAATGCGCAACTTCATGATGCATGCATTTCTCTACGTGTCACACGCAACGAAAGTCTTGTCACACACTATGCTCATACCTCTATCGTGCAATGCATGAACCTCGAGGTGATCCTACCACATGCCTCGTCAGGCCACACACCTCATAGGGTCACACGTCTCGTAGGACCGCACGCCTCATAGGGCCACACGTTCTGTAGGACCACACGTCTCATAGGGCCACATGGCACATAGGCCAATGCAATGCTCATGCCATGAATGCAAATGCATAATCTCTCATAGTCTGGTGCATCCATACCCATACATATGCTTGCGCCCATACACATGCATACATACGTGCATGTATACCCCCACACATCCATATACATATCCAATATGCATTGAAATCGTACAACTATACATATACCCAGTTTACATGTGCACGTGTGATTGATTCATATATGCCATCACATATCTCATATAATAAACTCAACTCGCATATAGAGAAAATTCAATTACATATATGCAACGAACAACACACTGATGCATGATAAACATAACAAACACAAATAGACCACTTACCTCTGATGCGTGACAACATAACGAGCACAAATAGATTACTTACCTCTGATGCCTGACAACATAACGAGCACAAATAGACCACTAACATGACCCCAAGCCTTGTATATTGCTTATAACCGCTACGACTCAGCCACCTCGTGCCGTAATAATAACCAGTCTCTGCCATGTTTGTTTGTAACCAAACCCAGCTTAGCGATATATTTCCAAATGCCAATATTCCAATTTTTTTAAATAAAAAACCAAATAATTTTCCCCAAATCCAATATATTTTTAGGCCCTTAAACGCACAACAATCACAAAGTGTTATCATATATACATGTATGTGGGTCACCAACAGTGGCCGAATGCATGTGCTATAACCAAGAGGGTATTAAGTTATATTAACCTATGCAACCATATTTAATATTATACTATTGTGCATTGTACTAATCTATATACTATGTGATATGTGCTCTTTAATGTATCTGTATTTTAATCATAAATGTTATGTACTAGTGTAATTATTCGCTACGTGCAATACATGTACACTAATGTGCCTATAATGCTATCATTACGGATAAAACTGTTTACTTGATGTTAACATAGTATAGTTGCTGTAATACACAAGCATAACGTAACTAAATAATAATATGGTGTGTTATAAGTTGAAAATATCAGAACGCTTTATATATACATACACACATGAGTGTTAATTATCTACATTTAACACTTGACAATTGTATTTATACATTAATTACCACTAAACATCCTGTTATTAAAATATAATCACATGTACAATAACAACCTTGCTATGTGTGTAAAGGTATTATTCGGTCATTAAATTCCACTGTCATATAAATACTCATGCACATCCATATAATATGCATAACTTAATACAAGAATTCAAATACATATTTACTTAACCAATATTTATAACCATTATACAAATACATAATTATAACAAACAAGAAAAAGAAGGAAAAAAACCACTTCGTAATCTATACATATATAACATGTGCACATGGCCTCCTCTCCATTTCCGGCCATCTTAAGAAAATAACGATACAATTGTATTCATACATATGTAAATTCACATAAGTACATATATGCATGAAAGCAAAAATAAATCATGCATGATCCAAGTTAAATATAGAAAATATGGCATATGTTTACAAAAACATGCAAATATAATGAGGTTACTTACATTTCTTGTAATCGGAGTTGGGTTGAATCAAATTTTCTTCCTCTTCTTTTACTTTTCCTCCTCTTGTTCTTCTCTCATTTCCCAGCATCACCTCCCTTTCTTTAACCAAAATAAATTGGCTGACTTCTGTGGGAAATAGGAGAGAGTTGTGTGTGTTTGATTAAAGAGTTAAGAGAGACAATGGGGTTATTGGATATAATGGTGGGGGTTATGGAAGGTTAAAGGGTGTAGTGGTAGTAAAGGGGGATGAATGTAATAAAAATTTTTTACTCAGCCTTGCATATACCCAAATGTTATATTTATATATTTTATTTTATTTTATTTTTAAAAACAAAACGTGGGTTGTAACATAAGGTCTCAGCACGGTGCACCTGCCATACTCTGCCACAAGAAGTACAAGGCGTCGATACCATATCTTTGCATGCCGACATAATCATGTTTTGATATAGCGAAAGCAACATAAACATAAAGATATTACAATCGACCTGCATTACATTACATTGTAAATCTGTATAAGACATAATGTACCAAGTCCCAAAATCTTCTAAATACATAACGATCAAATGTCCAACACCTCCAAAAAAACAAATCTCAGGCATACTTCTTTGATCATGTGTAAACAATCCAGACTTGTCTCTATAAACCTGTATCGTATTCCCTGTTCTCTATAATGATTGTAAAGGAAATTATGAGTGATAAATGAATTTCCTAGTAAGTAATACGTCCGGATACGTCATGTGAATCATACATGTGGAGATGAGGTGATAAAATAGCAATGCGTAAATAAAAGACAGACATATCACGTCCTTTTTTTTAAAACAAGTAAAGCAGCACAACATAAGTGTAATCACATAATATGTAACATGTACATAATCAACATCATCATCAATATTGACATTTCTATATCATCAAGGTCCATGACAATGCCACCTATACATGCATGTCTATCCTTAATACCTCAAGTTAAGGTCTAAGATCACATCATACTTATTCTTATTCTCTATATGCACAAGTCCCTACATGAACAATGTAAACACTATATTCTTACGATGCGATGTCTTTAAAACGATTCCATAAAATTTCCATAACCATGAAAGGTAAATCATTGTATCCATATTCATGTTCCATAAACATGTCGAAACATAATCTTTTCACAAACATTCAAAACATGAAATTTTATATGACAGCTATAGAACGTTAACTTGCATGTGAATGATATTATTATAGTAGCGGAACAATCTCCCATAGAGTCATATGTACAAATACGAATCCCGATGTTCTAAACATGGTGTTACATCATAAATACATATTACTAACAGTGACTCTGGTATGTTGGAGATCCCTTGTCCTTTACAAGGTATTACACTCAGGCCTATAAGAACATATTGCATGCCCATATCACCAACCTCCTTAGGTTCCGATGCCATGCTGCTCTCCAATCATTATTAACATATTGTATGCCATGATATCAACCACCTCGGTTTTGATGTCATGAAGGCACACCAAATGAACATATATATACGATAAAACATGTCATGGGATATCCGATTCGATATAATTTACGTGCAAGGGTGAACTTTTAATACATGTCATGATATGCAAAATGGATGCAATGTATCTCGGCTACTTAGCACTTTAAGAGTATATATATTCTCAAACATCCTCATACCTCATGTAATTAAAACTTTATATATATGCATATAACCCATGTCTTAAAATCATGAAAATGCACCTTCCTTTGCTCTCCAATAGGTCTCAGCCAACAACCGTAAAACAGTCCATATTGTTATACAAATTCATCATTCAAACACTTTCTTAAAATATACATCCTACACATAGTCGAAATGGTCAAAAACCCTAATTCATTTAATATTCATATTTACATACTTTAACATATCACAGAAAATACATAAAGTAGTCATAATTTACATCATGTCATTTTTCATATATACGTATACCTAGAAGCATATAACAAAATTATTTGTTCCAAAAAATGGCCTTATGGCAGTGTGTTACTTCCTCTCACACACACAGATATATATATATATATATATATATATATATATATATATATTTTATTGAACGGATATTTTATTGAGATACCTCGCTTATGGTAGAGGAAACCATATTACATGATTACATCTTGAAACGCATAAAAATAGTATAATGCTTCTGTTATTTGTAGCCTCCAGTCATATATGATATGTCGCATTAAAACCTTGCCAAGTAAAACCACCCTTGTGGATAAAACCTTGGCGAAGGAAAAAGCGTGCATATTTATATGAGGAGGTAGCATAAAGTGAGAAAAAGTATGTGTATCTACTGATGAAGCCTGTATGCAGCTGTGAACAGACATTCGTCTTTCAACATCTTGTGTTGTAATTGTCCAAGGAAGCCATCGTCTTCGTGGTTTTGATAGTAATCCCCAACAGAAACATTGCTTAATATGCATTTGAGGAAGTGACATTAGCATCATGATAGTGTGACCCGTCAGCTGGCGTGTTGAGTTCTCTTTTACTGCTATAATCCAATCAGCAAAATTGTGTTCCCAATTCCAAAGCTCAGAGCAGCCATGCATTATGCAGCCGATATGCATCAGATTAAAAGAAAGCACATTACTAATCATATTGGCAATGTGAAGCTCAAAGAGGAAAAAATGTCAAAGTGAATTGAGACTACCCAGACTGTCCGTATCATGGGATACGGACAGGACATATGTTAATCGATGATAAATAAGAATATGATGCCAAAGTATAGATATTACCCATACTGCCTGTGTCTATGGATGACACAGGCAGGGAAATGGAACTGGCAGTTGTGCGATCTCCATACTAAACTCTTATGTGTGGAGTTGAAATATCTGTAGGGAGTGCCCCTTTAACCATAGGTGGCAGAGTGGACAGTGCGCTGAACTGGTGATATTGCTGATGTAGTTGTCCAAACTGAGCCAACAAGTGCGCCACCTCATTTGCCTACCGGGGAACATGTGAAACCGTAACATCTCCTTGGGTGAGTAGGCTACAAAAAAGAGGAGAAACATGGACAGAGTGAATATGCTCAACAACTCCTTTTGAATCTAGCTACATATCCAAATGCCTATATCGCTGCAAGAAGTACAAAAGCGCCAAAAGTGCCTCTTGTAGCTCCGCTTGAAAGGGTGAAGACAATGGTAGATGAAACGCAAGTGCTTCCTTTAAATTACCATGTGGGTCCCTCAAAATTGCACCTCCTGATGCTGTGATGGAACCATGTGCCGCATCTACATTAAGCTTCAATCTGCCAGAATGTGGCGTGTGCCATCGAACAATTTGTGGACGATGAAGACGCATCCTAGGAGTTAGTCCATACATTATAAGGTCCGGATCATTGCTGACAAATTTTCTCCCATGCTGTGCACAACTCCAAGTATAGATATGGCGTCGAATGATTTCTTTTAGTTGGGCAGGAGTATATTGTTCCTCACCAAATGTCATTGCTGAGTACGCTTTCCATATGTGCCATATAACAATTCCTGGTAAAACAATTCTCAACACTCCCTGAAAGGACTTCTCACTTGTAGATGTCCACCATAACATAAGATACTGAAAGAGATGTAGATTGCCTGGCTGAGGACCATCCATCATTGATGCATACTATTTCCATATCTTTTGGATATGGTTGCACTGCAAAAACAAATGCGATTGTGTTGCAGACGAGGTGTGACAAAACGGACAGCGCATGGGACACGATGTGCTGAATCTGCGCAAATTATCTTCAATGGGCAGAGCATTGTGATAGAGCTTCCATAATATGATATGAATGTTTGGCTGTTGTAATCGATGCCAGATGAATCTGTGGGAAAGATACTTTGGGTCAGAGCTCCCTAGCATTTCATACGTAGACTTTATTGTGAATTGAGCATGTGCTTCCAATGTCCATATCTTGGAATGCATGTTGCCTGTGGCATGTGTGGAGCAGAATTCATGGACTGCACAAATTCATTTCCATGTAATTGTATCTGTAATGCATGGAGTATAATGTTGTCGATTGCCATACTTAGAAGAGATAAAGCATGTCCATAAACTATGATTGTTGTGATATAACCACCACAACCTACTTGAGTATGCTTTATATAAATCCTCCAATCTACGAAGGCCTAAGCCACCTTCGGCCTTTGGTCTAAATAGATTTTTCCAGCCAACCCAATGATATCTTGGTGTATTGCCTTGACTTGCCCAAATGAAATTGCATATTTTCTGCCGTATAGCTCGTATAGTATTCTTTGGTATCTTATGCGCAGCCACTATATGTGTTGGTATAGAACACAAAATAGATTTGACCAAGGTTAATCTTCTTGCAGGAGATAGAAAGCGATTCTGCCACCCCAATATTCTTCTGTCAATACTATCTAGTAAATCTGTACAATTGATTGGCCTAAGCTGAACTCTGAGTAATAACACTCCCAAATACTTCATTGGCAATGATGCTGAATTTATTTGAAGCTGTGCTTCCATAGCACGAAGCTGATTCGGTTGGGCATGTGTAGATGTAATGAAACGGCTCTTGCTTAGATTCACTCTTTGTCCAGATATCTCCTGATACAGATCCAAGAATTTTTTAAACTTCTTCAGATTAGCAGGCAATCCATTGAGAAATACCAATAAGTCGTCTGCGAAAACAAGATGAGTAATTATTGGACGGACTCTACCCACTGCGTATGGTTTGAGAGTACCATTAACAACCAACGAATTGAGTCCTCTAGTGAAAGCTTCTGAAACCAGTATAAATAGGATTGGGGAAAGGGGATCACCCTGCTTAACTCCTCTCGTTGGCTTGAAGAAACCACATGGTGCACCATTTATTACAATGGATAATGTAGTGCTCTCTAGGTGATTAAAGATGAGCTTTAGAACCTGTACCGAGAATCCCATACGCTGTAACAAAGCCCGAAGAAATGTCCAATCCACCCTATCAAACGCTTTCATCATATCCAGCTTAATCATAATGTTATAACCTCTTACTTTCTTGTTAAGCATATGTGTCAGCTCCTGCGCAGTAAGAACATGTTTCGTGATATCCCTGCCTTTCATGAAGCACGCCTGCTCCTTAGATATTATTTCGAGTAAAATGAGAGAAAGCCTAGTTGTCAATATGCGTGTTCCAATTTTTGACATGAAGTTTGACAGCGATATTGGGCGAAAATCTGCAAATGTATTTGGTGCCTGCGTTTTTGGTATTAGGATGATTAGTGTCCTTCCCATAGCTTGTGGAATACGGATGCCAAGAAAATACTCCTGTACTGCTTTGTGAACATCACTACATATGATCTCCCAACAATGTCTAAAAAAGAATCCATTATAGCCATCAGGTCCAGCTGCACTATTCGGATCTAGTGACAAAACTACTGTTGTTACTTCCTCTAGAGAAGGCAATTGTGAGAGGGCGGCATTCATATCATGAGTAACCAAATCTGGAATATATTGCAACAAGTCAGTGGGACTCTGTACCTCTTCTGCCTTAAAATGGTGAGTGAAATATGAGACAGCTTCATTTTGAATGTCCTCTTTCCTCTGACAAATATCTCCAGCAGTTGTTTTAATTTGAGTGATACTTTGTCTACGATGTCTATCCTTAACCAAATTATGGAAGTAGGCAGTGTTCCCATCCCCTTGCTTAATCCATTTACAACGCGCTTTTTGTTCCAAAAATTGCTGTTCATATTTTGAAACCTTCAGATATTCTGCTTTCAGCTTATGATATTGGGCTCTGTTCTCCATTGTGGGATTTGAATCATATATGGCTTTCTGCATGCTTGCTTCTCTTTCAGCTGCAGCTAATTTATCAAAGATATTCCCAAATACTTGCTTATTCCAATGCTGCAAATCTGTCTTTAAACTCTGCAATTTATTGTACATTCCTCTCATTCCTCCAATTGTTGGATATGTAGACCATTGGCCAGCAACAAATTTCAAAAAATCAGCATGCTCCGTCCAAACATTTAGGAATCGAAAAGATCGTGGTGATGCATCGGATTAAACAGTAAGATTGAGTAGTAATGGTGCATGATCCGAAGTTATCCTTGATAAATGCTTGACCTTAACCATTGAAAATTGAGTATAAAATGTTTGAGAGCATAATATTCGATCCAATCGCCTTTTAACTATACCCAACCCACGGCCTCCTACCCATGTGTAAGGAGAGCCGTCATAAGGTAAGTCCACTAATGAACACTGGTTGACACAGTCTACAAATTCTTCCAGAGAGGATAAATGTGGCATTGAATTACCATGATGTTCCTGTACTGTCATATATGTATTGAAGTCACCTCCAATCAACCATAAATCATGTGCATGATGTGTAAATTGATGCATCTGCAACCATAAGCGTCTTCGGTCTGTCACTGTATGCCTACCATATACCGGGCTTATAGAAATCTGGTGTTCCGTGTGGCCAGTGCAGAATTGCAGCAAGCTAATCCGTTCACCATGGAAAACATGCTTTAGTTTTAGGCTGGAAGTTTGCCAAAACACCCAAATTTTGTCAACACATGTTACTAAGGAGTTTGTAAAAGCTAACTTCAGCTGATGCCGTATTATTTTATCTGCTGATTGCTTTGGCTCAATGATAATCAGCAATTGAATATGATGATTTTGGACTAAACGCTTAAGACGATGCAAAGATGTCCTTAATCCACCTACATTCCAAAATAGATACTTCATTGGGTGGTGTGAGTAATTGAGCTTGAAGCTTCCTGTGCACAAGATCGAGTCACCATGGAAGACGGAGGCGGGAGAGGCAAGGCATTCTTAGGCCTGCGATGTCTTCGAACTATTGCAGGTTGTGTTGGCAATTGAGTAAGTAAGTCACTGTCCTGCTCAGCATGTTCTGATTGTGCATACATATCTGGATCAGCATCTTGGAGATTCATGGACAAATCCCCTAACCAAGCATTATGCACTGTCTGATATACCTGTTCCTTAATTACATTCACATAATGCTGATCGCTAGGAGATAAAGTGGACATAAAGTCAGCAAAACGGGTGTATCTATCCTTACTTGACGGCTCTGTGTCTGAAACATTGGCTACTATTACATCATCTTTGTCTTCCGTAGCTACTTCCTTTGAAGTTCCCAGCTTCGCTAAATCTTGCTTTTCTGTTACATCTATGGGTGGCAGGTCATTGACCTCAATGCTTTGTCTCTCAATAATACCATCAAGGTTAGAGACAGCCTCAGTACTGATATTATGATTATTATTTGCGTCATGGCCTTGAATAGGATCTATTGAACGAGTTAGAATTTGCGTTGGAACTGTGGGATTTTTCCTTGGAGTCCAGCGCTGCTTTTTATCAATGCGCTTCGTTCCTTCCCCTGATTTAACCACACGTATTGGCTGCTCTTCTTTGTGAACTAACTTCCCTTTTCAGCTAGTGACTACATGACCTAACATTCTGCAGTCTGTGCAAAATTCTGGCACTTCCTCATACTCCACTGTTGGATGAAATTCAAACTGGCCTCCCTGAACATGCAGTCTAGATGGCCGAGGCTTAGATATATCAATTTCAATACAAAGACGCACCACGGAGGGCCTTAATCCTTGCATTGTAGCTGTATCCATTCTCAATGGTGTGCCAATCATATGCGCTATATCCCATAACGCTGTCCAATTATGTAAGAACAAAGGCAGTCCTTTAATCAAGACCCATACTGGAACAATGGGCGTATCACAATTCGGATCAAAATCCGGTGTCCACTCCGTTACTCGCATGTGGTATCCATGCAAAACCCATGTACGTGGTAAGAAACATCGCTGATAATCCTCATCATTATGAAAAGTTATTAAAATATGTTGGGCATCTAAATGTCCAATCTTTGGCGTAACTTTGAATCCAATACGTTCAAACAAGACATTTAATTGTTTCATAGATGGGCGGCCATTCCAAAAGGAGCCAATGAGCGAAAAACGATATGGCTGCGAGAAGGCGTATACCTCATCCGCAGAAAATGTGATGGATGGCAGTCCTTTATACCTCTGAAAAGTACGTGGTTGATCCGGCTTTGTCAAGGATTTTGGAGCAACAATCTCTGCAAAGGTTGGTTATATATATAGTGGATCGATCGACGTACGTCAGTCCCTCACGTGGATCGATCGACGTACGTGAGCCCCTCACATGGATAGATCCACGTCTCACAAAATGTTTATTTTTCTAAAAAGTGATGAAATGATTGTTTTTCATTTATATATGTTTCATATATGTTTATTATGTGATTCTTATGAGATATTGGTGATTATAATTGTCTTATGACTAACGTGCCTTGGAAGTTTCTACAACTTACCAAAAAGAGAAAAATTGATATTTTGAATTTTGTAGGAACATGACATGGTTAAAATATTTCAAGGATGTATTCTCATTATATTTATCATGACAAAGGTGATATCATGGATATTTATGACCGTTGGGGACATTTTTGGAGTTCTCATATACCAGGGGTATTTTGGCCATCTTACCCCCGAGGGTATTTTTGGTATTTTCACTCAAGGAATCTCTTGAACATATTATTTTCTTCATTCTGGAGTTGGTTTATTATTATCTTGAAGATTATTTTGTGATTTCTTATCTTATTCTCTCAACCGATGATATTATTGACTATAGCTGGATATGTGACGATTTGAGATGTCACATTCTATTTTTTCTTGAGGATCATCTTATATATGTTATAAGAGCACATTTATCATCATGTTTTAGATATTTTAAAGGTGTCAAAGGTGTGGAAATGTTCATGACATTTAAGAAGAAATATTGGGAATTTCGATGTTACACGTTAACATAATCTTGTCAATTATTATTTGGTGATTTCTTCTTCAAAAATTTGAGTTGATATAAATATACATATGTCCAAAGACGTGTATATTCAGATGGATATGATGGTGTACTCATTTTATGAGTTGGAGACAAGTGGACCAACCGAAAAAGATCTAGTTGGCAAAAATGCCAACTTGGAAATTCTCATTTGAAAACCAACGGCTACTTGCCTATTTTCGAGCAGATTGTTTTGAGTCAAAATGAGCTCTCACATGTCCTATTGTTTTGCTTGAAGTTGGGGATATTTTGGTGGTATTATCCTTTCTTATTTTATTAAAAAAAATCAAAGTTATTTTTGGAAAAAAGAAAAAGGTAGCCATCGGCTACTACCTTATTTTTGGAGTTGTTTTTGAGTTTGAATTGGTAATTGCACACATGCCTAATCTCAAGCAAGGAGTTGATGTTATTTTGGTGCAATTATCTCCTCTTATTATCTACATTTTGCAAAGGATAAATGAGACTTGCCATGATGGAAATTTCGGCCAACATGACATTGCCAAGGTGGACCAATCATTGTGTTTTATTTTGCCAAGTGTACAATGCCAACCAATGATGAGACGACATTTGCAGTTGATAATGAAGATGGCGACACATCTGCATTCTTATCTCTAAGGCTCATCTCGCACTATAAATAGAGGCAATGGTGAAGAAGATGAAACACACTTGAAGCTCACAAGCATTTGTTGAATTGTCAAGCTTTCATCTTCATCTTCTTGATGTTATGTTTTATTCATTGTAGCAAAGGTGTTCTTGTTGTATTGTGATGAGCTAAAAGTCTCTTGAGCTTCATTTGTAAGATTGATTAGCCATTCTTATAAGGATATATCAATAGGTGTTAGAGGAGTTGCAACTAAGTGTTGCTTAGAAGGTGATTATCCAAGTCTTGAGTAGGGTTGGTGTATAAACCAAGGATCAAGCTTGGTTCTTGTTATAAGGTTATTCATTTGATAGTGAAATCCAAGGAAAGGTGTTCCTTGGGACTGGAGTAGGTCACATTGACCGAAACAGTATAAATCCTCGGTGTTCTTGTCTTGTTTCTTCATTTCTATTTTCTGCCCGTTTTTACTGCAGATTTCACACAATTTCTCACGTTTTGAAAAAATAGCTTAACATTTTCAAAATTCGTGATTTTTGGTGGAGTTACACTTCATATTGTTAGATTTGATTTGCAACACGAATCATATGATTTGAGCAAGGGAAAGTTAGTCTTTCAGTCTTTGCAAGATAACTGCTCCAATCTGGCTGCAATCTGACCAGTTTTGAGAAAACTTAAATTCTGTATTTATCAAGAATTGTTTAAGGTCAGGCCCTTTTGAAAACTTTATTTACACATCCGAAGGAGTGTTTTGATATAAAGATCAACCTGTTTGGTTGAGTATTCAAAGAGAAACACTATTTTCTAAATCAGCAACATTCTGTCCAATTCCGTCCAGATTGACTACCTGAATCTTTTTATTTGTTTAAAGGGTCAAACGATCTTATTTTTGTCTGATTTTTGGAAATAGTCTTTTTAACTCATTGAAGTTAAATTCTGGAAAGTTTTTTAATTTTTGGAGTTGTATACAATTATTTTTGAATTTTTCAAAAATAGGTTTTGAATCTGAAGTGGTCTCAGATTCTGTTTTCAAAGGTGATTTTTACAAAGGGTTGTACTGTAATTTCCGCTAACCACTATTCACCCTCCTCTAGTGGTGTTTATTGCAGGTGCATGGTCCAACAATTGGTATCAGAGCAGGGCCAACACCACTCAAAAGAAGCAAGATTCAACACCATACGAACAATACAAGGCCAAGAAACAACAATTCATTATATACTGCTTGTCTCAAATCCAAGGTACATACTATGACTATTGTTTCTCACAAAGGTAAGTTGGAAGGTATGTCTACACAACGCCCTCCTCTTTTTGATGGCAATAATTTTCTTCATTGAAAACTAAAAATGAGGCTATTCTTAATGGCTATAGAAATCGATTTATGGTCTATAGTTGAAGATGGGCTGTACATTCCAATGAAAGTTGTACAAGTTAGTGGAGTCACACAGGAGGTTGAAAAGTATAAAAGTGAATGGTCAACGGAAGATAAAAAGAAAATGTCCATGAATGCTAAAGCTATGCAATTACGTTTGAATGGACTTACAACTTCTGAAGCAGGATAAGTGTCAAATTGCACAAGCGCACACAACATGTGGAAATCACTTGTATTAAAGCATGAATGGTACCAGTGGTGTTAAAGAGTCAAAAATAAACATGCTTATGATTGAATTAGAGACTTTCAAAATGTTGTCAAACGAATCCATAACATCTATGGATTTGAGGATTATTAATATTTTCAATGCCCTTGAAGCTTTAGGGAAGTCATTTTCGAACAATGAAAAGGTCCAAAATGTGCTACAAAGCCTTCCTGCTGAATGGGATCCAAAGGTAACTGCAATTGAGGAGACAAAGTCAATCACTAAAATGGATGAATTGATCGGGTCTCTTAAAGTCTATGAGGTAAAACTAAACCAACGGAAGTCCGAGTCATCTAAATCATCAAGTAAGTCTATAGCATTCAAAACAACTGAAACACATACAAATAGTGATGACAGTAATAGTGATACTGAATTAGATGATGACTTGATATTAATAACAAGAAAACTTAGGAAGTTTTTCAAACGTCCTAATAGGAATAGACAACGTTCTTCTTCTTGTTCTTCTCAACCTAGGAAAAATAACACAAACAAATGGTACAATAAAGAATTAAAGTGTTATGAATGCAGTCAAAAATGACATATTTCATACGATTATCCCACGAAGAAAAATAATAATAATAACAACAATAATAAACAAGCCAAGGACAAGGAGGCACAAACGACAAAGACAAAGGAGTCTAAGGCAAGAAAAGGGAAACGAGCAATTAAGGTGAGCACTTGGAGCGACTCATCCGACTCAGAATCCAAAACTGAAGAAGCTCAAGTCTGTTTCGTATCCAACGAGGTATGTTCTTCATCTGATAGTGATTCTGATAGTGACATGACATTTGATGAAATGTATGAAGAGTCCTTAAGAATGCGTGCTCACTGTATGAGGCTCTCTAAAGAAAAGAAGAAACTAATTGAAGAAAATAACAAGTTGAAGACGTCCAACTTAGAATTTTCCGATCAATTAGAATCTCTTAAACAAGAGCCTACTAATACTCTTGATTCTTTAGAGAATAAAATTGAATCATATGAAAAAGATGAACAAAAGATAAAAACGGAAAATAATATGTTAAGTCCAAGTTGGAAAGTTGTGAACATGAAATAATACAACTTAAGTCTTCTAAACTTAACTTAGAAAAAATGTTAGAACAATTTAAGTCAGGTGCTAATATGTTAGATACACTAATCTGATCACAAAAGTGCGAAAATGATAAAACCGGCTTAGGCTATATAGAAGAAGATGACAAAGTAGGTAGAAAGACTAAGTTTGTATCTTCAACTACTAAACAGCCTTATAAAGATATAAAAAGAACTTTGCCTGCTAAATCTTCTTCTACTCCTTCTTCTGTTTATTCTAAGGAACAAATGCAACATACACCCATAAAAGCACACACGCATAAACATACATCTAGGCCAAACCTTGCATCTAGACAACCTAGAAATTATGCTTATATGTATACAAATGCAACTAGACATAATAAAATGCATCCAACTTATTATGAACCTAAGTATAGGCAACACTCTTATAAGTCTTATAGAAATGTCTATGAACACACTTATATAGCGCCATTCAAGAAACAAAATAGCATGCCTTATACATATTATAAAACTCGGCAATCATATAATGTTTATCAACCATGGCGCAACGTGTATAACAATGCATCTTCACTTATGTGGAATGATCATCTATATGCTTATTCTTCTTATTTTCCAAATTATAACCATGCTAAAAATGTGCCTAAAAGGTATGTTCAAGTTTGGATACCTAAGGGATATCTAAACAAGAATAGTGCCCTAACATTCAAGGACCCAAATAAAGGGTACCTAAAACTTTGTCTCCATTGTAGGAAAAACCCAAAGAATGCAAGAAGGACGCAAAGTCAAAGAATCTGAAAACCAAATGGTTTTTAGATAGTGGATGTTCAAGGCATATGACGGGGAACCCCAAACTATTCATCGAATTGGAACATATCAAGAATGGAGAAAAAGTAACATTCGGTGACAACAACAAAGGACAAGTTGTTGGAAAAGGAACAATTGGGGACTCTAGCACATTTCAAATACGAAATGTGTTGTTAGTAAGCAATCTCTCTTATAATTTACTTAGTATTTTATCAACTTATAGATTGTGGTTATAATGTCTCTTTTCTTCCTACTGCTTGTGATATAATAAATGAAAAAGGAGAAATAGTTTTAAAGGAAATAGAGATGGTAATATTTATACTCTTACCTTAGATAACATGTTAGATGCTAAGGTTAAGTGTCTAATATCACATGACTTATATGTGAATTTAAGGCATAGATGATTAGGCCATATAGGAATTTCAACCATTAAGAAATTATCTAAGAAGAATTTAATTAGATGAATGCCTAAGTTAGACTTAGATAATTTTTAAATGTGTGAAACATGTATTAAGGAAAAACACATTAAAGAAACCTTAAAACCGAAACATAAAGTGAGTACTAGTCATGTACTAGAATTGCTTCACATAGACTTATTTGGTCCAAGTAGGACAAGAAGTCTAGGTGGACACTACTATGTGTGTGTCATAGTAGATGATTACTCACACTACACATGGACATTGTTCTTAACACACAAAGACGATGCTCCATTAGCAATCGAAACCCTTATTAAGCAACTTGAAAACATTTACAAAGAAAATGTTAAAAGGATTAGAAGTGATAGAGGTGGAGAATTTAAAAACAAAGACATAATCAAATTTTGTGAACTACATGGAATTAAACACGAATTCTCACCACCTAGAAACACCACAAGTTAATGGAGTTGTTGAACGTAAAAAATAGAACAATTCAAGAAGTTGTTAGGACAATGCTTTGTGAAAATAAATTACCTAAATATTTATGGGCTGAAGCTGTTAGTTGTGCATGCTATATTATAAATAGGCTTACTATTAGAAAGAAATTAAATAAAAGCCTTATGAGTTTCTAAACAATAGAAACCTAATATAGACTATCTTAAAGTATTTGGATGTAAATGTTTTGTGTTGAACACTAAGGATAATCTAGATAAATTTGAACAAAAGTCTATTGAATGCATATTTGTTGGGTATTCAACTAACTCAAGAGCATATAGGTGTTACAATCCTGCATCTAGAAAGATAATTGAATCCATACATGTGAAATTCAATGAAAATGCATGCTTTTGAAATTAGTGATAAAAATCAACATAAACAAGAAACTAATATTGAAAATATGTTTGATGATGATGTATTACTTGAGCCTGTACTTGATCATCTAGAACCAATCCCCCCTGAACAAGACATGCAAGAACCCTTAGATGAAATAAATGAAGAAGAAACTTTACAATTGGAAGATAATACAACTAATGATCCAATTACATATGATAATGTTCATACTAATGAAACTTTTGAACAAAATGAGGGTGAACCTAGTCAATCTAGGAATTGGTGGCATCCTAGAGAACTAATCATTGGGGATCCGAGTGTTGGGGTTAGAACACATAGAAATTATAAGTCAACTTGAAAGACATAGCTTAATCTCACAATTAGAACCTAAGAATGTAAAGGAAGCTTAGGTGATATATCTTGGATAGATGCTATGCATGAGGAATTAATCAATTCACAAGGAACAATGTGTGGGACTTAGTACCTAAACCCGAAAACAAGTCTATAATAGGAACAAAATGGGTGTTTAGGAATAAAATGGATGAACAAGGAAAAATTACAAGAAATAAGGCTAGACTAGTCGCACAAGGTTATAATCAACAAGAAGGAATAGATTATGAAGAAACCTTTGCACCCGTTGCACGACTAGAAGCAATTAGATTGTTACTTGCGATTGCAAGTCTAAGTAACATTAAACTCTTCCAAATGGATGTCAAGAGTGCATTCTTGAATGGATACATCTAAGAAAAGGTGTTTGTCAAACAATCCCCTGGATTCAAAGATCCAAAAAATCCTAACCATGTTTATAAGCTTAAGAAAGCTTTATATGGTTTAAAACAAGCTCCAAGAGCTTGGTATGATAGATTTGCAAACTTTCTTATTGCAAATAATTATCAAAGGGGAACAATAGACAACACATTATTCATAAGAAAAAAGACAATGATTTGTTAATAGTTCAAATATATGTAGACGATATTATCTTTGGTTCAACTAACCCTACCTTAGTAAAAGAGTTCGGAGAGTGTGTGAAGTCAGAATTGAAATGTCAATGGTAGGAGAGTTGAATTATTTCTTAGGACTTCAAATCAAACAAACCCCTCAAGGAATTAACATTAGCCAACTTAAGTATGTCAATGATATGATTAAGAAGTTTGGCTTTGAAGATATGAAACCTACAACTACCCCCATGAGTGTTAGTACCAAACTTGATAAGGATGAAAATGGTAAACCTTTTGATGACACTCTTTATAGGTCTATGATTGAATCACTATTATACTTAACTGCATCAAGATCTGACATCATGTTTAGTGTGTGTATGTGTGCTAGGTTTCAATCTTGTCCTAAGGTATCACATTACAATGCAGTGAAAATGATCTTTAGATATCTTAAGCATACACCTCACTTAGGATTGTGGTATGATAGAAACGCTAAGTTGGAATTACACGCATATAGTGATGCTGATTATGGTGGTTGTAAGTTAGATAGAAAATCCACTAGCGGTACATGTCAATTCATAGGAACCATCTTGATCTCTTGGTTTTCTAAAATGCAAGCTAGTGTAGCTCTTTCTACCACTGAAGCCGAGTATATTAGTTTGAGTCTATGTACTACCCAAATACTTTGGCTTAAATAGAACTTAGTGATTTAGCATTAAAATGAAAAAGATTCCAATTTTCTGCGATAGCACAAGTGCAATCAATCTTTCTCGGAATCCGGTGCTTCATTCTAAGGCCAAACACAGTGAGGTGTGATACCACTTTCTTCGCGATCATGTTCAAAATGAGGATATAGTCATAAACCATATAAGAAATGATCATCAAATCGATGATATCTTTACCAAACCCCTTAATCAAGCCACTTTTGAAACCTTACGAGCTAAGTTAGGTATGATGACTTACGAAACCATTGTATAGTTCTATCTTTTGCATGATTTGCAAAATAAAGGGGGAGATAGAATAAGAACATGATTTTAGTTCAATCGGTTATGAGTTAAGTAAGTTTCAATTGGTTATGAGTTGAGTATATGAGTGGAGTATAAGTTAAGTGGGAGTGTATAAGTTGAGGGGGAGCATAACTATTTAAAATTTTGTTGAAAACAAAGTTTGAAAACAATTGGTAAGATTTATGATGTAAACAATTGGTTATGAGTTGTGACATTAAAATCATGTTAAGTAATTTTAAAAATCATCCAAAAGGGGGTGAATGTTGAGAAATATGTTTGGATAATTTTCAGAGTTATGATTTTAAGTGGTGAATACTTAGAAATGTCACATATGGTGCTATAAGGGATTAAAGATTGAAAAAGTGAAGAAAAAATGACGTGGATCTCTCAGGCGGAGACACATGGATCGATCCATGTACATCAGCCCCTCATGTGGATTGATCCATGTTGAACTGAGAAGAACAAAACTCACAGTAAGGCATCGATCTCTCACGTGGATTGATCAACGTACGCCATCCCCTCACGTGGATCGATCGACGTACGTCAGCCCCTCACATGGATAGATCCACGTCTCACAGAATGTTTATTTTTCTAAAAAGTCATGAAATGATTTTTTTTCATTTATATATGTTTCATATATGTTTATTATGTGATTCTTATGAGATATTGGTGATTATAATTGTCTTGTGACTAATGTGCCTTGGAAGTTTCTACAACTTACCAAAAAGGGCAAAATTGGTATTTTGAGTTTTGTAGGAACATGACATGGTGAAAATATTTCAAGGATGTATTCTCATTATATTTATCATGGCAAAGGTGATATCATGGGTATTTATGACCGTTGGGGACATTTCTGGAGTTTTTCATATACCAGGGGTATTTTGGCCATTTTACCCCCGAGGATATTTTTGGTATTTTCACTCAAGGAGTCTCTTGAGCATATTATTTTCTTCATTCTGGAGTTGGTTTATTATTATCTTGAAGATTATTTGGTGATTTCTTATCTTATTCTCTCAACCGATGATATTATTGACAATAGCTGGATATGTGACGATTTGAGACGTCACATTCTATTTTTTCTTGAGGATCATCTTATATATGTTATAAGATCACATTTATCATCATTTTTGATAGATTTTAAAGGTTGTCAAAGGTGTGGAAATGTTCATGACATTTAAGAAGAAATATTGGAAATTTCGATGTTACACGTTGATATAATCTTGTCAATTATTATTAGGTGATTTCTTCTTCAACAATTTGAGTTGATATACATATACATATGTCCAAAAACGTGTATATTCAGATATGAATATGATGGTGTACTCATTTTATGAGTTGGAGACAAGTGGACCAACCGAAAAAGAGCTAGTTGGCAAAAATGCCAACTTGGAAATTCTCATTTGAAAACCAACGGTTACTTGCCTATTTTGGAGCAGATTGTTTTGAGTCAAATGAAGCTCTCACTGTCCTATTGTTTTGCTTGAAGTTGGGGATATTTTGGTGGTACTATCCTTCTTATTTTATTAAGCAAAATCAAAGTTATTTTTGGAAAAAAAGAAAAGGTAGCCATCATCTACTACCTTATTTTTTGGAGTTGTTGTTGAGTTTGAATTGGTAATTGCACACATGCCTAATCTCAAGCAAGGAGTTGAGGTTATTTTGTAGAATTATCTCCTCTTATTATCTACATTTTGCAAAGGATAAATGAGACTTGCCATGATGGAAATTTCGGCCAACATGACATTGCCAAGGTGGACCAATCATTGTGTTTTATTTTGCCAAGTGTACAATGCCAACCAATGATGAGAAGACATTTGCAGTTGATAATGAAGATGGCGACACATCTGCATTCTTATCTCTAAGGCTCATCTTGCACTATAAATAGAGGCAATGGTGAAGAAGATGAAACACACTTGAAGCTCACAAGCATTTGTTGAATTGTCAAGCTTTCATCTTCATCTTCTTGATGTTATTGTTTTATTCATTGTAGCAAAGGTGTTCTTGTTGTATTGTGATGAGCTAAAAGTCTCTTGAGCTTCATTTGTAAGATTGATTAGCCATTCTTATAAGGATATATCAATAGGTGTTAGAGGAGTTGCAACTAAGTGTTGCTTAGAAGGTGATTATCCAAGTCTTGAGTAGGGTTGGTGTATAAACCAAGGATCAAGCTTGGTTCTTGTTATAAGGTTATTCATTTGATAGTGAAATCCAAGGAAAGGTGTTCCTTGGGACTGGAGTAGGTCACATTGACCCGAAACAGTATAAATCCTCGGTTGTTCTTGTCTTGTTTCTTCATTTCTGTTTTCTGCCCGTTTTTACTGCAGATTTCACACAATTTCTCACGTTTTGAAAAAATAGCTTAACATTTTCAAAATTCGTGATTTTTGGTGGAGTTATACTTCATATTGTTAGATTTGATTTGCAACACGAATCATATGATTTGAGCAAGGGAAAGTTAGTCTTTCAGTCTTTGCAAGATAACTGCTCCAATCTGGCTGCAATCTGACCAGTTTTGAGAAAACTTAAATTCTGTATTTATCAAGAATTGTTAAGGTCAGGCCCTTTTGAAAACTTTATTTACACATCCGAAGGAGTGTTTTGATATAAAGATCAACCTGTTTGGTTGAGTATTCAAAGAGAAACACTATTTTCTAAATCAGCAACATTCTGTCCAATTCCGTCCAGATTGACTACCTGAATCTTTTATTTGTTTAAAGGGTCAAACGATCTTATTTTTGTCTGATTTTTGGAAATAGTCTTTTTAACTCATTGAAGTTAAATTCTGGAAAGTTTTTTAATTTTTGGAGTTGTATACAATTATTTTTGAAATTTTTCAAAATAGGTTCTGAATCTGAAGTGGTCTCAGATTCTGTTTTCAAAGGGGATTTTTACAAAGGGTTGTACTGTAATTTCCGCTAACCACTATTCACCCTCCTCTAGTGGTGTTTATTGCAGGTGCATGGTCCAACAATTGGTATTAGAGCAGGGCCAACACCACTCAAAAGAAGCAAGATTCAACACCATACGAACAATACAAGGCCAAGAAACAACAATTCATTATATACTGCTTGTCTCAAATCTAACGGTACATACTATGACTATTGTTTCTCACAAAGGTGAGTTGGAAGGTAATGTCTACACAACGCCCTCCTCTTTTTGATGGCAATAATTTTCTTCATTGAAAACTAAAAATGAGGCTATTCTTAATGGCTATAGAAATCGATTTATGGTCTATAGTTGAAGATGGGCTGTACATTCCAATGAAAGTTGTACAGGTTAGTGGAGTCACACAGGAGGTTGAAAAGTATAAAAGTGAATGGTCAACGGAAGATAAAAAGAAAATGTTCATGAATGCTAAAGCTATGCAATTACGTTTGAATGGACTTACAACTTCTGAAGCAGGATAAGTGTCAAATTGCACAAGCGCACACAACAGTGGAAATCACTTGTATTAAAGCATGAAGGGTACCAGTGGTGTGTAAAGAGTCAAAAATAAACATGCTTATGATTGAATTAGAGACTTTCAAAATGTTGTCAAACGAATTAATAACATCTATGGATTTGAGAATTATTAATATTTTCAATGCCCTTGAAGCTTTATGGACGTCATTTTCGAACAATGAAAAGGTCCAAAGGTTGCTACAAAGCCTTCCTGCTGAATATGATCCAAAGGTAACTGCAATTGAGGAGACAAGTCAATCACTAAAATGGTGAATTGATCGGGTCTTTAAAGTCTATGAGGTAAAACTAAACCAACGGAAGTCCGAGTCATCTAAATCATCAAGTAAGTCTATAGCTTCCAAAAACAACTGAAACACATACAATAGTGATGACAGTAATAGTGATACTGAATTAGATGATGACTTGATTATTAATAATAAGAAAACTTAGGAAGTTTTTCAAACGTCCTAATAGGAATAGACAACGTTCTTCTTCTTGTTCTTCTCAACCTAGGAAAAATAACACAAACCAATGGTACATAAAGAATTAAAGTGTTATGAATGCAGTCAAAAATGACATATTCATACGATTGTCC
The DNA here is from genome assembly GCA_036186865.1 of Eustoma russellianum. Lineage (NCBI taxonomy): Eukaryota > Viridiplantae > Streptophyta > Magnoliopsida > Gentianales > Gentianaceae > Eustoma > Eustoma russellianum. Next base: position 19,704,091 of record AP025047.1, read on the forward strand.
CACGAAGAAAAATAATAATAGTAAACAACAATAATAAACAAGCCAAGGACAAGGAGGCACAAACGACAAAGACAAAGGAGTCTAAGGCAAGAAACGGGAAACGAGCAATTAAGGTGAGCACTTGGAGCGACTCATCCGACTCAGAATCCAAAACTGAAGAAGCTCAAGTCTGTTTCGTATCCAACGAGATATGTTCTTCATCTGATAGTGATTCTGATAGTGACATGACATTTGATGAAATGTATGAAGAGTCCTTAAGAATGCGTGCTCACTGTATGAGGCTCTCTAAAGAAAAGAAGAAACTATTGAAGAAAAATAACAAGTTGAAGACGTCCAACTTAGAATTTTTCGATCAATAGAATCTCTAAAACAAGAGCCTACTAATACTCTGATTCTTTAGAGAATAAACTTGAATCATATGAAAAAGATTAACAAAAGATAAAAACGGAAAATATATGTTAAAGTCCAAGTTGGAAAGTTGTGAACATGAAATAATACACTTAAGTCTTCTAACTTAACTTAGAAAAAATGTTATAGAACAATTTAAGTCAGGTGCTAATATGTTAGATACACTAATCTGATCACAAAAGTGCGGAAATGATAAAACCGGCTTAGGCTATATAGAAGAAGATGACAAAGTAGGTAGAAAGACTAAGTTTGTATCTTCAACTACTAAACAGCCTTATAAAGATATAAAAAGAACTTTGCCTGCTAATTCTTCTTCTACTCCTTCTTCTGTTTATTCTAAGTAACAATGCCAACATACACCTATAAAAGCACACACGCATAAACATGCATCTAGGCCAAACCTTGCATCTAGACAACCTAGAAATTATGCTTATATGTATACAAATGCAACTAGACATAATAAAATGCATCCAACTTATTATGAACCTAAGTATAGGCAACACTCTTATAAGTCTTATAGAAATGCCTATGAACACACTTATATAGCGCCATTCAAGAAACAAAATAGCATGCCTTATACATATTATAAAACTCGGCCATCATATAATGTTTATTCAACCATGGCGGCAACGTGTTATAACAATGCATCTTCACTTATGTGGAATGATCATCTATATGCTTATTCTTCTTATTTCCAAATTATAATCATGCTAAAAATGTGCCTAAAAGGTATGTTCAAGTTTGGATACCTAAGGGATATCTAAACAAGAATAGTGCCCTACATTCAAGGACCCAAATAAGGGTACCTAAAACTTTGTCTCCATTGTAGGAAAACCCAAAGAATTGCAAGAAGGACGCAAAGTCAAAGAATCTGAAAACCAAATGGTTTTTAGATAGTGGATGTTCAAGGCATATGACGGGGAACCCCAAACTATTCATCGAATTGGAACATATCAAGAATGGAGAAAAAGTAACATTCCGGTGACAACAACAAAGGACAAGTTGTTGGAAAAGGAACAATTGGGGACCCTAGCACATTTCAAATACGAAATGTGTTGTTAGTAAGCAATCTCTCTTATAATTTACTTAGTATTTCTCAACTTATAGATTGTGGTTATAATGTCTCTTTTCTTCCTACTTCTTGTGATATAATAAATGAAAAAGGAGAAATAGTTTTTAAAGGAATAGAGATAGTATATTTATACTCTTACCTTAGATAACATGTTAGATGCTAAGGTTAAGTGTCTAATATCACATGACTTATATGTGAATTTAAGGCATAGATGATTAGGCCATATAGAATTTCAACCATTAAGGAAATTATCTAAGAAGAATTTAATTAGATGAATGCCTAAGTTAGACTTAGATAATTTTTTAAATGTGTGAAACATTGTATTAAGGAAAAACACATTAAAGAAACCTTAAAAACCGAAACATAAAGTGAGTACTAGTCATGTACTAGAATGCTTCACATAGACTTATTTGGTCCAAGTAGGACAAGAAGTCTAGGTGGACACTACTATGTGTGTGTCATAGTAGATGATTTACTCACACTACACATGGACATTGTTCTTAACACACAAAGACGATGCTCCATTAGCAATCGAAACCCTTATTAAGCAACTTGAAAAACATTTACAAGAAAAATGTTAAAAGGATTAGAAGTGATAGAGGTGGAGAATTTAAAACAAAGACATAATCAATTTTGTGAACTACATGGAATTAAACACGAATTCTCACCACCTAGAACACCCACAAGTCAATGGAGTTGTTGAACGTAAAAAATAGAACAATTCAAGAAGTGTTAAGACAATGCTTTATGAAAATAAATTACCTAAATATTTATGGGCTGAAGCTGTTAGTTGTGCATGCTATATTATAAATAGGCTTACTATTAGAAAGAAATTAAATAAAAGCCTTATGAGTTTCTAAACAATAGAAAACCTAATATAGACTATCTTAAAGTATTTGGATGTAAATGTTTTGTGTTGAACACTAAGGATAATCTAGATAAATTTGAACAAAAGTCTATTGAATACATATTTGTTGGGTATTCAACTAACTCAAGAGCATATAGGTGTTATAATCCTGCATCTAGAAAGATAATTGAATCCATACATGTGAAATTCAATGAAAATGCATGCTTTGAAGTTAGTGATAAAAACAATAAACAAGAAACTAATATTGAAAATATGTTTGATGATGATGTATTACTTGAGCCTGTACTTGATCATCTAGAACCAATCCCCCCTGAACAAGACATGCAAGAACCCTTAGATGAAATAAATGAAGAAACTTTACAATTGGAAGATAATACAACTAATGATCCAATTACATATGATAATGTTCATACTAATGAAACTTTTGAACAAGATGAGGGTGAACCTAGTCAATCTAGGAATTGGTGGCATCCTAGAGAACTAATCATTGGGGATCCGAGTGTTGGGGTTAGAACACGTAGAAATTATAAGTCAACTTGAAGGACATAGCTTAATCTCACAATTAGAACCTAAGAATGTAAAGGAAGCCTTAGGTGATATATCTTGGATAGATGCTATGCATGAGGAATTAAATCAATTCACAAGGAACAATGTGTGGGACTTAGTACCTAAACCCGAAACAAGTCTATAATAGGAACAAAATGGGTGTTTAGGAATAAAATGGATGAACAAGGAAAAATTACAAGAAATAAGGCTAGACTAGTCGCACAAGGTTATAATCAACAAGAAGGAATAGATTATGAAGAAACCTTTGCACCCGTTGCACGACTAGAAGCAATTAGATTGTTACTTGCGATTGCAAGTCTAAGTAACATTAAACTCTTCCAAATGGATGTCAAGAGTGCATTCTTGAATGGATACATCTAAGAAAAGGTGTTTGTCAAACAATCCCCTGGATTCAAAGATCCAAAAATCCTAACCATGTTTATAAGCTTAAGAAAGCTTTATATGGTTTAAAACAAGCTCCAAGAGCTTGGTATGATAGATTTGCAAACTTTCTTATTGCAAATAATTATCAAAGGGGAACAATAGACAACACATTATTCATAAGAAAAAAGACAATGATTTGTTAATAGTTCAAATATATGTAGACGATATTATCTTTGGTTCAACTAACCCTACCTTAGTAAAAGAGTTCGGAGAGTGTGTGAAGTCAGAATTTGAAATGTCAATGGTAGGAGAGTTGAATTATTTCTTAGGACTTCAAATCAAACAAACCCCTCAAGGAATTAACATTAGCCAACTTAAGTATGTCAATGATATGATTAAAAAGTTTGGCTTTGAAGATATGAAACCTACAACTACCCCCATGAGTGTTAGTACCAAACTTGATAAGGATGAAAATGGTAAACCTTTTGATGACACTCTTTATAGGTCTATGATTGAATCACTATTATACTTAACTGCATCAAGATCTGACATCATGTTTAGTGTGTGTATGTGTGCTAGGTTTCAATCTTGTCCTAAGGTATCACATTACATGATGAAAATGATCTTTAGATATCTTAAGCATACACCTCACTTAGGATTGTGGTATGATAGAAACGCTAAGTTGGAATTACACGCATATAGTGATGCTGATTATGGTGGTTGTAAGTTAGATAGAAAATCCACTAGCGGTACATGTCAATTCATAGGAACCATCTTGATCTCTTGGTTTTCTAAAATGCAAGCTAGTGTAGCTCTTTCTACCACTGAAGCCGAGTATATTAGTTTGAGTCTATGTACTACCCAAATACTTTGCTTCTAAATAGAACTTAGTGATTTAGCATTAAAATGAAAAAGATTCCAATTTTCTGCGATAGCACAAGTGCAATCAATCTTTCCTCGGAATCCGGTGCTTCATTCTAAGGCCAAACACAGTGAGGTGTAGATACCACTTTCTTCGCGATCATGTTCAAAATGAGGATTATAGTCATAAACCATATAAGAAATGATCACCAAATCGATGATATCTTTACCAAACCCCTTAATCAAGCCACTTTTGAACCTTACGAGCTAAGTTAGGTATGATGACTTACGAAACCATTGTATAGTTCTATCTTTTGCATGATTTGCAAAATAAAGGGGAGATAGAATAAGAACATGATTTTAGTTCAATCGGTTATGAGTTAAGTAAGTTTCAATTGGTTATGAGTTGAGTATATGAGTGGAGTATAAGTTAAGTGGGAGTGTATAAGTTGAGGGGGAGCCATAACTATTTAAATTTTGTTGAAAACAAAGTTTGAAACAATTGGTAAGATTTATGATGTAAACAATTGGTTATGAGTTGTGACATTAAAATCATGTTAAGTAATTTTTAAAAATCATCCAAAAGGGGGTGAATGTTGAGAAATATGTTTGGATAATTTTCAAAGTTATGATTTTAAGTGGTGAATACTTAGAAATGTCACATATGGTGCTATAAGGGATTAAAGATTGAAAAAGTGAAGAAAAATGACGTGGATCTCTCAGGCGGAGACACATGGATCGATCCATGTACATCAGCCCCTCATGTGGATTGATCCATGTTGAACTGAGAAGAACAAAACTCGCAGTAAGGCATCGATCTCTCACGTGGATTGATCAACGTACGCCATCCCCTCACGTGGATCGATCGACGTACGTCAGCCCCTCACATGGATAGATCCACGTCTCACAGAATGTTTATTTTCTAAAAAGTCATGAAATATTGTTTTTCATTTATATATGTTTCATATATGTTTATTATGTGATTCTTATGAGATATTGGTGATTATAATTGTCTTGTGACTAATGTGCCTTGGAAGTTTCTACAACTTACCAAAAAGGGCAAAATTGGTATTTTGAGTTTTGTAGGAACATGACATGGTGAAAATATTTCAAGGATGTATTCTCATTATATTTATCATGGCAAAGGTGATATCATGGGTATTTATGACCGTTGGGGACATTTCTGGAGTTTTCATATACCAGGGGTATTTTGGCCATTTTACCCCCGAGGGTATTTTTGGTATTTTCACTCAAGGAATCTCTTGAGCATATTATTTTCTTCATTCTGGAGTTGGTTATTATTATCTTGAAGATTATTTGGTGATTTCTTATCTTATTTTCTCAACCGATGATATTATTGACAATAGCTGGATATGTGACGATTTGAGACGTCACATTCTATTTTTTCTTGAGGATCATCTTATATATGTTATAAGATCACATTTATCATCATTTTTGAGAGATTTTAAAGGTGTCAAAGGTGTGGAAATGTTCATGACATTTAAGAAGAAATATTGGGAATTTCGATGTTACACGTTGATATAATCTTGTCAATTATTATTTGGTGATTTCTTCTTCAACAATTTGAGTTGATATACATATACATATGTCCAAAAACGTGTATATTCAGATGAATATGATGGTGTACTCATTTTATGAGTTGGAGACAAATGGACCAACCAAAAAAGAGCTAGTTGGCAAAAATACCAACTTGGAAATTTCTTATTTGAAAACCAACAGCTACTTGCCTATTTTGAGTAGATTTTTTTGAGTCAAAATGAAGCTCTCACATGTCCTATTGTTTTTCTTGAAGTTGGGGATATTTTGGTGGTATTATCCTTTCTTATTTTATTAAGAAAAATCAAGTTATTTTTTGGAAAAAGGAAAAGGTAGCCAACGGCTACTACCTTATTTTTGGAGTTGTTTTGAGTTTGAATTGGTAAAATGCACATATGCCAATTCTCAAGTAAGGAGTTGAGGTTATTTTGGTGCAATTATCTCCTCTTATTATCTACATTTTGCAAAGGATAAATGAGACTTGCCATGTTGGAAATTTCAGCCAACATGACATTGCCAAGGTAGAAGCAATCGTTATGTTTTATTTTGCCAAGTGTACAATGCCAACCAATGATGAGAAGACATTTGGAGTTGATGATGAAGATGACGACACATGTGCATTCTTATCTCTAAGGCTCATCTCGCACTATAAATAGAGGCAATGGTGAAGAAGATGAAGCACACTTGAAGCTCACAAGCATTTGTTGAATTGTCTAGCTTTCAATCTTCATCTTCTTGTTGTTATTGGTTTTATTCATTGTAGCAAAGGTGTTCTTGTTATATTTTGGTGAGCTACAAGCCTCTTGAGCTTCATTTGTAAGATTGATTAGCCATTCTTATAAGGCTATATCAATAGGTGTTAGACGAGTTGCAACTAAGTGTTGCTTAGAAGGTGATTGTCCAAGTCTTGAGTAGGGTTGGTGTATAACCCAAGGATCAAGCTTGGTTCTTGTGTAAGGTGATTCATTTGATAGTGAAATCCAAGAAAAGGTGTTCCTTGGCACTGGAGTAGGTCACATTGACCGAACCAGGATAAATCCTCGGTGTTCTTGTCTTGTTTCTTCATTTCTGTTTTCTGCCCGTTTTTACTGTAGATTTCACACAATTTCACACGTTTTCAAAAAATAGCTAAACATTTTTAAAATTAGTGATTTTTGGTGGAGTTATACTTCAGACTGTTAGCTATCATTTGCAATAAGAATCACTTGATTTGAGCAAGGAAAAGTTAGTCTTTTAGTCTTTGCAGGATAACTTCTCCAATTTGGCTGCAATCTGACCAGTTTTGAAAAAACTTAAATTCTGTATTATCAAGAATTGTTTAAGGTCAGGGACTTTTGAAAACTTCATCTATACATCCTAAGGAGTGTTTTTATATAAAGATCAACCTGTTTGGTTGAGTATTGAAAGAGAAACACTATTTTCAAAATCAGCAACATTCTGTCCAATTCTGTCTAGATTGACCACCTGAATCTTTTTATTTGTTTAAAGGGACAAACAATCTTATTTTTATCTTATTTTTGGATAGGGTCTTGTTAACTCATTGAAGTTAAATTCTGAAAAAGTTTCATAATTTTTGGAGTTGTGTACAACTATTTTTGAATTTTTCAAAAACGGTTCTTAATCTGAAGTGGTCTCAGATTCTGTTTTCAAAGGGGATTTTTACAAAGGGTTGTAGTGTAATTTCCGCTAACCACTATTCACCCCCCTCTAGTGGTGTTTATTGCAGGTGCACGGTCCAACATCTTGCATGACTTTATTTTTTGCCAACATGGCTTGTCATCTTTTATAATATGTTTTTAGAGTCATTTTAGAGGTTTGTAGAATTTTTTAAGATATTAAAAACATTAGTTAGAAGATAGGAAAACAGACTGTCCAATTATAGAAAACAGCCTATATTTTAGGGTTTTCATAGGTTGACTTTGTCTAGGTATTTTGGCTATAACTCTCTCATCCAACATAGTTTTGAGGTGATTCAAGATGCTACAGACAGTAGACATCCGGAGCTACAATTATTTATAGGGCTTAATTGACAAATTTGGCCTCTAGATGACCAAAATTACACGTGCAAGATCGATAGGTGCTTAAGTGATAGATTTCAAGTGGAACTCTTATCTTATCTTATGTACATTATGGTTAACCTAGTTACACTATAGGTAATATGTATAACCACCTGTAAACGGCAGAGTTGAATGAAATTATACATTTTTTCGGCAAAAGGCTGTCCAACAAGGTTTTTGAATATTGATCAAAACTAGATTCTACATCAAAGTCTTAAGCAAATGTTGTTGGAGGGGTCAGATCCTACTATCTTGAACACACATATTAGGGGTAAATTGATGTTTTTGGATCACGAACAAGCTTCAAGTGGCAGATATATCTCGGTCAAAACAGGAGGCACACGGCCAAGGGTGTTTTATGAACTGGTCTTGTCACTGGACAAGGCATATTGTGGAAGACATGTTTATAACGAAAGAAAGGTCGAAACTTTTATGTTGGCACCAAAGAGAGGAAACTATCATGGTCAGCCTACATATTTAAGAACTTAAATGAGTTTCTAATAGAAATGCCTAAAATAGAAAGATTGAGAATACAAAGAGAGTGATTAGACAAGCAACTTGTAGGGGGGAAATGCGCTTTGGCCAAAAGAAAGCCCTCCAGAAAGAACTGTTAGACATTACCCTATCAAGTCTAGGCCTGATAGCACCATTATCCTAAGTATACAGGCATTCAGAATAAGAAACCTCAATCAGACTAGTTTGGAGGATGCAACTAAGCTGGTCTTTCAATTCATAGTATAAGATTGGTTTGCCACCGATTCTTTCCTCCTCATTGAGTATGCAATTGAAATCTCAAAGACAATCCAGGCAGCAGCCTGATAATGACTCAGGCCAAGGATACTATCCCATAGACTTCTTCTATCCATAAGCTTGTTAAAATCATAGATAAAAGAAGCTAACAAATGAGTGACCAGAACCAGGGAGTAGACCTTATAAGATATTATCTGAGGCTTAATGGTAATAGATTTAACTTGTACTCTATAGGGACTCCCAACATACTAGAATGCTCTTACCATTATGAGAATCAAAATTATGTACAAATTCCTAATGTTGAAATTTTCGTTACAGTGAGAAACATTTTGCTATTTAGCTTGGTTTCTAAAACACCAAAAACATCTATTTTGTGTTTCTTTACAAAATTACATAGGTCATTTTTTTCTTTAGAGGCTTATTACAGCCTCTAATATTCCAAAAAACTTAGGATCATAGTAACAACTAGGTTTTATCCCTTACCTTGCCCGTAGCATTCACATCCTTGAAGATTTCTTCATTGTTAATGCCTCATTATTGGTCATGATTTCTGTGAATCCCTCATCTTGAAGAGAATTGAGCATGTCTCCTAATGTTCAATGTAGGCGCTTCCTTGCTACTGACCATGTGTGGCAAGCAATTGTGAAGAGGGGTCTACCACTGTGGTTGGCCCTTGGTGAGCGAACCTTCCTTCCATTAACTGAACACAACAAGGTTTAGCCATTGCAATTACAAGTTTAGAATCGATGCCACATTCAACATCCAACCTGGAAGCATTTTCATTAGTGAGAGGTGCATGTTGTTTTTTCAATAGATTTTTGGGCAGTTTCCTGTCTGTCTTTTTTGTGCCCTTCCTAACACAAGGTATTGTGGGGGCAAAGGTGATTGTTTTGGCCTGGTCTGGTGAGGGAATATTCTTAGTAGTCACATGACCAGTTTGATGAGGGTTCTTTTTGTGGCTCTAAATGTTGTGTCCCAATTGGTTTGCATCCATTACAGAACCATGGAAGTTTTTCATATTTTAATAGTTTTGAATAATGATGGTGCTGTTAGACTAAACTAACTCCACTTGAGTTAACAACTCCTCGCTCAAGTATGCTTTCACCATGGCTCTGGCATAGTTCCAAGTACTCCTACTGGCAGTTAGCTGGTCAGCATATAATAGGGTACCCAGCTGAGAACAGATATCATACACAACGTTGCCCACCTAGAGAGAAAATAGTAAGTCGGAATACTTAACCCAAATAATCACTTATGCCATTTCACTAGCCCCAAAAGTGAAGAATCTACGAAGCTTTTTAAGGTGATCATCTAAAGATAATGTAAGGCCCTGAATACAAAAACCTCCTCCATGTCCTTTGCTGAATAAAATTAGAAGATTATCCAACCAAAACCATGTAAATCAATATTGTGTTTAACCTTCCAAGAATTGGGCTAGGCTGAAAATGGCGTGCCTAACAGAAATCTCAAAACAAAATAGCCAACCAAGCATCTGTCAAGCTCATCATATATTTTTAGGCTATCAACCTTTATGTAAACCCTGCTAAGAGAGACGACATCAACCTTAGAGATCTTTAAGCAATGTTCAAGCTTTTTGTAGCAAACAGCGAGTTCCAAGCCATGCCTTTAGAGAGATGTGTTTGAGTTGGAGGAGCAGGGTTAGAGGAGGTGCGTGTTCCGCCAAAACGATATTTTCTAGGGCTAAGCTGGCCAGGTTATTTAGTAAGCCATTGGAACTAAAGCCAGCTGCCAGAGAATAATTAGGGAGTGACCTTCCAAGTTGCAACACCCCATTTTTCGAGGTAAAAGAGGTTTAGGTCACGTGGAGAGAGACAAAAAAAGATTGTTGTAGGTGGTTAATAAATAGGCGTTGTGACATCGTACACCTTATTGTCCACTAGACAAAACTTTGGCCATGTAAACTTATCTTCCACCTGAATTCCTTCCATGGAACCTTTGTTAGAAGAACTAACCCTCAGCCACAACAAGATTCTTGGAGCTCTGCTTTGTGAGGAAGCAAGCTTGGATGAAGAAGCAGACTCCTCACCTTTTCCAACAATAATCTACTTCCCCATCTTTTATGGCTAGGTGGTGGATCCTTCATCATCTAATATGCCATGGAACGAGAATGATTCACTTGAACCATAGGTAGAAACTGTTGGAGAATTAAAAAATTTGGGGCTTTGGCCCATTAAGGAAGGTTGCAAAACTTGGTTGAGCAACATATTTTGAGCTTATTTATGATTAGTTTCCGATAATGAAAATCGAAAACTAATGGGTCCTTAATTATCTACGTAACGAGTAGTTTAATTTTAAGCTTTGGAATCACTCAATTAACGATACTGGGTGAATGAGAAATTAATGCTCAAAGTGGACGAAAAACATTGTTAATTGGGTGATGTGTCCTATTCTTAGGAGGCCACATCACCCTTATGGAGGAATACCACATTGGACATTTGGATACATTTAGCCACCTTATAAATGGCTAGAATGGACACTTTAGATGTGTCCTTGGGGCATGAGAAGTTTTTGACAGAGGGAAGACCTAGAAAGTGTCACACACACGCACACGCGCGCGCGCCTCCACTGCCTGCCTGTCCGGCCGCTCAGCTAGGGCTCGTGGCTCGTGTGCACGTGTGCTCGTGGGCCGGGCCGGTTTCTATCTTTTTGGAGAAAATTTATTTGGGCTTTTGGATTAATTATTTTTGTAAATAGTTAAAGGCTTCGGGCCTAGCTGCACAGTGGCCCAAATGATCTCATATGTGCGCGGTTGCGCGCGGTCCGGTCCAGTAACGGATAACGCGTTCTGGTTGCGTTTGGTTGTTCGGTTACGGTTTAAATCAAACGGTTATTTTTAAAAGGGTCTCTTCCAGTATGTGATAAGATCAAACGGTTTGATCTAACAGTAACGGAAAGGCAGCTTTGATCCAATGGCTGAGATTCAAACTGACCTAACTGCCCAACCGAATGTGGTTTTCATCTAACGCTCCGGGTTTAATCTTGTGAAATCGGTTTCCATCTAATGGATGTAATTTAAACCTTCCAAAACTGCCACGAGGTTTTGATCTGACGGCTCTAATCGATCTACGGTTATGATCTGACGGTCACGATTCCTTGTGCGAAAACCGATTTCCAACCGATCCCTCTATATAAACAGAGGATGGGTGTGCAATAAACACACACACTCATCTTCTGCGTTTGCATCCTCATAGCATCTGCATCACGTCCAAGAGAGTCAGGACACTCGAAGGTTTGCAGCAGTTCAAGTTCAGCAGTGCCGCTCAACTTAACAGGTACCCATTGTATCCTGGGAGATGGTTGCTAATGCCGGTTAGGTACAGTATACCAGAGCAATACGTCTTAAGGACAGAGTCCTCGACTCGCCCTGGGTTTGGTTTGTTTAACTGTTTCCATACGCACTCACCGAACGACTACGTCTTAGTACAGGATTGATTGTTTCCAACAATCTTAAGACGTATTTTAATTCAGTTAATTTCTATACTGTATTTTTTACACAAAGCAGTGTTCATACTGATTTGCAGTCTGCTTCTACCCATTTCTTATATCTAACTCTGTTCTGATCTGTACGTTTTGATCAACTAAACAGGAATGGAAAACGAAAGCTCGAACTCTGTTCAAGGCTTTAACGGTGCACACTCTGTGTCTGCGCCTGACAGGGCGAATAATGTTGGCAGGTGCGCCATTCAACACGGTTCCTTTGGCACTAAGCGGAGGGCCTCAGATGAATCCGGCTGCCACAGCTGCACATGTGGAGAAGCCGGAAAAGTTTGCTGGCAGTTCTTCAAGAGGTGCAGCAAAAGATGTTGTTCTATCTAACAGTGCTGGAATTGGCCCAAATGCTAAGCGAGGATCCACCTGTGGTTGAACCTGTGGAGGATCATTAATCAAAACATGCAGAACTCCTTGGGTGCTGAAGCATGGGCGTATACCAATTTTTGTTGTTTGAATTTGATTCTGAGTTGCCTGGATAATACTATCTATGCGTGTGTTTTGTACTTATAAAAATGCAAAAGCTTTGTGGTCGGCTTTAGATAAAAAGTATCGTACAGAAGATGCTGGCACAAAAAAGTTGATAGTTGGTAGATTTCTCGACTATAAAATGATAGATTCCAAAACTGTCATTTCGCAGGTTGAGGAAATACAGATGTTGGTATCTGAAATGGAAGAGGAGGGCATGACGCTCAGTGAATCTTTCCAGTTGCAGCTGTGATTGAGAAGCTGCCTCCTGCGTGGAAAGAAATTTAAGAGCTATCTCAAGTACAAACGAAGGAAATGAAGATGGAGGATTTGGTTTGTCCGGCTTCAAATTGAAGAGGACAATCATCGTGCCGAAAGAAAGCCAACCACTTAGTCTGGTCAAGCCAAGGCTCATGTTGCTGAGGCGAAGAACAAAAAGAAGAATAACCTTTGGGCGTGAACATCAAGGGCAAGGAGATTGCAAAGAGTTCACTGGTAAGTGTTACAACTGTGGGAAACCGGGGCACTGCAGTAGTGACTGTCATAAGCCCAAAAAGAATCAAGGTCAAACCAAATCAAAAGCAAATCTGGTCGGCGCAATGGAAGATCTGGATCTCTACGCAGTAGTGACTGAATGCAACGCAGTGGGGAATCCGCGTGAGTGGTGGGTGGACACAGGGGCCACTCGACATGTATGTGCAAGCAGGGCAATGTTCAGTGACTATGTTCCCAAAACAAACAATGAACAACTTTTCATGGATGCTTTTAAAGACTATAAAAATGAAGTTGAGAATCAACTTAGCAAACGAATTAAAACAATTCGAAGTGATAGAGGCGGGGAGTATGACGCATCGTTTAATGAATTCTGTTCAGAACATGGCATTATTCATCAAACGACTGCACCATATTCACCTCAATCTAATGGTATTGCAGAACGCAAAAACCGTACACTAAAGGAAATGATGAATGCTATGTTGATAAGTTCGGGTTTACCTCAGAACTTGTGGGGGAAGCAATTCTCTCCGCCAACGTCATTTTAAATAGGATTCCATCCAAGTAGATGGATAAAACCCTATATGAACTTTGGAAAGGCTATAAGCCTAGTTACAAATACTTGAAAGTGTGGGGGTGTCTGGCGAAGGTTGTTGTACTTAAACCAAGACAAGTGAGAATCGGGCCTAAAACAATTGATTGCATATTCATCGGCAATGCAACGAACAGTAGTGCATATCATTTCTTAGTGCACAAATCAGACATTCCCGATGTTATAACCGCATGTTTTTTTTAAAAAAAAAAGAAGAAGAAAAGAAATAAAATATTCAGAATAACTAAATTCTATCCTAAACCATTAGTCAAACCTATCCCTAACTCTCCTCACCCATCATCCCCCTTTTTACTCCCCCAATATTTCCTTTAGGTTGACTAACCCTAATCCCCTCCCCCTCTCTATAAAAAAACGGCAATTTTCTCTCCCTTCTCCCCCCATCAAAATTTTCGTCCATAGGAAGAAGGAAAAGAGAGGTCTTTGATCCAAGGTTCAAGAAGAGAGAATCACAACGCTAACAAGATCACCACACTCTCGTATATCTATCAATTCTCGCTAGGAGCGAGGTAGGTGCATACTATTTATTCTCTCAAAACGGTATGAGGATTGCATACGCAAAACGGTTTATGTGTATTGATGTCCTTTAGTTTTGATTCAATTATGATCTTGTGATGCATTCCAACGTGTTTATTTTTTTTGTTCGACTTTGCTTCAACCGTGGTGTCTTGATGCACTCCAATGTGGTTATTTTCTGTTTTGGATTCAAGATCTTGTCAATGTATCACAACGTGGCTATGATGGTTCTTTGTTTTTAATTCAAATTCCTTTATTTTGATTCGATCGTGATCTTGTTGATGCCTACTCTTGTGATGATACGATGTCTATATATGTGTATGGAAGTATGTGTGAGTGGAAATTGCAGAATGGTGTTGCGGAATGGGAACTGCAGAAACCGCCGGATCAAAACCCTGGAAAACAGTGACATCGATTGATCGATGTTAGAGGATGATGTACATCAATCGATCGATGTTCAGTGGGTGAGAGATCGATGTATCCTAGATGGACATCGATCGATCGACGTCAACTGGGTGAGGGTTCGATGTGTCCCAGTAGGACGTCGATCGATCGACATCAAGGGGATGATGTCTAACTTGTTTTCTTTCCTTCCTCTTGCATCCATGGCACGTGCATTTTGCATGAGGTATACTGCGTCTATAGGGCGTGGGTATCGGGATGACATACCGTGTCTATAGGGCACCGGTGTCATGAGACATACTGCGTCTATAGGGCGTGGGTGTCCAAACGGCAAGTGGTGGCTAGAGACCACGACGCTGGATTTAAGCCCCGGGAGCATGCATTGCATATAGGTCTAGGAGCATAATGTATGACATGTGTCTAGTTGCGTGTGACACGTTAATTGAGCATGCATCACGTACTTGCGCATTGGGTGGTGTGTTTATTTACCTTTCTATATAAGTTATGTTACCTTGTTTTATGTGTTACGTGTTGATATCGTTTTGGGTATGTGAGCTTTGTATTGTTTTGAGAGGCACCTACTCGGTGATTACTATCACTCACCCCCTACTATTCCAGGTGAGATCGACGATGGGTACGATTAAATCTTCCTTGAGGATGGGGCTGATGTCGTGGAGTGGGCTGAGTGTCTGGTCGATATGTTTGCAGCAAGGACGGACGGGCTGGTTATGATGTTCCTGGGGTGACACGGACATTTTTATTTTCCAGTAGTACTTTGGAACAATTTCAGACTCTTAAACTTAGACATTTGACCTTGACTTGTATGGCCTGGTCAGCCTAATAATAATGTCTTTATTTTATTAAGGTTCGTTAAACAAAACTCGGTATGGTGTTTAATTGTTTTCGCAAATAGAAGAAAATTTCTATGTCAGTACTGACGAGTAACGGGTTGACGTGACGCTTTGTATTCTTTGTAGTGAGATACGACGGGTGCACTGCTACCAAGGCTAGGGCTCGGGAGTGGTGCGCTACAGGTGGTTTCAGAGCCCAGGCTTCAGATACGCCTCGGGAACATGAAATTAGTTAATCACACCTAGCAATAAGTGATGATCTGTTTTCAAATGACATTTTCAACTTGAATAAATGAAGTAGACCTAAGCTATGATTGGGTTTCGGGTGGTGTGTGCCGTTAGTAAGTATACGTTATAGGTTTCCGTTTAGCCTCCAGTTGTGTACCTTTTTACGGCACTCTTAAAACTCACATTTTGTTTAACATGTATTTACCTGTCTACAGACAATGCCAGCCCGACGTGAACCATCAGGGAATGGTGGACATGATGGAGATGAGCGTCATGGGCAAGGGGCGGTTCCCCAAAACCTAACTGATACGCTAGCCAATCTGACGGCCTTGATAGCCCATCAACAGACGCAGATGGCGCAACGGTACACGCAGATGACACAGCAACAAGCACAGATTGCCCAGATACTTCAGCAGACTCAACAGGAACAGCAACAACAACCACCACCACCACCGCAGCAAGGTTTGTGCTTCTACTACAGGAAGATGCAGAACTCCTGGATATCGATGTTAGGGGCACCACTCGGCCTGAGGAAGCCGAGATCTGGCTCAAAAATGTGACCGAATAGATAAGGCTTGTACAGGTGCCTACGAATCTGAAAGTGGAGACAACAGCCCCGTTTCTAGAAGGGGAAGCAGAAAGATGGTGGAATGGGGTGAAGCGTAGATTGACTCCACCAGTGACTTGGGAGCAGTTTGTGGAGGAGTATAAGAAGCACTACATCCCGGGTAGTGCTATTCAGAGAAGGATGGCAGAATTCCAGATGCTGACACAGGGGTCCATGACAGTTGATCAGTATTCTAAGAAGTTTCACGAGCTGGGTCAGTATATGTCATGTATCATGGACAATGAGGAGGCCAAGACGCTAAAGTTCCATACAGGTTTGAGCTTTCGCATCCAGCAGACTATTGTTTGTGCAGAGGCCACGACATATTAAGGGATTACTAGAGGTATGTAGACGTGTTGAGAGGAACTTGGAGAGGGCTACTGCACTAGAGAGACTGAAGAGATCCCGCGAGGAGATGCATGCGGGCAAATCAGGGAGATGGTTGAAAGTGCCTCGGCGCCCTCAGTCTGGGCAACCGTTTCCACCTGAACAACAGCAGGGTACAGTGGGTCAAGCACCCATGATTGAAGGACCGGTATCGACCGATGCACAGCCAGTGAGAGCTGTGGCACCTGCCTCACAGTGTACACTGTGCGGACGCTTTCATCCGCGGAAAGCAAGGACATCTAGCTAAGGAATGCTCTGTACCGGCTCAGGTGAACCCGCAGACTCCAGCATAGCAGGGAGGACGAGGCCGAACCAATGCTCGGGTCCATGCTATGACAGATGCAGAGGTCGAGGAGTCGGGCGATGTAGTTACGGGTATAATTTTAGTTAAAAAAGAGCCAGCCAATGTTCTGTTTGATAGTGGGGCGAGTCACTCGTTTATGGCGAAGAGATTTGCCAAGAATCTGGATATTCTCCCCGAATGGCTTGAGACCCCATACCGTATACAAGCCGCTAGTGGCCAAGTACTCGTATCCCATCATCATTACAAAGGATGTGAATTGGAGATTAACGATCTACAGTTCTCTGCGACCTTGATACAGATCCAAATGCACGACTTTGACGTTATTCTGGGCATAGACTTCTTGGCAAAATACCATGCCACTATTGATTGCCGGTGACTCCAGGTCCACATGAAAACACCGGAGTTGCGGGAAACGACTTTTCAAGGGAATCCTAAATTGAAGAAGAAACCCCAGAAGCTTTATCTGATAGCGGCTCAATCGTTTCGAGCACTAAAGAAAGGAAGAGAAGGATTTTTCGTTTTCTCAATGGGTATCGAGCAGGAGGTTCCGCAGATTGACCAAATTCCGGTAGAAAAGGAATTTACAGACGTCTTTCCAGAGGAGCTACCAGGACTACCCCCAGAAAGAGAGGTAGAATTCGAGATCAACCTTGTACCCGGTGCTGAACCCATATCCAGGGCACCCTACCGTATGGCTCCAGCAGAGCTCAAGGAGTTGAAAGAGCAATTACAAGAACTGCTGGATCGTAAGTTTATCCGACCCAGTGTATCACCCTGGGATGCTCCAGTCCTATTCGTGAAGAAAAAGGACGGGAGCATGAGATTATGCATAGATTACCGGGAGCTCAATAAAATCACCATCAAGAACAAATCCATTACCCCGAATCGAGGATCTCTTTGATCAGCTACGGGTAATGATAAGTTAGAGTTATAATTTAAAATTTTCGGTTGCTCGTTAAATTGCACCACTAACGAAATTTCTTCCAGGGGGCTAGTGTATTCTCCAAAATTGATTTGCGATCCGGTTATCACTAGTTGAGGATCAAATCAGGGGATAAGCCAAGACCGCTTTTCGAACACGTTATGGCCACTACGAATTCTTGGTTATGCCTTTTGGACTAACCAACACCCTTGCCGCCTTTATGGATCTAATGAACACAGTCTTTTGGAAACAATTGGATAAGTTCGTTGTGGTGTTCATTGATGATATTTTGGTATACTCCCCTGACGAAGAGACTCACGCTGAGCATTTGAGGGAAATTCTAGAGACCCTTCGGAGGAGCAAATTGTATGCCAAGTTCAGTAAATGTGAGTTTTGGTTGAAAAGTAGCCTTCTTGGGTCATGTGGTCTCCGAAGAAGGGATTTCTGTGGATCCAAAGAAAGTACAGGCGATCACCGAATGGCCTAGACCAACTAATGTGACTGAAGTAAGGAGCTTTCATAGGTCTGGCTGGGTACTATAGGAAGTTTGTCAGGGTTTTTCATCTATTGCAGTACCTCTGAGCCGATTGACACAGAAGAAGTCGAAGTTTGAATGGACCGCCGAGCGCAAGCAGAGCTTCGCCGAACTAAAAAGGAGACTGACCACAGCCCCTGTTCTTGCTCAGTCCTCCGTGTCAGAAGGGTTTGTTATTTATAGTGACGCTTCTAAGAACGGGCTAGGTAAATGTATATAATTTCAAGTTGATTTGTATATAATTAAAGATATGGTCTAACGTTTGTATTTCAGGATGCGTGTTAATGCAAAACGGCAAGGTCATTGCGTATGCTTTGAGACAGCTAAAGCCCTATGAGCAGAACTATCCGACCATGATCTGGAACTAGCAGCGGTGGTGTTCGCACTAAAAATCTGGCGCCACTATTTATATGGAGTGAAGTGCGAGGTGTTCACTGATCATAAAAGCCTTAAGTATCTGTTCACACAAAAGGAGTTGAACATGCGCCAAAGGAGATGGTTAGAGTTATGAAAGATTATGATTTAACCATGAGGTATCATCCAGGGAAGGCCAATCGAGTTGCGATGCCTTAAGTAGGAAATCGAGCCATGCTCGGCAGGCTACTCTAGAAAAGGAAATGACAGAATTTGATTTGGCTCTTGTGGATTCTACTGCAGATATTCTGGCAGCACTAATTATCACTCCAACCTTGGTAGATCAGATTAAGGAAGCACAGAAGAACGATGCGGCAATTAAGAGACGCGAGAAAGAATTCTGACCAGCCAGGCAGATGTATTTCAGGTTCATGATGACGGCAGTATGTGGTACCATGGAAGGTTGTGCGTACTGGATGTGGAGGAACTTAGAAGGGAGCTGTTGAAAGAGGCACATAATTTGAAACTGTCTATCCACCCTGGTGCTACGAAAATGTATGATCTGAAGAGACATTATTGGTGGAATGGCATGAAGAGGCACATTGCTGAGTTTGTGGAAAGGTGTCTCGTTTGCCAACAAGTTAAGGCAGAACATCAGAGACCGGGTGGACTGATGCGACCTCTAGAGATACCCGAATGGAAGTCGGAGCATGTGACAATGGACTTTGTGGTTGGGCTCCCGAAGACGGGAAATAGAAATGATGTGATATGGGTGATCGTGGATCGATTGACCAAGTCTGCTCACTTCTTACCTATCCCTATTGGACTTACTATGAAGGTTGGTAACTATGTACATCGACAACATTGTCTGCCTTCATGGAGTGACAGTCAGCATAGTATCTGATCGTGATCCAAAGTTCACATCTCAGTTCTGGGCAGCCTGTCAGAAGAAAATGGAGACTGAGTTACGGTTGAACACTACGTTTCACCCTCAGACCGATGTTCAATCTGAGAGGACCATTCAGACCCAGGAGGACATGTTGAGGGCGTGCGCATTTGATTTCAAGGGAAACTGGGACAGCATGCTTAAGTTGATCGAGTTCTCCTACAATAACAGCCACCACAGTGCCATAGGCATGGCACCATTCGAGGCTTTGTATGGACGTAAGTGTAGGTCACCTGTTCAGTGGGACGAGGTTGGCGAACGTAGGTTGACGGCCCCCGAGATTATTGAGCAAACTAGAGAGAAGGTGAAACTAATTCGTGAACATCTTAAGACAGCTCAGGATAGAAGCAAGAGTTGGGCCGACATGAAGAGACAACCTTTGGAGTTCGCAGAAAGAGAAAAGGTCTACCTTAAGGTATCACCCATGAAGGGTGTGATACGCTTTGGAGTTAGAAGGAAGTTGTAGCCTCGTTATATTGGACCTTACGAGATACTCGAGAGGGTTGGAGACTTAGCCTACAGACTAGCATTACCCCCGATGCTGGCTCAGGTACACAACGTATTTCACGTCTCACAGTTGAGGAAGTACGTATCCGACCCAAGCCATGCATTAGACGCTCAGCCACTTAAGATCAGGCCCGATGCTTCCTATGAAGAAGTACCGATCAGAGTTCTTGACCGGAAGGATCATGAGCAGAGAAGAAGGATTATTCCCTATGTTAAAGTTCAATGGAGCAACCACCGAGAGAATGAAGCGACATGGGAACTAGAAGAGCAAATGCGTGACCGCTATCCCCACCTCTTTGAGTAAGGTACGGTAAGTTTCGGGGTCGAAACTTTTTGTAAGGGGGGTAGGATGTTATAACCGCACTTTTTTTATAAAAAAGAAGAAGAAAAGAAATAAAAATATTCAAAATAACTAAATTCTATCCTAAACCATTAGTAAAACCTATCCCTAACTTTCCTCACCCATCATCCCCCTTTTTACTCCCCCAATATTTCCTTTAGGTTGACTAACCTTAATCCCCTCCCCCTCTCTTTATAAAAAAAACGGTAGTTTTCCTCTTCCCTTCTCCCCATCAAAATTTTCGGCCATAGGAAGAAGAGAAAAAGAGAGGTCTTTGATCCAAGGTTCAAGAAGAGGGA
>AP025047.1:19725292-19749897 GCA_036186865.1 Eustoma russellianum
AGATGGACATTGATCGATCGATGTCAACTGGATGAGGATTTGATGTGTCCCGGTAGGACGTCGATCGATCGACGTCAAGGGGATGACGTCTAACTTGTTTTCTTTCCTTCCTCTTGCATCCATGGCACGTGCATTTTGCATGAGGTATGCTACGTCTATAGGGCATGGGTATCGGGATGACATACCATGTCTATAGGGCACCGGTGTCATGAGACATAATGCGTCTATAGGGCGTGGGTGTCCAAACAGTAAGTGGTGGCTAGAGACCACGACACTGGATTTAGGCCCCGGGAGCATGCATTGCATATAGGTCTAGGAGCATAATGCATGACATGTGTCTAGTTGCGTGTGACACGTTATTTGAGCATGCATCACGTACTTGCGCATTGGGTGTGTGTTTATTTACCTTTTTGTATAAGTTATGTTACCTTGTTTTATGTGTTACGTGTTGATATCTTTTTTGGTATGTGAGCTTTGTATTGTTTTGAGAGGCACCTACTCGGTGATTACCATCACTCACCCCCTACTATTCCAGGTGAGATCGACGATGGGTACGATTATATCTTCCTTAAGGATGGGGCTGATGTCGTGGAGTGGCCTGAGTGACTGGTCGCTATGTTGGCAGCGAGGTCGGACGGGCTGGTTATGATGTTCTTGGGGTGAATCGGACATTTTTATTTTCCAGTAGTACTTTGGAACAATTTCAGACTCTTAAACTTAGACATTTGACCTTGACTTGTATGTCCTGGTCAGCCTAATAATAATGTCTTTATTTTATTAAGGTTCGTTAAACCAAACTCGGTATGGTGTTTAATTGTTTCCGCAAATAGAAGAAAATTTTTATGTCAATACTGATGAGTAACAGGTTGATGTGACGCTTTGTATTATCCTTAGTGAGATACGGTGGGTGCACTGCTACCGAGGCTAGGGCTCGGGAGCATGGTGCTACACCTGAGATACATGAAAATGTTGTCATGGAGTCAAGGAATGCAGTGTTCTTTGAAAATGTCTTCCCGAAGAAAGACAAAGACAGTGAAGAAGCTAGCACTAGTAAGTGAGTGCGTGGGACGACTCCTCGAGAGACTGAGGAACCTCGTTAAAGCAAACGAGCCAAAATACTGACGTCTTTTGGACCAGATTTTCTAACCTACATGGCAGAAAATGAGCCGAGATCTTTCTCTGAGGCAATGACAACTCCAGAAGCTCTTTTCTGGAAAGAGGCAGTAATAGTGAGATAGATTCTATTCTTCAAAATCACACTTGGGAGTTGGTGGATCTTCCTTCAGGAAGTAAACCACTCGGATGCAAGTGGTTTTTTAGGAAAAAACTGAAAGAAGATGGATCTATTGACAAGTACAAGGCCCGGTTAGTAGCCAAGGGGTACAGACAGAAAGAAGGCTTTGACTTCTTTGACACCTAGTCACCAGTGACTAGGATCACTTCCATAAGGATGCTAGTGGCTATTGCTGCAGTCTATGATTTAGAAATCCATCAAATGGATGTGAAGATTGCATTTCTTAAAGGTGAGTTAGAGGAAGAGATTTATATAGAACAACCCGAAGGGTTCGTCATTCCAGGACAAGAAAAAAGTGTGTAGACTTGTTAAGTCTTGTACGGACTTAAACAAACCCAAGCAATGGCGTTTAAAGTTTGATCAGGTAATGATGTCAAACGGCTTCAGGATCAATGAGTGCGACAAGTGTGTGTATATCAAGAGCACACCAAATGCCTATGTGATAGTATGTCTCTATGTAGACGACATGCTAATCATGGGCAGTACTCGTGACATCATCTTGAATACAAAGAAGATGTTAACACGAAATTTTGATATGAAGGACATGGTGGTTTGCCAATGTTTTCTAGGAATTAAAATTTCTCGAACGGCTGATGGTCTTGTTATGTCGCAAACTCATTATATTGAATCTGTTCTCAAACGATTCAATATGTTTGAAACAAAACCAACAAAACCCCACTTGACTTAAGTATACACTTAAGGAAAAACCGAGGCGAACCTGTAGCTCAATTAAAATACTCGCAGGTGATCGGGAGTCTGATGTACATAACAAATTGTACAAGACCAGACTTAGCTTGTTCAGCAAACAAATTGAGCAGGTTTACCAGTAATCCAAGTGATGATCATTGGAAAGCTCTTAATAGAGTGATGAGGTTTCTGAAATACACAATGAACCTTGGATTACATTACACGAGATATCCAGCAGTATTAGAAGGATATTGCGATGCAAATTGGATATCAGATTGTAAGGGCTCGAAGTCCACCAGTGGATACTTATTCACTGTTGGTGGTGCTGCTGTGTCGTGGAAATCCATGAAACAAACGTGCATAGCTTGGTCCACTCTGGAAGCTGAGTTTATAGTACTGGATAAAGCTGGGGAAGAGGCTGAATGGCTTCAAATTTCCTAGAAGATGTTCCATGTTGGCCTAAGCCAATCGCTCCTATTAGCATACACTGTGATAGTCAGTCATCTATAGGACGTGCTCAAAGCAGCATCTACAATGGTAAGTCATGAGACACATACGTCGAGACATAACACCATTAAACAGTTGATCTCTAATGGCGTGATTTCCATTGATTACATAAAATCAATGGAGAATCTTGCGGATCCGCTTACAAAAGGCTTGCCTAGAGATCAGATGTCAAAATTGACAAACAGAATGGGACTAAAGCCTATAATGCAAGAATCTTTGTAATGGTAACCAACCTTGTTGACTGGAGATCCCATAATCTTGGTTCAATGGGACAACTAAGTTATGAAGCTTCAGTTTAGCACTTACTCATTCGTCACATAAAAGTGCTGTCTGCAGAGAATATTGAGGGTAAACTAAAGCTTTCAATGATGTCCTATATCTTGATACATCAAGTGGAGTATGGCAGAATACTCTTGATAGGAATCACCTATGTAAGTGTGAAGTGGGGCCGTTCTATGAGAAGTTTGGGAGGCAAGATTTCTCTAAAACACTTTCTGAAACCAAGTTGTTCATGGCCAAAACGAACACAACCATGAGAACCAAAAGGGTGTGAAAGAAAATATTGTGTGAGTATCATTGTCTAGGTTCACAACAAAGGCTGACTGGTTCAAGACATCAAGTTACTAATTAGCTGAGTGAATCCGATGGTACATACTATGACAGGTTCAAAGCCAGAAGCTACCTCTTCTGATGCAATATTTTCTTGTCTGACTTCTCCTTAGAGTCTGCATTTGCAGTAATTTCCATTCATGTGGGGGATTGTTGGAGAATTAAAAGTTTGGGCTTTGGTCTATTAAGGAAGGTTGCAAAACTTGGTTGAGCAACATACTTTGAGCTTAATTATGATAAGTTTCCGATAATGAAAATCGAAAACTAATGGGTCCTTAATTATCTGCGTAACAAGTAGTTAGTTTTAGTCTTTGGAATCACTCAATTACGATACGGGATGAATGAGAAATTAATGCTCAAAGTGGACGGAAAACATTGTTAATGGGTGATGTGTCCTATTCTTAGTAGGCCACATCACCCTTATGGAGGAATACCACATTGGACATTTGGATACATTTAGCCACCTTATAAATGGCTAGAATGGACACTTTAGATGTGCCCTTGGGGCATGAGAAGTTTTTGACCGGAGGGAAGACCTAGAAAGTGCCACACGCACGCACACACACGCATGCACGCCGCCGCTGCCCGCGCGTCCGGCTGGCTCAGCTCGGGCTCCTGTGCTCGTGGGCCGGGCCGATTTCTATCTTTTTGGAAAAAATTTATTTGGGCTTTTGGATTAATTATTTTTTGTAAATAGTTAAAGGCTTCGGGCCTAGCTGCGCAGCGGCCCAAATGATCTCCTATGAGCGCGGTCGCGCACGGTCCGGTCCAATAACGGATAACACGTTTCGGTTGCGTTCGGTTGTTCGGTTACGGTTTAAATCGAATGGTTATTTTTTAAAGGGTCTCTTCCGGTATGTTATAAGATCAAACGGTTTTGATCTAACGGTGATGGAAAGGCAGCTTTGATCCAACGGCTAAGATTCAAACTGGCCTAACTGCCCAACCGAATGTGATTTTCATCTAACGCTCCAGGTTTAATCTTGTGAATCGGTTTTCCATCTAACGGTTGTAATTTAAACCTTCCAAACCGCCAGGAGGTTTTGATCTGACGGCTCTAATCGATCTACGGTTATGATCCGACGGTCACGATTCCTTCTGCGAAAACCGATTTCTAACCGATCCCTCTATATAAACAGAGGATGGGTGTGCAATCAACACGCACACTCATCTTCTGCGTTTGCATCCTCACAGCATCTGCATCACGTCCAAGAGAAGTAAGGACACTCGAAGGTTCGCAGCAGTTCAAGTTCAGCAGTGCCGCTCAACTGAACAGGTACCCGTTGTATCCTGGGAGACGGTTGCTAATGCCGGTTAGACACAGTATACCGGAACAATACGTCTTAAGGACAGAGTCCTCGACTCGCCCCGGGTTTGGTTTATTTTACTGTTTCCATACGCACACACCGAACGACTTCGTCTTAGTACAGGATTGATTGTTTCCAACAGAAACACCATTTTAGGTGACCATAATCCGTTGGCTTCACACCATCACAAGGATTCTGGTTCAAGTACTTGGCTTGAGTATCCATTACTGCAATATATTGCAGCAGCTTCTTCCTTTCATGCCTTCAGGGCATATAAATCACAGTAGAGATAGAAACCGTATTGCTTCCTCTCCTGACAGCTTGTTTTAGTTTTAATACAGTGTTGGCTGCCTTTGTCTTTGTTATATGGTTTATGCTAAGATCAAACCAGTAAACAGAAAGATAAAGTGAGAGGGATAGAGGACAGATGCGGAAATAAGGAACAGAGAAGAACATATGTAGTTCTCTCCTAAAAAGAAGACAGAGAGATTCTCTCTGACGTCCAACTTGCTTCTGTCAAGTGTGTGTTTTTTAACGATCATATATGAATTTGAACACGATATATGAACTTGATTAGTTCAAGCTTCACGTTCATTTCTAAAAAAAGATCAAATAAACATATGTGGCTTAAATTGACGTCCTAACACCTCCAACCACAGTCCACCAACCAGTGACGTGATCCATGTGTTATCCTAAAGCCTATTTGCTAATCCTGGAAAAGAAATGACGAGGAGTTCCAATTAGGAATTGAATAACCGAGAAATGGTAGCTGTACTAGGGCCTACGAGGAAAAACCGGAGTTCAAAAAAACGTAAAAAATCAAAAAGAAATATAACTTAAGCTTTGTTCGACAACACTTGGAAATATAATTTAGGGAAAACGACGATGTTCATTCTTAATCATTTGAACTTTTCCAATCTTCACTCATAATATTTTAACTTCACAAATTTTCATCGTAGCTTTACTATTTAAATTAATTTCATCGCTTTTTGATCTTCAAACCACAGTTGTCCCAAATTAATGTCGACAATTGGAATCTGGTGGACCAAGTTGAAGCCCATCAAGTTTTAGTGAGCATTCGATTTGAACTTAGGTATCTGTATTAGAATCCGAATGATATATGATGGAATCGGAATGGATTTAATCTGTAAACATATACGTTTAGTGTGGAAGATAGAATAAGAATTGTTAAGATACATATTGTTCGTAACACATTTGAGAGGGAAGAGGAATTAAGACACATGTACACACGGTGTTGGCATCGTGGTGGCCTATGGTGGTATGGCAGTGGAGGCACACGATGGGACATGATGGTGGAGCAGTGGTGTCGTAGTGGCTGCATGGTGGTGGCATGGTGACAGCGTGGTGGTGGCGACATTGTCGCGGCGGGAGGGTGACGGCGTGGTGGTGGCGCTACTACGGAGTAGCTGCACGCGGTGATGGAGTGGCGGCACGCTGTGGTGCGGTGGCGACACAGCGGCGACACGGTGTGGTGTGGTGGCGACACGTTGTGGCGCACCATAATAGATGAATGTGTTTTCATACCCACATGAATTTAACTCGGACACCATTATATGGACTTGATACAAAGTGAAATTCATACATTGATTCTCATATTCTTTATAGAAAATACGAGGGATGAGTATCATTTCGTTGATACCCATTCTTTAATTGTGAAACCAACTAACCAAACGTCCTCTGAACTACGATTTTCATCTGTAATATTTTAACATATTTTAGTTATCAACTTTAACGTGTTAATTTATGGATTTTGTCCGTTTTCTATACTAGTAATATTAATTTCACCCCACCTCTTGCATTTTACTATATACACAAAATTTTAATCTAGCTATGCTGTAGCGTAAAATTTATCTTGGCTTAGGCTTTGGATAATGTATTAATGCTATATCTATTTATCATTTGGATAAGTCCTTTCGTGAGGCAACCACAGATGAGTTATTAGCAGCTCTAATCGGTAGGACTCAGCACAAAATATACATTGGAGATAAGCCCAACAAACGCGAGACGCGTTTTCAAATATACAAGCTTTAAAGAACGAATATTAGGAAAAAGATCAGACATAATATCAACACTATCCTAACATAACCTTGGTTGGATCTAACTACAAACAAGTGTGAAATTCTGCAATTATTAAATGAAGAAAAGTATCGTATATTTCTGATAATAATCTCAACGTACAATCATGTACATATACAAAAGAAAATAATAACAAACCTACTACAACCAAGGAGTTACACCTAGAGACAAACTCTATCTACAAAACACTAACTTATCTACAAGGTAGCTTAAGTATCTCAACAACTTGATATAACCAAAATATACGCATTTGTTACAACCGCATTTGTTACAACCGAACCCCCTTGGATAAGTATCGTAATACTCCCCCTCAAGTTGGAGCATGAATATTTACAATGCCCAACTTGCACAAAAACTGGGTGAAAGTCGATGGACCCAATGCTTTAGTCAATCCATCCGCCAACTGTAGAGAACCCGAAATCTTTGTTGGCAAAATGGCACCAGCCGAAAAATGCTGACGAACAAAATGACAATCAATTTCAATATGTTTGGTGCGCTCGTGGAAAACAGGATTGGCAACAATGTGCAAAGCAGCTTGATTGTCACAATGAAGAGCCACAGGACTAGACACTGAAACACCAAGGTCGGTTAAAAGACGACGTAACCAAACAATTTCACTAGTAGCATAAGCCATGGCACGATATTCTGCCTCAGCAGAGGAGCGAGAAACAACAGACTGCTTTTTAGAACGCCAAGAAATCGGAGCAGAACCAAGGAAGATTAAGTAACCAGTAGTGGACCGGCGAGTAACCGGACAACCAGCCCAATCCGCGTCACAGTAAGCACGAAGACACAGCGAAGAATCAGTAGGAAAGAAAATGCCTTGACCGGGTGCCCGTTTGAGATAGCGAACCAAATGAAAGACCGCATCGAGATGACATTTACGCGGTGCATGCATGAACTGACTAAGCATATTAACCGCAAAACAAATATCAGGACGCGTAACCGTGAGATAAAGTAAACGCCCAACGATACGTCGATAAAAAGATCGGCCAATAGAGGATCGCACTCGGAGAAAGAACATTTTTGATCCATAGGTGTGCTCGTGGGTCGACAACCAAGAAGCCCACATTCTTGGAGTATATCAAGAACATACTTACGTTGATTTAAAACCATACCAGAAGGAGAACGAGCAACTTCAATACCTAGAAAGTATTTCAGTGGTCCAAGATTTTTGATTTTGAAATGATGATGCAAATAAGCTTTCAAGGCAATAATACGAGAAAGATCATTTCCAGTAACAATGACATCATCAACGTAGATTAAGACAGCAACAAAAGAAGACCCAATAGATAAGACAAATAATGACGCGTCAGCATGAGATTGCTTGTACCCAAGAGCAGTAATGGAAGCAGTAAATTTCGCATACCAATTTCGCGAGGCTTGACGCAAACCATACAAAGATTTACGCAACTTAAAAACAACATTATGCTCCCCCTTACGTGAAAAGCCGGGTGGGATACGCATATAAACATCCTCTGTAAGATCACCATGCAAAAATGCATTATTAACATCTAACTGATGTACATGCCAACCACGAACCATAGCAATAGCTAAAAGACAACGAACAGTGACTAACTTAGCCACCGGGGCGAAAGTTTCATGAAAATCAACACCTTCAATTTGCGTATACCCACGAGCAACCAATCGTGCCTTATAACGTTCAACCGAACCATCCGGGTTATATTTAATTTTATACACCCATTTAGAATCAATAGTGCGCTTATCTGGGGGTAAAGGAACAACTGACCAGGTCTTATTTGCTTCAAGAGCAGAGATTTCCCGCTGCATGGCCTCACGCCAATGTGCATGCTTAACAGCCTGACTAAAAGTAACCGGCTCATCCTCAGCAGTGATGGCCGTAACAAAACCATAATAAGAACGCGATAAACGGGCATATGACAAAAAACTGGATAAAGGAAACCGTGGAGTTAGCCGTAGGAGCAGGGTCAGCCGCCGATGGTACAAGGGACGGAGGTAAGGCAACATCAAAATCTGTGAGACGACGAGATAACTGACGTGAACGTAAACT
This sequence comes from Eustoma russellianum, assembly GCA_036186865.1. NCBI lineage: Eukaryota > Viridiplantae > Streptophyta > Magnoliopsida > Gentianales > Gentianaceae > Eustoma > Eustoma russellianum. The sequence continues at coordinate 19,733,826 of AP025047.1, forward strand.
ACGCGTAGAAGGTAATGGAGCAATAGAATCTGAAGAAGATGCAAAAGGGACTACAGCAGGATCGGCTGAGGCTGGAATTGCCTCAGCCGAAGGCAACAAGGCTTCGGCTGGAGCAGCCTCAGCGGGATGGTCTTCAACGGGTGCAGGCACTGGAAGCGCTGGATTTGGAGGTGTCACACCAGCAGGTTGCTGGGGTACATCTACCGTGTCCCAAGCAGAAAAGGAAAGCTCAACACCTGGACTAGAAGAAACGCGAAGCGAAGGACGGACAGCAAAAGGAAAAATCGACTCATGAAAGGAAACATCACGACTAACATAAATTTTCCGACGAGACAAGTCATAAATTTTATAACCTTTCTGAGAAGAAGGATAACCAAGAAATATACCCGTGCCGAACGCGGAGCAAACTTATCACGAGAACCATGGTGAGTATAACCATAGCATAAACAACCAAAGACCCGAAGATGGGAATAAACAGGTGCCACCCCAATTAGAAGTTCATATGGTGTTTTATGTTGAAGGAAAGCAACGGGCATGCGATTAATAAATAAACTGCAGTGAGAATACATTCCCCCCAAAACATGATAGGCAAGTTGGCATGAAAACGAAGAGCACGCGCAACTTCTAAAATGTGACGATGTTTACGCTCAGCAACCCCATTTTGCTGAGGAGTGTAAACACAAGACGTTTGGACCTCTATACCATTTTCATGATAATAAGTAAGCAAAGTGGCATGTGAAAATTCCAAACCATTATCACTGCGAACACATTTGACAGTAGTATGAAACTGCGTACGAACCCATTTCAAAAAATGTAACATATAACGACTAGTCTCAGACTTAGACTTCATGAGATAGGCCCAAGTAGTACGAGTGTAGTCATCAACAATGGTCAAAAAATAACGTGCGCCTGATAAACTAGATGTTTTATAAGGCCCCCAAATATCACAATGAACGAGATCAAAAGACTTGACAGTAGTACTTTTACTAAGAGGAAAAGGCAGACGTGTTTGCTTTGCACGATTACAAGCGTCACAAAAAATATCATTATTAGAAACCACAACAGAAGGAAGGAAACGAAACTTGGAAATAGGAAGATGACCCATTCGATTGTGCCAAAGGGAGTCACTACACTTTATTGCTGCGAAACTCCTACGAGCCGAATGCTGTAGTAGTTGATATAAACCATCGTGCTGCCTACCCACTCCAATCAGCCTCCTCGATGGAATTTCCTGCACAAGACAAAAATCCGGGCCAAATGTGAGAGTGCAGCGCAGATCACGTACTAAGCGGCTGACAGAAATTAAATTAAATGCAAACTCCGGGACGCCCAGAACACCATGTAAAATCAAAGAATCAGTAAGGTGTACCGTGCCTATCGCACGCACGGCCACATGCGCGCCGTTGGGTATCTGTACCGTAGCATCAACCTTTTCGGTAGTGACAGTAGTAAAAAGTGATAAATCGTTAACAATATGCGCGTTTGCTCCACTATCAAAGAGCCAAGAGGAAGACGTAAAAGAAAATATACCCGAATCATGCTTGTCAGCCAATGGAAGTGTTGGACCAAAATTACCTCCATTTAATTGGTCAACGAACTGAGCTAACTGACGTTGTTGGGCAAGAGTAAGACCGACAAAGGACGTAGGCACAGCTGGACAGGCCCCAGCATCAGCCGCTGGACCTGCCGCTAGTGAGACAGCCTGCAGTGCTGCCGAAGACCGGCTGGCAGCTAGGGATGCCGAAGATTGGCTCTGAGGAGTCTGTTGTTCCGCCATGGAATATGTGACAACAAGGATTTGCAAAGAAGCAATACGACAAGAAGAATTCGCAAGGAAGCAGAAGTAACAAAAAAAAATGATAGCCTGGGATCAAAACAAACCAGGCAGACCAAACGGACGGCTTCAAGTGACGAAGAAGCGACTGAATATTAAATTTTATGCTCTGATACCATGAAGAAAAGTATCGTATATTTCTGATAATAATCTCAACGTACAATCATGTACATATACAAAAGAAAATAATAACAAACCTACTACAACAAGGAGTTACACCTAGAGACAAACTCTATCTACAAAACACTAACTTATCTACAAGGTAGCTTAAGTATCTCAACAACTTGATATAACCAAAATATACGCATTTGTTACAACCGCATTTGTTACAACCGAACCCCCTTGGATAAGTATCGTAATATTAAACGCCAAAATCAAAATTTAAAAATATGCTAAACATTTCTGGTTCTGCCCTCTTTAAATACGGAAGCCTGTTATTGTTGCAGGTTCCTATGATACCGACATAATTTAAATGGGATCTAACATGATAAAGCAATTATATCTATTGCCACTTGGATTGTGTTTGGAGCTGAAATTCAATGCGGCTATCATTTGCACTGTAACGATAATAAATTTCGTCCGTCTAGGTTAATAGCCTAGTGATATATTTCTTCTATTTCTAAAAAGTCAGATCCTCGTGATGTAGACTTTTTTCTTTTGACATTTTCATCTCGCGGCAAAGATAGAAGACTTCTTGTTAGAGTCGGAGGCTTTAGGTAAATGAAGTGTACAGACTACCGAATGCCCTCTTAATGTAACTAATATTACTTCAATGAAAAATGTAACTATTATTTTATAATGCAAGTGATGTAGAAAAAAAAACTCAGAAAAGTTCAGAATGGTCAAGCGCCCAATCTACAGCTGTCACAACTATGGAATTGGAGTAATGACTTCATTTTCATTGGTCAGAATAGTACAATATATATGCATGTACGTAAGGGATGATGTTTTACATCAAAAGATTTTACTATATCTTCCAGACAGTTTCATTGTATTTTCTACATTAAGTAATTATCGAATACATAAAACTATATGTACAGTGAGTAAAGAATCACAGAGTTTATGTTAAACAAAAACCTACACATAAAATTTCTTAATATGACCCCGCAAGATGAAGCACCTGAGGAGAAGCCACTTTTGGTTCAGAAATTAAGAAATCGAGCATACGACAAAGATTTGGTGAGGGGTCTCCCAAACAAATCCAATAAATGTCCAAAATAGGATTAGCATTGCTATAATCTGAGGGAAGACGATACAAGAACTGTAAAAGCTTGTTCATAATAAATGTGATGCTAAGACGAATGAAACAAAGATATTATAATCTTTCAATAGTGATGCGATATTCTATGGGTGCTATTTTTGCAAGGATGTTACGACACGTATTTCCGGGTTAGTAGAAAAAAAGCTAATAGAAAATAAAACACGAGTACGATGTCGATAAAATTTCGATAGAATTAAAATTTTGAACCATAATTTAATAGGGCATCGGTAATATACATCATGGTTTGAAACACTAGAAGAAATAAACAAACGATAATGTAACCGATATATCGATATACGACGGAACTAGGTAACGAATATTTTTGAACATACGATAGGGTTTAAATCAATATCGTCAAAACGATTTGAATAATAGGCTAAATTTAATCAAATAGAAAATACATGACACAATAATTTTCATTACTTAAAACAAAAGAAAAAAAATGTAGGACATAATAAATATCCTGGAAAAGAAGAAAAAGGAGAATGAATATATATGTATGTATGTATGTGTGTGTGTCTATATATATATAGATAGATAGTGTTTGGTGCCATTTAGTGTAGGCAAAAGAAGAAGAAATCGTGGTTAGAAAAATTTCCAACAAAACACCAAGTGTAGAAAATTCTTTATTTGTCCTATTCAACCCACTCTCGACCCCACTTGGCGGCCTCCTCCCTTGCAAGTAAAAAAATTGTCATCCACTTTGTTTGCCACTACACAACAAAGCCCTACAAACTTTTACATCAATTATCACACTTTCTCCCACTTTTGCCTACATGGCACAGAGGACAAATCTTTTCCTATCTTTTCAACCCTATAGGCCGGCCACTAGACCCAAGGAAGGACAAGGCAACCCTTTTCTCCATTCTTACACACATCTTCTCTTTCATCATTACCTAAACCTACTATCCAAAACTTCTCCAAGAAAACTTTCCTTCTTTCCTCCCCTCTCTGAATTTCGGCCGAAAGTCACAAAGGGCACAAACCCCTTTCTTTTCTTCACTTTCCACTGCCAACTCCTCTTACATTTCATCTATATTTCTTCTCTTTTTCATCCATTTCACCAACAACTGTGTAGAGAAAAAGGGGTTTGAGTGATTACAAAATGCATGATTTAAATAAATCTGTATTAAAGAAATGCTTGACATATTTCATGACATGACACGTTGTTGCATAAAACTTGCCTTATATAGTTCATATATAATGTTGTCGTACTAACGAGCCATGAAGCTTTAAAGCTTACATCAAATGGCAAGCATTTGTTGTGTTTGAACTATTTTCAGGTGCCATCATTAATGAACTAAACTAGTTCATTAAGTGAAGTACTAAGTTAATTAAACTAAGTAGTTCATTAAAGGAAGCTATATTTGGAAAAGGCACAAAGGCAACAAGTTGAAGAAATGAAAGTTTCTCTACCCTCCTACACGCCATTTTAAACATATATATAATTATATATATATATATATATATATATTCAGATTTTTTTTGAAAAGGCACATACACATATATTCCAACGTACTACCAGGCATGTTATATATTTTGCGAACGTACGTTAACGTCACACCACTATATTTGACTCATATTTATAAGTATATTCATGTCTTATATCATATGATTAAGTCATGGTGATGACAAATTTATTACGACATGTTAAAAGGTTCTAAACAAAAAATTATTGTATCAGGTGAATACCGAAACTTCCCCAACGTGTCACGTACTTGCCATATATAGAAGGCCATCCCCTACACTTCAAAAATTGCCACAAATTTTGTGGCTTACATGGTATGTACAGCTATAAAATCAATCCATGTTGGCACACACAAATCACCCACAATTAATGCCAAATTGTGGAGATTCCAAAATTCAATTTTGTCACATGTTGGGCGCCACTTTAGATCAGCCTAAGTGTTGACTATTAAAGTTTAAATTTATGTACATTATGTGTAACATAATTATATAACATGTGAAAAAGTTGGAATTTAATTAAAGAAAAATCGGGTAATCGATAAACGTCGAAAATTCGGTTTTCTACGTACACGACACATGGAACATTTTTGGCATGGCATATAACATGTATCTAGACACTTTTTTCATACTTCATAAATTCTAAAGTGTTCTAGAAAAATCAATTAAGGTCTGATTGGAATATACCATGTGTGTATAATTATATGTTCACTATTTTACAAAGTTTGCAAAAATAAATTCAGCACATATACAACTATCATACACGCCTAGCTTAGCCTTATTGGAGCATATGTGGAGTTTTGTTGGCATCTTGATTGGCCAAGAATGAAGCATGCAACGTTTGGTGACATAAAGAATAGAACTACAAAAGGTAACATTTCAAACTTTGTCACATTTGTGACACGTGCTGAAAATTCAGCATGTGTTGTCTTGAGCTGGCCGATTTTTGCATTAAATAATGGCATATTTACTATCTTAAATTATGTGGATTAATTAAGAGATAGTATGGAAATGTTTTGAATATATTATGGAATAAATAAAGTGACATCTTTGAATATCACACATGCTGAATATTTCAACATATGTGTGAATGTATGTTGGTCGAATTCATGGCCCTATTGGTGATTAATTTTTATCCAAAATTGATAAGAATGTTATGTACTAAATGATGATTGATTTCTTCCTTATTTTCAAGGAATAAATCAAATACAAACTTGGCTACATTTTGAATAAAATTCAAATGTTACACATGCTGAAATTTCATCATGTGGAGTAAGTTAATGGCCGAATTCATCATGGCAAGTTGGGGAAATTTGTCTTGCTAATTATGGGGATGATTATATGCTTTATGGGAATAATTTTATGGATAATTGGCACATGCTTTATATGGTTTATTTTCAAATTTGTCTAGTCATCAAATGATGACAACTTCCATCCGATCAATGAGTGCCAAGTAAGCAAGAGCTTAATGATCATCCAATGAGGAGTTGCCAAGTAAGCAAGGACATGTCACAATGATGCAATACACTCTTCCAATGACTTAGAAGATAATTTTCAAGAGGAAGAAAGGCTAGAGGGGGGCGGCCATATGGTGATAAAAAGGAAAGAAGAGAGCAAACAAAATACAAGATTGATCAAGGTGTGATCAATCTTGCACTTGCAAGGTGGTGGTGTTCGTGATCATTGTATTCACATACAAGGTTTGTAAAGGGTTGGAGTTGGTGTGTAACTCCATCAACCCTGTGGTAAGGTGTTATTTATGTTTTGTGATTAGTGCTAACCGAGGAAGGTGTCCTCGAAGACTGGAGTATGTTGTTTTAACCGAACCAGTATAAAATTGTTGGTGTTATTTACTTTCAGCACTTACTTTAAGTTTCAACACTGTGCATCATTTTTATTCACATTCGTGAAAATAGTAAACGAATTTCAAAAATCAAGAAACTTTCCAAAATCATAGTCACACGTCTTAAGGTTAATTTGGCGCAAGTTTCAACCCTTTTGGACAAGTATAAATCATTCAAACATCAAAAGTTCTGAGACTAGTACAGTCTGATTTTTAGGCTTGCAAATGTTGAGACTTTGAACGTATTTGACTAACTTCCCAAAAGAATTTTTCAAAATTGTTTCAACCCAATTAAATAAAACTAATAAGGGTTAGTCATTAAATTTTCAGAACATTTGAAGTTACGGATAAATAGGAATTAATTTTTCAAATCAGACTACCGTTTCTGGCAGATTTGCACAATGTGACCACCAATGATTTTTTAAGGGGTTAGACGTTTAATTTTAATCTGAAATTTTTAGGAGATACTCAGAACATCTGAGACTAAGTTCTATCTAAATTTCATAATTTTTGAAGACCTGTAACCTAGTTTTCAAAACATTTCAAAATAGGTTCTGAAAACAGTTTCTGTTTTCAGAAGTTGAGTTTTTGGTTTAAAATAATTTTAGAAACCACATTTTCCGCACCCACTATTCAACCCTTCTTCTAATGGTGCCTTGCAGATCCTACAAGTGGTATCAGAGCGCAGAAACACTCACATCAAAAGGATCCAACGATCTAAGTGAGATGGCAACCACAAACCTTAAAACCGAGCAAGAAGGTATGTCTAGTCAAAGGCCTCCTCTCTTTGATGGTGAGTCTTTCATTCAATGGAAGTTAAGAATGAAACTTTTTCTTATGGCAATTGATATTGATCTTTGGTCCATTATAGAAGATGGTCCATTTGTTCCATCGAAGTTATCCACTATAGATGGAGTCACACTAGAGGTCGTTAAGCCTAAACAAGAGTATACTAGTGATGATAAGAAAAGACTAAGCATGAACGCTAGAGCCATGCAATTGCTTCTAAATGGACTAAGTAAAAGTGAATCTAGCTATGTTTCAAATTTTCTAGTGCTCAAGAAATGTGGATGATTCTTGAAATGAAACACGAAGGCACTAATCAAGTAAAAGAGTCCAAAATCAACATGCTTGTGTCCACACTCGAGTCATTTAAATTATTGCCAAATGAATCTATCGTTGATATGGATCTTCGCTTGACTAACATTTACAATTCTCTTGAGTCTCTTGGCAAAGCCTTCTCTATGCAGGAAAAGGTACAAAAAGTCTTGCGAAGCCTTCCATCCGAGTGGGACCCTAAAGTAACGGCAATAGAAGAAAGCAAAGAAACTAAGTCAATTTAGATACAAGAACTAATTGGATCACTTAAGGTATATGAGAACAAACTCACCATAAGGAAATTGGAATCATCATCAAAATAAGGTAAGACTATTGTAGGATCTTCAAGGAACCACTAGAAGGGGGGGGGGTTGAATAGTTGGTGCGGAAAGTGTGGTTTTTAAAATTTGTTTAAACTCAAGAACCCAACTTCTGAAAACAGTTTCTGTTTTCAGGACCAGTTTTAAAACATTTTTAAAACTAGGTTTTAGGTCTTCAAAAATTCTGAAATTTTGATAGAACTTAGAATCCGATGTTATGAGTGTTTTCTAAAAATTTCAGATTTAAATTCAACCTCTAACCCCTTGAAAATGCGTTGGTGGTCAGATTGCGCAAATCTGCCAGAAACGGTAGACTGATTTGAAAAATTAATTCCTATTTGTACGTAACTCCAAATGCTCTGAAAATTTAAATACTAACCCCTTATAAGTTTTATTTAAATGGGTTGAAACAGTTTTGAAAAATGCTTTTGGGAAGTTAGTCAAATACGATCAAAGTCTCAATCTTTGCAAGCCTAAAATTCAGACTGCACTAGTCTCAGATCTTTGGACGTTTGGATAACTTATACTTATCCAAAAGGGTTGAAACTTGTGCCAAATTATCCTTAAGACGTGTGGCTATGTTTCTGGAATGTTTCGTAATTTTTGAAATACGTTTACTATTTCTACGAGCGTGATCAAAATCGATAAACAGTGCTGAAACAGAAAGTAAGTGCTGAAAGTAAATGACACCAAGAATTTTAAACTGGTTTGGTTATAAACAACCTACTCCAGTCTTCGAGGACACCTTCCTCGGTTCATACTAATCACACAACACAAAAACACCTTACCACAGGGTTGATGGAGTTATACACCAACTCCAACACTTTACAAACCTTGTATGTGAATACAATGCACACGAACACCACCACCTTGCAAGTCTAAGATTGATCACGCCTTGATCAATCTTTTACAACAATGAAAAGAATATGAGGTGGTCTATAAGAAGCCTATTCAAGTATATGAATGTAAGTACAATATGCTTTTAGGAAGAAGAAAGAAAGAGAGTGTAGAAGGAGAAGAAGGCTAGACGTTTTGATGCTTTTGAATTGCAAGACTTGTTCTTATTCTTGTTTTGCTCTTCTTCCTTCCTTTTTAACAATGTGGCCGCCCCCTTGCTCTTCTTCCCTTCTTGAAAATTATCTTCTAAGTCCTTGGAAGAATGTGTGGCATCATTGTGACATGTCTTTGCTTACTTGGCATCTCCTCATTGGATGATCATTGAGCTCTTGCTTACTTGGCACTCATTGATTAGTTGGATGTTGTCATCACTTGATGACTAGGAAAATCTGAGAATACCACTTAAAACATGTGCCAAAATCAGCATAAAATTTACCGTAACTTCCAAGATCATCACATAAATTAAGCAAGACAATTTTCTCCAAAAAGATATCAAAATTTCGGCCATAATGCTCTTGCACATGCTGAAATTTCAGCATGTGTTACACTTGCTTCTTATTCAAAAATTTTCCAAGTTTACTTTGATTTAATCCAAGAAATCAAAGAAGAATTTAATCGCCATTTAGTACACAATATTTTCATCAAATTTGGAACAAAAATTGGACACCAATAAGGCCTACAAAATCGGCCAACATACATTACACACATACTGAAATTTTCAGCATGTGTGATATTCAAGAATATCACTTTCTTTATTCCATAAAATGTTTAAAACACTTCCATACAATCTCCAATTAATTCACTTAATTCAAGAAGTAAAATATTGCTCATTTAGAGATGAAAATTGGCCAGCCTATAGCTACACATGCTGAATTTTCAGCATGTGTCATAAATGTGACAAAGTTTGAAATGTTACCTTGTAAAGCTCCTTTCAATTTTGTCACCAACATTGTATGCTTCATTCTTGGCCAATCAAGATGCCAACAAAGCTCCACATATGCTCCAACTCAGCTTGAATAGGCGTTGGAATAGATTTGTGCATGTGCTGAATTTTATTTTTACAAACTTTGTAAAATAGTTCACATTTAATAATACACACATGGTATATTCCAATCAGCCCTTAATTGAATTTTTTAGAACACTTTGAGATGTATGAAATATGTAAAAAGTGTCTAGATACATGTTATATGCTATGCCAAAAATGTTTCATGTGTCGTGTACGTAGAAAACCGAATTTTCGATGTTTATCGATTACCCGATTTTTTCTAATTAAATTCCAACTTTTTGCACATGTTATATATATGTTACACATAATGTATATAAATTAACCTTTAATATTCATCACTTAGGCTGATTAAAGTGGCGCCCAAAACATATGACAAAATTGAAATTAGAATCTCCACAATTTGGCCTTAATGTGGGGTGATTTATGTGCGCCAACATAGAATTATTTTATGGCTGAACATACCATGTAAGACAAAACATTTATGGCTAATTTTGAAGTTTAGGGGCTGGCCATCTATTTATGGCAAGTACGTGACACGTTGGCGAACTTTCGGTATTCGCCCGATACGACAATTTTTGATTTAGAACCTTTTAATGTGTCGTATTTAATTTTTCATCAGCATGACTTATATCATATAATATAAGACCTGAATATACTCATAAAAATGAGTTAATTATGGTGGTGTGACGTTAACGTACGTACATAAAATTATAACGTGTCGGTAGTACGTTGGAATAAATATGTATGTGCCTTTTTAAAAAAAATCTGAATATATATATATGGCGTGTATTTATGTGTGGGGAGGAGAGTGGAAGACTTTCCTTTCTTCACCTTGATGTAAGCTTTAAAGCTTCATGGCTCGTTAGTACGAAAATATTATATATGAACTATATAAGGCAAGTTTTATGCAATATGTCATGCACGTTTATGTCATGCATGTTTTTATGCAATATGTCATGCAAGTTTAAATCATGTATTTTGAAATCACTCAAACCCCTTTTTCTCTACAACTATTGCATTTAAATCAAATGAATATGTCTCTACTTCTTTTGATCATGTAGATGATAGTTATTCTTAATCGGATAACGATGACTTAATTTTATTGGCCAAAGGCTTAAGAAAATTCATGAAAAAGTCATTTAGAAACAAAAAAAGACTACTTCGACTAAAAGAAATAAGAACAAGACAAACGATAAGGATCTTAAATGTTATGAATGCGGTAAACTTGGACATCTATCATATGACTGCCCTAATAAGGATAAGCAAACAAATAAATACCCTGACAAGGATCGGAACAAGAATAGACTCGTCTCAGAACCTAAGCAAAGGAACTGAGCTCCTCAAAGCCTCCACTTGGAGTGATACATCTGATTCCGAGACTGATACAGAAGAGGAGATTGCACAAGTATGCTTTGTATCCAAAACATCAAATGAGGTATCTTCTGACTCTGTTCTGACTCTGAGCCTTCTTATGATGATCTTTTCAATCAATATTTAGAATTGCATAAATTCACTAAGACTCTTGCGAAGAAAAGAAGCGATTAATTGAAGACAAGAAGTTGTTAGAATCTTCTAACGAAAATCTTGTCGCTCAATTAAGCGATTCAAAAGAAGAGTCGTCATGCATCATTAATGCATTAAAGATAGAGATCTCATCATTGACTACGCATAATAATGAAATGAAATCCGAGATTTCAAATTTGAAATCAAGGAATACGGATTTTAGAAAAGATGATGAAACAATTTAAACCGGTATCTAATATGCTAGATTGCATCATTTTATCACCAAAACACGATAGTGATAAAACCAGATTAGGATACATTGAGACAAAATGAAGTATCCATTAAACCAACCAAGTTTGTCTTGTCTAAGAAAGCAGACACTCCAAAAGCAAACACGGGCGTCTAAGATGACGCAAAAACCCCATCTCCCCTCATCTCGTCATAATTCTTCTTCATATCATGCGAAATATAATTTTCTGCCATACACGAAATTCATTTCATCCATGTAGATCACGCATTACGCACACCAACACAAGGATATATCAAAAACGTGCTTCATATAATGCGCATAAAGGAGTTCTTGGCCAAAGGCCTAAGTCCACTCACCATGTAGCGCCCACAGCCGGGCCTCGTCCGGATACGGTGCACCCGCCGTACTTTACTAAGGAAAGTACAAGCGTCGTGCATAACATGCGAAAATCCATAACATAAGCCATGGACTCCCATGCTAACATTTAACATGGAAGTAAATTTAGGCAGAATTAAAACTTTTCAAATTAAACATGCATTACGAAATAACTAAGTCCCAAAGTAGCAGTCTCACAAAACGTCATAGTCAAATTCCACAGAGTTCAAACATAGTCATAATACAAACATCTCAGCAGCACAAAAGTCCTTAGGCTTAGCTCCCTTCATATCTCATCGCCTATGGATATGGTACCCTCGGCTCATCTTCGATCCATTCTATCTTGGCGTTATCTGGGGGAAAAATAAAGTGTGAGTGATAAAAATCACCCAGCAAGAATACAATAAACGACCATGAAATACTAAAGAATTATAACATGAATGTAGTAACATGAAAACTTTAAGTAATAACTCATACCTGTCTTAAGTTCTGAAGTCAACTGACGGTATAGCCTAAGCATAATTCTAGATACTGCTAACCACTATTAGCGTATTAATTCCTTAACTGTATCATACAACATGTTAGCGTGATCATGAGTTATGCAATATGCAATGCATTATGTCATGTCATGTTAAAACATCATTTTGATCCTAAAAATAACGTGTCATAAAAAATGGAGTGTCAGATCAATTAACTCTGGATCTGAGCAGGTCCAGAACAGATATCAGATCAATTAACCCCGGATCTGAACGGGTCCAGAACAGATATCAGATCAATTAACCACAGATCTGAACGGTCCAAAACAGACATTCAGATCAATTAACCTCGGATCTGAACGGGTCCAGAACATATCATGTCAACAGACCAATTAACCCCGGGTCTGGAGTCGGGTTAGTCGTATGCTTGGCCGGCAAAGGAATCATGAGGCTTTTAAAACATGGGACCGTAAAATATCATGCATAACAAAAACATAGTCGCTTTTAAAACTTGCTTGCATAAGTAAAATCCATAAAATCGGTTTTCATGATCATGCATGATACATGCAGTGATATGCAATGCAAGTCATGGCGTGAAATAACATATTAACCTGCATGGTTCGGACTTAGGGAATCCCTAAATTCCTATGTCATACTCATAAGCAGATAAATTAACTCCATTTATGTATTTCCTTGTTCAGCCTAAATTTCAGCTTTAGTACATCAACTTTGCATCCGTGATTACCCTCCAAAACGTTAGGGTTAACCTAACTAACTTTCGTGACTTATTCCTATGTGTCTCGAGGATTTGTCATAAATTTTCAGATTAAATTGATAACCATAAGGGCTCATTTAATTACTTTTCTGAAACGGTTTAAGTGCTGAAATTGATCTGACCCATTTTACTAAAAATTTAATTGCGGCGAATCCATAATTCGTTTCTAGAAATTCCAACTCGCCCAAGTCATAGTATCCTACCGAAATTTAGCCCATTTTCATATCTCTAAGTCCCCTTTCTGAGGCCTGGAAAGTCATTACTAAATTTCAGGTTGGTTCCAGTAATTTCAGTTGAGCAGTTTTACCAAATAATTTAATAAGTATAATCCAGAACTTATTTTACCAAGATTCCAGCTGTCGTATCTACTACACTCATAGGATTATTATCATGCCAAAAATCAGCATTATTGGTCATCTACAAGGTCTCTTTTGAAGTCTGTCAAGAGAGGTTACAATTCTGTTCTATTCTCGTTTTTCAAGTCTGACCAGTCTTACCAAGTATTTTATTAAACATTAACCATAGCTCATTTTACCAAACTTCTAGCTGGCATCTCTACTGCACTCATGGGGCTAGGTTTTTGCCAAAAATCAGATTTATTGAAGGTCCAAAAGGTCCTCTTTTAATTCGTTGAAGTCAGTGGTCAATTCTGCCCAGCTCCAGAATTTTCTACTGGAGCAGTTTTACCGCGTAATTTCTTAAAAATAATCCTTAGCTTATTTTAACAAAATTTCAACTCTCATTTGTGCTACATTAATAAAAATAACTTTGTGCCAAAAATTAGCTTCATTGAAGGTCTGCAAGGTTAGTTCTCAGGTCGTTGAAAACGTCACTCCATTCTACCCAGCTCCAGTAGTTTGCTTATTTTATCATCTATTCAAGTCAAATGTCCATCATTCATCTTGTTCTTATGAGACATATTATTGGCTACCACTTACACTCCATTGTAATTTAAATATCCAGGTTGCATGCTTACAATAAAATCATCTTTACATCATACTAAACAGTTTGTAGATAGTAACAAGGCAAGTGTCATTTATGCACCAAAATAAGTGTTCCTCATTAAAGACACTACTCACCTTCTCTTCCCTCCTTAGGACCGAAACCTAGACGGTACCTTAACCTCATTTTTTAACATATATTCAAGCATGCAATCACATCCAAGAGTCATCTTATTCTAATCTTACAAACAACCTCATAAAACTCCTATCTTTCACATGCATGCTTTTCTTAGACCTTTCAGATTTCAAGCAAGAATCAATCTTGCCTAGACTCACTTAGTTGCACCTTAAATCCTCTCAAAACAGCCTTGAATCTTAATGCATGAAATAAAAGATTCCATCTTTGAGAGAGTAAGTCACATGCAATGCATTGTTCTTAAGAAATCTCTAAGATATAATCTCAAACTTAGGATATTCAACTAAAGATCAAACCTTAAGAACCTCTAGTCATTCAAGTCACTAACTCTTTAAGTAAATCATGAGAGATCATTGTATACTTGCCTCTTCAAGCTAAAGCTCTTGTCTTTGCTTGGTTATGGAGTGAGTTGAGTTAAAATCTTCCTCCTCCTTGACTCATGATGTAGCGCCCCGCCCGAAACCAGGGTTCCGGCTCAGTGCACCCGCCGTACTCTACTCCATAGAGTACAAAGCGTCGATACTATACATGTACATGTCGACATGAATAATGAATCGATAAGCGGAAGCAACATAACATAAACAAATCTTCATCGACATGCACTGTACTACATCATAAACTACAATCGTCATATACAGAATACTGAAATAATATCATACATCATAATCCGAAACTTAATGCTTCGAAATAGTCTCTCAGTATGCTCTTCGTTATCAATGGTCTATCTAGCATGTCTTAAACGAGCCTTATATTGATACCTGTTATCTGGAAAGTTATAAATGAGGCAAGTATGAGCGATAGCCACCGACTTTTAATCGCTCAGCAAGTAGTCTTACCAGATACGACATGTGGATCATACATGGGGAGACGGGGTACAAATCATAATACCATAATTTTGAGTATAATAAGCACGTCTCCTTTTAACAAGTAAGTATCATATCATATCTAAACTGCTGTAAACTGGAAGCAGGTAAATAGAAGATTTCAAAGCATACATAGCATAACAGCATCTCATTCTGCTTAATCCAACATCATACTACATCCATACTTAACTTCTAATCCATAACTTATACCATCTTTGCATATCTTACATGTACTACATTCTCATGCTTAACACTACATTGTCCACTGTAGTGCTATCATATACTTAAAGAATTCTTAATCATAACCCTAAGGTGACATGGTCATGACGTGATGCATAAAACATGACTTTTCATAAAATGACTTTTCGTAAACATGACTTTTCATAATCATGACATGATTTTCATAACTTGCATAACATGACATATTCTAACTTGCATAACATGACTTTTTCATAACATGAAGACATAACATTTACATCATTGGCTATAGCACTTTTCATAAGAATAATAACGCACGACATACCGAATGATTCCCCGTATAGTACATGTGCGACATATCAACATGAATCATATGCACATGTGCTAACGGTGACGCATTATGACTGAGATCCCGTGTCCCAGACCCGGTGTTACACTCAGCCATAACGTAAACATGGGCCCCTGACATCTACCACTCCGGTCCCGATGTCAGGACAGCGCTTCAACATAACATAACATAATCATGATCATGAACATAACATAACATATCGTGTCTCATCGGAATCATTCGTCTCGTGTTTATTATTCCTATGCATATGAACTTTTAAAAACATGAGATGTGACAACATAACTTTGCAAATCTTGTTTTCATGCAACGTGAGACTCGGTCAAATACGGGTATCTTGTCATACCACCACTAGTAACATCACTCACTTAATTTCCTTCTACATATCACAACTTAAACAAAATACCATTTTCACTTACAATAAGT
>AP025047.1:19749907-19825884 GCA_036186865.1 Eustoma russellianum
GGTATCTTGTCATACCACCACTAGTAACATCACTCACTTAATTTCCTTCTACATATCACAACTTAAACAAAATACCATTTTCACTTACAATAAGTCCCATTCGGCCATCATACTAAAACAGACCCCTTTTTCTATTATCAACACACAATAATTTGGTAGCGTCTATTCCATACATGGATATCATAATTCATAATTTAAACGCCTACATCATGAAATTTCTAATTACCTTAACATTTCGTCTTAGATTTCATAACTTACATCTTATCATAACCTATTATGTTAGTATACATAACATGTAACATATCATATACATACACTATAAAAGTTAGTAATCTTATACTTACGCACACATAAATGTGAACTATTTATGTTTCCTACTTTTCATAACATAATACATAAATTACATACTTAGCCTGCTTTCATAATTTAACATATTCATCATATATACATATATACTTATAAAAATATGATGAAATTATCTTTGTCAATAAGGCCTAAAGGCCGAACCTATATGTACATATATATACATAATAAGTCATTTTGTGATATATTATGTAATATCCAAAACTTATTCATTTTCATATCTTAACATAATCATATATACATATATATACTTATAAAATATGATGAAATCATCTTTGTCACTAAGGCTTAAAGGCCGAACATATATGTACATAATATATACATATATAGTCATTTTGTGATATATTATGTAATATCCAAAACTTATTCATTTTCATATCTTAACATATTCATCATATATACATATACTTATAAAAAATGATGAAATCATCTTTGTTACTAAGGCCTAAAGGCCGAACCTATATGTATATAATATATACATATATAAGTCATTTTGTGATATATTATGTAATATCCAAAACTTATTCATTTTCATATCTTAACATATTCATCATATATGCATATGTACTTATAAAATATGATGAAATCATCTTTGTTACTAAGGCCTAAAGGCCGAACCTATATGTATATAATATATACATATATAAGTCATTTTGTGATATAATGTAATATCCAAAACTTATTCATTTTCATCTTATCATATATATTATACATATATGTCTCATAAAATATGTAACAACATATTTTAACTTAAAAATGGTCTTATGGCCGAAATATATATATATATAATATATATATACAAACTATCCAAAATAATATATGTTTATACATGTATAAAATCATTTTATGATATATTATACAATAGCCATATGTATATACAATTATTCATACTCCCAAACGTATATACATATATGCAATCTAAACATCTATAAACATATATATAGAACCATATATATATTTATCTGTACAACTACACATACTTATATATAAAATCTATGTGTATATATATGCATCTACAACCGTATATATATATACACATTAATAGATTCAAAACCGTATATACACATATGTATTGATACAAAACCGTATACATATATGTATACCTCTACACGTTTATACATATATATATAGACATATATGTGTAGATCGTGGATGTATATATATAAATCTATACACTTATACATATATATCAACATATATATTTCATACTATGCATACTTTAACATAACCATGTTTGAAAATATCAAATACATCATTGTATATTTCTTCTAAACTTAGATCTATACTTGCTTGAGAAGAAATATTGAACATACTACATGATGATCCAACTTTGATATGAACATAAATACTTAGTATTTGAAAAACCATGTAGGATCTAGGAAGCATACTTGCCTTGATTTACTTTCTTACTCTTAGATGGTGATTCCTTCACTTGGATTTGAAGAACACATTTCTCCTCCTTCTCCTTGGTGTATATGATTATGATGCCCAAAAAGGAGAGTTAGTGTACAACTTATGAAACTAATTATATGGAAGAATCAAACTTAAACTTTATAAAGTTCTTACCTTGATTTCCCTTGATTCTAGATGTTACCAACTTCTTGAATCTTTCTTAGTTGATTGGAGTGTTTATGGTACTTGATTTGAGTGATGTTGGTGTGAAGAAAGGAGAAGAAAATCTTCTCCTTGTTGAAGGCAAAATTTTCGGCCAAGAGGGAGGGAGAAGGGGTGTTGGAGTGTTCTTGAGTGTTTCTTGGATTTAGGATGAAATTAGTTGATTTGAAGATGTATTATTTGAGGAGTTGAAGAAGAAATAAAAATTTCTTCTTTACTAAGGTGGGGGGCGGCCATGTATGGGAGGGAATGGGGTGGGAGACAACCTTTAGACAAGTATGGGTGTAAGGAATGGGTTTTATGACAAGATTCCTAAGCATGCTAATTTTTTATGCTAAATGTTTAAAGTGTGAGACAAGTTGTCTTCACTTCTTTTTCATTTTCCTTTTCTTTTTCTTTCATGTATGTATTTTATTTTCTTTTATTTAAGGTAGTATAATATTGTTGTGTCATGTATTTCTTTTTGATTTAATTTATCCTAATAGTTGAAGTTGTTACCAATTAATTTATTTAATACCTTGTATGTCCTACAGTCATTGTCTAATTCCAATCAGTTTCGTTATATCCGTTAACTTACCTTAAAGGTTATTTTAAGTGTGTTTCTAACCCCGATATTTAATATCGATGTCTTTATTAACTCTAAATAAAAATTTAAATTCTATGAAAATCTTATTGACATCGCATTCACGTTCTATTTTCCATCATTTTATCTCATTTCCACTAGCCCCAATTTCGGGTCGTAACATTCTTCCCCCTTATAAAAAGTTTCGTCCTCGAAACTTAGGGTTGTATTGATTTTACACTTAACGATTTACACTTAAGTTCTAGCTTTATTTCTTAATTTTCTATGATTCATCTTAGTATTCACCAACTTATGATAAAATTTTCCTTAATTTACCGTTTCCGTATATCTCCTATTAATCTGCTTAGGTATTCTATAACCTCATATTTCTGCGTGTTACAGTAACCTTTATACTTACCAGCTTCGGTCTCTAATTCTTATCCTTAAATCTTATATCATATCACTTCCTACTTATTCATGCCTACGGTATTGAACTTACTCCATCATTGTCTAAGATTGTTTCCTTATATCTATGATCATCTCTTAAACTCTAAGATCACTTCTTAAGTTCATGACGTTGTTTACTTATGTGCCGCGGTAAATTTGAAGCCCCTTTTTTTATATCTAAGGAAAATAGTCTAATTATTATGACTCTAGATTATCTTACTAAATTTTAAAGACAAAGATCATTCCGGACATTTTCCTAAACCATTCTAAGGGAACTATTCTAAGGTTATTGCTCTCCTTCTAAAATCTTCTTAGACTATAAAATCTTAACTTAGGTTCTACTATCATAACCTAATACATGTCGTTGTTTATCTATGTGTCCGCAGTGGATCTAGAGCCCTTCTCTGATACCAACTGTAGCGCCCCGCCCGAAACCAGGGTTCCGGCTCAGTGCACCCGCCGTACTCTACTCCATAGAGTACAAAGCGTCGATACTATACATGTACATGTCGACATGAATAATGAATCGATAAGCGGAAGCAACATAACATAAACAAATCTTCATCGACATGCACTGTACTACATCATAAACTGTACAATCATCATATACAGAATACTGAAATCTATATCATACATCATAATCCGAAACTTAATGCCTTCGAAATAATCTCTCAGTATGCTCTTCGTTATCAATGGTCTATCTAGCATGTCTTCAACGAGCCTGTATATTGATACCTGTTATCTGGAAAAATTATAAATGAGGCAAGTATGAGCGATAGCCACCGACTTTTAATCGCTCAGCAAGTAGTCTTACCAGATACGACATGTGGATCATACATGGGAGAGGGGTGACAAATCATAATACCATACATTTTGAGTATAATAAGCACGTCTCCTTTTAACAAGTAAGTATCATATCATATCAATAAACTGCTGTAAACTGGAAGCAGGTAAATAAAGAAGATTTCAAAGCATACATAGCATAACACATCTCATTCTGCTTAATCCGAACATCATACTACATCCATACTTAACTTCTAATCCATAACTTATACCATCTTTGCATATCTTACATGTACTACATTCTCATGCTTAACACTACATTGTCCACTGTAGTGCTATCATACTTAAAGAATTCTTAATCATAACCCTAAGGTGACATGGTCATGACGTGATGCATAAAACATGACTTTTCATAAAATGACTTTTCGTAAACATGACTTTTCATAATCATGACATGATTTTCATAACTTGCATAACATGACATATTCGTAACTTGCATAACATGACTTTTTCATAACATAAGACATAACATTTACATCATTGGCTATAGCACTTTTCATAAGAATAATAACGCACGACATACCGAATGATTCCCCGTATAGTACATGTGCGACATAACATCATGAATCATATGCACATGTGCTAACGTGACGCATTATGACTGAGATCCCGTGTCCCAGACCCGGTGTTACACTCAGCCATAACGTAAACATGGGCCCCTGACATCTACCACTCCGGTCCCGATGTCAGGACAGCGCTTCAACATAACATAACATAATCATGATCATGAACATAACATATCGTGTCTCATCGGAATCATTCGTCTCGTGTTTATTATTCCTATGCATATGAATTTTAAAAACATGAGATGTGACAACATAACTTTGCAAATCTTGTTTTCATGCAACGTGAGACTCGGTCAAATACGGGTATCTTGTCATACCACCACTAGTAACATCACTCACTTAATTTCCTTCTACATATCACAACTTAAACAAAATACCATTTTCACCTAAATAAATACCATTCGGCCATCATACTAAAACAGCCCCCTTTTTCTTTTCAACACACAATAATTTGGTAGCGTCTATTCCATACATGCATATCATAATTCATAATTTAAACGCCTACATCATGAAATTTCTAATTACCTTAACATTTCGTCTTAGATTTCATAACTTACATCTTATCATAACCTATTATGTTAGTATACATAACATGTAACATATCATATACATACACTATAAAAGTTAGTAATCTTATACTACGCACACATAAATGAACTATTTATGTTTCCTACTTTTCATAACATAATACATAAATTACATACTTAGCCTACTTTCATAACTTAACATATTCATCATATATACATATATACTTATAAAAATATGATGAAATTATCTTTGTCAATAAGGCCTAAAGGCCGAACCTATATGTACATATATACATAAATAAGTCATTTTGTGATATATTATGTAATATCCAAAACTTATTCATTTTCATATCTTAACATAATCATCATATATACATATATATACTTATAAAAATATGATGAAATCATCTTTGTCACTAAGGCTTAAGGCCGAACATATATGTACATAATAATACGTATATAAGTCATTTTGTGATATATTATGTAATATCCAAAACTTATTCATTTTCATATCTTAACATATTCATCATATATACATATACTTATAAAAATATGATGAAATCATCTTTGTTACTAAGGCCTAAAGGCCGAACCTATATGTATATAATATATACATATATAAGTCATTTTGTGATATATTATGTAATATCCAAAACTTATTCATTTTCATATCTTAACATATTCATCATATATGCATATGTACTTATAAAAATATGATGAAATAATCTTTGTTACTAAGGCCTAAAGGCCGAACCTATATGTATATAATATATACATATATAAGTCATTTTGTGATATATTATGTAATATCCAAAACTTATTCATTTTCATATCTTATCATATATATTATACATATATGTATACATAAAATATGTAACAACATATTTTAACTTAAAAATGGTCTTATGGCCGAAATATATATATATATATAATAATATATACAAACTATCCAAAATAAATATATGTTTATACATGTATAAAATCATTTTATGATATTATACAATAGCCATATGTATATACAATTATTCATACTACCAAACGTATATACATATATGCAATCTAAACATCTATAAACTATATATAGAACCATATATATATTTATCTATACAACTACACATACTTATATATAAAATCTATGTGTATATATGCATCTACAACCGTATATATATATACACATTAATACATTCAAAACCGTATATACACATATGTATTTATACAAAACCGTATACATATACCTCTAACGTTTATACATATATATATAGACATATATGTGTAGATCGTGGATGTATATATAAATCTATACACTTATACATATAATATCAACATATATTTCATACTATGCATACTTTAACATAACCATGTTTGAAAATACAAATATACATCATTGTATTTCTTCTAAACTTAGATCTATACTTGCTTGAGAAGAAATATTGAACATACTACATGATGATCCAACTTTGATATGAACATAAATACTTAGTATTTGAAAAACCATGTAGGATTTAGGAAGAATACTTGCCTTGATTTACTTTCTTACTCTTAGATTGTGATTCCTTCACTTGGATTTGAAGAACACTTTCTCCTCCTTCTCCTTGGTGTATATGATTATGATGCCCAAAAAGGAGAGTTAGTGTACAACTTATGAAACTAATTATATGGAAGAATCAAACTTAAACTTTATAAAGTTCTTACCTTGATTTCCCTTGATTCTAGATGTTACCAACTTCTTGAATCTTTCTTAGTTTATGGAATGTTTATGGTACTTGATTTGAGTGATGTTGGTGTGAAGAAAGGAGAAGAAAATCTTCTCCTTGTTGAAGGCAAAATTTTCGGCCAAGAGGGAGGGAGAAGGGGTGTTGGAGTGTTCTTGAGTGTTTCTTGGATTTAGGATGAAATTAGTTGATTTGAAGATGTATTATTTGAGGAGTTGAAGAAGAAATAAAAATTTCTTCTTTACTAAGGGGGGGCGGCCATGTATGGGAGGGAATGGGGTGGGAGACAACCTTTAGACAAGTATGGGTGTAAGGAATGGGTTTTATGACAAGATTCCTAAGCATGCTAATTTTTTATGCTAAATGTTTAAAGTGTGAGACAAGTTGTCTTACCTTCTTTTTCATTTTCCTTTTCTTTTTCTTTCATGTATATATTTTATTTTCTTTTATTTAAGGTAGTATATATTTGTTGTGTCATGTATTTCTTTTTGATTTAATTTATCCTAATAGTTGAAGTTGTTACCAATTAATTTATTTAATTACCTTGTATGTCCTACAGTCATTGTCTAATTCCAATCAGTTTCGTTATATCCGTTAACTTACCTTAAGGTTATTTTAAGTGTGTTTCTAACCCCGATATTTAATATCGATGTCTTTATTAACTCTAAATAAAAATTTAAATTCTATCGAAAATCTTATTGACATCGCATTCACGTTCTATTTTCCATCATTTTATCTCATTTCCACTAGCCCCAATTTCGGGTCG
Organism: Eustoma russellianum; assembly: GCA_036186865.1. Classification (NCBI taxonomy): domain Eukaryota; kingdom Viridiplantae; phylum Streptophyta; class Magnoliopsida; order Gentianales; family Gentianaceae; genus Eustoma; species Eustoma russellianum. The sequence goes on from AP025047.1 coordinate 19,757,308, forward strand.
TAACATATGAGCACACGGTTTTTGAAAGGAAATGAGGGAGAATGTTAGTCATCATTCTTTTACGAAAATAGAACTATTTTGAGTCTAGATTTTTCTTACCAAAGTGGGACTTTGAATGGAGCTTCAAGTATCAAAAGATGCACCACCTAAAAGAGTTGAAGTCTTAGCACCTAGTGACCATGAAGGTCACGGTTTGAGGTAGGAAGAAGAAATCCATGTGAGCTTCATAATTTGTCAGGAAAATTCACTTAAGGAACTTGAAAAGAGGCTTACCTAAACACTTCTTGAGCTTGAAGATGAGAGTGACGTTGAATCTCCTAGCCTCAAGGGATGAAGAAACCGTATGTGGGATAAGAGAGGGTGATGGAGAATTTGTCTAAGTGTTGGTTGATTGTTTGAGAGGAATTTTCAAGAATGGAATGAAATGTAGTGGGTTGTGATATTTAGAAGGAATCTAGAGGGCATGGGAGGGGAATTTCGGCAGCTTGGTCAAAAAAGAGGAGGGGAACAAGTCTTGTGAAAAGTTGGGAAAAGATGATGTTGGGTTTGTAGTATGTAAGACTTGTTCTTGCATGCCTTGATTTCTTTATTCTTTCTTTTTCATGCATCCTTTCTTTATTAATTTAGTTTTTGCATGCTTGCTTATTTTAATCTTATTTGTTATTTAGTTATTTATTTGTGATGGATTCTAGAAGCCTTGAGAGGCTTGGCCGAAATTTTAGGGGGGTCTTAGGGCAATTTTGATTTTTTTTTCTTGTATTTTTCTTTAATTCATGTGTTATATTGTTTTCTTTAATTTATTGTATTCCAAGATTAGCATATGTATGTATATATAATAGGATGTACAATGTCCAAGTCTCCTAAACATATATTGGTGTACATGTATCCGCATATATACATATGTAACCACGCCTATATGTACATTATGTATATATACATATACATCATATAAGCACATACCTACACATTGGTGGGTATTGTTCACATAACTCTATATTTCATGTATCACTTTCTTGAAATCCCCTTATTTAATTATTTAGTATCATCTCAATAGTATTTACGAAAAGAGGCTTAAGTTAACTTAAGTAACACACGCTTAAAGAAATTATCGCTTTCATTCCGTCACTTATTCATAGTTCCAAGTACATGTCGTTGGGATACAACATCCTCCCCCTTATCATAAGTTTCGTCCTCGAAACTTCAGAACTAGTCAAAAAGATGCGGATATCTACTTCTCATATCTTTCTCTATTTCCCATGTCGCTTCTGCCTCCGAATGATGCCTCTATTGTACCTTCACCATGGGTATGGATCTCTTCCTTAAGGCCTTCTCCTTTCGATCAACGATCCTTATAGGCTCTTCCTCATAAGATACATCTTCACCAACATTCAACTGTTGATCTTCAAGGATGTGGCTAGGGTCATATACGTATCGCCGAAGTTGAGAAACATGGAATACATCGTGCAACTGAGAAAGAGGTGGTGACAACGCCAAGCGGTATGCAACTTCGCCCACTCTCTCAAGTATCTCATAAGGTCCAACGAATCTTGGGCTTAGCTTTCCTTTGATGCCAAATCTTTTAACACCTTTAGTCGGAGAAACCTTTAGAAAAACTTTCTCTCCTTCTTGGAACTCCAAAGGTCTCCTTCTTTCGTCTGCCCATATCTTCATCCTGTCTTATGCCGCTCTTAATCTTTGTTGGACCAATTTTACTTTTTGTTGTGTATGCTCAAAAATGTCAGGTCCTGCATATATCTTATCTCCAATTTCGTCCCAATATAGTGGGGATCGACATTTTCGTCCATATAATGCCTCGTAAGGTGCCATTCCGATAGATCTGTGAAAGCTATTATTGTAAGAAAACTCAACGAGTTTAAGACTTCTATCCCAGCTTCCTCCAAAATCAAGAATGCAAGCGTGGAGCATATCCTCAAGGGTTTGGATTGTTCTTTCTGATTGTCCATCTGTTTGAGAATGAAATGCGGAACTCATTCTAATCTCTGTGCCCATTGCCTTTTGCAAGGCTGTCAAAATCTCGAAGTAAATCGGGTCGCGGTCACATACATACTTATGGGCACTCCATGCAAACAAACGATCTGGTCAATACATAGAGGCCAACTTCTCCATGGATGCCTTAATCGTCATGCCAAAAGTGAGCAGACTTAGTCAAACGATCCACAATCACCCATATAGCATCATTCCCATGCTTAGTCTTGGGTACATCGGTCACAAAGTCCATGGTGATGTGGTCCCATTTCCATTCCGGCACTTCTAAGGGTTGCAATAATCCAGCGGGTCTTTGGTGCTCGGCTTTTACTCTTTGACAAATTAGACATCGCCCGACAAATTCTGCTATTTGATTCTTCATACCGGGCCACCAAAACTTTTGCTTGAGATCTTGGTACATCTTATTTGCTCCAGGGTGTATAGACAATCGAGAATTATGAGCTTCCATCAAAACTTCATCTTTAAGTTCTTTGCTTTCGGGGACACACAACCGTCCTCGATACCACTAACTGCCGTCGCTGCGAACTTCAAAGTCGTCTCGTGGCTTATCTTTCATCCTTTCTTTGATTTTCCTCAACGCTTCATCATTCCCTTGAGCCTCTTTGATCTTATCAATCAATGAAGGAACAAGAACTAACTTGGCGAGAACCTCATCGACTGAGTCAACTTCTTCTAAGCCGAACTCTTCCATGTCTCGCTGGAGAGGTGGTTGCCGTGGGTGACTTGCTTTCCGACTTAATGCATCAGCAACCTTGTTAGCTTTTCCCGGATATTGAATGGAAAGGTCGTAATCCTTTATTAACTCCAGCCATCTGCGCTGCCGCATATTAAGCTCCTTCTGGGTAAAGAGGTACTTTAGGCTCTTGTGATCTGTATAAATTTCACACCGTTCGCCATACAAGTAATGCCTCCATATCTTTAATGCGAAAACCACTGCAGCAAGTTCAAGATCGTGGACAGGATAGTTTTGCTCAAATGGCTTCAACTGTCGGGATGCATAAGCTATCACTTTGTCATTCTGCATAAGACACATCCGAGACCATTCTTCGAAGCATCACTGTATACTACATACTTCTCACCAGGAGTGGGATGAGCTAGGATAGGTGCGGACGTCAACTTTGCTTTTAGCTCCGAGAAACTCCTTTCACAGTCGGCACTCCACTCCACTCGAACTTGGTTTTCTTTTGGGTCAATCTGGTGAGAGGAACAGCTATCCTCGAGAATCCTTCAACAAACTTTCTGTAATATCCGGCCAGTCCGAAAACTTCTTACTTCAGTAACATTTGTTGGCCTGGGCCATTCTGTGATAGCTTCAATTTTCTTGGGATCACTGAAATCCCTCTTCTGAAATCACATGACCAAGGAAGGATACACTTCGCAGCCAAAACTCGCATTTGCTGAACTTGGCATACAACTGTCTCGCTCTTAGAATATTTAGGACTGTCCTCAAATGGGCGTGAGTCTCTTCGTCGGGTGAATATATCAAGATATCGTCTATAAAGACCACCACGAATTTATCCAACTGTTCTTGGAAGATTCGATTCATGAGATCCATAAAGGCGGCAGGGGCATTGGTCAAACCAAAAGGCATGACTAAGAACTCATAGTGTCCATATCGGGTTCTGAAAGCAGTCTTAGGGACATCTTCGCCGCCTTCAAACTGGAAGTACCCAGATCGTAGGTCAATCTTACTAAAGATTCGAGATCCCTGCATTAAGATACTTTAGGTAGGGTTTTGGAAAGATTTAAATCTTACTCAAGTTAAACTTATGATTTACTTACCCTGAGCTGGTCGAATAAGTCGTCAATCCGGGGCAACGGGTACTTGTTCTTTATGGTAATTTTGTTGAGCTCCCGGTAATCGATGCATAAGCGCATACTTCCATCTTTCTTTTTCACGAATAGCACCGGAGCACCCCATGGTGAAACACTGGGGCGAATAAGTTTCTTCTCTAACAGTTCGTGTAACTGTTCCTTTAATTCCTTTAGTTCAGCAGGTGCCATGCGATAAGGGGCTTTCGATATGGGTTCCGCTCCTGGAACAAGGTTTATTTCGAAAGCGATCTCCCGATCAGGAGGTAGTCCAGGCAAATCATCAGGAAATACATCAGGGTATTCTTTAACAATTGGAACTTGTGCAAGGGTAGGGCCTTCTTGCTCAGCACTTAGAACATAAACCAAGAATCCTTCATGACCCTTCCTTAATGCTTGGCTGGCACGAGCTGCGTTAACAAAGACTTTCTTAGATGGTTTCTTTAATTTGGTTCCTCCTTGGAATGACATCTCTTCTCGAGCTGGGTCCTTAATGATAACCTGCCTGCTTCGGCAGTCAATGTAGCATGATTCTTTGAGAGCCAATCCATTCCAAGTATCACATCAAAATCACTCATAGGTATGGGGATCAAATTGGCCTCAAACATCTGGTCATTAAATTCGAGCGCACAATTTCTGAATATGTGATGGGAAACAAGCACCTGATCGCCAGCTGCTTGTACTCTATAAGGTGAATCTAATCGGATTGGATCATGATCGATATTCTTAGCAAACTTCCTTGAGATAAACGAGTGGCTAGCACCACTGTCAAACAACACATTTGCAGGTATGCTACACACTAATATAGTTCCTGAACCATGCACATTTTACTAAGCAATATGATAGACATGCATAAGTGAAATGTATTGAAGGCATAAAACTTTAAATCTTACCAGTCACTACATCAGCAGTCTCCTCGACATCAGCATCTGTCATAGCGTGCACTCTTGCATTTGTACGGGGCCGCTGGTTCTTTTGTTGTTGCTGCTGCTGCGCTCCTTTTTCTGGACAATCTTTAATCATGTGGCCATCTTTGCCGCATCCAAAGCATTTGCCTGTTTTCCACCTGCACTCACCCACATGCCTCTTCTGGCAGTGAGAGCATACCGATATTGCTGGCTGTTGAGATGAGGCCTGATTCTTCTGCTGATTATTTTGGTTTTGCTTGCGGTGCTGATTCTGTCCTGAGATTGTCCTGACGAACTGATCCTCTGAAATTCTTCTTTGCCACTTTCTTATATTTCTCATTCCGGTCCCTTGTCTTTCTCGTTTTTGACCCACGTCATCTCTTCGGATAATATCTCTCTCTATGCGGTAGCATGCATCTAGAAGTGCTCCAAAATTGGTAGGATTTGCATTTACCAACCACGTCCTAATCCTCGGATTCAGACCTCTTTCAAACTTTAGCATTTTGTTCTTCGTCATTCATGTACGGCTGAAACCTCCCAAGTGCAATGAACTTATTTGCGTACTCCGCTACTGTCATGCCCGGCTCCTGCTTCAAAGATTCAAATTCATGTCTCTTTTGTAATTTGACAGATGGGGAATATAGAACTTATGGAATTCTTGTAAAAATCTCTCCCAGGCAATCGGTCTGGGCAAAGGCTGCAGATTTGTCTTCCACCATTGATTGGCCTCACTGATCAAGAAAGGTCGATGGCCTGAGCTTTCATCTCCTCTGGGGCTTGAATTAGCTCAAAACAGTTTTCAACTTCATCTAGCCACTTTTCTGCGATATCTGGGTCTGGCTTTCCTTCAAACGGTGGTACGTTAGCCCTCTTGAGCTTCTCAAAATAGTACTGGGCATCCCTTACTGGCTGATGTGGCTGCGGTGGAGCATTCTGATGAATTAGGCCCTGCCCTATCTGAGTAACAACTTGGCAGAAGGCCTGGAAAGCATTCATGTCTGGGATGACCGGAGGAACAGTGCCTGTGGAGCTGGTGGTGGAGGATTCTGGTCCGATGGTGGCGGCGGCCTGTGCTGGTGGCGGTGAATGGGCTCCTGAGCAGCTGGTTGCTCTCGGAGGTCTGCCCGTGGCTCACCATCTGCACTTGTGGGTTTAGCATCTATTTAGAATATCGGAAAATCAATTGAATTTGACTAAGGACCAAAATCGAAAACTTTTAAGTAGGGAAGAAAAGGGCATCTTATGTCATAGACTTAGCTTTCATAGTTTAGGATTAGTTATTACATCCTAAACCCGGTCTAAGTGTCCTAGTCTAAGGCCATCACTCATCTAAGATCATGACTTAGGTCTAAGATCAAACTTAGATTGCTAAGATCATAACTTAGTCCTACGTTCTGCCCGAAATCTAGAGCCTGGGCTCTGATACCACTGTAGCGTCCCCACCCGGGCCTCGTCCGGATACGGTGCACCCGCCGTACTTCACTAAGGAAGTACAAAGCGTCTGCATAACATGCGAAAATCCATAACATAAGCCATGGACTCACATGCTAACATTTAACATGGTAGTAAAATTTAGGCAGAATTAAAACTTTTCAAATTAAACATGCATTACGAAATAACTAAGTCCCCAATAGCAGTCTCACAAAACGTCATAGTCAAATTCCACGAGTTCAAACATAGTCATAATACAAACATCTCAGCAGCACAAAAGTCCTTAGCTTAGCTCCCTTCATATCTCCTCGCCTATGGATATGGTACCCTCGGCTCATCTTCGATCCATTCTATCTTGGCATTATCTGGGGGAAAAATAAGTGTGAGTGATAAAAATCACCCAGCAAGAATACAATAAACGACCATGAAATACATAAAGAATTATAACATGAATGTAGTAACGTGAAAACTTTAAGTAATAACTCATACCTATCTTAAGTTCTGAAGTCAACTGACGGTATAGCCTAAGCATAATTCTAGATACTGCTAACCACTATTAGCGTATTAAGTCCTTAATGTATCATACAACATGTTAGCGTGATCATGAGTTATGCAATATGCAATGCATGATGTCATGTCATGTCAAAACATCATTTTGGTCCATAAATAACGTGTCATAAAAACAGTGTCAGATCAATCAACCCCGGATCTGAGCGGGTCCAGAACAGATATCAGATCAATTAACCCCGGATCTGAACGGGTCCAGAACAGATATCAGATCAATTAACCCCGGATCTGAATGGGTCCAAAAGACATCAGATCAATTAACCCCGATCTGAACGGGTCAAAACATATCATGTCAACAAACCAATTAACCCCGGGTCTAGAGTCGGGTTAGTCGCATGCTTGGCCGGCAAAGGAATCATGAGGCTTTTTAAAACATGGGACCGTAAAAATCATGCATAACAAAAACATAGTCGCTTTTAAACCTTGCTTGCATAAGTAAAATCCATAAAATCGGTTTCATGATCATGCATGATACATGCAGTGATATGTAATGCAAGTCATGGCGTGAAATAACATATTAACCTGCATGGTTCGGACTTAGGGAATCCCTAAATTCCTATGTCATACTCATAAGCGGATAAATTAACTCCATTTAATGTATTTCCTTGTTCAGCCTAAATTTCAGCTTTAGTACATCAACTTTGCGTCCGTGATTACCCTCCAAAACGTTAGGATTAACCTAACTAACTTTTGTGACTTATTCCTATGTGTCTCGAGGATTTGTCATAAAATTTTCAGATTAAATTGATAACCATAAGGGCTCATTTAATTACTTTTCTGAAACGGTTTAAGTGCTGAAACTGATCTGACCCATTTTACTAAAAACTTAATTGCGGCGAATCCATAATTCGTTTTCTAGACATTCCAACTCGCCCAAGTCATAAACATGTGGAACTAGTATCCTACCGAAATTTAGCCCATTTTCATATCTCTAAGTCACCTTTCTGAGGCCTGGAAAGTCGTTACTAAATTTCAGGTTGGTTCCAGTAATTTCAGTTGAGCAGTTTTACCAAATAATTTATTAAGTATAATGCAGAACTTATTTTACTAAGATTCCAGCTGTCGTATCTACTACACTCATAGAATTATTATCATGCCAAAATCAGCTTTATTGGTCATCTACAAGGTCTCTTTTGAAGTCTGTCAAGAGAGGTTACAATTCTGTTCTATTCTCGTTTTTCAAGTCTGACCAGTCTTACCAAATATTTTATTAAACATTAACCATAGCTCATTTTACCAAAATTCCAGCTGGCATCTCTACTGCACTCATGGGGCTAGGTTTTTGCCAAAAATCAGATTTATTGAAGGTCCAAAAGGTTCTCTTTTAATTCGTTGAAGTCAGTGGTCAATTCTGCCCAGCTCCAGAATTTTCTAGTGGAGCAGTTTTAACCGCGTAATTGCTTAAAAATAATCCTTAGCTTATTTTAACAAAATTCCAACTCTCACTTGTGCTACATTCATAAAAATAACTTTGTGCCAAAAATTAGCTTTATTGAAGGTATGCAAGGTTAGTTCTCAGGTCGTTGAATACGTCACTCCATTCTACCCTGCTCCAGTAGTTTGCTTATTTTGTCATCTATTCAAGTCAAATGTCCATCATTCATCTTGTTCTTATGAGACATATTATTGGCTACCACTTACACTCCATTGTAACTTAAATATCCAGGTTGCATGCTTACAATAAAATCATCTTTTCATCATACTAAACAGTTTGTAGATAGTAATAAGGCAAGTGTCATTTATGCACCAAAATAAGTGTTCCTCATTAAAGACACTACTCACCTTCTCTTCCCTCCTTAGGACCGAAACCTAGACGGTACCTTAACCTCATTTTGTAACATATATTCAAGCATGCAATCACATCCAAGAGTCATCTTATTCTAATCTTACAAACAACCTCATAACACTCCTATCTTTCACATGCATGCTTTTCTTAGACCTTTCAAGTTTCAAGCAAGAATCAATCTTGCCTAGACTCACTTAGTTGCACCTTAAATCCTCTCAAAATAGCCTTGAATCTTAATGCATGAAATAAAAGATTCCATCTTTGAGAGTAAGTCACATGCAATGCATTGTTCTTAAGAAATCTCTAAGATATAATCTCAAACTTAGGATATTCAACTAAAGATCAAACCTTAAGAACCTCTAGTCATTCAAGTCACTAACTCTTTAAGTAAATCATGAGAGATCATTGTATACTTGCCTCCTCAAGCTAAAGCTCTTGTCTTTGCTTGGTTATGGAGTGAGTTGAGTTGAAACCTTCATCCTCCTTGACTCGTGAGCACACGGTTTTTGGAAGGAAATGAGGGAGAATGTTAGTCATCATTCTTTGACGAAAATAGAACTATTTTGAGTCTAGATTTTTCTTACCAAAGTGGGACATTGAATGGACCTTCAAGTATCACAAGATGCACCACCTAAAAGAGTTGAAGTCTTAGCACCTAGTGACCATGAAGGTCACGGTTTGAGGTAGGAAGAAGAAATCCAGGTGAGCTTCATAATTTGTCATGAAAATTCACTTAAGGAACTTGAAAAGAGGCTTACCTAAACACTTCTTGAGCTTGAAGATGAGAGTGAAGTTGAATCTCCTAGCCTCAAGGGATGAAGAAACCGTATGTGGGATAAGAGAGGGTGATGGAGAATTTGTCTAAGTGTTGGTTGATTGTTTGAGAGGAATTTTCAAGAATGGAATGAAATGTAGTGGGTTGTGATATTTAGAAGGAATCTAGAGGGGCATGGGAGGGGAATTTCGGCAGCTTGGTCAAAAAAGGGGAGGGGAATAAGTCTTGTGAAAAGTTGAGAAAAGAGGTGTTGGGTTTGTAGTATGTAAGACTTGTTCTTGCATGCCTTGATTTCTTTATTCTTTCTTTTGCATGCATCCTTTCTTTATTAATTTAGTTTTTGCATGCTTGCTTATTTTAATCTTAATTGTAATTTAGTTATTTATTTGTGGTGGATTCTAGAAGCCTTGAGAGGCTTGGCCGAAATTTTAGGGGGTCTTGGGGCAATTTTGATTTTTTTTCTTGTATTTTTCTTTAATTCTTGTGTTATATTGTTTTCTTTAATTTATTGTATTCCAAGATTAGCATATGTATGTATATATAATAGGATGTACAACGTGCAAGTCTCCTAAATATATTTGGTGTACATGTATCCGCATATATACATATGTAACCATGCCTATATGTACATTATGTATATATACATATACATCATATACGCACATACCTACACATTTGTGGGTATTGTTCATATAACTCTATATTTCATGTATCACTTTCTTGAAGTCCCCTTATTTAATTATTTAGTATCATCTCAATAGTATTTACATAAAGAGGCTTAAGTTAGCTTAAGTAACACGCGCTTAAAGAAATTATCGCTTTCATTCCGTCACTTATTCATAGTTCCAAGTACATGTCGTTGGGGTACAACACACCACATGTCTACTACATTGCACCATCATATACATTCTTGCCATTTGCTAGACCGAGAAGGATCACCCAAGTATGGGTATCGAAAGGTACTTTTACTAAGAGGTGAATAATTAACTCGTAAGGACCCAAAATTAAAAGGGTACCTAAATCACTTGTGTACATTACAGGGAACCCACATTTTAAAAACAAATCTATCAAGTTGTTCCTTGACAGTGGTTGCTCGAGGCACATGACGGATGACCCGAGCTTGTTCACTAAATTGAAGAAGGTCACAAAAGGTGGATCCATGACCTTTGGAGACAACAATGAAGGCAAGATCATCGGAAAAGGTACAATTGGAAACCCAAGCACCCTTCGAATCTCCAACGTCTTTTTGGTAAGCAATTTATCCTATAATCTTCTTAGCATTTCACAATTTATTGACAATGGTTTTGATGTGTGTTTTACTCATCCTTATTGCAATATCATAAATAAAAATGGAGAAACAGTCTTAAAAGAAAAACGGGAAGGAAACATTTTTACGCTTTCCATAGATGATATGTTAGACGTTAAGGTTAAGTGTTTCATGTCAAATGAACCTAATGTAAATTTGAGGCATATACGTTTAGGACACATTGACATTTCTACACTTGAAAAACTCCAACGAAAGAACCTAATACGAGGATTGCCTATACTTGATTTAGACAACTTTCAGTTGTGTGAATCTTGCATAAAAGACAAACAAGCACGCGAGTCACTAAAACCTAAAAATGAAATAAGCACGACTAGAGTTTTAGAATTATTACACATTGATTTGTTTGGTCCTAGTCGCACTACGAGTCTTAGTGGACGTCACTATGCTTGTGTGATTGTTGATGATTTCTCTCGTTATACTTGGACTTTGTTTCTTGCACATAGGGATGATAGTGCCATTGAGATTGCGAAACTAATAAAACAACTTAAAAATCAATATGGTATCAATGTGAAAAGGATAAGAAGTGATAGAGGCGGTGAATTTAAAAACAAGGACATGATTTCATTTTGCGAAGAAAAAGTAATTAAACACGAGTTTTCGCCACCTAGAACTCCACAATTAAATGGAGTAGTAGAAAAAAGAATAGGACATTAAAAGAAATTGCTAGAACCATGTTGTGTGAGAATAATTGCCTAGATTTTTGTGGGCGGAAGCCGAAAATTGTGCATGCTACATTGTTAATCGTTTGTCTATTCGAAAGAAAATAAATAAGACGCCTTATGAGATATTATATGATCGCATGCCTAAAATTGATTACATTCGTGTGTTTGGATGCAAATGCTTTATTTTAAATACGAAAGATAATTTAGATAAGTTTGAATCTAAATCAATTGAATGCATCTTTGTTGGATATTCTGTGAATTCAAAAGCATATAGATGTTATGATCCCATCACTAGACAAATTCTAGAATCCATCCATGTGAAGTTTAATGAATTTGGTGAGATTGATAAAGATAAAGAATATGATGATGATTTTGAATTGAAACTCGTGTTGAATGATGATGATGGCACGCATGATATGCATGATACACTAGAAATGCATGATCACTTAGAAATGCATGAGAACATAGAAACTAATCAACCAAGATGGCATAGAGATCACCCACATGATCTCATTATAGGCGATATCACTCACGGTGTGCGACCACCTAGAAGAATAAATCCGGATGAAATAAACTAATTTCATGCCATGATTTCCGAAATTGAACCTAAAAATGTGCATAATGTTTGAGTGATTCTTCTTGGATTGATATTATGCATGATGAACTTAATCAATTTGTTAGAAATGACGTATGGGATTTGGTGCCACGACCACAAGATAAGACTATAATAGGCATAAAGTGGGTGTTTAGAAATAAATAAATGAAGAAGGAAAAGTTGTTAGAAATAAAGCTAGACTTGTAGCACAAGGATATAATCAAGAAGAAGGAATTGATTATGATGAGACATTTGCACCCGTAGCACTCTTTGAAGCCATATGACTTTTACTTGCTATTGCTTGCATGAAAGATTTTAAACTTTATCAAATGGACGTGGAAAGTGCATTCTTAAATGGATTTATACAAGAAGAGGTATACGTGAAACAACCACCCGGTTTTGAAGATTTGAAACATCCTGATCACGTGTACAAACTAAAGAAGGCACTATACGGTCTAAAGCGAGCACCGAGAGCATGTTATGATCGTTTTGGTACTTTCCTTTTAGAAAATGGTGTTAAAAAGGTACTATAGATAGCACTCTATTTTTAAAACAAGATAAATTGGATTTACTCATTATTCAAATTTATGTTGATGACATCATTTTCGGCTCCACTTCACATAAACTTGTTGAAGATTTCGAAATTTTCATGAAATCGGAATTTGAAATGTCTATGGTTGTTGAACTAAATTACTTTCTTGGCTTGCAGATTAAACAAACGGGTAAAGGAATACATATAAACCAAGTTAAGTATATAAATGATATGATTAAAAAGTTCAATTTTGAAAATTTAAAACCATCTCCCACCTCTATGAGTGTCATAACTAAATTAGATAAAGATGAACAAGGTAAGGATTTTGATAATGCCTTATATAGATCTATGATTGGCTCTTTACTATATCTTACTACTAGTAGGCCTGATATCATGTTCAGTGTATGTATGTGTGCAGTTTTCAAAGTCAACCTAAGGTGTCTCACTATAATGTCGTGAAAAGAATATTCCGATATATTAAGCACACACCCACCTTAGGCATTTGGTATGATAAGGACTGCGAATTTAACTTACATGCCTATACTGACGCAGATTATGGTGGATTTAAAATAGATAGAAAAAGCACGAGTGACACTTGCCAATTTATAAGAAATTCACTTATTTCATGGTTTTCTAAAAAGCAAGCCGGCATCGCCCTATCCACCACTGAAGCTGAATACATGGCACTTAGTCTTTGTTGCACACAATTGCTATGGCTAAAACAATAACTCTCTGATTTTGGTATCACAGTACAACGTATTCTTATATATTGTGATAGTATGCGTGCCATCAACTTATCTAAGAACCCCGTACTACACTCTAAGGCCAAGCATAGAAGTACGTTATCATTTTCTTCATGATCACGTAAGTAATGGTGCGTTGTCATAGATCACGTACGCATAGAGGCACAAGTAGCGGATATTTTTACTAAGGCATTAAATCAAGCCACGTACGAAAATATTCGTTATAAATTAGGCATGTATTCTGCTGATTTGATTTGATTGTCTTTCCATATTTACATGCATTTTTGATTGACTTTTCAAAAGGGGAGAGAGAAACTGATTGCATAAATCAATGGGGAGCGAATTTGAGATTTGAAATTCAAAATTTGAATTTATGCACAATTGGAGGGGGATGTAGAGAAAAAGGAGTTTGAGTGATTTCAAAATATATGATTTAAACGTGCATGACATATTGCATAAAAACGTGCATGATATATTGCATAAAACTTGTCTTATATAGTTCATATATAACGTTGTCGTACTAACGAGCCTTGAAGCTTTAAAGCTTACATCAAATGGCTAACATTTGTTGTGCTTGAACTATTTTCAGGTGCCACCATTAATGACTAAACTAGTTCATTAAGTGAAGTACTTAGTTAATTAAACTAAGTAGTTCATTAAAGGAAGCAATATTTGGAAAAGGCACAAAGACAACGAGTTAAACAAAGGAAGTTCCCCTCTCCTCTCCACACTTATTACATAACATATATATATATATATATATATATATATATATATATTCAGATTTTTGAAAAAGGCACATACACATTTATTCCAACGTACTACCAACACGTTATATAGTTTACGTACGTACGTTAACTTCACACAACCATACTTAACTCACATTTATGAGTATATTCAGGTCTTATATTATATGATATAAGTTATGGTGATGACAAATTAAATACGACACGTTAAAAGGTTCTAAACCGAAAATTGTCGTATCGGGCGAATACCAAAACTTCGCCAACGTGTCACGTACTTTCCATAAATAGATGGCCAGCCCCTACACTTAGCCATAAATTTCATGGATTACATGGTATGTGCAGCCATAAAATCATTTTATGTTGGCACACACAAATCACCCCACATTAGGCCATTAAGGCCTTATGGAGATTCCAATTTCAATTTTGTCACATGTCTAGGCTCCACTTTAATCAGCCTTATGAGCTGAATATTAAAGTTTAATTTATGTATATTATGTGTGACATAATATATATAACATGTGCAAAAATTTGGAATTTAATTCGAGAAAAATCGGGTAATCGATAAACATTGAAAATTCGGTTTTCTACGTACACGACACATGGAACGTTTTTGGCACATCATACAACATGTATCTAGACACTTTTTACATATTTTATACATCTCAAAGCGTTCTAGAAAATTCATTTAAGGGCTGATTGGAATATACCTTGTGTGTATTATTAAATGTGCACTATTTTACAAAGTTTGCAAAAATAAAATTCAGCACATGCCCAAGTCATTAGCACGCCTATAATAGCCATGTTGGAGCATATGTGGAGCCTTGTTGGCATATTGATTGGTCAAGAATGAAGTATACAATGTTGATGACATAAAGGAAAGAGCTACACAACGTAATGTTTCAAATTTTGTCACAATTGTGACACATGCTGAAATTTCGGCATGTGTGGATGAATGTTGGCCGATTTTTAGGCCACATTGTTGTCTAATTTTTATTCCATAAAAGATGAGAATATTGCATACTAAATGGTGATTGAATTATCCTTTGATTTATTGGATTAAATCAATGCAAAATAGGAAATATTTTGAACAAAAGGTGAATGTTACACATGGTGAAATTTCAGCATGTGCAAGTTGTGCATGGCCGATTTTTCTAGTGATTAATGTGGCAATTTGTTTTTCAAATTAGTTGGGATTCATTGTGAGATATTTGGCAAAGTTTTTATGATGATTTTGGCACATATTTTAAGTGCTATTCTCCGATTTATATAGTCATCAAGTGATGACAACATCCAACCAATCAATGAGTGCCAAGTAAGCAAGAGCTTAATGATCATCCAATGAGAAATGCCAAGTAAGCAAAGACATGTCACAATGATGCCATATACTCTTCCAAGGACTTAGAAGATAATTTTCAAGAAGAAAAGAAGAGCATAGGGGGGCGGCCATAATGATAAAAAGAAAGGAAGAAGAGCAAAACAAAATCAAGAACAAGCCTTGCAAATTTTGAAGCATCAAAAATGTCTAGCCTTCTTCTTCTACACTCTCTTTCTTTCTTCTCTCTAAAAGCCTATTTTACTTACATTTATATACTTGAATAGTCTTCATCTAGACCACCACATATTCTTTTCATTTTTGTAAAAGATTGATCAAGGTGTGATCATTCTTGCACTTGCGAGGTGGTGGTGTTCGTGACAATTGTATACTCATACAAGGTTTGTAAAGTGTTGGTTGGTGTGTAACTCCATCAACCCTGTGGTAGGGTGTTTTTGTGCTGTGTGATTAGTGTGAACCAAGGAAGGTGTCCTCGAAGACTGGAGTAGGTTGTTTATAACTGAACCAGTATAAAGTTCTTGGCGTCATTTACTTTCAACACTTACTTTCAGTTTCAGCACTGTTTATCGTTTTTGATCATGTTCGTAAAAATAGTAAACGAATTTCAAAAATTATGAAACTTTCCAAAATCATAGTCACACGTCTTAAGGTTAATTTGGCACAAGTTTCAACCCTTTTGGATAAGTATAAGTCATCCAAACATCTAAAGTTCTGGGACTAGTGCAGTCTGATCCTCAGGTTTACAAAGGTTGAGACTTTGATCGTATTTGACTAACTTCCCAAAAGTATTTTTCAAAACTGTTTCAACACATTTAAATAAACTTATAAGGGGTTAATATTTAAATTTTCATAGCATTTGGAGTTACGTACAAATAGAAATTAATTTTTCAAATCCGTTTACAGTTTCTGCAGATTTGCGTAATCTGACCACCAACAAATTTTTATGAGGTTAGAGGTTGAATTTAAATCTGAAATTTTTAGGAGATACTCATAACATCTGAGGATAAGTACTCTCCAAATTTTAGAATTTTTGAAGACCTAAAACCTAGTTTTCAAAACGTTTTAACACTAGTCCTGAAAACAGAAACTGTTTTCAGAAGTTGGGTTTTAAGTTTAAAACTATTTTAAAATCCATATTTTTCGCACCCGCTATTCAACCCCCCTTCTAGTGGTGCCTTGTAGATCCTACAGGGGTGACAAGAATTAAATCATGTATGTTGGTTATTTTGTAAATCATCAAAAGGGCGAGATTTTAGAGAAAAGGGGGTTTGAGTGATTACAAAATGCATGATTTAAATAACCGTGTATTAAAGAAATGCTTGACATATTTCATGACATGACACGTTGTTGCATAAAACTTACCATATATAGTTCATATATAATGTTGTCGTACTAACGAGCCATGAAGCTTTAAAGCATAACATCAATGGCAAGCATTTGTTGTGTTTGAATATTTTCAGGTGCTATCATTAATGAACTAAACTAGTTCATTAAGTGAAGTACTTAGTTAATTAAACTAATAGTTCATTAAAAGAAGCTATATTTAGAAAAGGCACAAGGCAACAAGTTGAAGAAAGGAAAGTTTCTCCACCCTCCTACACGCCATTTTCAACATATATATATATTCAGATTTTTTTTGAAAAAGACACATACACATATATTCCAACGTACTACCGATACGTTATATATTTTGCGAACATACGTTAACGTCACACCACTATATTTGACTCATATTTATGAGTATATTCAGGTCTTATATCATATGATATAAGTCATGGTGATGACAAATTTATTACGACACGTTAAAAGGTTCTAAACCAAAAATTGTCGTATCGGGCAAATAACGAAACTTCGCCAATGTGTCACGTACTTGCCATATATAGATGGCCATCCCCTACACTTAAAAAATGGCCACAAATTTCGTGGCTTACATGGTATGTGCAGCCATAAAATCATTTTATGTTGGCACATACAAATCACCCATAGTTAAGGTCAAATTGTGGAGATTCCAAAATTCAATTTTGTCACATGTTGTGCGCCACTTTAGATCAGCCTGAGTGTTGAATATTAAAGTTTAATTTATGTATTATGTGTAACATAATATATATAACATGTGCAAAAGTTGGAATTTAATTACAGAAAAATCGGGTAATCGATAAACATCGAAAATTCGGTTTTCTACGTACACGACACATGGAACATTTTTGGCATTGCATATAACATGTATCTAGACACCCTTTTATATACTTCATACATTATAAAGTGTTCTAGAAAAATCATTAGGGGCTGATTGGAATATACCATGTGTGTATAATTATATGTGCACTATTTTACAAAGTTTGCAAAATAAAATTCAGCACATGTACAACTATCATACACGCCTAGCTCAGCCTTATTGGAGTATATGTGGATCTTTGTTGGCATCTTTATTGG
This sequence comes from Eustoma russellianum, assembly GCA_036186865.1. Taxonomy (NCBI): domain Eukaryota; kingdom Viridiplantae; phylum Streptophyta; class Magnoliopsida; order Gentianales; family Gentianaceae; genus Eustoma; species Eustoma russellianum. The sequence goes on from AP025047.1 coordinate 19,774,965, forward strand.
CCAAGAATAAAGCATGCAATGTTGGTGACATAAAGAAAGGAACTACAAAAGGTAATTTCAAACTTTGTCACATTTGTGACACATGCTGAAAATTCAGCATGTTTGTCTTTAGCTGGCCGATTTTTGCACTAAATAATGACATATTTACTATCTTGAATTATATGGATTAATTGAGAGATAGTATGCAAATGTTTTGAATATATTATGGAATAAATAAAGTGATATTTTTGAATATCACACATGCTGAAAATTTCAGCATGTGTGGTAATGTATGTTGGTCGAATTCATGGTCCTATTGGTGATTAATTTTTATTCCAAAATTGATAAGAATGTTATGCACTAAATGATGATTGATTTCTTCTTTATTTTCAAGGAATAAATCAAATAAAACTTGGCAACATTTTGAATAAAATACAAATGTTACACATGCTGAATTTCAGCATGTGGAGGAAGTTAATGGCCGAATTCATCATGGCAAGTTGGAGAAATTTGTCTTGCTAATTATGTGGGATGATTATATGCTTTATGGAAATAATTTTATGGATAATTGGCACGTGCTTTTTAAGGTTTATTTTTAGATTTGTCTAGTCATCAAATGATGACAACTTCCATCCAATCAATGAGTGCCAAGTAAGCAAGAGCTTAATGATCATCCAATGAGGAGTTGCCAAGTAAGCAAGGACATGTCACAAGGATGCAATACACTCTTCCAAGGACTTAGAAGATAATTTTCAAGAGGAAGAAAATGCTAGAGGGGGTGGCCATATGGTGATAAAAAGAAAGAAGAGAGCAAACAAAATACAAGAACAAGTCTTGCAAATTGAAGATCAAAAACGTTGCATCCTCTCTTCTTCTACACCTTCTTTCTTTCTTCTCGCTAAAATCCTATTGTACTCATATTCATACATTTGAATAGGCTTCATATAGACCACCACATACTCTCTTTATTGTTGTAAAAGATTGATCAAGGTGTGATCAATCTTGCACTTGCTAGGTGGTGGTGTTCGTGATCATTGTATTCACATACAAGGTTTGTAAAGGGTTGGAGTTGGTGTGTAACTCCATCAACCCTGTGGTAAGGTGTTATTTTTGTTTTGTGATTAGTGCTAACCGAGGAAGGTGTCCTCAAAAACTGGAGTAGGTTGTTTTAACCGAACCAGTATAAAATTCCTGGTGTTATTTACTTTCAGCACTTACTTTCAGTTTCAACACTGTGCATCGTTTTTATTCACGTTCTTAAAAATAGTAAACGAATTTTAAAAATCAAGAAACTTTCCAGAATCATAGTCACACGTCTTAAGGTTAATTTGGCGTAAGTTTCAACCCTTTTGGAAAAGTATAAGTCATTCAAACATCAAAAGTTCTGAGACTAGTGCAGTCTGATTTTCAGGCTTACAAAGGTTGAGACTTTGAACATATTTGACTAACTTCCCAAAGCATTTTTCAAAACGGTTACAACCCTATTAAATACATATAATAAAGGGTTAGTCATTAAAGTTTCAGAGCATTTGGATCTACGGATAAATAGGAATTAATTTTTCAAATCAGACTACAGTTTCTGGCAGATTTGCGCAATCTGACCACCAACGATTTGTTAAGCGCTTAGAGGTTGAATTTTAATCTGAAATTTTTAGGAGATACTCAGAACATCTGTAACTAAGGTCTCTCCAAATTTCAGAATTTTGGAAGACCTGTAACCTAGTTTTCAAAATGTTTCAAAACAGGTCCTGAAAACAGAAACTGTTTTCAGAAGTTGAGTTTTTGGTTTAAAATAATTTTAAAAACCACATTTTCCGCACCCACTATTCAACCCTTCCTTCTAGTGGTGCCTTGCAGATCCTACAAACTCCACCTTCCCTCAACCCACTCCACTCACTTCACTTTCTCCTCTTCTCCCTCCCCCATCTCAGCCGATAATTCAACAAAGGGGAGAAAATCTTTTCTCTTTCCTCCATTCTACATTCCAACTTTCTCCAAACATCATACCTTCTTCCACCTTCGCCAATTACTTCTCCACTCCTATCTTTCACTTCCATTTCAACTCTTCTAACCGTTTTCCTCTCCCTCTATCCCTCATTTTTGTCATCTTCAAACTCCTCTCACCTTTTACATACACACTCTTTCCTCCTTCACACAACAAACAAGTCTTCCATCTTCATTTCCTTTATTTGGCGTGGTTAACCAAGAAAAAAGAGGATAGATTATTACTCTTCATCCCAGAAATTACTCTCTCTTTTCTCAAGAAATAAAACAAACTCCTCCAACATCCATTTTTATCATATGGCCGAGAGCTACACAAGGAAATACCAAGGTGCAGTTTCTTCTCTTCATCTCATTTCTTCTTCCAAAACACTAGCTACAATATCCTTCCTGCTTAGAACATGAAACCATGGGCTATAAAGAGTAAAGGAACAAAAGAAATCAAGGTAAGGACACCACCTAAGTAAGTTATTTTTCTTCTATTTATCTACCTTTATAAGTTTCTCATTAACTCCCCATTTTTTGGTGACAAAACGTGGCGTATAAGGGAGGAAGGAGAAGTACTTTTCTTTATACCAAGTGAAGAATCTTCACTTTAAGTTGGTGAATAAGTGAGAAAGGCAAGTGATCTTTCTAGATCCATCATGGATATTCCAAGATCGATGTGTATCTTTTTATACTGAGTTGGATAATCCCTGATATATGTTCAAGGTTTTTGTATCAAGAGTATGCAAATATTATGTTCTTAAGTGAAGAAAATACGATGGTGTATATATCTATGTGTACACGCGGCCAAAGGTGTGATAGTGAACCTATATGTATAAAAAAATGAAATGGACACATATATAAAATATAGGTACGAGTTTGATGAAAATATAATGGTGTATATATCCATATATACACACGGCCAAATGGTCGAAAATGAACTTATGTGTATAAATAATATGAAACAGATACATATATATAATATATGTACAAGATAAATAAAGAAAGAGAAAATGTATGATTTATTAAGAAAAGTGTACCAAGAAGACATTTTTATGTGTCTGTGCATAAGTTTTCATGATGATCATCACTTATAGGTATTTCATGATTTTGAAGTATTTATTGATGATCTGCATGATTTATTTATATATATGTACATTTCGGCCAAATGGGGTTTTCATAACCAATTTGCTTCATTTCATGATTTCCATCACTTTGTATGATTATATATGTTATGATGTTAATGAAATAATTATGTTGATGGAAACTCGTATATATAGTTGGAATAAATATTAATATATGTAGAAGTAAAAAGGGGACAAAGAAGAATTTAAAAGGTATATATACATACACATATATTTTGGCCAACTAATAAAAAGGGGAGAAAGAATAAATATTTTTATATGTTATTATTATGAAAAATGTCACAAAAAACATGGTCATAATATAAAGATATAAAATAAAGAAAGATATTGTATAAAAATAAAAAATAACATATATATGTATGTATTCGGCCACTTGGCTAATTTGATACGCATATTTATATCTAAATGTAGATACACGCTATATATATTTAAAAGGTGAAATAAATAAGTCAAATATAGAATAAAGAAATGTGATATATGAAAAAGAGAATGAGTGTGTAATATATATAATTTTGTTTTTGGAAACGAGATTTTTATTATGAAAACCCTCACTTATGGCGGAGGAAAACCATATTACATCAAAAGTAGCAAGGAAAAAAATAGCAGTAAATGATTATCAACATCCAGTCTACATATGATATGCCGCATTAAAACCTTGCCAAGTAAAACCACCCTTGTGGATAAAACCTTGGCGAAGGAAAAAGCGTACATATTTATATAGATGGACTGTTGATAGGCGCTATAATGTAATGAAGAACAAAAGGGAATCCGAATATTACACAAACGTAATAAAATAAAATGCCATATGCACAGCCGCACATGATGGGTTGCTCGTATCCAATCGGTATGGCTGTTTGTGTCAAAGAAATGGAGCGCGATGTCTGTTTCCTTCCATGTATTCCAAGAAACAAGAGAGCAGCTGGCGCATGAGATGTATGTAGTAGAATTTTGGTCCATGCCCTCGTCCACGCACAAAAAAATTTAGGACTGAGTAAAACAGAAGTCCAAGACATAATGAAACATGAGAAGTTAGCTGGGTATAATCAAACCTGATCTGCCGACACAACCCAATGTGCCGACAGAGATATCGGGTACATGCCAATCCATATGGAAGACCTGTAATAATAGAGAACAGGTGTGTGAGTCCATGATGTCGGATGTAGATTATGATGAGGAAAGCCATGAGCATAATGTAGAGGCCTCGCATCCGCGATGAAAGACCACAATTGTGATGTTGCCGGCCATACACATATCAGGGAATCAAACAGCGGCGTTAGCAGGTAAAATATAACATACTGGAACCAACATAATGAAAGAAAAGTAAGCGTACCAAGTCTGCCTGTACTTATTGAAGTACAGGCAGGTAAAGCTCGACGTAGCCAATCCTTGTGGAAGACTTTAGCTATGCGAGTGCGGTGCCGTCGCACCAATTGGATGTTGCAGTTACGGTGGCGGCCATTTATCATGGGAACAAAGACAGCATTAAATATGATGAGGATAGAAATATGCAGCAGTGAATCAAATGAATGCAATGCGTACCGTGCCTGCCCGTACCTCTTGATCACGCAATATTGCCCCACCCCAGACATAGTGGCGGCCAACTGCTGCATCAACATTTAACTTGAGTCTACCTGAAGGAGGAGTTTGCCACCGAATAACGCAGAGACACGGAGGCGAATCCAGGGATCCAGGAGAGAGAAAGCGTTGGACTCGCTGCAAGTTTGGACCCCTGGATCTTTAGTATCCACATGTGAATATCAAAAGTATGGAATTACGCCCCGCAGTTGAAAAGGTTGTAGTGTCCCCATATACTAACTGGGCATACTGACGCCAAATGTTTGAAACTACAATTGATGGAATGACTATCTTAAGACTCCAATTAGGGATGAAAAATTTGAGCGATACCACCAAGCTAATAAATATTGCCGCAGAGATAGAGACGTCGGAGTTATGCCATGCAGCTCCGCAGCAAAAAAACTCCAATAAATATCGAATGCGAGTACAGTAAATGAATACATGATCCACTGTGGCTGAGTGTTCCCTGCAAAAAGGACATTGTGTAGGACGTGCCACCAAATACAGTCCTATGTAGTCTTCAAATGGCATGGCCGAATGAAATAAGCGCCACAAAATATTCTTAGGAGGGAGAATGATGTTTGAACCAAATAAATTTTGTCGATAGATGTGTTGGTCACGACAACCTACAGATATCATAGGCCGACTTGAGAGTGAACTCGCCTGTAGTTGTAGATGTCCATGAAAGAAAGGATCCCGTTCCAGTCGTGTGAGAGAGACAAGTGTGGTGAATTCGACATGTGAGTTTCCATACGGCTGAGTCTGGAAGTCGCAGATGATAATCGCCCCGTCGTTCGCATTTCAAATGCATATATTGACTCCATAAGGTATTGTGCCTTTGGTATGTCCACCAAATCCGACATTGATATGCCTGTTGTAAGTCACTGAGGTTATGAAGTCCTAAGCCGCCTTCTTCAACAGGACTAGTGATGTTTTCCATGCCACCCAATGATGCCTATCTCCCCAATAATATGTTGACATCTTCTGTCTGCTAGCTGCAATGACTGACTTGGGCAAGCCGCCTGCCCCAGAAATATGTAACGGAAGTGTCACAATCACGGAGCGTGAAAGAACTAATCGTCCCGCCGAAGAGAGAAGACGAGAATGCCACCCGTGTAATCGGTCATCCACATGTTGTAAGAGGGTCGAACAGTGCGCAGACCGAGTGATACCCTTATGAAGATATGAACCAAGATATCTAAAAGGCAGAGTTGTTGATCGCATGCCTAAGAGATCTTTGAATTTTCGACATTGACGTGAGGTGATATTAGACGATGGTATGAAACTGCTTTTATTAAATTTACCTTTTGTCCTGATGCAGTTTCATATGTAGTGAGAAATGAGGGAACCGTCTGAGGTTGAGCTGCGTACCTCGTAAAAGATAAGCAAGTCATCCGCATAGGCCAAGTGTGAGATGGACATAGGCATTCTCCCCAGGCGAAACGATTGGACGCTTCCCGCTGCAACCAGCGCCTTCAGTCCTTTGAATCCTTCAGATGATAGAATAAACAGTAATGGTGATAAGGGGTCACCCTGCTTGACTCCCCTAAAAGGCCAAAATAGGGTGATGGCTGCCCATTGATTAAGACTGACATCCTCGTTGCACTTAGGTGGTTAATGATTATCCGAATGAAAAAATCTGAAAAACCGAATTTGCACAGTAGTAGTTGAAGATATTCCCAGCTTACCCGGTCGAATGCCTTCATCATATCTAATTTCAAACATAATTGAGGTCCCCCTCTGTCCAACATGTGTACCATTTCGCGGGCCAAAAGCACTTGAGTCGAAATATCATGACCCGGAAGAAAACCTGTTTGTTCCGGCGAAATTAACTGTGGTAGCAGCTGACCCAAACGAGTGGCAATGATACGAGTGCAAACCTTGCTCAGGAAATTTGTAAGACAAATAGGGCGAAAATCTCCAAAAGTCTGTGGCGACTGTGTTTTCGGGATCAGTGTAAGTAACGCACCAGCCATACAGGCGGCTGTGGTACTCCAATGAAAAATTCTTGCACCACTTTTAGAACATCCAAATGTATTATATGCCAGCATGAACGGTAGAAATTTCCATGAAAACCATCTGGCCCGCTGCACTCTGTGGGTCTAAACTCCATACAGCCGCTTTTACCTCTGACTCCAATGGTAACTGTGTAAGCATTAGATTATCTGCGTCAGATACTAGATGTGGAATGTGTGATAATATAGCAGTGATTACTCATGGGCGCATGGGCAAATAATCCTTGTAAAAATCGACTGCTGTCATAATGTCATCCGGCTGTGTCAACAGTGTTCCCTGCGCGTTCTGAGCTGTCGAATGCATAGCTGTGAGCGTTACATTTGACGAGGGAGTGGAAGTATTGGGTATTAGCATCACCTTCTTGTAACCATTTTACCCGCGCATTTTGTTTCCAATATTGTAGTTCATACTTTGAGGCGAGTAGAGATAATGCGCTTTGGCCTGAAAAAAGCCTCACGCGCCCTTCCGGGGGGTTGGCGTCCCAAAGTACTTTCTGCTCTATTCAGATGTTCCTCTGCATCCTTCAGAGTGCTGAAATGTTCCCAATATAATCTTATTTCAGAGTTGAATGTCTTTCTTAAGAGAAATAATTTGTATAGAACCCCGCATGCCGCCTGTAGTTGGATATGATAGCCATGCATGTTTCATATAAGTATGAAAATCGGGGTGGTGAAGCCATAATCTAAAAACCAGAATGAGCGGCGGGTAGACTGAGTACTTAGCAGACATTGTATCAAAAGGGGAGTGTGATCCGATGTAACGCGTGGTAAATGAGAAAGCCGCAGAGTGTCGAACATATCATGCATCAGAGAATTAATAAATAGCCAGTCAAGCCGTCGCCGACACGTCCAAGACCGTGGCCTTCTGCCCAAGTAAAACGTGAACCTTGGTATGGCGGCGACATAGAGACATGCTTCTATACAGTCATTAAAATCCTGTAAGCAGATAAAGAAGGTGTGGAGCGGCCACTGTGATCTTCAAGGGCGCGAAACATATTGAAATCTCCTCCAATCATTCAAGGTAACTGCAACCCCGTGGAGAAATCACATAATGTGCGCCATAATTGTTGACGCTGTGTAGCAGTATGTTTTGCATAGACTAAAGAGAGAACAAAACGTGTGCTGCAGCGAAACTGATGACAAAGTCATGTGGATCACTTGATCTTGATCCTGTGTGGTAAGCAAACGGAACTCATTATCACGCCAGAAAAACCAGATATGTTCCGAGTGTGAAGCATAGCAGTGTGAAAATCCAAGACGCAAACCAAATCTATGTACTTGTGTGGGGGTATGCGGTTTCAATTAAAGCAACTAAATTTAAACGACGTTCTCTAAGCAACTGTTGTAATCGAGGTAATGCGTGTGCATGCCTCGAATGTTTCTATTTAATATATTCATTAAGTACGGCTGAAAACACTTCCCTGAATGATGTGAGACGCACTGCGCGTCAGAATGGTCGATGGCGATAGAGGGGGTAGGTCCTTTCGGTTTCGGTGTTTCCGACGAGGGGACAACCGTACAAATGGCGCCTATTTTGTCTGATCATTCAGTCTGAATATTAATATGTCATCATCCGGCGACGAGTCTAACAGTTGCATGCGACGTGCAACTTCCGCAGGCACAGTAGGAATGTCCTCGGACCTGGGTCTCAGCAGGCAAATCATTATCCGACAAATGACCAATATCTATATGTGTAACATCATCTAGCACTTGGTGATCTGCAGCCTCACAGTAAGTGTCTTGAAACTGGCCTTCCTCCACATCTTCTGGCTCATCACAGGTGGCAGCACCCGACTGTAGGCCATCTCAGCCGGTGGCATTTCAGGCATATAATCTTGAGTGTGGCAGGGAAGATGATGGCGCCGTAGGAAGCGGTGCTGTTGCTTTCTTCTTGACAGGCGTCCATCGTTGTTTCAGCGGACTGAGGCGGGGGTGGCGGTGGAGGCGGTGGAACTGACGACGGCGTTGATAGCTTTGGTTGACAAGACGCTTGGTCGTGCCCAAGACGATGACATGTAGAACAAAATTGGGCAAATCCTCATAGATCACTGACTGCAGTATGAGTCTTTTCTTTGCTTGTAAACATATTTTTTGCAGATCCTGCGAGACATCGACCTCAACACATATTCGTGCCACTGATGGCCTGAGACCGTTCGAGGTCGCGACATCGAGCTTGAGAGGGCAGCCAATCGGTTTCACAATTTCAAAAAAAGCTTCACGGCAGTGCAGAGGATCGGCAAGCCAGGTAGGGCAACCCAGACTGGAACAATGGGTACATCAGCAGAAGGATCAAAATCCACAGTCCACTTGGTTATACGCATATGACATCCTGATATAAGCCATGATCTACAATAAAAACATCTGAGATAATCGGCTTCATGGCAAAAATTTAAAAGAATGTGAGTTTGATCAATGAGAGTTATACGCAAATCCTGATAAAATCCAATTTTTTCAAAAACATCTCTGATCACCTTCAATGGAGGTCCTCCATACCAAAACGTGCCAACCAAGGAATATTTGAATAGCGCGGCTAGAGCATCGATTTCAGAATCGAGAAATGAGATCATAGGAATACCTTTGTGTCGTGATACTGTTTTGGGCGAAATGTTGATTTTTTGTGCGGATGCGTCGCCGGCAACAATATCGGCGAATGATGGTGGCTTCGAAGTTGACATTATTAGAAAGTGGATTACGCTGTAGACCGATCGGAACAATGGCTGGATGAAACAGCATGTAATTGCAGACGGAATGGAGTCGCAAAGAATTGACGACGGTGGAGAGCTGAACAACACAGTCGGCAGCGGCGGCTAGAGCCGCCGGGAGAATCGCCAGAAGCCCTACGCCATCTTATTATTCTAGTTGTATTTGTATACATATAGGCATAATTTCTTATATATATATATATGTATGTATATGTATATATATATATGTACGTATGTATGTATATTTTTTTTTAACGGAAGGATACCTTCCGGTCTTTATTTATGCATCAAAATGTATGTATGTATGTATGTATAAATATATGTATATATATACACAAATATATATATTGACAGAGATGTTTCTAGAGAGATGATCGTATATTATGCTACCTTGATAGAGACATATGTGCTACATGTTACTTATTTACAGTTTGTTATGCACTTTATTTGTAAATGGAGACGCGCTTTATTATGTTCCTTGTTATGATTATCATAACTTTGTTACCCCATGATCCACAAGATGTATCTAGTAGGAGTACTTGATGGAAGATTATGTTTTATGCTCATACTTGCCTTATCATTATTTGCAGAGAATAGGTATTAGTTGCAGGTTTATCAAGGATAATCCAGGTAGATTATCGACATAGATTCAGTAGACTGAGAGAGTACCTTTGGAGGGGTCATTCATTGGATTATCATGCATTCAGAGTAGTGCAGGATATAGTATCAGATGATTTGTACATAATTGTAATGTATAGTAATGCATGTTGATTTTATTTTTGTTTATGTTATGTTGCTTCCGCTTATCGATTTATTATCCATATCGACATGCACATGTATAGTATCGATGCCTTGTACTTCTTATAGAAGTGCATGGCGGGTGCACCAGGCCAAAACCCTAGTTTCAAGCGGGGCGCTACAGGTTGTTTGAATATCAACTATATCAAGGGAAGAACCAAACCTAGAATAATGGATGGAACAAAGTTAAGACTGCGGCCTCAACGTCTTTATGGAATTTCGTAGAGCAGTTTTATTAACGCATCGAACATATGTGCATCAGCCTATTTCTCTTTGAACTTTAGTCAAAATTCTCATTTGATTATATAGAATTTTTTTTAATCATATGATTGCAATATAGTCATCATTTTGATGATTAAAGATAGAATTATCCATTAATTTGTACCCGAATAAAAAACTAGTTGTTGCTGTCATTGTCAAGGCAAAGTAGCCGTTGCCCAAATCTTTATATATATTCCAGCATTGCTGAGAAATTAAAGGTAAGTGATTTTCTTTATTGCGTGTAAATTGAGTGCTCTAAGTTCTGTTTTATCTATATGGTATCAAAGCTAAGGCTCTCTACAAGAGATTGAATTTCAAATTGCTGCTACTTATCTTCTTCTTCATCACTCTTTTAGCTTGATTATCTATTAAAGAAAGAAAAGTGTCGAGTCAGTTGAAAGTGAAGCTCCGTCTCACCCAAGCCCAACTGTTGTTCCTACAAATCCTACAGGAGTCAGCTCTAGTAATAGTGTTGATACTACCACTGTAATGATAACCCATCATAAACTTAATGGAAACAATTACCTGGCGTGGTCCAGAGCTGTCAAAATGTTTATCACATGCAAAGGTAAGGAGGATTGCCTCAAATTTGACTTTAAAGTTCCTAATGAGAGTGATGTGCAATTCAAAACAGGGAATGCTGAAAATTCAATGGTCATGTCATGGCTGATTAGATCAATGGCAACGGATATAAGTGACAATTTCATCTTGTATGACTCAGCTGCTGAAATGTGGAAGGCAGCTCAAGATATGTAATCAAAACTTGACAATATCTCTGAGTTTTATGAGTTGAATCTCTTAGTTTATGACATCGAACAGGGAGACTCCCTTGTCAATGTATATTTTGGGCAGTTAACGAGGATCTAGTAGAATATTGATGTTTATGAGTCACATAAATGGCCTAATTAGGAGGCAACAAGCTGTACAAATCCATCCCTGAAACCAGGAGAATTTCAAATTCCTAGTTGGATTAAGCAAAGAGTTTTATGTTGTGAGGGAAAGAATTCTTGGAACCAAACCTCTTTTCTTAATGAACAATGTATTCTTATAAATCAAGCAAGAAGAGAGCATAATCGAACTTATGATGAGCTCTTCTTCCAATACTGAAGGTACTGCAATGAGTGTCTCTGCACCAAAGAACACTCAAGATCACATTATAGCCAACACTGCAACTAGGAGGTACATGCCTCCTCAACATGATAACAGAAAGAGTGGAGACTTAAAAGCTTTTTGCAAATTGATCAAAAAACCTGGGCATACTGAAGACAGGTGTTTTGCCAAGCATGATAGACCACCAGCCAAGTTCAATGACAAATGGAGAAATCCTAATCCATGGAGGTCTCAAGCAGGTAATGTTGGATATTGGAGAAGAACCACATCCAATACAACCAGTAACTGTGTGACAGAACCTACTAATGTCCCACTAAAAAGTCAACTGGATGAAATTTTCTAGTTTATGAAGCAGCATCAGTCACCAAAGCTGCCTCTTGATGCCAATCAGGAAGCTATTTAGGCTACAATGGCTAGCTATGGTAAGAACTCCAAACTTGTTTTTATATGGATTGTTAATTATGGTGATACTCGTCACATGACATGGAACAAAGAAAAGCTAATTGATTACATGATGTTACCGAATCCTACTAAAGTCAAAGTAGCTAATGGAGCAAGGGTTGGTATACTGGGATATGGAAATGTGGAATTGTCTAAGAATCTTAAGTTGAAAAATGTCCTTAATATACCTGAATTAAGCTTTAGTCTGATCTCTGTCAGTAAACTTGTTGAGGATAACTTCTATGAAATAAAATTCTCACCTTATAAATGTTATTTTTAGGAGATTATCTCCAAGAATATGATTGTTAATGCTAACATGGTCAATGGTCTCTTCCTTCGTTAAGCTGAAGAGTCAAGTCCTCTCAGTTGTCACACTAGTATAGGTTCACGAATAGTTGCTAGTAGGAATACTAAGAGCATTTTGCTATGGCATAAAGAGATTAGGACATACAAACTTCATGTATCTTAAAAGGCTTATGCCTGTCTTTTTGTCAATGTAAATCAATCAGACCTATTTTGTGAAGATTGTCTGTTTGTTAAGAGCTGTAGAACTAATTATCCAAAAAAGAATTCATATCAGCAGTTCTCCTTTTAGTCTAATTCATTCTGACGTATGGGGACCATAACAAATATCCAATATAAATGATTCTAAGTGGTTCATTACCATTGTTGATGACCACACCATGCTTACCTGGTTGTACCTAATGAAGCACAAGTATGAACTATGTGACATCCTTAAGAAATTCATATGCATGGTTCAAACACATTTTGATACCACGGTTAAAACCTTAAGAACTGATAATGGACTGGAATATCTCGAATCATCAGTAAGAGAATATCTTAAAAATACTAGAAGAATCCATCACCAGACTTCCTGTACATATACTCCATAGCAAAATGGAGTTGTAGAAAAAGTTACAAGGGCCATTATGATATCAATGAAGGTGTCAAAGCACTACTGGGTGAGGGTGTGCTAACTGCTACACATCTTATAGACAGGATGCAATCTAATGTGTTAAACTATGTCATTCCTAAGAATTCTATGTCTCAATACTTTCCTCATTCTAATCTTTTATCAGAACTTCCTATGAAAGTGTTTCGATGTGTTGTGTATAGGCACATTCTAGAACAATTTAGGAGCAAGTTAGGTATCAGAGTTGAGAGGTGTATTTTCCTTGGGTATTCTAATACCCAAAAAAGATACAAATGCTTCTCACCCACAACCAAAAAAATGAATGTATCTAAGATGTAGTATTTGATGAATCTAATGCAAGAAAAAGAAATCAATGCTTGGAGCATTGTTGATCTCCCTCGCACAGCTACTGGAAAAGACGGGAGTAGCTCAGGTGAGGAGAAGAATCATCCTTCACCACAGACAGACCAAATTGTGTCTGAATAACATAAATCTAACCCCAAAAGAACTGAGGAATCAAAAAGTGAATAATCGACCTTCAGAGAGATTACTCCAGCAGATGATAGACCAATATCCATTAGGAAAGGAGTTAGAACCTGTGTGAAGAAACTGTATCCCATTGGGAACTATGTATCACACATGTGTCTTCAGTGTAACAGCAAGGTATTTGCCTCCTCTCTTGATAGTTTGCAGGTTCCAAAGACTATTCAAGAAGCCTTAACTAGGCCAGAAGGAAGAAAATTGGGACTAAGGAAATGGTTGCCTTAATCAAGAATGATACATGGGATGTAGTGCCATCCAAGGATGGGATGAAACCAGTAGGATGTAAATGGATCTTCTCCATGAAATACAATTTAGATGGATCTATCAACAGGTACAAGGCAAGGCTGGTTGCCAAGGGATTCACTCAAACCTTTGAAATTGACTATGAACAAAACGTTTGCACCTATGGCAAAACTAAATACAGTAAGAATACTCTTCTTCTCCATTGCTGTCAACATTGACTGGCCCCTTTTCCAATTGGATACTAAGAATGCGTTTCTAATGGGTAACCTTTAAGAAGAGGTTTATATGCATATTCCCCTGGATTTACTTCTGAGGATAATAAGAATTTGGTATGTAAACTTAAAAAGTCCCTTTACGGACTAAAACAGTCACCAATGTCATGGTTTAAACATTTTAACTCTAGTGTATCATCTCTAAGCTTCTTTCAGTGTCTCCGTGATCACACCTTGTTTATTAAGTCTCTAAATACTGATAGCTATGTTATACTCTTTTATATGTTGATGATATTATCCTTACTGGAAATCACTATAAGGGGTTATTGGAAACTAAGAATCTACTATCTGAGCCATTTGAGGTAAAAGACTTAGGACAGATCAGGTACTTTCTATTCATAGAGGCACTTAGATCTTCGGGTGGTATATATATCTCCCAAAGGAAGTATGCGTTAGATTTACTGTATGACACATGGATGATCAACTGTAAGCCAGCTAGTACCCCCTGTTGAGCCCGGATTAAGACCAAAGGAAGCAGGGGACTCAGGCTATACTAACTATGAAGGTATCAGAGGTTAACAGGTAAGTTAATCTATCTTTCCCACACTGGACCAGATGTATTCTATGGATTAAGTTTCATTAGTCAATTTATGCATAATCCTACTGTTGTACATTATAACTATGCCTTGAGAATGCTAAGGTGTTTGAAGTCATCGCCTGGTCAGGGGCTTTTCTTTAAGAGAACTCAAGACAAGGATATCAAAGTTTGTACTGATGCTGATTGGGTTGGATTAAAATCAGACATGAGGTCACATTAGGCTATGCCTCCTATTTATGGTGAAATTTGGTTACATGAAAAAGAAAAAAGCAACATGTTGTGTCCAGAAGCAGCACTGAGGCTGAAATGGGGGCATTATCTCTTGGTGTATGTGATGGTAGGTGGATCAACAGAGTAATGAAGGATTTGAAGATTGAGGTTGAACTGCCTATCCATGTATACTGTTACAACATATCAGCTATTCATAGGACTGAGAATCCAGCACATCATGACATATCCAAACATGTTGAGATTGATAGACACTTCTTGAGAGAAAAGATGGAAGACAAGTCACTGCAACTGCACTACATCATATCAAAAGACCAAACTGCAGATGTTATAATCAAACCTGTGAGTGTTGGAGTGTTCAAAACTTTACTAGACAAGCTAGGTTGTATCACTATCTACAACCCTTTCTTGAGGGAGAGTGTTGGAATTTCAAGCATATCAAGGGAAGAACCAGAGCAAGAATAAAGGGTGGAACAAAGTGAAGACTGTTACCGCAATGTCTTTTAGGCATTTCGTCGACCAGTTTTATTAATGCGTCGAACACCTATACATCAGCCTATTTCTCTTTCATCTTTATCCAAAATTCTCAGTTGATTGTATATAATTGTTTTTTAAATCAAAGGACTACAATATAATCATCATTTTAATGATTAAAGATAGAATTATCCATTAATTTGTACCTGGGTAAAAAACTAGCCATTGCTGTCGTTGTCAAGGCAAAGTAATCGTTGCCTGAATCTTTGTATATATTGCAGCATTGCTGAGAAATGAAAGGTAAGCGATATTTCTTCATTGTGTTGTGTAAGTTAGTCCTCTAAGTACTATTTTATCTACACAGGTGGTATATAGAGCTTAGGTTCTAAATCCACTGCGGAAACATAAAGTAAGCAACGAAATGAACTTAAGAAGTGATCTTAGAATTTAAGAAATGATCATAGCGTAAGAGACGATCTTCGACGAAAGTGATAGCCTTAGACTAAGCAAAATAGCACGGTGTTACACAAACAACCAAATAAACCCTACCCCATTAAATAGAAAGTTATCGCGAAATCCTAATGGTCGTTTCCTGTAGCTATTTAACTTAGTGGGAATGTCTCCGATAAGATGATCTTGAACTTAATAAATGATATGAGCCATAGGGAATGATTTTTAGAAATTAAGTTACAATATTAAATTATCACCCTAATAACAAATTTAGTAACAAATCATAAACTGAGAAATAAGGGATGATTTTATATTAAGATACGATCACATGAAAAAATAGTCACATATCTCTAGGATAACTGTTAGAATTGGAATTACGCATGTTGTCTAAGTTACGATAAGCAATAGAACTATAAGAAATGATTTATAAGAGTTATAACAATTAGGTTTTGGTAAATAAATTGTACAAATGGTACATTTAGGGTTAAGATGATGAATTTAGAAATTTTTAGAGTAGGTCAAAAATATTAGACGCATTAGAGATATAAATTCATAGCGATAGGCGTACGATAATATAATTAAAGATAAGGATAGAATAGAATACGTCATTACATATCAGAGATTTACTATGAATTTTGAGAAACGTTGAATTATCTGGCTAGCATTAGTAGGCATAAATTGAATTCAAGTAAGCATGATTAAATAGTGGTTTATATGAAAATTCAACCGGATTAGGGTTAGCGGTTGAAATAAGTAAGTACGAATGTTAGCATAACGCGCAGAAATATAAGGTTGTAGAATACCCGGATTAATATGAAGTGTATTTTAAAAGGAATCTAAGGGTAATCTTGCCATAAGTCGGTGAATATTAAGTGGAATGATATGTGATTAAGTGATGACGCTAGAGTTTAAGTAGTTAAATTCTTAATGGTAAGATCGATACAACCACTAAGTTTTGAGGACAAAACTTTTTATAAGGTGGGAGAATGTTACGACCCGCATTTTCGGGTCAGTAGAAAAAGGAAATAAGATAATGTCAAATAGAACTCAAGTGTGATGTCGATAAAATTTCGGTGGAATTAAAATTTTGAACCAAGGTTTAATCGGACATCGGTAATATATATCAGGGTTAGAAACGCTCGGAGAAATAACCGAATGATAACGTAACCGATATATCGATATATGACGGAACTAGGTAACAAACATTTTTGAACATATGATAGGGTTTAAATAAATATCTTCGTAATGATTTGAGTAATAGACTAAATTTAATCAAATAGAAAGTACATTACACAATAATTTTCATCACTTAAAACAAAAGAAAAAGAGAATGTGGGACAGAATAAATATCTTGAAAAAGAAGAAAAAGGAGAATGAATATATATATATATATATATATATATATATATATATATATATAGTGTTTCACGCCGTTTGAGGTAGGAAAAGGAAGAAGAAATCATAGTTAGGAAAATACCCCAAAAAACACAAAGTGTAGAAAATTGTACAGAAACCAAATGGTAGTGTTTTGTCCTATTCTACCTACTTCCAACACCACTTGGTCGCCCCTTCCCTTGCAAGTGCAAGAAAAGTTGTCTTCCACTCTGTTTGCCACTACAAAACAAAATCTTAAACACTTTTACCCCAAATATCACATTTTCTCCCACTTTTGACTACATGGCAGAAAGGACAAATCTCTTCCCCTCTTTCAACACTATAGGCCAGCCACTAGCCCGAAGGAAAGACAGGACAATCCTTTTCTCCATTCTTACACACTTCTTCTTTGTCATCATTACCAAAACCTACTACCCCCAAACTTCTCCAAGAAAAATTTCCCTCTTACCTCCCCTCTCTAAATTTTTGCCAAAAGCCACGAAGGGGACAAACCCTATAGTTTTTTTTCACTTCCCACTTCCAACTCCTCTTACATTTTATCCATATTTCCTTCTCCCTCTCATCCATTTCACCAACAACTTCACCTTCCCTCAACCCACTCCACTCACTTCACTTTCTCCTTTCCTCCCTCCCCTATCTCAGCCGAAAATTCAACCAAGTGGAGAAACCATTTTCTCTTTCTTTCATTCTACACTCCAACTTTCTCCAAACATCATACCTTCTTCAACCTTCTCCCATTACTTCTCCAACTCCTTTCTTTCACTTCTATTTCAACTCTTCCAACCATTTTCCTCTCCCTCTATCCCTCTCAATTTTGTCATCTTCAACTCCTCTCACCTTTTACATGCACTCTCTTTCCTCCTTCACATAACAAACATGTCTTCCATCTCCATTTCTTCTACTTGGCCATGGTTAACTAAAAAGAAAAGAGGAGAGATTATTCTTCTTCATTCCACAAATTACTCTCTTCTCTTCTAAAGAAATAAAACAAACTCCTACAACCTCCATTTTTATCAAAATGGCCGAGAGCTAGACAAGGAAATGACAAACTGTAGTTTTCTTCTCTTCGTCTCATTCCTTCTTCCAAAACACTAGCTACAATATCCTCTTTACTTAGAACATGAAAACAGTGGGTTAGAAGGAGTAATGGAACAAAAGAAATCAAGGTAAAGACACCACCTAAGTAAGTTATTTTTCTTCCATTTATCTACCTACATAGGTTGCTCACTAACTCCCCATTTTTTTTTGACAAAACTGCGGCTTATAAGGGAGGAAGGAGAAGTGTTTTTTCTTCCAAACCAAGTGAAGAATCTTCACTTTAAGCTGGTAAATAAATGAGAAAGGAAAGTGCTCTTCCTAGATCCTTCATGGATTTTCCAAGATCTATGTATATCTTTTTATACTAAGTTAGATCATCCGTGATATATGTTCAAGGTTTTTGTATCAAGAGTATGCAAATATTATGTTCATAGTGATGAAAATACAATGGTGTATACATCTATATATGCACACGGCCAAAGGTGTTATAGTGAACCTATATGTATAAATAAAATGAAATGGACACATATATATAATATAGGTACAAGTTTGATGAAACTATAATGGTGTATATATCATATATCCACACACGGGCAACTGGTTAAAAATGAACTTATATCTATAAATAATATGTAACAGATACATATATATAATATATGTACAAGCTAAATAAAGAAAGAGAAAATGTATGATATATTAAGAAAAGTGTACCAAGAAGACATTTTTATGTGTGTGTACATAAGTTTTCATGATGATCATCACTTATATATATTTCATGATTTTTATGTATTTATTGATGATCTACATGATTTATTTATATATACATGATGATCATCACTTATATATATTTCATTTGATGCTGATCCCTCTACTCTCAACCGGATATCATATCATCAGGTGAAGGCTGAATATTTACTTGTTGCAAAATATGAATTCACTTTTCGGAAACAAATGGCTCGTCTACGATGCTATGGGATGGCGATTCTAACACCAAGTATTTTCGTTCAGTTGTCAAAAGGCGTCATAGTAAGATCCGTATACAGCAGATTCAGACTTTTGAGGGTGTCTTATGTGATACACAACCTACTATACAATCAGAGGAAATCTCTTTCTATACAGCTTTATTTTGTAAAGAGGATACAGGTGGATATCATCATATACTACAGCATATACCATGTTTGCTGACACACGCAGATAATCTCTCTCTGATATGTATGCTGCTTGAGACTGAAATTAAGCAGGCTGTATGGTCTTTGGACCCACAAAGTGCAGCAGAACCTGATGGATTTCATGGTATGTTTTTTCGTTCCTCTTGACACATTATTCATTCTGATGTGGTTAAGGTTCTTCAGGAATTCTTCTTAGGAGTCCATCAGCCAAAAATTATGGCTAGTGCCCTCATAACGTTATTGCTTAAAGGGAAATCTCTGCGGATATTTGGTGATTATCGGCCTATTTGCTTGTCGAACTTTATGAGTAAGTTATGCACCCGGATTCTTGTGACTAGACTGAATGGTTACTCCCGCGTTTGATCTCTCTAGAGCAAACAAGATTCTTAAAAGGATGTGATATCTCTTCTCAAGTCTTGCTGGCCAGAGAGATGATTCATATGCTTGATCGTAGTGGCCGAGGCAGACAAATTTTTTTAAAATTAGATATGATGAAAGATTTTGATCGAGTTAGCTGGGAGTATTTAGAACAACTAGTACCGACTTTTGGATTTTCTGCTTTTTGCGTTCGTCTGATGCTTAATCATCTGCGGAGATCACATTTTTTGGTTCTCACTAATGGCGTCCCATGTGGTGTTTTCTGTCTAACTCAAGGTGTAAAACAGGGTGATCCACTATCGCCTTTGTTATTTATCTTAGCTTCAGAAGGGTTTAGTTGGGGACTGAAGGCTGCAGTTTCTTTTGGCCGCTTGCAATCTTTTAATTTAGGGTGAGTGCCATTACAAATTACACACCTTGCCTATGCAGATGATTTATTAATGTTCTTAAAAGGTGATGTGCAAAATCTCAAAGTTTTTAGGGAATTTTTAGCACAGTATGAATATGCATCAGGTCAAAAGGTGAATCTACGTAAGAGTAGATTTATTACCTCCTCACAGATGTCTTTGGCTCAATGAAATTGTGCTGCCTCGGCGTTGCAAATGTCTTCTACATCACTCCCTTTCCGTTACTTGGGCTCATATTTACATAAAGTTATTACTCAGGCGCGCTATTGCACTACCTTGCCGCAACACATTAACAGCCGAATAAATGGATGTCAACATCGCTTATTAACACAAGCTAGTCGCCTGGTCCTTCTCCGTCATGTCATATCATTGTTTCCCTTACACATTATGGTTGCGAGTGGATTTCCCATATAAGTTAGTCGCAATATCGAACGTAAAATGGCAACCTTTTATTGGAGCCCTTGTCGACATTGGCTTCAATGGTCCAGAATACATTGTCTTTAGAGGAAGGCGGCTTAGGGCTCCGAGATCTTACTATAATACAGGAAACATACCACTATCGTATTTTGAGGCAGTATCATTAGTCCATCACACTGTGGAGTCGCTACATGCAAGCCAAGTATAGATCTAGGGGAGACTATATGCCGTGGCTTCTGGACTCTCCAATATCGAAGCTTATTTGCCGGATTCATGATTTTTCGATCTCACACATTGCGTTCGACAGGGGGATATTTTGATATGGACACCAACATTAACAGGATCTTTTACGTTAGCATCTGCTTTTGCACTCTGTCGTACTTCCCTTCCAAAGATCTTCACTCATCAGCTTATCTGGCATTAGCAGTAGAAGCCATTGGTTAGTTTATTTCTTTTGGCGATTATACCATCATGCACTACCTTTGGAGGACTACTTATGCGGTTTTTTACATATTCAACCAACCCAATATCTGTTTTGTAAGGCTGCCTCAGCTACGGTCTCACATATTTTCTTATGGTGCTCTTCTATTCGGTCCATCTGGATATATTACGCATCCACCTTTGATGGCACAGTCCCACGCTCTCTGATACTTTGGTCGCATTTAATGGCATGGTGGTTATCTTCTTCCTTGCACACGCTTCATGGTGTTCTGCGTATTATCGCTCCAGGTATTATTACTTATAATATATAGCGGTCTTATACTTCTATTATCTTTGGTGAAAAGAAAGGGCGGACTACATCGCAGACTTTCGTAACAATCCGATCGGATATTTATCTATAGGGCAAGTATACAGATGGTTTAAAGTTGGCATTGAACAATTCAACACTTCAGCAGGCGGGTATCCTCCCACACCTACAGACGATTAGGGCCAAGATCATTCATTGGTTAGTCCCGTCGTCAGGTCGCATGAAGCTAAATACGGACGCAGTAATAGGACTTGCATTCGCGTGAGGAGGAGCTATTCTCCGAAACTCATTGGAGGAGTGTATTGGAGCCATCTCATTCTGCCTTCCTTTAGTGCAACCATTAATGGTGGAGATGCAAGCATCCCTGCTATCTTTATTGTATTTCGGCCAGCGCTATCTAGGGCTTATCTTAGAGATACATTTTTATGAGTTATTTTGACTTTTATCTGATGCCTCAGTTGCAGCACGTACTTCATACTTCCTCCGTCTTGCAGCCATTATGAGTTTGATGCAAATGCAGATTATGCATACATATCGAGAAGCAAATTTAGCAGCACACTATCTTGCACAAAGGGGAATGTCGCAGGCGTTGCTGGAATGCTATACTCCGACCAGTCTTCCGTCTCTGATACATAGCTATATTGCACTTGATGTTTCTACGGGCCATCTTTGTATTGGCTGATCACTACTTTGCATATGAGTCGTTGCATGTATCTTTGGATGCAGGCAACATCAGTACGCATTCTTTCTTCATCCTATCCACATTGTTATTCTTACACTTTTACTATTCTCGCGCTTTCATTTGTTTTGGTGTGGCGCTTTGGGAGCATGAGGATATCTTATTGGATTCATATTGAAGGATCATATTATGTCTGCAATACAAACTTATACTGGAAGCAACGCCATGCATTGATTACCACGCATCTTCAACATACCACGGACCCCAGAATTGGCAGCATACCAGCAGGATATGAAACACATTCGTTTAGGCAATCATTTTGACCATTATTAATGACTTGTATTCTAAGATTTTTATATATATTGTTTTCCTCAAATGTTTAGTTTGCGAGAGTCTCCCAGCATAGATAGGACTGATATGTAACTACGGTATTCCTCCGCCACAAGTGAGGGTCCATTATTAATAAAATAGCCAAATGGCCATTTTGGTATATATATATAAGTGCACGTTATATATATATATGTATATGTATATATATATATATATATATATATATATATACATATATATATGCATATATATTGATAAGAAGTAAATAGTTTTGTATATATTCATGGATATAAAGATATAAATAAAGTATAATAGAAGACATGATAACTTTATGTATATGTGTATGAAATATGAAAGTATATGGAATATAATAGAAAATTAGTGTTTTGGTCATTTTTCTTAAGTTTAATATGTATATTTTAAGAAAATATGGATGGACAAAATAAAGAAAAAAGTGGGCTATCTTTGGGTGAGCTGGCCGAGGGCCATAATTGGAGAAAAAGGATGTATTTTATGGTTTAAGTCATGGATTATGTGTAGGTGTGTTGGGTTATAAGAGTTGAAGAAATGAGAAAGTATTAGTGTATAAACATTTTGGAGTAACCAAGTAGTCAAATGCATCCATGTTCATATCATGAAACATTTTTAAAAAATCAACCTTGCATATGGAATCATATCGTATAGTCGGATATCTTATGATGTTTTATCGTATGGATTTGAGTATTTGGAGGCTGCATAATATCATGTCCGATGTGCTTGGTATATGGGCATATCGCATCGTGATGATTGGAGGCCATCCCGATGTTGGAACCCAAGGGGTTTGATATCGTGGGCATATCCTATCGTTCTTTATTGGCCGAGTGTATTTCTGGCACGTCGATTCATCGTTAGTATATATACAATTATGATGCAACACCATGTGGACTCACCGGGATTCATATTTTGAATATGTGACTATATAGGGGATATTCTGTAATATGACGATATCATGCAAGGTAAAAGTGCTATAGCCATCATATGGAAATAATATGTTTTGGACATGTTTATAGAAAATAGATATGGATATCACGTTTATTTGTTCATCATTGTGGAACTTTCATGGCATCATTTTATGACATCGCATCGTAAGAATATTACATTTACATGACTAGTATAAAGACTAAACGGACTTAGATTTTGAGACTAAATATGATGACATCTTAGACTTGGCTTGAGAATCTAAGTATGAATATATTGACGGAGATGTTTCTAGAGAGATGATCGCATAGTATGCTACCTTGATAAAGACATATGTGTTACATGCTATTTATTTACAGTTATGTTATGCACTTTATTTGTAAATGGAGACGCGCTTTATTATATTACTTGTTATGATTATCATTACTTTGTTATCCTGTCTCCTCATGTATGATCAACATGACGTATCTAGTAGGACTACTTGCTGGGCGATTATGTTTTATCGCTCATACTTGCCTTATCATTATTTGCAGAGAACAGGTATCAGTTACATGCTTATCGAGGATACTCCGGATAGATTACCGATATAGATGCGGTAAACCGAGAGAGTACCTTTGGAGGGGTCATTCATTGGATTATCATGCATTCAGAGTAGTGCAGGATATAGTATCAGATGATTTGTCCAGAATTGTAATGTATAGTAATACATTTCGATTATATTTTTGTTTATGTTATGTTGCTTCCGCTTATCGATTTATTATCCATGTCGATATGCACATGTATAGTATTGATGTCTTATACTTCTCGTATTAGAGTACAGTGGGTACACCAGGCTGAAACCCTAGTTTCGGACGAGGCGCTACAACATAATGGCCAAATTTTATAATAAAAACAAATGAAAAGACCTAATTCGACACTAGGAATAAGAAAATGAGTTTTTTTTTGCCACTAAGAAAAAAAACTCTTTTTGTAGACGCTAGAATGACATAGAATAAACACTATATGTATGACAACGGAAAACCTAATGCTATATAGAGGTTCGCGAATGAGACCTTTACAGATGGGAAATAGCACATCAAGAGGATGACCGAGAGCGAAGAACCAGCTTTGTAGAAGAGGCTGAGATAGAGTAGAAGTGAGAAAGAGGGATTGTGAAGTTGAGGTTTGTTTGGCTCTGTAGAGGTTGGCAAAGGGGGCCTTTACAAAGGAGATCTCTACAGGGAGAAAATAGAAAAAGAGAAATAAGGCAAATAAATGGTCAAGAGGACTAAGCGTCCAGGAAGTTGAAGGGATAAGGGAGACCTCCTTGGACGTGGTAGGCTGGTGTAGTTGGCATGGTGATATTGAAGTAGTCAGAATAGTGATATTGAAGTAGTCAGATCAAAGAGGAAAAAGATTGCATGGTGATATTGAAGCAGCGGTGAAATATTTAAATAGTGAGTTATAATATATGAGTGGTTGAGTTATCGTGGAGGAAGAAGATGTCTTGGTGGTGATGAGGGACTTGATTACTTGAAGCCATTGACGAGAAAAGCTAAGAGAAAATGATCATATGCTTTGATACCCTATGGAATTAGAGTAATGGATCAATTCCCATTTATCACAATAGTACATTATATATATATATATATATATATATATATATATATATATTATTTTTATGAAAGTATATATATATATAGACACACACACATATCAATAAAAGAGGATGTCTTACATTACAAGATATCTGAACAGGCCGAGAGATAGTCACAAGAGGGAAGGAGGGAGTGTGCTCTTGAACTGGGTATTCCTGTAGCACTGCAGAGGTTGGTAGAGGGGACCTCTGTAGAGGAAAAATATAATACTAAAAGTATTTTCGGTAAATAAGAGGCATAATAGACATAGATTCATACTAAGTCTTTATCAAGTTTAAGGGATAAGGAGGTTATTGGAGGCTAACTTGAAGTTGAGAGAACACCATTAAGTGGTCTGTGGTGCATAAAAGACAACAATTTTTTCCTTTTTTTTTTTGCTTTGAAGAAGAGACTGAAGCAATTAGATCAAGCAGGAAGAAAATTGCACGGTGGTGGACTTTGGAGTAAGGATATGAAGAATAGAGTAGGACAAAGAATACTTTTGAGAAAATATTTCTATGTGTATTGAAATGTACGGTTACATCTTAATATATATAGTGCTATGGTTACTCTATACAAGATAAATGAATAAAGGAGTCCAATCACCATTTATGGTGATTGCCTATCACAATTATACTAATTGCTGAAAATCTGCTAATTGCTGTAAATCTATTATTAACAATCTTCTTATACAAGGTAAGAATATCCCGATAATTCTAACACTCCTCTTCAAGTTGAACAGTAGGGTCAACAATGTTCAACTTGCCCAAGTTAACTTCAAATGATCTTCCATTGACTGCCTTGGTTAGGATGTCCGCCAACTGATCTTCGGATCATACAAATGGTAATGTAATAAGCTCTGTCTCTATCTTTTCTAGATAAAATGTCTGTCGATCTCCACGTGCTTGGTTCTATCATGTTGCACTGGATTTTCTGATATGCTGATGGACGCCTTATTATCGCAGTACAGTGGTGTGGGCTGATTCACTGGTAGGTCTAAATCTCTGAACAGTTTATGTATCCATAGTATTTCAGTAATACCTTTCACAATTCCACGGAACTCTGCCTCCGCACTGGACAGTGCGACCACTCTCTGTTTCTGACTTCTCTATGTAACCAGATTTCCTCCCACAAGAGTGAAGAAACCTAAAGTCGACCTTCGATCCACCACATTCCCTGCCCAATCGACATCGGTATGAGACTGGATATTAAGATGTCTGGTATCACGAAACACAATTCCTCTGCCTGGAGTGCCCTTAAGATAATTCAAAATTTGCATAACGACGTCCATATGATGAGTCTGTGGTTTCTGCATGAACTGACTAACAAGACTCACAGCAAACGCAATGTCAGGCCTAGTATGAGAAAGATAAATTAACTTGCCAACTAGACGCTGTTACTGACCTTTATTCGCAGGTGAAGCGTTATCAATTACCAGTAGCTTGGTATTCACTGCCATCGGAGTATCACACGGTTTGCAGTCAAGCATTCCAACTTCGGCTAAAAGATCCAGAATATACTTACGCTGTGAGATATATATACCTGATTTTATCCGCAGTAATTCTATCCCGAGAAAGTACTTAAGTCCTCCAAGGTCCTTCATCTCAAACTTTGTGAACAAGTATTTTCGAAGTCGCAACATCTCTTCTGTGTCATCACCAGTGATAATCATGTCATTAACATAGGTAATTAAGTAGGTTACCAGCCCTTCACGTTTCTTTACAAACAAGGTATGATCAGCATTGCTCTGTGAGTACCCATCCTGCTTCATTACCTCAGTAAATCTCTCGAACCATGCTTGAGGTGACTGTTTCAACCCATACAGTGATTTCTTTAGACAACATCCTTCCCTTTTTCCGAATTCCGAAGAGAACCCAGGAGGGGGTTCCATGTATACCTCTTCTTTCAGTTCCCTATGGAGGAATGCATTCTTGATGTCAAACTGATGGAGAGGACAATGTTTTATCGCAGCTACTAAGAACAAAACTCGAATGGTATCTATTCGTGCGACAGGTGAATCTCTTGGCTACCCCATAAGTTTAGGTGTATCTCTTGGCTACCAGTCGAGCTTTATGTCGTTCCACGCTTCCATCAGCTTTGTATTTAATAGTAAATATCCACCTGCATCCTAACAGCTGTTTTCCTGATGGGATGACACATTTTTCCCAAGTCTCATTTTTCTAGAGCGCATTCATTTCATTTAGCATCGCCTCCTTCCACTCTGGTCTGCCCATGGCTTCTTTGACATCTCTGGGAATCCTTTCACAATATATTGACACAAAGAATGCTTGGGCAACATCACTTACTCCCCTTCTCGAACTACTCGGAGGATATCGGGATGTCCTGGAAACTCTGTCGGGAGAATATCTTTCTGGAGGACTCCACGGGTGGTTCTCTGGGGTAGAACTCGTGCCGATTGCTGTTCCTGTAAAACATTAGTGGGGCCCACAGGAGATTCTTGGATAGTTTCTGAGTCAGGCAGGACATGATTGTCAGGCATACTATTGTCAGGCATATTAGAAGAAGCATAAGTAGTTTGTTCATAAATAATACTTTCACTGTTATGAGTATTTCGTACCTCAGACACATTCATCTCAGTTTGATCACTGTGTGGTATGGAAGTACTGGTTACTTCATCAGAAGCAGTAGCAAAGTCGGCGCCATCTACTTGCCTTGTTGGAACTGTTGTCGAGCAGTCATACCGTGACAGCCAATCTAGGGTTCCATCATAAGCATAGGAGGAATCCCCATGAATCCTGGATCAGGTGGTGTAATAGAATTCGGTTTCAACAAAGGTGCAGTTCATAGTAATATGGACGCGGTGTGTGTTTGGGTTATAGCAGCGGTAGCCCTTTTGGGTAGTAGCATAGCCGACAAAGACAAATTTGTCGGTGCAAGGATCTAACTTGGTACTTTCATATTTAGGGTTATGGATAAACACAGTGCATCCAAATACTTTAGGGGGAAGGGTACATATCGATGGTATGGAATATTGAGTGGAAAGTGTATGGAGTGGAGTATTAAGGTCAAGTATTTTGTGGGGAAACGATTGGTAAGGTATGCTGCAGTGGATACAGTCTCTGGCCAAAAACCCATCGGGACACGGGACTCAAACATATCATAGTGCGAGTCATTTCTAAGAGAACTCTGTTTTTACTTTCGACCACTCAATTCTGTTCTGGAGTATATGGACATGTGGTTTGGTGAATGATCCTATTTTCATCAAAGAACTGTCCCAACTCCCCATCTAGGTACTCACCCCCATTATCTATGCGTAGTATCTGTATAGAGGTTTGGAACTGTGTTTTGACCATATTGTGGAAGGTAAGAAATTTAATGGAGACTTCAGATTTGTTTTTCATAATATATAACCATGTCATGCGAGAGAAATCATCGACAAAGATTACATAATAACGAAATCCCAAAGGTGTATTGTGTGGGGATGGGCCCCAAACATCTGAATGTACTAATGAAAACATACTAGTCACACGAGTGTTATTGGAAAATAAGATGCCCGGGTTTGTTTGGCCCAGAGGCATGTATCACACTGCAATGGTTTGATTTTGGAAGTAAACAAAGAAGGAAATAACTGTTTTAAGTATGCAAAGGATGGATGTCCTAACCGGCGATGCCACAACCATAACTGTCGAGTCACTGTCCCGGTGGCAAGATTAGATTGTCCCTGTTGTGCCACCGTACCAACAAAGTAGAGCCCGTGACGTTCAGTACCACGCCCAATGATCGCCCTGATACGAATGTCCTGCAGGACACAAAAAGATAGATATATCATAACAGTGCAATCTAATTCCTTGGTAAGTTGACTGACAAATAGTAATTTGGTAGATAGTGCAGGAACATATAAGCAATTCTTGAGTGTGATATTAGGGGTGATCGTAATTGTACCATCTCCTTGGACAGGGATGGAGGTACCGTTAGCCGTTTTAACATTGGCTTTTATGGGAGAGGTATGTGTAAGGAAGTCTCTGGGGTCATACAACATAGTGTTAGTGGCCCCACAATCAAAGATCCAGGGTGATGGGTTTTTGGTATGGTAAGCCTTAGGTACAGGGGTAGAAGCAGAATTAGTAGGAATATGAGGGGCTGCAGGTAAATAATTTAGAACTGTAGGGGCTAAAGGGCTAATAGAGGAGGATTCTGGGGTAAAGTAGGCACAAGCTGGAAGTTCAGGGGTTAAATTGGACTTTGTAATAACTGGGGTGTCTATTTTGGGAATTTCGGAACCTGCAGGTCTCCCAGTAATGTAATCAGAAACAGCAGGAGCATGGAATGTAATATCAAAAGAACTCTTAGTATAAAAAGCACAAGGGTTAGGGTTTTTCAACCCTAACTAGATACCTCCAGCAGCGGCGGCCGCTGCCCCTCTTGCTTCTTCTTCTTCGACTCTACTTTCGGTGATGGGTTGCTGTTGCTGGGTTGGTGCTGGTTCTCCCCTGATGCCTTCATTCCGCTATCCTCCTCCATCATTATCTCCGATGGCTTGTGTGGTGGCAGCCATCGATTTCCGCTTAAAATCCTCCCACCACTCCGGGTATCCATGGATTTTTAAGCAATTCTCATTGCTATGTCCCCGTTTTTTGAAGTGGGTACACTCAATCTGAGTTTTATCTTCCCCCCGTCGTGATGTTTGTGCTGAATGGGGGTTTCGGCTGCCTCCTCCTCTGTTTTGTCCTTTCACTGCTAGTCCTTGCCCCAAGCCTACCCCCGATGATGGTGAGATGACTGAGGGGGTCAATTTTAACAAAGTATTTTCGGTATCTTATCTTCTCAGTTCCCCGTAAGCAGCCTCTGCTATTGGTCTTGGATCTCTTTTCAGCAGCTCCTTCTTGGTAGCATCAAGACGATCATCAACTACCATCAACAGTTGATATAGCCTTTGTTCCTGTATATACTCATTAAACATCTGTATATCCCTTGGACATTCCATGGGATTGGGACTACGATTGTCAATTGTCCTCCATAAGCCCTGTAATTTGTTCCAACAGGCATCCAGCGAACTGGTCCATTGTCTCATTGTATATGCTTGTTTCTGTAAATCAAATACTTGTAGCGGATCCGCTCATGATCCGTAAGTCACAGCTAGCCCATCCCAAAGAGCCTTTGCAGTTGGGTAGCTAGAGGCACTATTCACTAGATTTTCGTCCATATTGTCTATCAGCTATGTGAAAACGAGCTGATCATCCTGTTCCCACTTTGAGTAATTTGCATCAGTTGGCAGGGGGTGGAGGAACCCCTGTAATGTGGGTGCTCCTACCCATGCCCATGAGGGCCCTCCTCATCAGGTTGCACCAAAGAGCATAGTTGTCCGAATTCAATTTTACCTTGATTACCAAATTTTCAGATGCTGGTGAAAGGGTATTTTGAGAAAGTGGATTCATTTGGGTCTGCAGGAATTTGGCAAACTCTGTAGATAAGTCAAAGTTGTCTGGAAGTTTTGGAAGTTTTTCTGAAGTTTCTGGTATATCAAGCAATTTTTTTGGGTTGTTTGACATTTTTGGTGCTTTATTACAGGGACTCATGGTGGGTCAGATTATGATAAGTGCAGATACACACTTGGTAGAGAGGCTAAGTCCAGATACGCACTTGGTACTGGAAGGGTAAGGGTAAGTAATCCCCCTGGCTGTGATGACAATTTATTCTGAGCTGGGAAGATCAATATGCCAAATCAGAGAGGAAGTATTCCTGCTCTGATACCATGAAGAATAGAGTAGGACAAAGAATACTTTTGGGAAAATATTTCTATGTGTATTGAAATGTACGGTTACATCTTAATATAGTGCTATGGCTACTCTATACAAGGTAAATGAATAAAGGACTCTAATCACCATTTATGGTGACTGCCTATCACAATTATGCTAATTGCTGTAAATCTGCTAATTGCTGTAAATCTGTTATTTAAAATCTTCCTATACAAGGTAAGAATATCCTGATAATTCTAACAGGATAGAAGAATATGATGTGGCTATGTAGAATGGATCATGAGTGGAAGAAGATGACATGCTGGTGGGGGTTTGGTTAGGGGTGGAAGCCATTGAAAAACAAAATGAGAGGGGATAATTGCATTATACATAAATACATATATATGTAATATATATATAAATACATATATATGTAATATATATATCTCCGTCTCTCACTGATCAGCGGCTTCCGGCCGCCGTCGCGGTTGCCGGTGTGCCCTCTGCCACCGGCCCTTTTCATCTCTGCCGACATTGTATTCTTCTGCGATCAGTGATCTTTTTCTCCTATGACATGTCTACCGCGGCGCCGTCGTTCGCTGCTGTGGTAACCGGCGCCGTCACCGCTCAAACGATCAACATCTCCCCCAAAACGGTATCTCGGTATAAAGGTATTCCATTGATATCTTTTTTAGATTCGGAAATTGATGAACTTGCTGCTCCTTTCAAATATTCATTAGTGGGTACTTTTTGGTATGGGAGGCCTCCATTGAAAGTGATCAGGGAAGTTTTTGAAAAGATTGGTTTTCAGCCGGATCTCCGTATCACTCTTATTGATCAGACACATATACTTCTCAATTTTCGCAATGAAGCAGATTATTTACGTTGCTTTTATCGGAGATCATGGCATATCTCTGGATGTCATATGCGGATAACGAAATGGACAGTAGATTTTGATCCGTCCACTGATGTGCCGATTGTGCCAGTTTGGATCGCTTTTCCAGGCCTTCCTGTTCATCTTCACCGAAAGGAAGCTTTATTTGAAATTGTGAAACCCATTGGCAGTCCTATCAAACTTGATGTTGCCACAGCGGAGGGCCTTAGGCCGTCAGTTGCACGTGTGTGTGTAGAAATTGACATCTCCAGAGAATTACCGCAGAAAATATATCTAGAAGCTAAAGGACGATTTATTCTGCAACCTGTTACTTATGAAGATTTACCTTTGTTTTGCACTTCTTGTAGACGGTTAGGCCATGCAGCCTCCACTTGCCTGCCCACTTCAGAAAATAACATTCCTCCGCCGCCGCCACCCCCTCCACGTCGACCACAGGCACAGCGGTGGACTCCTGTTAAATCGCGCCCTGCTGCTCCAGCTAACCCATCACAGCAGGCTCCGGTGTTGTCCGATATGGTTACTTCGTGCCCTGATGGTTCTAACCCTACAGAGCCAGTTACTGCTTTGCCCGATGACCCTCCCTGCGAGGTATCCCCCACACGCGACGCAATTCTCACGGAACATAACCCAGCAGATAATTTGGAACCATTGCGTGATTCCATGGAATCCGGTGATATTGGACATTCATCTGATACTGACCTTCCGGTTACAGACAACATTGAAATTACTATGGTGCCAGAAGATGTCGCTACTCGCATCCAGCAGTTGTCTGCTACTCCTGATACGGATATATTAATCTCTCGCTTACAGGATTCGTCAGATGATTTTATTCAGGTGGTACCACGTCGAAAACGTCGGTCAAAAAAGGATCTGCCACCCTTACCTCTGTCGTCTATTCTCACACGCAGCGCTTCGCATGCGATACAGGGAAGTAACACCACCCTTTCTCAATGAATATTATGATATGGAATACACGAGGCCTTCGTGCCTCTAAGCCTCGTTTGCATCATTTAATTCACGAACATCGTCTAAATTTACTTGTACTTATAGAGCCTAAGCATGCATCTACTACTGTTTCTCGGTATGCTTTAGAGTTTGGCTTTTCCAATTCATATGCATCGCAGTCTGAACGTATATGGTTTTTCTGGCATGATTCTTACTTCGAGTTGGTCTCAGTACAGGACGAAGGGCAAATAGTACATTTCACATTACTCTTTCGGCAGTTGCAGCGTGTTTTTGTCCTCTCAGCAGTCTATGGCAGCCACACGCCACTTCTGCGTCGTGCATTGTGGGCTTCTCTATGTGATTTTTCGGAAAATACAACACTTCCTTGGGTTTTAGGGGGAGACTTCAATACATTCCGTTCTCTCTCAGATCACGCAGGAAGATCTCAGCCATCACTCTCAGTTTTGCAAGATTTCAATGATTGTATAGAATCATGCGGTTTGATGTCGCTGCCATTTCAGGGTTCTAGGTACACATGGTCGGATGGTCGCGGACTCGGCAGGCTACGTCGCCGATTAGATTGGTTGTTTATCAATTCTGAATTTCATGATCTATTTGAAGACCAGCAGCTAACGCATCTCCCTCGAATTGCGTCAGACCACACGCCATTGCTCTTCATATGCCGACATACTATAAGCTCAAGGCGCCGCACATTTCGATTTTTGGACTCATGGCTGCAGCATCCAGATTTCACAGCTTATATGCGAGATGCGTGGAATGCGTATCCAACAATGGGAGGCATGTATGGGTTCTATGATAAATTATTTAAGTTCAAAAAGGATGTGCAGCAATGGAATAAAAACATCTTTGGTAATATTTTTTCACGCATTCAACATGCTGAGGCTAAGCTTACACAAGCTGAACAACAGTGGGACATGCAGCCGACAGAGGAGAGTCGTATGGAATATCATCGCGCAAAGGCAGAATATCAACAAGCAGCCTCCTATGAAATGCATTACTGGAAACAAAAAGCAAGAGTCCGATGGTTGAAGGATGGAGATGCAAATACTAGTTACTATCATTCTATAGTCAAAGGCAGGCGTCTACATCTTAAGATTCAGCAAATACAATCATTTACTGGTCTTATCTGCTCTACCCCTGATGATATCATGACTGAAGCAGTATCGTTCTACACATCTTTATTTGCGAGAGAAGCAACGGGAAATTATGATCAAATTCTATGTCATATTCCATCTCTGCTTTCAGCAGATGACAACACCTCCTTAACTCAAATACCCATGCCTGACGAAATTAAGACGGCGGTTTGGCACTTGGATCCACACAGTGCGGCAGGGCCTGATGGTTTTGACGGTAATTTTTATCGAGCTTGCTGGTCCATTATACACAAGGATGTTATCTTAGCAGTTCAGGAATTTTTTCTTGGCTGTGGTATGGCGAGTGCTTTGATCACCTTAATTCCAAAGAAAGTTTCTCCTACCACTTTCAGTGATTATCGTCCTATTTGTCTTACAAATTTCATCAGTAAAGTTTGTACCAGAATAGTTGCTAGTCGCTTGAGTAAGTTGTTGCCACGTCTAATCTCCCCCGAGCAAACTGGTTTTCTGCCAGGCATGGATATTTCACAATCAGTTTTGTTGGCTCGAGAGATGATTCATATGCTTGACCGCGGTGGTTCACAACTCTGTCTCAAATTGGATATGATGAAAGCATTCGACAGAGTTAGCTGGGAATACTTGGAATTAATTCTAAAGGCCTTTGGATTTTCGGATTTTTTTACGCGTATTATTCTAAATCATTTGAGTGCCACCACGTTTGCCGTTTTAATAAATGGACAACCCTCAACTTATTTCCGGCCGTTTAGAGGAGTAAAGCAGGGAGACCCTTTATCTCCATTATTATTTATTTTAGCAGCAGAGGGTTTTAGCAGAGGCTTAAAAGCTTTGACATCAGTGGGTGTGTTGGAGCCATTTCGAATGGGCCGCATGCCGTTTCCAGTTACACATTTGGCTTATGCGGATGATCTTCTCATTTTTCTTCGAGGTACACAGCGAAATTTAAGACAATTTCATATGTTTCTTAAACAATATGAAACTGCCTCAGGCCAGAAAGTCAACTTCCAAAAGAGCAGTATGATTCTTTCTTCGTCTGTTACTCCACATCAGCGTCAATGTTTCATGAATATTTTGGGCATGCGTCTTGCCACTCTTCCGTTTCGATATCTTGGATCATTTTTACACAAGGGTATCTCTCGCTCTCAACACTGTGTCTCACTGTTACAGCATATTGATGACAGACTTCAGGGGTGGCACTCTAAATTATTATCTGCTGCAGGCCGCCTCGTGCTTTTACAATCGGTAATTGCAGCACTGCCTCTTCATATTATGGCTGCGGGAGGAATTCCTAAATCGGTCATTAAAATTATTCATCGCAAAATGGCTACGTTCTATTGGGGTCATCGACATCATTAGGTCTCCTGGGCAAACATTACTAAGCCAACGTCTGAGGGAGGATTAGGCCTCCGAGACTTAACTGTCCTTCAAAAGGCATATCATTGCCGCCTTTGGTGGTCTTATCATCAGCATTCAACTTTGTGGAGCCAATTCATGCATGCAAAATATGGTCAGAGGCAGGATTACATCCCTCGGCTTACTGACTCACCCATCTGGAGAACAATCTGTCGTATTCATTCGTTCTGCTTAATGCACACGATCAGACAGGATGATCATCTCACATGGATACCAGCGACACTGGGAGAATTTTCAATCAAGAGTGCATATGATGTCTGCCGCACTTCATCTCCCACTATGCTGTCGTTCTCTTTTATTCGGTCCAAGCATCATTCACCCTCTATTAGACTGTTCTTATGGCGTATTTTTCACTCCGCATTGCCTTTTCAGGATTATATTGGCCGATATATTGCGGCACAGCCAACACAATGCCCATTCTGCAGGAGCGATTCGGCCACGATAGACCATGTTTTCATCTCCTGCTCTCATATTCATCCTATATGGTCTTACTTTGCAAGTGAGCTGCATTGTCCCCCACCTTCATCCTTGCACCTACGCCATTATCTTCTCGCTTGGTGGTATCGGTCATCTTTTTCTTCTCTTATTGGGGTTTATAAAATTGTGATTCCTGCTCTCATAGTGCACAACGTTTGGCGGGCTTATACATCCATTGTTTATGGGGACAAAACAACATGTACCACAATTTCTCTACAAGCCAACATCCGTTATGATATTACTCTATGGCACAAACAAATAGCAGGCACTAAACTTTGTGCCTACCCTCGTCAAGTATTCCGATGGCTTCCTCCCCCTCGACCGCCTCGACCAATTGTAGTTCGTTGGGTCACTCCGCCTTCTGGCCGATTGAAGCTAAATGTGGATGCTGCAGTAGGCCAACACTTTGCAGCGGGCGGTGCCATATTACGTAACCATACAGGATCATGTCTAGGAGCAATTTCATTCCGGCTACCACAATGTTCTCCTCTTCATGCAGAAATCCAGGCTGCGCTTTTTGGCCTTCTTTATTTCCTTCCGTTATATCGCTCAATTACACTCGAGTCAGACTGCGTCCAGCTAACTGATCGTATCAGCCAGTCGAACGCATCCCATGGAAATTACCACTTCCGTTGGCTTCTTCATCTGGTTCATTCTCATCGACTCTCTAGCAGTCATATCTATCGTGAAGCAAATATGGCGGCACATTATTTAGCACAGCAGGCCATGCTAAACCCAATTACGATGTACTATTCCTCAGATAATCTACCGTCTTTGGTCAAGGCAGCTATTACTTTAGATCTCACGTCAGCTCACCTCCGATTCCCTTGACACTTGAGGTCTTCCATATGGATTGGCGCTATTCTGCCTCACCTGCCTGCACCCATTGGGCTGCAGGCAGGCACGGTATGTTTTCTCCGTCCACTTTTTATACATTATGTGGTTTAATATATCAATATAACATGCTGCTTTGTTTCATGAGAGCGATTTGGATATCATATTGGCGCCTATATTGCACTTTCATTCTTGCGTTGTCGCGTTGGGGACAATCATGCGATGACATGGAACGATATTCTATATTGTCGACTTGCCGAGTTGCTGGAATCTACACGTTGTCGCCTTGGCTGCCTAGTCAAGGCGACTTGGGTACGCAATTACACATTTGGTTTATGCTTCTTGCTCATGGACTTTCTCCTCTATTTATGTGTTCTTTTCATCCATGCGAGATTACACATCCGATGAATCCCATTTATATGGAGCAAGTGCACCATGTCATCAGCCTGTTACGATGGCATCCTACTTTCTATGAAGACTTTGTAGCTTGGTTCATCTCCATACAACACATGTCCAAAGTCGGCGATGATCCTGATTGGGGCCTCAACTTCTTCTCCTATCCCCCTGCATCACATCTTCGGTTGTACATATTTTTCCACAAATATCATATCAATGACAGCCGTATAAATATGTACGCTTTTTCCTTCGCCAAGGTTTTATCCACAAGGGTGGTTCTACTTGGCAAGGTTTTAATGCGGCATATCATATACGACTGGAGATATGACATTATTAGTTCGTTAATTCATTTATTTACATTCACAGACTTTTGTAATATGGTTTTCCTCCGCCACAAGTGAGGTTTTTCGTAATAAAATATCCTTTAATAAAAAAAAATATCATCACACTTGTAAGTAAGAAATGATATCATATATCACAAGATTTTATGTGTTCTAGACTACTCTACTGAATCTCATACCCTAAGCAGTTACCTTATGCATAAAGCTATGCCATATATGATAAACCAGAAATAATTATATGTTAGTCAACAACAGTCAACGGTAGATATTGTGCAAGTGTATAACTCCTACAGTTCGGCACCTGTGTACTACTGTTCGGCCAAACGGTACTTCGGTTCTTTCCCCCATCCTTACTAAAGAATATGCCAAGGGTTGCACCTCGGCATCCAGCTTCAGCCTCAACTTCGGCCTAAGTGTTACGCTCTAGACCACTTCGGCCAATTTCGACATTGCACTTCGGCGAAGGGGTAATGGTACTATCAGTTGTGGGACCATCAGGAAGAGGTGCAATTCAAGGAAGAGGTACACCTCACTGTTCGGCCTATACACACCAAGGTCACGTCAGTCGACCTACTAGTCACATCTGCAGACCTACCAGTCTTATCAGCAGACCTACCGTACTATAGGCTCACTGCCCCAGGTAAACGTCTTATCCGCTGTCAAAAGCAGAGGACAAAGAGAGACTAACAAAAGCAGGCTAATGGAGACCAGGAAAGGGATCGAAACATTTCTTCACTTCATCCAGAGCAAACACAACAAAATTTCTCCTCAGTCAAGAACTGTAAGATTTCCATAAACTCTTCATACAAAATCATATTCTCAGTGAGAATGGCCCAAACTGACTTGAGCGTCGGAGAGTTTTACACGGGGTCACACCCCCGGGACCTCTGATTTCTGCTTCCTTGTGCAGGTTTTCCAGGAAGCTATTCTAGTAATCATATTCCACCCAACTGACAGAGTTTATTTCGGGTCATCTTAGACCCTTGGTGAAGATCCGGCTTCATCATTTGGCGCTAGAAGGAGAGCTTTGTGTCCCTTAATACTGTAAAAAGTTCAAACTCAAAACAGCCGACATCATTCTATGGCAAAAGGTCACCGTGAAGGTTTGGGTGAGTCATCCAACCAGCTACGATGCATGACTACACGTTCAGGTGTTCCAGAATAGGATTCTCGGGTACCTGAACCACCTAATCCTACTCCAGAAATCTCAAGGGAGGATAGGGATAAAGCGATATGATATGTCTCTGAGAACATGGACGTGTTTGAAGCAACTAACAACGAGGCAGAATATGAGTCCCTCATAGCAGGACTAGGCCTCGCAAGAAAGTTAGGGGCAGAGCGAATCATTTCCCGAAGTGATTCGCAGTTGATCGTTTCTCAGATCAACGGGGATTATGAAGCCAAAGAGGAAAACATGAAAAAGTATTTGGCTAAAGTGCTACAGCTCGGCCAAACGTTTGAGCACTTCAGTATTGAACATATCCCTAGATCGGCCAACAAGAGAGCTGACGTGTTATCTCGGCTAGCTTTATCCACTTCAACAACTTTGGGAAAAAAGAAAGTTGTGGAGCTAGTAAAGCATCGTGCTTATGACGCCAATGAAGTGCTGCAAGTTGATTACCGTAACACTTGGATGGATGAAATTGTTAACTTCTTGCAGCATGGAATTCAACACAAGGATAAACGAGCAGCTCGACGTCTTCGATTGAAGGCAGCAAGGCATGCTCTCTTTAACGACCACCTTTATAAAAAGTCATTCTCACAGCCTTGGTTGAAGTGCGTAAACGAAGACGAAGGAGACTACATCCTTCGGGAGATGCACCAAGGGATCTGTGGAAATCATTCTGGTACGCGTTCATTGGCAAGAAAGTGCTACCTTGCTGGATATTATTGGCCTACTCTGCGTCATGATGCAGAGGAATTAGTTAAGAAGTTCCAAGCATGTCAAGTCAATGCTCCATTGTCACATTTGCCAAGCCAAGAACTCACTTCTATCGCAAGTCCCTAGCCATTTGTATTGTGGGGAATAGATCTTGTTGGACATCTACCCTAAACTCCTGGTTCGGTTAGATTCCTAGTTGTTGCCATTGGTTACTTCACCAAATGAGTGGAAGCAGAGCCCTTAGCCACTATAACGGGAAATCAAATCAAGAAGTTCTTGTGAAAAATGTCATATGCCGCTTTGGCCTTCTACAAGTTCTCATTACAGACAACGGAAAACAATTCGCTAATGATGCCGTCAAAAGTTGGTGTGTTGAACTCAAGATTGAACAAAGATTTACTTCAGTAGCACACCCTCAAGCTAATGGGCAAGTTGAACTGGCAAATAGAACAATCAAGGATGGGTTGAGAAAACGCTTACATAAAACCAGGGAAAGTTGGGTAGAGGAGCTCCCAAGCATACTGTGGGCATATCGGACAACTCCTTCAACTTCCACTAAGGAAACACCTTTTTCCTTAGTGTATGGTACTGAGGCAGTCATCCCAGCCGAAATTGGTTCCAGCTCTACTCGGATAGCTCATTATTCTGCTGAGACCAATGATCAGGCGCTGAGGTTAAATTTGGAAGAGTTGGAGGAGAAAAGGGAGCAAGCTCATGTTCGCATGGCGCAATATAAAAATCTAATTGTTCAGTACTATAACTCTTAAGTGCGACCAAGATCTTATCAAATAGGAGATTTGGTGCTGCGCAATAACGAAGCAAGTCATGCAGCACCAACCGGAACATTTAATCCTAATTGGGAAGGTCCTTATCGGATAGTGGAGGTGCGTTCAAATGGAGCATACAAGATACAAACTCTGGAAGCAAAACTTTACCAAGGACTTGGCATTCTGCTCACTTGAGACTTCTACATCAGTGATATATTTCACCTCAGTAGGTCTGAGCTGGTTGAGAAGGACTCAACACAGTGGAATAGGTTTCCCAATGAATTCTTTACCTCAGCAGGACTGAGATGGCCGAGCAGCACTCGACTCAACAAGACCTCAGCAGGCATGAGGCAAGTGCCCATGGAGGCATAAATTTTTGTGACATGATTCACAGTTATTACCTACTAGCAGTGCTAAAAATAAATGTAAATCATTTATGTAATTATCAGCAGTGCTGAAGATTGAATAAAACAATGTTTTATGGCAGAGCCAACATGTGATTCCTTCATTTTGCCTAAATAGATCAAGTAACAAGTTATCTGAAATTTATCTCAATTGCAAAGTTAAAGCTTGGCAGAGCTGCAGTTCAGTCAAGCAGCACAATATTTTTAACAGAGTCAAATGTCAAGGCTGAAGTTCAACACTTGTGGAAAAATTCATCAAGAATGAGATAAAAAGGCAGTAATGGAATCTTTAGCAGAGCTAAGGATCAAAGC
The DNA here is from genome assembly GCA_036186865.1 of Eustoma russellianum. NCBI lineage: Eukaryota > Viridiplantae > Streptophyta > Magnoliopsida > Gentianales > Gentianaceae > Eustoma > Eustoma russellianum. The sequence continues at coordinate 19,815,267 of AP025047.1, forward strand.
CAAAGTCCAATACTTTAGCAGAAGATAATACAAAGACCTTTGGCAGAGCCAAGGTAAAACGCTATGAAGGATAATGCTAACTTCAGCAGAGCTGAAGTCACAAACAGAAGACAAATACTTGCAAAAAATTATGAAAATAAAGCAAGTAAAGCTTCACAAGCAGAAGAGCACAAGTTGGAGAAAAATGGAATTTTCATTGAAGAATTTATCTATTACATCTACAAAATTACAAAAAGAGAAAAATCCTATTCTACTCCTCCTCCTCATCAGCCTCTCTGAGAACAACCCCCTCTTTGAATTGCTCAAGTTGTTTGTCAAATATGGCTTCGGCTTCGGGGTTGTAGAGATCAGCAAGTTGAGGATGATCCTTATCCAAGGATGGATAGACTTCGCAGCATGCGTCAATTGCACAAGTTTGTCCCGTCGCCAGAACAGAGCCTTGCATCTTCAGCAGATTATTTACAAAGTACTCAGATTTTCTAAACTCAGCAACAGCAGACCTCTTGATTTCTTCAGCTTGAAGCTTAAATTGTGAGATGAGCTCAGCTTTGCTCTTCTTTTCTGCCTCAAGTTGCTGGGCCAGATCATCTTTGCTCTTCTGCTCCACTTCAACTTGGCTCTTCAAATGGGACAACTCTTGCTCACAAGTGTTGAGTTCCTTCTGGAAGAACTCCAACTCAACTTGGGTCTTGGTGGACACCAGCTCTATGTTGGTAATAACTTCTTTCAGTTCATCCACTTGTGAGTTTGCAACTATTAGCCGAGTGTCAGACTCCTCCTTGTCTTCCTTCAGCTTGGAATTTTCAGATGACAAGGAGTCCATTCTGACTTCATTGAGTCTATTTCTGACCTCAATGTGTTCAGCTCTGCATCTATCTCTTCCAGCCTTGAGTTGTTAGGCTTTGCCATCTCTGCCAACTCGTCATTGGCCTTCTTCAAGTCAGCATTGCTCTTAGAGAGTTGGACCACCATGCTGCGCATTTCTTCTGCTCTTCTGAGCATGTCACATTCTTGGACTCGGTATTGCAATAACCAACATGGGATTAAAATGAGGATTTCAACAACTTGAACAAAAAAGTTGGAAATTTTAAAGAAAACCTAACATGGACATGTTTCTCATATATATGTTTAGAGCAGTATCCCAGTCATTGTGGGCAAAGCTGTCCCAATCCATGGGCAGCACTGGAAGATCTGATAATTTTCTGGCCACTCGTGGATGAGCAGAGGTATCAAAAAAGGAGTAGACCAGATTCTTCCAGGCACGGCGGTGTTGGTGCGAGGGCTCTCCTTCGGAGGGGGCTTTTCTGTGAGGACGCTGAGGAGCATCTTCCCTTGAAGTCAAGACAACTCCTCCAGTGGGGGCATCTTTTGGATCCTTAATAACTAACCCCACAGCAGGAGCTGAAGTTGGCGCAGCTAGAGCTGGAGCAGGAGTTGGCGCAGCAGGAGCTGGAGTAGAACTTGGTGGCGCAGCAGAGGGAGCAGGGCTTGGCTTGTGAAGTCTTTAGGTGATTTTGGTTGGAGGAGCAGTCTTAAGGGTTCCTGCCCCAGATTTTGCAGCAGGTTTTGGGGGCAAGGCAGGGGACTCAGGAGTCTTCTTCTTCGGTGGCTGAGCTGCAGCCTGAACAGGTTTCTTGGCTGCAGCAGAAGTAGTGCCAACCGAAGCTTTAGCTGCAACAAAAACCAAGTTAAAAATGCTGAAGTAAAGCAAATAAGATATCAACATCAAAATTAGAAACCTTTACCTTGGGTTGGAGGAACAACAGGAGTAGCAGGCAGAGCCTGCACCTCAGATGAGCTTTTAGAAGATGGCTGAGCAGAGGAGGAGGGTTTTCCATCCCCTCTCTTCCTCTTCTTGGGAACCAGTTTCTTTTATTTGCTGAGGTTTTCAGACACCATGGTTCCTGCAAAATTCAACAGTAGATCAGTCAAAACACATACGCAACATCAAGAAAATTCAGATGCATTTAAAGCATGAGCACATACCCAGAATTAAGGCTAAGGCAGAGGAGCCAAGAGATTGAAACTGGTGTGATGGCCACATGTGGTCCAGGTCGGCAGCCTTCACAACCGACCTGTACACCCTTTTCCAGTCTATGGCCTGGGGAAGGTGCAGTAACCTCGAGGCTTCATCGCAAGATTTTTTGCTTGGCCTATTGTTATCTGCTGTGCCGGATTTCCAGTAATTTCTTTCAGGTAATCCTATGGCTTTGACGTAGAAGAAGCGGCCCTTCCAGATTTTAGTGAAAGAAGGGATATTGATGGCGTGGTTGATAACTTTATTAGGATACCTCCTACTAAAATAGTGCCAACTTTCTTTGTGTTTGCACACAAACATCCCCCTGAAGACGGCAAGGTCAAATTCTGCCTCAGCTGCTCTCAGGTAACGCAGATAACTGACAATAACCTTCAAGCCGTTGGGCATGATTTTTGGTAATCTAAGGTTATAAAAATCAACGATGTAGAACAAAGGGCCAGGAACAGGAAGGGCAAACCCAAATTTAAAGTATTCTTCATAAACTGCCTCATACCCAGCGGGTGGATCATATGCAGTTTGATGAGGAAGAGGCAAAATTGGGGAAAGGGTACTTCTATCTATGCTGAATTCAGTACAGAAGCAAGAAAGGTCAGCAATCTTTAAAGTGTAGGCTGAACTTTGCACTGCTGAAAAAGGTGAACCTCTGTCAATGGACGGCAGGGGTATTATGGAAAAGGAGGTGGAGGTAACCTTAGAAGGTTCACCAGTAAGGCGCAACCTCCTTAGAGGGCGGTTGTCCTCACTAGAATCCGACCTCTCATGAGGGGATTAGACCTCTTGGTCATCCTCCAAATCAGCTGGGAAAGAGTGAGCGTATCTGTTTTGGGAATCAAAAGAAGAAGATGATATAACAAAAGCCATGAATAAGGAAGAAGAGAAGCTTACAGAAAATTTGAAGGGCTGAGCTGGTAGAACACCAGAGTAAAGACGGAGATAAGCTTTGAAGACTAAGAAGAAGAGCAGAGAAGCAGAGTAACGATGCGCAGAACAAAGGAAAAAGAATAAGAAAGAATTAGGGCAAGTGTCCCTATTTATAAGAAGGAAATTGAAAAGTTGTAACTTTTCAGTTGAAATTCAAAAAGAGGTGACGGTTCAGTTTTTCCCCCTTTTTTCGATTACTAAAATAGCCGAAGAAGTAATGATGATGCGTTGAAACTGGCGCTGATATTAAAGGGGGAATAACGGCTCAATTATGAGGATAAAGATGCGGTTAATGGGAAATACGTCGCAGTTAAGAGGATAACTACCTAATTAATGAGGACACATCATTGGCTCTTCGGCATAGATTTGTCTGCCCTCATAGGTCAGCTCGGCCACACAAAATCTGGGGACAAATGATAAACCAGAAATAACCATCTGTTAGTCAACAACAGTCAACGGTAGATATTGTGCAAATGTATAACTCCTGTAGTTCGGCACCTGTGCACTGTTGTTCGGCCAAATGGTACTTCGGTTCTATTCCCCCATCCTTACTAAAGAATATGCCAAGGGTTGCACCTCGGCATCCAGCTTCAGCCTCAACTTCAGCCTAAGTATTACGACCCAGACCACTTCGGCCAATTTCGACAGTGCACTTCGGCGAAGGGGTAATGCTACTATCAGTTGTGGGATCATCAGGTAGAGGTGCAATTCAAGAAAGAGGTACACCTCACCTACTAGTCACATCTGCAGACCTACCAGTCTTATCAGCAGACCTACCGTACCATAGGCTTACTGCCTCAAGCAAACGTCTTATCCGTTGTCAGAAGCAGAGGACAAATGGAGACTAACAAAAGCAAGCTAAGGGAGACCAAGAAAGGGATCGAAACATTTCTTCACTTCAGTCAGAGCAAACACAACAAAATTTCTCCTCAGTCAAGAACTGTGAGATTTCCATAAACTCTTCATACAAAATCATATTCTCAGTGAGAATGGCCCAAACTGACTTGAGCGTCGGAGGGTTTTACCCGGGTCACAGCCCCGGGACCTCTGATTTCTGCTTCCTTGTGCAGGACTTTCAGGAAGCTATTCCAGTAATCATATTCCACTCAACTGACGGAGTTTATTTCGAGTCATCTTAGACCCTTGGAGAAGATCCGTCTTCACCAATATATGTATAGAATAAATAATGAATCACATAGAGGTAAAGAGAAAATACACATTTAATTCTAGAATAATAACTACATGAAATTTAGTTTTTCCTTTCTTTTTTCCTTGCGAGTTACATAGGTGCATTCGTTTGCCAACATTATACTAAATCTTTTGAGCAGCTGTCAGGTCTCTTTCTCGGTTAAAATTTTTCGCACGTCCTGCTCGTTTGGAGAAGGATAACAATACCTTTACAGGAAATATCATGTTTCGTAATTTTTTAATTACTTCTATCCTTTTCTGTTTTAACTTAATCGTTCTTATTTTAATACTGGGTTCAACTTTTCCTGTTGCGTGTTTTATTTAAATTTTCCTGTGAGCAACAAAGATTACAATATTAATGCCGAAAATAGTTCCAACCAAATTTCCGAAAATTCAAAGTTGAAATTTTGTTCGTGATGCAAGTATACGAGGCACTGTATGTTCGGAGGAAACCAGGATAGCAGAGCAAACTAGGAAATAATCTCTCCCAAAATACAGCAACTATAGAGAAATAATCGAACGGATACACAAACAAAAACACCAACAATTTGTAGCGTGGAAAATCACCCTAAGTAGGAGTAAAAAACCACGGGATTCGTAGGCTACTTAAACAATTTCCACTATAATCATTAATAGGTACAACCAAGTCTCTCTAGGTGCGGCTAGAGGAATTTTACATCATCAAGATCAACTAAACAATCTTACAACATACCAAGATACAATAGAAGAACAAAACACAAAGCTGATATTTTCAATCAGAAAATTTCTGTCTAAGGAATGCAACAATTGAATTTACCTAGACACATCCAAAATACATCTTCACCATTCCGAATGTACCCCTGTATCTTGGAAACAATTTGTCAAAATTTGGTGATGATCCAACGGTTAACGGCTCAGAAATTGCAATTTTTCTGGAGGCTAGCAGTCTGCCCAGCACCTACGAAATTTCACTCTTTTCTCACTTGTATGTGTGTCTCTTATTTTTCTTTCTTCTTCTCTCACATTTGTTACACACAACACCTCTATTTATAATGCTACATCTTGTGCCTCTTCAATGCACAATGCCTTCCTAAAGTCTTCCCAACAATAAACATCTTTGTAGAACCAAAGCACCATTCCAAGTATTATTTGTTTGAAGTCTTCTAATGTCATAACTATATTTGACTCAAGACATTGAGACTCTCCAACTAAGAGAGGTTCCCAACAAACTCCTCTGACCGACTAGTTGGAGGGCGGCATCAACTTGGAAGTCATGCGGCAAAACTCAAACTTTTCTTGTTGACAAAACTTTTGTTAACATGTCAGAGCCATTATCATCCGTATGAATCTTCTCAAGCTCCAATAGCTTGGTTTCCAAAGCATCACGAATCCAGTGATAACGAACATCAATATGTTTGGACCTTGAATGAGATGAGGAATTCTTAGACAAATGGATGGAATTTTGATTACAATAAAACAAGATATACTTAGCTTGTTTACTCCTATCTCTACTAAGAATTTTCTCAACCACAAAAAATCTTTCGCTGCTTCCACAACGGCTATAAACTCTGCCTTGGTAGTAGAAAGTGCAACACACTTTTGCAATTTTGATTGCCAAGCCACAACTCCCCCAGTCAAAATTAATCATATATCTTAAGGTAGACTTGAGATCATTCAAGCTCCCAGCTAAATCAGAATCCGAATAACCAACCAAGGTAGGCGAATCACTTCCTAAAGATAGCCTCAGATTCGATGTTCCACAGAGATATCTCATAATCCACTTCACGGTCTCTCAGTGATGTCCTTTCGAATTTAAAAGATAACGACTGACAATTCTTATAGCATGTGCTATATCGGGTCTTGTGCAAACCATGGCATATATCAAACTATCAACTGCCGACGAGTATGAAACATTCTTCATACTCGACTTCTCATCATCAGTAGATGGACACTGCTCGTGACTGAGCTTAAAATGAGAAGCAAGTGAAATACTCACTGCTTTGGCCTTGTCTATGCTAAAATGCCGAAGAACCTTCTCAATATACTTTTCTTGCGACAAGAACAACTTCTTGTCATTTCTATCATGTATGACTTGAATCCCAAGGATTTTCTATACTGCCCCTAAATACTTCATAGCAAAGGATTCGCTCAAGTTTTTCTTTAACTCATTGATTTTGGAAATTTCTTTTTCAACAATCAGCATATCATCAATATACAACAGGAGAATGATGAAGTCATCATCAGAAAATCTCCATATAAAAAACACAGTGAACGGTCTTTGTCATCTGGTAACCATGCTTAATCATCACCGAACTAAACTTTTGATACCACTTTCTTGGCACTTGCTTCAAGCCATAGAGACTTTTGGTTAATTTACATAGTCTTCTTTACCCTTCTATTAAAAATCTTCAGGTTGCTCCAAATAAATCTCTTCATGCATATCACCATGAAGGAAAGCCGTCTTGACATCCATTTGCTCGACTTCTAAATCAAGACTAGCAGCCAACTGAAGCACCGCCAAGTGACCGGGTCTTCATTGGTCCACACACATCAGAATGCACCAAGTCCAAAACATCATGCTTTCTTTTTGGTTTGGAGGACTTGAATGACACACGTCTTTGCTTTCCAGTCAAACAATGCGGACATTGCTTTAATCTTGCATTTGAAGCACTGGATAACATATTCTTCTTAACCAGGATGCTCAATCCCTTTTCACTCGTATGACCCTAATGATGGTTCCATATTTTCAAAGAGCTTTCATTCTCACAAGTATTCATGTAATACTTGGAAATACAAAATTTGCCAATGTACGAATTCAAACATTTCTTTCCTCCTTCAACCAACATTGAGCCCTTCGTTAGTTTACATTCATTACCCGAAAATGAACTGCAATATTCTTCATCACATAGCTTTCAAATGGATAAGAGGTTGAATCGAAGATCGGGAATATGCTTCACATCCTTGAGAACTTGTGCAATTCCATTACTAGTCTTAATATAAATATTCCCCATTCTGACAACACTTGAATTGTCTTTTATTTTTCATACGTACTACACCGAGATCACATGTCTCATAAATTGAGAAAAGATCACGCCAAAAGGTAACATATGTAGAAGCACCACTATCAATCACCCAATCCATCTCTTCAGATGATATATTAACACTTTCTACGCAATCATCACAAATAATGAAAAAATCATCAATAACGGCAATATCATCATTGTTGATACCTTATTTCTTGACATCGTTGTGGTTATTCTTGTCTCTCGTTTCTCTTTTCAAATTTCAGCAATGCTTTCGGATATGACTCTTCAAGCCACAGTGATGGCAGTCTACATTTGACCATTTGTTGGAACCCCCACGAGACTTGCCACGACTGTCCGAAGCTTGGTTTTGACTCTTCTCTATTGATGCGCCACGATTATTCTGAGTCCTTCACTAACTTCTTCCCGTGATTCAGTGACCAGCACATCTGAATGAGAAGAGTGGCCAAGAGACTTGCGTCTCATTTCTTCAATAAGAACGGCACTCTTAGACAATTCCATCGTGAGAACACCAGTCGGAGTAGAATTAGATAACGATATCCGGAACGTCTCGCATGAAGTTGGCAGAGTGCCAAGGAGCCACAAAGCTTGTATCGCATCATCAAAGCTTGTGGCCATCGTCTCCAATTAACTCATAATCCCCTGAAAAACGTTCAGGTGGTCGGCCATTGGTGAATCATCATCATACTTCAAAGACATCATCTTCTTGATCAGGAATAGCTTATTATTCCCCGTCTTCTTAGTATATAACTCCTCTAGGGCTGTCCAAAGTGTTTTCACATTAGACACCATGCTTACATGATTTTATACATTATCATCGACCCATTGGCAGATGTACCCACAAACTTGTCTGTGCAGCAGGTTCCATTCTTCATCACTTTTTCAGAAAAGAGTGAAATTTTGTAGGTGCTAGACAGCTTGCCAACCTCCTAGAAAATTTCTTTTGCTGAGTCTTTAACCGTTGGATCTTCACCAAAGTTTCATAGATTGTGTCTAAGACACAGGGGTACATTCTGAATGGTGGAGATGTGTTTTTGATTTGTCTAGGTGAGCCTAATTACTACATTCCCGAGACAGAAATTTTCTACATGAAAATTTCAGCTTTGTGTTTTGTTCTTCTCTTGTATCTTGTTGTATTCCAAGATTGTTTGGTTGATCTTGATAATGTTATATTCCTCTAGATGCACATAGAGAGATTTGGTTGTATCCATTATTGATTATATTAGAGATCATTTAAGTGGCCTACGGGTCCCGTGGTTTTTTACTCTTACTTTAGGAGGTTTTCCAAGCTAAAAATTGTTGGTGTTTTTGCTCGTATATCTGTTAGATTATTTCTCTATAGTTGTTGTGTTTTGGAAGAGATTATTTTCTTGTGCTGTGCTATCGTGGTTTTCTCCCAACAAGTGATTGCAAAGCAAGGTTCTCTTGAGTGTGTGCAACTACAAAAATGAACACATGTAGAATGGAAAATTTGAATGGCTCCAACTATAATGTTTGGAAAAGAAAGATAGAAGATTTATTCTAATGTCAAAGGCTTTCATGTCTCAGTTTCCTCCCACCACTGTCATCGTAGTGACGAGTTTATCATCATATGGTGCAAACTTTTAAAAAATTCAAACGTGGAATTTTATTATACGGTGTATGCTACACTTTAAAATAATATATATGCCACCGATATTGATGAAGAGTACATAGCTCCAAGGTGTAAAATTCTTATTAATTTCACAGTTGGATTTTGATTGATACACCGTGTTACGGTATATATTATTGCGGTAACGATCATCTTCGAGTGTAAAATTATCAATTTATTTATATTTGTAACTTTCATTGATACACTGTAATATGGTGTATACACTGTGATCACGGTGCATGTGACGCTATGTTGTGGTGTATATTAATTCATAATTGTTATTATTATAACCATAAATACATTAACTTAAAATTAAAAGGCCACATTTCACCATCTCTCATTTATACTCTCTCATTTTCTAGGCAATATAAAACACGCGATCATTTCAATGGCAATGAACTATTCAACTTATCTACCACAATCTCACCATCTTAGCTTATTAACGTCAACGAAAATATAAAAATGTGCCCAACAATCAAGGAAAAAAAAAGTGACTGCTGAAAAATCACATAAATCATCAAAGAAAAAGAACCAAAAAAACAACAAAAGGTAAAGCTCTATGCTTGCTTTGATAAACCCATATGTAGATATGTGAAAACCTTTTCTGCTACTGTATAATGTCTGAGTTTGTACTTGAAATAATACCGGTAAGCGAAATAAACTAAAACTAGTATATTGGATCTCCCTTATTCCATATTCAGTACACATTGGAAACTCTCGCAATGACTTCCAGGATGCCTGTATCGTAATATATTACCTATATCGACCATAAACATTCAGTCAAAGAGGACAACTGATGAAGAAAATGTGCATAAATTCGCCAAATCGGCTTCAAACGTTTGATGCGAGCAAAACTTTGATCAAACACTATGAACCACTAGAAATGATAATGGAAAAACATCGTTGTGTCTTTTTCAGGGAAAAGATTGTTTGGAATAGAAATCGAATCTCTGGGAGATCGGAGAATTTCGTTGTCTTTAACATAGCTAGATGTGTTCCCTTCATGGCATTCTCCCTATCTACGATAAAGCGCCCCCACTAGGATGTACCTTACTGCCTCTCTTTCTTCCTGAACGTCATCTTTCTTGTGTTATAATAGTTTGTAAAGGCAATGGAACGAAGAATGAATGTTTGAGATCAAAGATGAAGGTGAAATGGTGTTGGAATAAGCAAGAATAGCTTGACTCATGACTTGGATCGATCCATGTATCAAATGGATAGATCTATGTGGCTTGAAAATGAAGTTGAGTATTCTGCCGGACATAGATCGATGACATCGATCGATCGATGTCACATACATCGATCGATCGATGTCCAGAGTGCAGGGTTCGATGTTGAACTGAGGACATCGATCGATCACATCGATCGATCGATGTCCTGACAGACGTGTTTTTTCATGAAAATTCACGTCTTTTGCACCAGAAGACATGTCCAATCGCCATGCAACCTCCTCCAACGACTTCCTGGAGTTTGAGAGCCTATAAATAGGCTATTATAACCCATTAGAAGTATCATCTTGCAACATATACAATCAAGCATTCCATATTCTTCTTCTTACTCAAGAACACTCTTGTTTTCAGAAAGTTCATTGTTTCTCAATCCTATTTGCTGAGGATTAGAGATTGTTGGCTGTTGTATCCTAGGAGGAAGTTTGCCTACAACCCTGCAGCATCTAGTGGGGGCAAATATTCCTTACGGAAAGTGTATATACACGCCTCAAGCCAAGGTTCTTTGTTATTGCTCTCTTCTTGTTGTCTTGTTTCCCGCATTTTTTCGTAACAATCGTAAGGAATATTCGAGATGGATTCAAAGACATTC
>AP025047.1:19825894-20093253 GCA_036186865.1 Eustoma russellianum
GATCGATGTGTCCTGGATGAGATCGATGTATGAACTGAGGACATCGATCGATGACATCGATCGATCGATGTCACATACATCGATCGATCGATGTCCAGAGTGCAGGGTTCGATGTTGAACTGAGGACATCGATCGATCACATCGATCGATCGATGTCCTGACAGACGTGTTTTTTCATGAAAATTCACGTCTTTTGCACCAGAAGACATGTCCAATCGCCATGCAACCTCCTCCAACGACTTCCTGGAGTTTGAGAGCCTATAAATAGGCTATTATAACCCATTAGAAGTATCATCTTGCAACATATACAATCAAGCATTCCATATTCTTCTTCTTACTCAAGAACACTCTTGTTTTCAGAAAGTTCATTGTTTCTCAATCCTATTTGCTGAGGATTAGAGATTGTTGGCTGTTGTATCCTAGGAGGAAGTTTGCCTACAACCCTGCAGCATCTAGTGGGGGCAAATATTCCTTACGGAAAGTGTATATACACGCCTCAAGCCAAGGTTCTTTGTTATTGCTCTCTTCTTGTTGTCTTGTTTCCCGCATTTTTTCGTAACAATCGTAAGGAATATTCGAGATGGATTCAAAGACATTCTTGAACCAAGAGAGCATGAAGCTTGATCGTTTCGATGGTACAAACTATCTCCGCTGGAAGGACAAGATGTTGTTCCTTCTGACGGCACTTCAGATTGGGTATTGTCTCGACCCAAATCTGAAGGATTTGCCATCCCCAAAAGAAGAGGACTCCGAGGAGGTCAAGGCTGCTTGGAGGAAGAGACAGGAGGATAATATGCTTTGCCGAGGGCATATTCTCAACAACTTGACAGATCGTATCTACGATCTGTTCACGGCAACATCATCACCGAAGGAGATATGGAACGCCTTGGAGTTCAAGTACAACAACGAAAAACAAGGCGCAGACAAATTCCAGGTGATGAGGTATTTTAATTTTAAGATGGTTGAAAATTTTTCAGTCATGGACCAAGTGCACGAGTTGCAGGTCATTGTGTCCAAACTGAAAGAGTTGGGTGTAGAAGTTTCTGAGGCATTACAAGTAGGAGGAATCATTGCTAAGCTTCCTCCTAGTTGGAATGACTACAGGAAGAAATTACTGCACTCAACCGAATCCTTTTCCCTTGAACAACTTCAAAAGCATCTGCGAATTGAAGAAGAGACAAGGAGTCTTGTAAAGAGACATGTCTCTGACGATGCACCTAGAGTGCATTATGTCAAAGGGAAAACAGGGAGTTCGGTTGGAAACAAAAGGAAGAACTCCGATTATATTGAATCCACAGACAAAGCAGAATCAAAGAAAGGAAAGAGATGTTATAATTGTGGTAAGAAAGGACATCTCAAGAAGGACTGTTGGTTTTGAAAGAAACAAAAACAGGGCGGTAATTCTCAAAATGTCAACAATGCGAATTTGGTAGACATTGGAACCGATCAACTGGTTGCAATGGTCTCTGGTTTGCATGTTGGCATGGTAACAGAACTTCATATGGCTTCGAACGAGATCACAAGAGATTGGTGGTTCGATTCGGGTGCAACAGTGCACGTATGCAACAATAAGGATCTATTCAAGACCTACCATGTTGTGGATGATTGCCAGCAGGTTCTTATGGGAAACCGCAGTGCCACAAGAGTCTTGGGTAAAGGTAGTGCAGAATTGGACTTTACTTCTGGAAAGAAGTTGTTGTTAGTCAATGTACTACACGTACCCGAGATTTCTAAGAATCTTGTTTCTGCTAGTCTTGTTTGTAAGAGTGGATTCAAGATTGTAATGGAGGGGGACAAAATTATATTGTCCAAGAATGGTATCTTTGTCGGCAAGGGATATGCTTGCGACGGGATGTTTAAGTTGAGTATTAATAAAAATCCCGCAGTTTCTGTTTACTCTGTTGATTCTTCTTTTTCATTGTGGCATGATAGACTTGCACATGTTAGTAATACAACTATTAAGTACATGTCTAAGCATGCCTTAATTTCTTGTAAAGATGAAAATGAAAGAACATGTGAAGTATGCATACAAGCTAAAATGACAAAGAAACCGTTTCCGAAAGTAGAACGGAAAACTGAACTCTTAGAACTTGTTCATTCGGATGTTTGCGAATTGAACGGAGTTTTAACCCGAGGTGGAAATCGATATTTCATAACTTTCATTGATGATGCCTCTAGATATACTTATGTATATTTACTAAGGCATAAAGATGAAGCCTTTGACATGTTCAAAGTCTATAAAATGGAAGTTGAAAATCAATCGGGATTGAAAATCAAAGTTCTAAGGAGTGATCGTGGTGGTGAATACTTTCCTCTTGAATTTAATCAATTCTGTGAGGAAAATGGTATCATACACCAGAAAAGTGCTCCCTACACACCCCAACAAAACGGTTTGGCAGAAAGAAAGAATAGAAGTTTAGTTGACATGCTAAATGCAATGTTAATAAACTCTGGTTTGCCAAAGAATTTGTGGGGAGAAGCCTTATTAACGGCTTGTCATATTCATAATAGAATTCCTTCTAAGAAGTTTAAGGTTCTCCATATGAATTATGGAAGAAACGAAAACCAAATCTAAGTTATCTTAGAGTTTGGGGTTGTCTAGCCTATTATAGAGTTCCGGATCCAAAGAGGACTAAGTTAGGGCCAAGAGCTCTTAAAGGTGTCTTTATTGGATATGCCGAAAACTCTAAAGCATATAGGATTCTAGATTTAGAATCCAATGTGGTTGTTGAATCTAGAGATGTTGAATTTCTTGAGAATAAATTCTTAAGAACAGATTCAAATCAAAGTTCAACAAGTGAGAGTTTGAATGATCCTATTGTTGGTGATTTTACTAATGATCCTTCTAGTGTTGATGATCCATATCAAGATTCTCCAACTGAGGTTAGGAGAAGTCAACGTGCTAGAAAGGAAAAGTATTTACATCCGGACTTCATTTCTTCGCAATCTATTACTTTCTTAGTTGAAGGTAATAGGACAAAGGTGTTTAATCAAATACCTATTGTACTAAGCGTTGAAGATGATCCAAAATCCTATAAGGAGGCGATGCAATCGAGAGATGCATCATTTTGGAAGGAAGCTATTGATGATGAGATGAATTCGTTATTGTCTAACAATACGTGGATTCTCGCTGATTTGCCTCCAAGTTCCAAAGCTATTGGATGTAAATGGGTATTTCGCAGGAAATACAATACGGATGTTTCACTTCAAACTTTCAAGGCTAGATTAGTAGCCAAAGGCTTTAGACAACGAGAAGGGATAGACTATTTTGATACATATGCTCCTGTGGCAAGAATAACATCCATTAGAGTGTTGATAGCATTAGCATCCATTAATAACTTGGTTATTCATCAAATGGATGTTAAGACTGCATTTCTCAATGGTGATTTAGACGAGGAAGTCTATATGGAACAACCGGAAGGTTTTGTACTTCCGGGGAATGAGCACAAAGTGTGCAAATTGATAAGGTCATTGTATGGACTGAAACAAGCACCGAAACAATGGCATGAAAAGTTTGACACTACCATTTTGAAGGATGGTTTCCGACATAATGGTGCAGATAAGTGTGTATATTCCAAGTTTACAGACAAATATGGTGTTATTATTTGTTTGTACGTGGATGATATGCTTATTATCGGTACTAATATGGAAGGAGTAAATGAAACTAAGAAGTATTTAACTTCTCAATTCCAAATGAAAGATTTGGGTGAGGTAGATACTATCTTAGGAATTAAGGTGTCCAAACATAGTGGGGGTTTTGCTCTTTGTCAATCTCATTACATAAACAAAGTGTTGAACAAGTTCAAGCACTTGGAGATCAAAGAAGCAAACACACCATTCGATGCCTCATACAAATTGACTGGATATACCGGTAGAGCGGTAGCACAATTAGAATATGCTAGTGCAATTGGTAGTTTGATGTATGCTATGCATTGCACTAGACCGGATATTGCTTTTGCGGTGTGTAAATTATCAAGGTATACTAGTAATCCTAGTATAGACCATTGGAAGGCAATCGGGCGAGTACTTGGATACTTGAAGAGAACTATGAGTTACGGATTGTTTTATAATAATTTTCCAGCCGTGTTAGAAGGTTATACTGATGCTAGTTGGATAACTAGTGTTGGTGATAACAAGTCTACTACGGGTTGGATATTTACATTGGGTGGTGGTGCTGTTTCTTGGGCTTCAAAGAAACAGACATGCATAACTCATTCAACAATGGAATCCGAATTCATAGCATTGGGTTCTGCAGGTAAAGAAGCGGAATGGCTGAGAAATCTGTTATTGGATATAGAGTTGTGGCCACAACCGATGCCAGCCATTTCTTTACACTGTGATAGCCAAGCAACGATGTCTAGAGCTTATAGTAAAATCTATAACGGGAAATCTAGACATGTCAGCCTTAGGCATGATTATGTAAGGCAATTAATAACTGATGGTGTAATAGCCATTGCGTACGTCAGATCCTGCAATAACCTAGCAGATCCGTTGACAAAGAGTCTATCAAAAGACTTGGTACAGAGTACATCTTTAGGGATGGGATTGAGACGTATGGGATAAGTTCACTTGTGATAGAAACCCAACCTTGTCTAGCATACCACTAGCCAAAGGTTCAATGGGTAACAACAAGTCACAAAGTGAGGTATTAAAGCACTACGATTGATCTTTAAAGAATCAAGCCGCATGATATTGATCTTTAAAGAATTGGAATGTTAGTGTTAAAGGAGGGTGAGTGATTCGTTGCACTCTTAATGAAGGATTAAGAGGAATTATCTTAATCTTCACCTATACGAACATGGGAAGTGGTGCCGCTTCGACAAGCAATAATCTTGAAATGTTCATGAATACTAGGGGTAGCACAAGGCCATAAAGTATGGTTTAAAATGGACTTCGATTGAGAGTGTGGTTTCATGTGTATAATGTTTCCGGTTCTAGCACATATGAATCTGATTCAAGGCTTTTTAGCTATCATGATTTCGTTAGAACTTTGAGATGTTATACTAATAAGAAGTTCAAATCGAAAGATACTTCTTAAATGCATGAAATGTCATAAGTTGCTTTACAAACTAAGTGGGGGATTGTTATAATAGTTTGTAAAGGCAATGGAACGAAGAATGAATGTTTGAGATCAAAGATGAAGGTGAAATGGTGTTGGAATAAGCAAGAATAGCTTGACTCATGACTTGGATCGATCCATGTATCAAATGGATAGATCTATGTGGCTTGAAAATGAAGTTGAGTATTCTGCCGGACATAGATCGATGACATCGATCGATCGATGTCACATACATCGATCGATCGATGTGTCCTGGATGAGATCGATGTATGAACTGAGGACATCGATCGATGACATCGATCGATCGATGTCACATACATCGATCGATCGATGTCCAGAGTGCAGGGTTCGATGTTGAACTGAGGACATCGATCGATGTCCTGACAGACGTGTTTTTTCATGAAAATTCACGTCTTTTGCACCAGAAGACATGTCCAATCGCCATGCAACCTCCTCCAACGACTTCCTGGAGTTTGAGAGCCTATAAATAGGCTATTATAACCCATTAGAAGTATCATCTTGCAACATATACAATCAAGCATTCCATATTCTTCTTCTTACTCAAGAACACTCTTGTTTTCAGAAAGTTCATTGTTTCTCAATCCTATTTGCTGAGGATTAGAGATTGTTGGCTGTTGTATCCTAGGAGGAAGTTTGCCTACAACCCTGCAGCATCTAGTGGGGGCAAATATTCCTTACGGAAAGTGTATATACACGCCTCAAGCCAAGGTTCTTTGTTATTGCTCTCTTCTTGTTGTCTTGTTTCCCGTATTTTTCGTAACATCTTGAGAGGCGCTCATTTGGTTTTCTTGCCTAATGAAAAACGACTGAAATGGTAATGATCCATATTTGTTCAGCCGATTCAAGAAATACTGCCTGTTGAGGGCGACAATTACTGAAGACAAATACTAATGAATGTCAAATAAATTGGACTTCACGTTCTCCCTGGCCCAAAAAGTTTTACCCTTACTAACATCTAACACTTGTATCATATTAATATATTATACCACCATTTTTCTGTTTTTCTAATGTGCGATTTGTTTTGGGGCTTAGCATTTCAACCCCTCCCTTAGTAGGTCAGTATCCTCTCACCCTAATGTCATGCATTTGAATTTTTCCTTCGACATCAGTAGTCAGCTCTGATAGCATAAATGTAAGATCCGGATTTGCTCGGCCGATTCCAGGCCCGATGTTGAAGATGGTGGATTGATAGTGCAAAACAAAGGAAAGTAAAGAGGTAGCAATCTGGTGCAGGAGTTGGCATAGTATTCAGAGGTGTGATCTATTGTGATCACACCTTCAATAATTGGACCAAAGTGTAGGGGTAATTTGATGCAAGGAATGTACAGCTCAGCAGCCATGTAGAGGAGTAATTCAATGTGTCAAGCTAGAACAAAAATCAGCCAGTGAGATAGCTCGTGGGCACAGGACAACTGGCACGTTTGGCACCTTCTAGTTGTTTCTTTAGCTAGTATAAATACATGATGATGATGTAAATATCGGAAGTAACTAAAAACAGAAAAATATCTTTACTTTTCTTCTTGTTCTTCAAACTGAGCACTTGGCGCCATTTTCTGCAACATTCAAAGTTTTCCTTTGCAATTTTGTTCTTTACAGTTTTGATCATGTTGCTTTGATGTTTGAATTTTGTTTCTAAGGCAATTTAACATGGTATCAGAGTTCTAGTGATTCACCATCGATTCTCTGTTGCTCTCAATTTGATTTTGCTTCGTACAAATTCTTCTTCATATACGATATATCACAGTTGAAGTTTTGGTTATGGCAAACACGAGTGCAGCATCATCTAGTTCCCGTAACAACCATACACTCAATGATAATCCAACAAATAATCCATACTACTTATATCCAAACGATATTCCAGTAATCGTCCTAGTTCGGCCTCCACTCACTCCGTATAATTTTCACTCATGGAGCAGGACATTTCAAATGGCGTTATTGGTGAAGAACAAGACATGTTTCATTGATGGATCTATGCCTGAACCTACACCAAATGATCCTCAGTTTCAAGCCTAGAGGCAGACAAATACTATGATCCAATCCTGGATCATGAATTGTGTTTTTCCTTCTATTGCACAGAGTATAATGTGGTATGATTGTGCCTTGGATGTGTGGAATGATTTGACTTTGAGATATGGTAGTGGTGGTCCATTTAGACTATCTGATTTACTATCTGAATTCTATGCTGTAAAACAAGAGAGTCTCAATGTGAATGACTACTTCACAAAATTGAATGTTCCGTGGGAAGAGCTAATAACTTTAAGATCCATACCGAAGTGTGATTGTCTTAGATGTGTATGTGATGTCACTAAGAAAGTGTGTGAGTTCATTGAAAATGACTATGTTATAAAATTTGTCAAAGGACTTAACGAAGAGTTTGATCCAGTTAGATCATAGGTGTTTGTGATGACACCGTAGCCAAACATTAAAACTGTGTTTGCAGTGTCTTTGAAGTTAGAAAGAAAGATTACTAATAACAATGCAACAGCTTTTAATAATGCTCCTACAGCTCTAATGAGTAACTGTGATGATCAGGAAAGTTTTGTAGCCAATACATATGTAAACAAACGACAGGGACCAACATATAGGAGAGGAAATGAAAGATTCCATCAGGACGGAAACAAAAGTTTGCAATGTAATCATTGTGGTATGATAGGGCATACAAGTGATAGATGTTATAGAAAACATGGATATCCTCCTGGTCCTGGTTTTAAATTCAGAAACCAAGTAAATGCAGTTGAGGCAATGGAAGAGAAGCCTCAGAATAATGATGCTGACTAGACGTTTCAGGCTTCTCCTTGTCTGCCCCCACAACCTACACATTCTCTTACACAAAAGTAGTTTACTAAACTTTTGAAATTGTTAGATGTTGATGATGTTTTTTCAGGAACAAGTATGAGCAAAGAATTTCAAGGTGCTATCATGACTGCACAGGCTGATATGTCTGCAGATAAATATTCTACAAGTATTGATTGTGTATGGATCTTGGACTCAGGGGCCACTGCCCATATTGCATGCTCTTTGACCTTGTTTCATTCCTATTGTCCCGCTGATCACGTCTCCATTAAGCTTCCAAATAATATCGCAGTTGATGCAACTCATAAAGGAGTGATTAAGGTACACAGTGGCCTTGTCCTAAAGGATGTATTACATGTTCCTTCGTTTTCTTTCAACCTTGTTTCTTTAAGTAAGCTTACTGACTCCTCAGATTTGCTTGTTTTATTCCATGATTCTGGCTGTTTCATTCAGGATCAGTTATCCAGGAGGATGATTGGTTCAGCTAGAAAGCATCATGGACTCTACTACATGCACGATTCCAGCCTGCCCACACAGTCTGTAGTCTCAAATCCTTCTGTACTGCCTTCTGCTCTTTCTTCATCAAGCCCAGATTCTTTTTCATATCTGTGGCATGCCAGGCTTGGACATGCTTCATCAGCCAAAATTCAAGGATTACATAGATTACATCCAGATATACCATCATTTAGTCCAATAATTGTATAGTTTTTCCTTTAGCAAAACTAAAGAGGTCCCATTTTCCTGTATCTGTTACAGCTTCTAAGTCTCCTTTTGATATCATACATGTGGACATATGGAGTCCTTATAGATATACCACTTTGTATAATCAAAAATATTTTTTGACTATAGTGGATGATTGTTCAAGATATACCTGGATATATCTTCTTAAAGCCAAATCTGAAGCTAGACAAATTCTACAAAGTTTCTTTAATTATGCTTCTACTCAAATTAATATCCATGTCAAGGTTATTAGGAGTGATAATGGGCTTGAGTTTAAGATGCCTGAGTTTTATATGCAACATAGTGTTATTCACCAGACTACATATAATTACACTCCTCAACAGAATAGGGTAGTAGAAAGAAAGCATCAGCATCTTCTTGTTGTGGATAGAGCACTCAGATTTCATGCTTCATTACCCATTATTTACTGGGGTTTTTGTCTCCAGCACGCTACATACTTGATAAATTTGATGCCATCACCTGTTCTTAAACATAAAACTCCTTATGAGATTCTGCATCAAGTACAACCTACTTATGATCATCTCAGAATATTTGGCTGCTTGGCCTTTGCTTGTGATAACAATCCTCATAAGGCTAAGTTTGCTTGTGATAACAATGCCTTGTGTTTTTGTTGGAATACCTATGAATATGAAAGGCTATATTCTTCAGAAAATAGATGACAAGTCTGTTATTATATCTAGAGATGTATTGTTTCATGAGAACTCTTTTCCTTTTTCTGATGGTACTTCCTTGCCAGCAGCATGAGTGCCAATGGCTTCTAGCATGACTGATAGTCCATCAACTCCATATCAAACTCCTCCACAGTTGCATCCTTTACATGTGCTGCCTTCTACACCTGATCCTATACATTCAGATGATATTAAATCATCTCCTGTGTAATCATTGCCTTCAACTTCATCCTCCCCTTCCTCATCACCTGATGATCGTCATTCTTTTCTTTATGGTCAGATACCTATCACACAGTTACAGGTCCATTTGCCTCAAGTATCATCTTCTACATCACCATCACATGAGCCTTTTGATCATAGACCTACAATACCAAGACATGCTCCATCCTACTTGCAAGATTACTACTGTAATCTCAGTCATTCATCTCATTCATCTTATCAACCAATTCCATCAACTTCTTTGCCTTATCCTATTTAGTCTTATCACTCCCTTGACGCTTTAACCTCTGAGTACAGATCCTACATTCTTAATATACGTGCTGAGCATGCACCTGTGACATACCAACAGGCAGCTTCATCAGCACCCTGCAACAAGCCATGCACGTAGAGTTAGCAATATTGCAGGCCACTAATATCTGGAGAATTATTCCCTTACCACCTGGTAAGCAACCCATTGGCTGTAAATGGGTCTATAAAGTATAAAAGAAAGGCTGATTGTTCAATAGAGAGATATAAGACAAGGCTTGTGGCAAAAGGGTACACCCAAGAGCCAGGTATAGATTATGCTATACTTTCTCTCATGTGGAAAAAAATGACCTCTGTGCGTAACCTTCTGGCTTTAGCTTCTGTGAATCATTGGCATGTGCATCATTTAGATATCAATAATGCTTTTCTTCATGGTGATTTATATCAGGAGATTTATATGGATTTACCACCAAGAGTTAAGTCATCAGTTCCTAATGCTGTCTGTAAGCTTCAAAAATCTCTTTATGGTCTTAAACAGGCCAGTAGACAGTGGAATGAAAAGCTTACATTGTATCTGTTGTCTCAAGGATTCCAACAATCTAAAAACGATTACACCTTGTTTACAAAAAGATCTACAGATTCTTTTATAGCTTTACTCATTTATGTTGATGATCTTATTGTGGCAAGTTATTCTTTATCTCAGATATAGAAACTTAAGCAACACTTACATTCTACATTTCGATTAAAGATTTAGGACTTCTCAAGTATTTTTTAGGACTTGAGGTGGCAAGGTCTTAGGGGGGATTATGATTGGCCAAAGGAAGTACACAACGGAACTACTAGAAGAAACAGGATTCCTAGCTGCTAAACCTACATTGACTCCTATGGAACAAAATCTTAAATTAGAACATAATAAATCACCATTGATTTTAGATGTGCCTTGTTATAGAAGAATTATTGGGAAGTTGTTGTATCTCACCATTACTAGGTCTGACATTTCATATAGTGTTCAATAGTTAAGTTAGTTTTTGGACACTCCCACAGAATTACATATGAAAGCTGTTTACAGATTGCTGAGATACTTAAAAGAAAATCATGGTCAGGGGTTGTTGTTCCCTAGTACAGGATCAAAATTTCTCAAAGCTTATGCAGACTCAGATTGGGGTGGATGCACTGAAACCAGAAGGTCTGCCACATGGTATTGTATGTTCTTTGGCAATGTTTTGGTGTCTTGGCAAGCTAAAAAGTAGACTACTGTCTCTATATCCTCCTCAGAGGCTGAATAAAGGTCACTTGCTGCAGCAACTTATGAATACAGTGATTACTTTATTTGTTAAAAGATCTAGGAGTAGATCAAAGATAACTTGTGGAATTGTTCAGCGACAACAAGAGTGCAATATATATAGTGGAAAATACAGTCTTTCATGAGAGGACTACACATATAGAAGTGTATTCAAAAAAGAGTGATTAAACCTATGCCAGTTAAAATTGAATTTCAAGTGGCAGACTTGTTTACTGAAGCATTATGTTCACAGAGATTGTAATTTCTGACTTCAGCATTAGGAGTATGCAACATTTATAAGAAGTCAGAATTGAAGGGGAAGGGTGTTGAAGATGGCGGATTGATAGTGCAAAACAAAGGAAAGGAAAGAGGTAGCAATCTGGTGCAGGAGTTGGCATAGTATTCAGAGGTGTGATATGTTGTGATCACACCTTCAATAATTGGACCAAAGTGTAGGGGTAATCTGATGCAAGGAATGTATAGCTCAGCAGCCATGTAGAGGAGTAATTGAAAGTGTCAAGCTATAATAAAGAGCAACCAGTGAGATAGCTCGTGGGCACAGGACAGTTGGCACGCTTCGCAAGCCCGGCACGTTTGACACGCTGGTGGCTGAAGTTGGCGCGCAAATGTTGCAACTGCTGCATCGAGCAAAGATGATTTTCCACGTGCCAAATTACCTTCTAGTTGTTTCTTTAGCTGGTATAAATACATGATAATGATGTAAATATCGGAAGTAACTAGAAACAGAAAAATACCTTCGCTTTTCTTCTTGTTCTTCAAACTGCGCACTTGGAGCCATTTTCTGCAACATTCAAAGTTTTCCTTTGCAATTTTGTTCGTTACAGTTTTGATCATGTTGCTTTGATGCTTGAATTCTGTTTCTAAGGCAATTTTGACATGTTCGCTCAGGCCCGGCGACGACACTATGGACAAGCACTACTAAATGTCAACTTATCAGGTTTCTCGTTTTTTCTGGTCCGAACAGGATTAATCTTTGTCGGCATTCAACACTTAAGTCATACTTGTATATTATGACACCATCTTTTTCCTTTCTAATCTGAGATTCTTTGGGTGTTTACAAAATAGTGTGGGCAACTCCTTTCTCCCCACTCGGATGCACCATACGATTTATTTTAATATGTTATTTTATTGAACAGTAAGCATTATTTGGCCCCCTTTCATTCTTCTGCTCTTTTTTTTCTCCTATTCCTTACACACAGACTCCATCTCCTGCCGAAGTCTGTTTCCTTTGGGTAACACATGACGTTACAGGTGTTGGCCTCAAATAAATTGTCTCAGTAGTTTCTTTAGACACATAATATCTTTTTCTTTTTACCAGTGAGTCCCTCTTTATGAAATTGAATCTCAAATTTCTCTTTTAGAAAAATTAGTAAATTGTGCTCACATATACATTGTAAGGGCAAAATTGCTCGTAGCTAATGCGGAATAAATAAATAGCGGCACGCTCCACACATTTACCGCTTTGGTTGAGAACACCCTTACGCTCGAACTAGAGGTAGTGAGGTTTGTTATGTGTAAGAAGGATACACCGAAAAAAAGATGCACCGTCATCACAGAGTCTTTTTGGACATGCAGCGCTCCAGCAGCAACAGTATTACACTGTGATGATGGTTTTTATTATTGAGGTATATACTACGAATGACAGTGTAGCGCCCCGACCCGGACAGCGGAATCCGAACCGGTACACCTGTCGTAGCTTACTGAGAAGACTACAAGACGTCTCATCTCTCGAATACACATCATCAATGCCGTAAGAGAAATAAGTGCGGAAACATATATCTCGGAAGTCCAAACCATTAATGCAGTACGTCAATGATAACCAAAACCTCAAAAGGGCAACCATAGTAATAACGACTAATCCTCAAACGAATGAATAAACTGAAATAAATAACAACTGTCTCAGCTAGCACCCATCACGTTCCTACGTATCCCATTCAGCCCACTCGCCGTCGTCTTCTATAAATATCATGTCGTAACTAGGCTCATCTGCAAAGACAAAGGCAGTACCCTTAGCGAACGCTAGCAAGTAACCCGCTTATAAGACATACGGGATCATCACATGGCAAGACATGAGTAATATATAATTCAAGGGAATTGTGGGGCACATGTCTTGTAAACTTTCAAATATACATAAGTGAGTAACGTAATAAAGCAAGTACCGCAATTTACGCGCAAATAACAATTCATTGGCAATCAAATAACATTCACCTTCATACCACGTTGACTCTCGTGATGCATGTCAAATATGCACTACACTACACATTCACATATGCATGAACGCTTTCTCTTTTAAAACAGTGCAATGCATGTCATAATGTCCGGTCACTTCACATAACTTTATACCCTGTAACGCGCCCCGGCTTATATTTCCATCCCGGTTTACATTACAGCCAACTTTATACCCTGTAATGCACCTCGGCTTATATTTCCATCCCGATTAGCATTACAGACAACTTTATACCCTGTAACGCGCCCCGGCTTATATTTCCATCCCGGTTTACGTTACAGCCTTTTGTGCCCTGCAATGCACCCCGGCTTAAATTTCCATCCCGGTTAACACTGCAGGTCACCTTCGCAAATCTGTGCCAAAGCACCTTTCTTTTCAAATCAATATGCAAATGCACGTGCTATGATGCAAGACTCCTCATTTCATTCTCATTTCTCATTCTCGTATGCAATTCACATTCATATAAGTCATTCATGTACACATGCGCAAGTACAAACACACACGAGTTTTCACTAACTTACACGTCATCACTTAGGCTTCGACTATCGCGTCAACTCTTAGTCATGATCCTAAGATCCATAACCTAAGGCAAATATCCCTAACCATTCCTCGTTGAACTCTCAAACACCTCGTACCTTCATCTCCTAACCTGCCTAAGTCATTCCCGTTGAAACTCGATTCGAGAACCCATCGAAGTCACCGACATTGGTTCACCATCCTAGGTCATATTCCCAAGACTTATACTACCCTTAATCAGGTCTCAAGAAGTCTCTAAAGTCACCCGAAGACTCCTCGAACTTCCCTCTTCCTTCCTCTATTTTTCCACAAAACTGAAGGACTTCATTCCCTAGCTTCGATCGATCGATGTCCAGCTGAGGACATCGACCTCTCCACTTCGATCGATCGATGTCCATCTGGGGACATCGATCTCTCAACCTGCACCTACATCGATCGGTCGATGTCCAACAGAGGACATCGATCTCTCAACTTTACCCACTTCGATCGATCGATGTCCGTCTGGGGACATCGATCTCTCAGCTCACCTATACATCGATCGATCGATGTCCTGCAGAGGACATCGATCGATCGATGTCCACGTTCCCTCAAAGTTCCATCTGCAAACTTCTGCAGAACCCTCATCCAATTGGTTCCAAACGCATACCAATCCATCCACGCCTAACACCTTGCTAAAATCACAGGCTTAAACTGCAGATTCAACTCGAACAGCATTCCATACAACGATTCAAGCCTACAACGCAATCATCCGACTTCTTCAATCCCCAAAAGTCTCATCCTTTCCTCAACCCACACAATCACGCAATCACATCAAAAAGGGATACCGGGTAGGGATTTGCAGGATTTCACGAAATCAACAATGTCAACAAGTGCTTTCTCATATACGTTGGCCAAATCTTGAAATCAAACACATAGATCATATGCAAATAATCACAAACGAAACTACTGCATGGTGATCCAATTTAATAGCAAAATAGGCCGTTTTTCTTTTCACAAATCGTAGGAACTTATAAGTAGATTACTTGTCTTTGATTACTCGACAGAGAAACGAAGAACGGATGCGGGTTTGATTGATTCCTGGAGGCTATCTTCTTCTTCTACGTGGTTGGAAAAACGGCTAGGGCTAGAGGAAAGGAAGCGTCGATCCTTTTCTGTTCTGAGAAGGGAAAACTGACGTTCTGTCAGTTTTTTTATATGGGAAAAGGGAAAAGTTTGGTGTTTCTAAATTATATCTATTATTAATTTATCTTAAAAGATAAATCCTTAATTATTTAATTCTAGATTAAATATAATTAAACTCTAATATTAAATTCCCTCATTAATTTCTAATTAATCCTCATATTAATGTCTAATTAATTTTCGTTGACCGTCATTAATTTCCGTAGAAATCTCTCTTTGTCTTTTAATTACCCTACGGAGGGTGCGGGGCATAACAGACAGTGTTTTGTAATCGGAATGATAACCATCGACAATGAAAGACGGTGTATGTTACACCATATAAGATGGCATAGGGATAGTAGAATTTGTTTGAATCTAGCACATTGAGGAGCGTCAGTTCTAGGCACCCTATGATTCGGTGACTGAGACCCCACGAAGATGGAGTCAATTAAATAGATAAATTGAAACGTTATTCAATCTCTTGTCCTCTTGAACACACACATGTTCAAAAATTCATCAAACTGACGAGTTTTCTTTATGTGTGTTGCATGAGATCTTGAATGAAGTATACTCCAACTGGAGAGAGTTGAGTATAAAATGCACCACGAATGGTTCCAAGATTTCAACCTTAAGAGAGCTCCATTTAGCAGCTACATCATCATCTCCATGATATGCTCACGCATATCACGGCTTTCGTCAACGGTCATATTTGAAAGCCTCTTCATAAGAGTGCTGATCATCTCCTTGTTAGAGCTTACAAACAGTTTTTCAATGGCTTTCATGTAAGTTTTGGTATTATCAAAATTAGGGATAGAACTCCAATCTTTGGACTTATGCAAGACTTAATAAGCATTATGCTGAGACGAATAGATCATTCGCAACACTCATGATTAGGCCTCACAAAAGACGTACTTCTATAGAGAAATAATCATATTGAGGACAAGTTAAGGGACCACAATGATTAAAACATGTCTCGGGAACAAACCGAGTTTATATGCTAACAAGAACCGGGTTTATAAGCAAACCGGATGAATTGTTTTAAGTACCCACTCCTTCATTTTTCCTTCAGAACTTACCTGCTAGAGACTACCTTTCTCTCTCCTATCACGTCTTCTCCATTTTTTCTCTTTGTTTCACTGTGCCTCTCTCTCTACAAATAGAGCCGTTGAATGATTATGGTGTAGGGGTATGTTGGACCTTTTGTACGAAGGAAGGGTTTCTTCCTTGTGGGTGCATGTATATAAGCTGATATATGTAGATAGTTTAGATATATAGAAGTACCGTGAGTTCTTCTTAAAGGTTCAGTGTATATTCAAGTGTGTATATTTAAGTGATTTGTATACTGATGAGCCAAAATCTGACCTGCTCAAAAAAAGACAAAACTTTTCGGTTAGTCAAACGGTTAACGTAGCTCAAGTTCAGCTACTTGACTAAGATAGCCTCGGCCAGAGGGCCTTGGTATCGGTCACTGTCCTCAATAGTTAAGCGAACTCATCAAACAAGCAACTAAGGTAAACCCAAGCAAAACTCTTGGTCATTTCGGCCTTGGACCTGAGGCAGGTCAGCTCAGCCGCCCTTGTATCTAAATGCGGAAACAGTACCTCTATCCAATTGTCCATAAAGCACCTCAGCTCGGCCCCTTGCACCTCGGCAAACAAGACCCTTCGGCCTAGGCCACCTCTGGCACTTTGGTTATTAGCGATCCTAAGGAATCAAGCTCAACTCTGGCCCCTGGAGTTTACCCTAGGTAATTCTGCAGGTAGGATTCCTCTACAGGTGTCTACAGCAACCCTGCTCAACTAAGCACAATGTCACATGGCAAGCATGCAGAAACAAGAGTTATCTCTATTGCTCCTTGCGTGTCCCGTTCTCTGTACCCTCGCACATGCATTGGCCCAGGCATCAATATAAAAAGCAGAAAACAAGAAAGAGAAAGAAAAGTAAAACCCAGGAACTATCTAAGGTGAATCATCTTTCTCAGAGTAAAATAACGAGGTATATCAGAAAAACTCCATAAATTCACTCATCCAGCATTTATACTCCCTGGATAAATGGTCTTAACTGACTTGAGCGTCGGAGGGTTTTACCTGGGGCCTTAATCCCGGAGTCCTCTAACGTCTTTACTTGTGCAGCTCAGCCTACAGGGCTAACCTTGGACAACTAATGGGAGGTTAAAGGCGTAACCCTCCCGGGTCGTACTTATTGCTTGGTGATAAATCCGATATCGTCAAATTGGCGCTAGAAGGAAGGCCCAAACCAACGCAATAAAAGTTCTTTTTTTTAGTATTCTGTTACAGTTGGAAAGTTAGTTGTCACCCCTTGATATGGGCGAGGACCATGTGAAGGATTGGGGGGTCCCCTAATCCTCGTCATCGGAAAGAGGCTCGTTCTGGTCCTCGGGGGTAGGACTCCAGGGGACCAGAACTGTGTGCGAAAATTGCTCTGGGAATGACGGTGGAGGAGCGTGACAAAGCCATGAAATATGTGGCAGAGAATCTGGAAGTATTTGAGACCGTAGTGGAGCGGCTCAAGGGGAAACATTCCGAGGTTGAGGACATGGAGGAAGACCTTTTCCCTCTTTATCCCCGGTAAAAGGCCCATCAACCGTCTTCTCAAGTTCCACAAGGGCTCATGGCTGATGCCAGACGGGCCAGTGTTAGAGCCCCAACCGTGGAGTCGGTGCCTCTGCCTAGGCAACGCGTAAGTGTAAGGCCCCGGTCCTTCAAGAGTGTTCCATAAGAGGTTGAAGACCGTCATAGGCCGAGAAGCCACCATGGAGAGCCCAGGCAAGAGTACATGAGAGTAATTCAGGAGAGTCCATTCTCCTGGGATATCGCTGAATACCTGGCACCGGATAATTTTAAGGTGCCTAAGATGGACACCTGTGACAGAACCCCGGATCCCACTGACCATCTTTTCCAGTTTCAGACCGCTATGAGCTTGAAAAATGTGCCCGACCCGCTGCGCTGCAAGACTTTTCCTATGTACTTACGAGGGAAGGCCAGAAGATGGTTCTAGGAGCTCCCACCCCAATTGGTGGAATCTTTTAGACAGTTGGCGCAAAATTTCAAATCTCAATTCGTATCCGGTGCTCCTTTTGTTAAACATTCTTTGAACTTGATGATCTTGAGACAGGGTTCCGAGGAGTCAGTGTTGAAATATGCAGCGCATTTTGGATGAGTCGCTGCAGGTCAGTGACAGAAACGAAGGGGTTAAAGAAGAAGCTTTCATTAACGGTCTCAGAGTTGTCCGCCTCTTCTCCCAATTAGCTGAGTAGGGGCCTACGTCATTAAGGGAATGTCTGGAGAAAGCATATCAGTTTGCCCGAGGTGAAGAGGCAAACAGGTTAAAGAAAGAAGCCGAGCAGGGTTCTCGACGGGAAGGCCGACCTAGTTCGAAGGGAGATCTGCGTGAGGGGAAAGACCACGATCGACGCAGTGCATTTGATCGCATGGACGACCGAGGTAAAGGCGGCAGGGAAGGTCTGCCCCTTTTTGCCTCTAAGGATAGAATTTTATCCGTCATGGAAGAGGACGGCCTAAGGACTGACCCCAAACCTCTGGCTGGTCCTGGGGATAAGAGGGATCCTAAGTTGTACTGCCACTATCATCGTGACATCGGCCACGATATGGAGGATTGCCGACATCTGGCTCAGGCGATCCGAAAGCAAATAGAGAAGGGTCATTTGAAGCAGTTCTATGACCCTTGCTCGTGCCTCCATAACCGTTTGGATTTTCGCAAGAGTCCCCAGAAGGATAAATGCCAGCCTGAGACTCCACCTCAGCATCCTAGGTCAGACGATGATAAGGAACGAGGCCGATGTGGGGCTGCAGGGCAGCCTCAAGTCAAATCTATTATATACACCATTGCCGGAGGGCCACTTCAGAAAGGCCATGGGGAGTTCGGCTTGGAGGGGGCTTCATCTGGACCCCCTACCAAGAAGATGAGGTTAACTCAGGAATTAGTTTATGGACCAGAAGATTCCATCCCGTTAGACTCTAACAACATGGGCCTAGTGATAGATTTATTCATACACCTGGCCCCAGATAACATAGTGGAGGTGCGCAGGGTATATGTAGATATCGGAAGCGCAGTAAATGTGATGTACTATAGTGTATATAAACAATTGGTCCTGGTAGATTCCTTAATGATGCCGGTAACTTCATCCCTATATGGCTTCACTGGCACGGCATTTTGGCCAGTTGAGCTGGTCACTCTCAGCGTCAGCTTCAGAAAACCCCCGGCATATCGTTGTTTATGGATGGATTTTGTGGTGATCAAGGAAAGGTCAGCATATAATATTTTACTAGGCCGACCAGCCTTAGTGGTGTTGAAAGCAATAGTATCTCTCTTACATGTTAGCATGAAGTTCCCCACACCCGCCGGAGTGGTCACACTTTAGGGAGTTATTTCAATGGCACAGAGCTGTTATGCCGTGGCCGCCCAGGGCAGTGGTGTCGTTCAACAGGTCAACGTAGATGACCGGATTCCCCTAACCGAGGAGCGGTTGCATTCAGATGATGCAGTACAGGAGTTCATCCTGGATCCTCTTCGCCCCGACAACACTATTAAGATCAGGACGTGGATTCCTACCGAGTTGTTGACCCAGCTTCAGGATTTACTTAGGGAATTCGCTGTGATCTTCGCATGGACGGCGGAGGACATGCCAGGGATTCCGTCTACTTTAGCTAAACACTGACTTAACATTGATCCCCACGTAAAACCCATCAAGCAAAAGAAGAGAAATTTTGCTCCTGAAAGAAATAAGGTGATTGCGGAAGAGGTTAAAAAGCTTCTCGCAGCGAAGTTCATCGCCGAGGTCTTGTATCCGATATGGCTGGCCAACCCTGTCGTGGTTCCTAAACCGGACCAGACTTGGAAGATGTGTGTTGACTACACTGATCTTAATAAGGCATGCCAGAAGCACTGTTATCCTTTGCCTAGAATTGATAGGTTAGTAGATTCTACTCTGGGGTATGAGGTTTTTGATTTTCTTGATGCGTTTAAAGGTTACCATCAAATCATAATGGCAAAAGAAGACCAGGAGAAGACATCGTTTATCACAGAATCGGGCACTTATTGCTATGTCAGCATGCCCTTCGGTCTGAAAAATGCTGGGGCTACCTACCAACGTTTGGTCAACTCGTTGTTCCGAGAACAAATTGGCCGAAGCATGAAGGTGTATATAGATGACATGCTCATCAAGAGCAGGACTCTTGATCAATATATCCAAAATCTGCAAGAGGTTTTTGTTATATTAAGGGACGCATGCATGAGATTGAACCCAAAAAAGTGTACTTTTGGAGTGCGTACTGGAAAATTCTTAGGATACATGGTTTCTAAAGATGGTGTGCAGGCTAATCCTACAAAGATTGAGGCTCTAAAGAATATGCATCCACCTTGAAACATCAAGGAAGTCCAGAGGTTGACGGGCAGGATAGCCGCCTTGAGTAGATTCCTTTCCAAATCTGCAGAGAGATCACTTCTTTTTTTCCAGGTTTTGAAGAAAAGAACTACTTTCACGTGGGATGACCAATGTCAGAAAGCATTTGATGACTTGAAAGCACATTTGGCTGAGGTGCCGATGCTAACCTCCCCTCTGCCCGGGGAGGTCCTATATATATATTTAGCGACTTGCCACGAGGCAGTGAGTGGAGTTATGCTCAGAGAGCAGGACAGCATGTAGAGGCCAATCTATTTTTCCAGCAAGATTCTACATGGGCCTGAAAATGTGTTACCCCAATGCAGAAAAGATAATTTTGGCACTAACAGTGGCGGCAAGGAAATTCAGACCTTACCTCCAAGCTTATCCTATTAAAGTAGTGACAGATCAGCCTCTGAAGCAAATTCTAACCCGACCAGACACTTTTAGCCGATCTGCTAAGTGGGATATGGAACTTGCTGAGTATGATATCGAATACAAGTCATGCACCTCCATCAAGGCTCAAACCTTAGCAGATTTCTTAGCTGAAGGAATATCCATTGAGGAAGACCATCCACTAACACATGGCTGGATCTTGTACGTAGACAGCTCCTCTTCCAAAAAAGGAAGTGGAGCGGGTCTTCTAATAATTAACCTGAACGCAGAGGAGTTGGAATATGCTCTGCGCTTTGAATTTGAGGGGACCAACAATGAGGTAGAGTATGAAGCCCTGATAGATGGACTAAGCCTTGCTCGAAAGCTAGGGGCACAACAAATAATTGCCCGAAGTGACTCGCAGTTGATCGTCTCCCAAATCAATGGAGATTATGAGGCTAAAGAAGACAACAAGACACGATACCTGTCCAAGGTACAACATCTTAGTGTGACGTTTGAGCATTTTAGTGTGGAACATATCCCCAGGTCGGCTAATAAGCAAGCAGAAGCGTTATCCCAACTAGCGTTGTCCACCTCGGCTACGATAGAAAAAAAGATTGTCGTAGAACTGGTAAAACATCGTGCTTTTGATGCTAATGAAGTGCTGCAACATGATTACCGCAATACATGGATGGACGAGATAGTTAACTACTTACAACATCCAACCCAATCTAAGGACAAATATGTATCTCGGTGCCTAAGCCTAAAAGCCTCAAGGTACGCTCTTTTTAATGCTCATCTATATAGAAAGTCTTTTTCACAGCCATGGTTGCATTGTGTACCTGAAGAGGAGGGAGACTATATTCTTTGGGAATTGCACATGGGAATACATGGAAGTCATTCTGGTGCATGTTCTTTGGCTCGCAAATGCTACTTAGCTGGTTATTACTGCCTACCATACGCAAGGATGCGGAAGAGCTAGTTAAGAAATGTCAGCCTTGCCAGGCTCACGCTCTGACCTCCCACCTGTCGAGTCAAGAGTTGACTGTCATTACCAGCCCTTGGCCATTTGTGCAATGGGGAATAGACTTGGTGGGACCTCTGCCCTGAGCACCCGGCTCGGTCAGATTTTTGTTGGTAGATATTGATTACTTCACGAAGTGGGTGAAAGTTGAACCCTTGACCACTATCATAGGGGCACGGTGAAAACGTTCTTATGGAAGAACATCATTTGCCACTTCGGCCTACCCCAGATTTTGATCTCAGATAACGGAAGATAGTTTGCTGAAGATCCTGTGAAAAGTTGGTGTACTGACTGACATATCAAACAACGTTTCACCGCGGTGGCCCATCCTCAAGCTAACAGCCAGGTGGAGCTTGCTAACAGAATCATTAAAGACAGCCTAAGAAGGCGTCTGGATAAAGCTGGGACAAATTGGGTGGATGACTTACCCAGTGTTTTATGGGCTTATAGCACTACAACATCTAGCTCAACGAAGGAAACTCCTTTTTCTCTAGTTTATGGTATGTAAGCCCTTATTCCTACAGAAATTGGTTCCACCCTAGCTCGGGTAGATAACTATTCTACTCAATCTAATGACCAAGAACTGCGTTTGAACCTAGACAAACTAGAGGAAAAAGAGATCAAGCCCATATTCGTATGGCCAAATATAAAAACTTAATTTCCCAATACTACAATTTTCGGGTACGGCCAAGATCCTATCGAGTGGGAGACCTAATAATGCGTAATAATGAGGTGAACCATGTGATGCCAACAGGAGCTTTTAACCCCAAGTGGGAAGGCCCTTACCGTATAGCTGAAGTGTACTCTGCTAGAGCCTACAAGTTGCAGACTTTAGAAGGACGGACCCTACCACGAACTTGGCACTCTTCTCATTTACAGCATTTGCATCAGTGATGTACTTGTAATTATGTTTTATATAAAAGCATTGTCAATTCTCTTTTGAGCCAGCGTTTATATATAGACCAAAGCACCTTAACAAGAACAAGGTGTCCGAGCAGAGCTCAAAGACTTCATGGGACAGGTTTCCCTATAAGACCTCAGCGGGTCCAAGGCAAAACCTCGTTAAAGGGTAAATCTATATGAATAGGTTTCATAAGTCCTCCGACATCGGTGGGCAGAGGTAAAGCATGACAGTGTACATGCACCTCTTTAGACCTAGCAGGACTAGGGAGAATTGCACCAAGGTGCAAAACTTTCATGATCTCCTAAATTTTTTGGCTACTATGGATTAAAGACTTAGATTATTACTAAGCATCATTCTGACTAAAGCTCGGCTAAAGCGGTGCAAGATTCATTCTTAGCCAATTCTCGGCTCAGCTCGGCAGAATAACAAGTTTATTCTAAAAACTTAGTTCATTTCCATTTAAACGGACTTAAGTTTATCATGAAAGGGCTGATATACATTCTCGGCCACAAGTTTGAGAAATAAACTTGACAAGAATGCTGAAGTGAAACAGCAGAACAGAAGAAAGAGCTACAAACTGCAAAATACTTAGAAAATTTTTCATTGATAAAGATTTGAGTACAGAGTACATCAAGGTCATTTTAGCCTATTACAAAAAATTCTAAGTCTACTCTTCATCATCTCTTGAGTCAGCTCCTTCTGCAAACTTTTGAAATTAAGCTTCGAACTCCGCTTCGGCATCAGGATTGTAAAGTTCGACAAGCCGAGAATCCTCTTTGTTCAGCTGGGGGTAGATTTCTGAACAGATATTGATAGCTTTAGTCTGACCCATCTGCATAACTGGACCTTGAAGTAGCAGCATGTTTTCTTCAAAGATCTCTGATTTCTCGAAATCTGCCACTACTTCATCTTTGGCCGACGATAGCTGATAAGTTAGATCTGCCATCTGTTGCTCCATATCTCTCTCTCTCTTTAGCCCATCTTCCTTATCCTTCTGCAGAGAAGCCACTTCTGAAGATGTTTGAGCATATCATGCTTCCAGGTCGGCATTTCTTCTTTCCAGCTTTGCCACCAAAGAATTGGAAGCTGCACACCTCATTTCGGCCTCTTCCATTAACTCTTGGAGCTTGGTGACTTCCAACTTCAGAGATGAGTTTTCCTTGGCCTGCTCAGCTATAATTCGAGAAGCTTCTTCAAGCTCTTGAAGCTTGGCCAACAAACAATCCTTCAGTTCTCTGCCTCGGCTAAGGATTTCCATTTGCTGGACTTGGATCTGTTTAACCAAAATCAAGTGTTAGCCAAGGTTATTTGATCAAACATATACATTAAAAAAGACCATCCGTTACCAGAGCTAAGTTAACATTGAAAGAATCTTCTAGATTCTCCTAGGAAGCGACAGAGAACCGCAGTTTGTCCAAAGGAAGAATTAGATGATTCATCTTTTTTTGCCGTGGCTGGATTGGCCACAGTATCCATTTCAGAAAACTTGCCCAAGGTCAAAGTGTGTTGCTCCGCTTGGGGAGTTGGGATTTCGGCTTCTGGGGCGGTTGGTTCATCTCTCTGCCTCTTCCCAAGAACAGAGCCCTCGGCCTGCAGGGTTTGTTCAAGATCAGCTTGTGCCGGGCCCCTTGGAGAAGCCTCGGCGCCTTCCTCTTCTGTCACCACAATTGGCATATATATATGACAAATATTTGGAGGAACAAGTTATTTTACAAATTGAAAGAAGAGGAAGTATGGAATACCTGGATTTGAAGACTCAGATGCAACAAGTATCGGCTGATTCACCACACCTCGGCTGGTGCTGGTTTAGCCACGTCAGCAATAACAATGTCTTCAGGTGGGGGCAATGCTGATCCGGGGGATACCTCAACCCAAGTCTTCGGCGTCTTTGATTTCTTGCGGGATGCTATCTTAGCAAGCTTGGCCGCAAGATTTTTGTTTCCCGGAGCCATGGAACCTATGTAGAAAGCAAAAGCTTTTATTAAAAAAAGAAGGTTGCATTAAAAAAATGCAGAGGCATACCCCTGACTATTTCCAAGTTATCTGGGGAAAGAGGCTTATAGTGGGGACCCAAAGCTAAATAGCTCAGGTCAGCTGCCCTCAAAATGGACTCATCCACTCTGTACCAATCGATGACTACAGGCAGAGAATGCAATTTGGTTTCCTCATCACAATTTGGGCAACCCTAACTTCTTAATAAAGAAGAATCTGCCTTTCCAGTTTTTCTTGAAGGTGGGAATGTTGATAGCAAAATTGAATTCATTAGAGGAAGCTCTTTTGGTAAAATAATACCAACTATCAGAAGATCTACAGGAAAATAGACTTTTGAAAACTCTATGATCAAAGGGGATTTCGAAGCTCTAAGGAAAAGGAAAAAACACAGGATGATTTTCAGACTATTGCGCTTTATTTGGGGAAGCCTAAGATTATAAGATTGAAGGATTCTAAATAAAGAAATAGGGACTGGAAGATTGAACCCGGATCTAAAGTATTCTTCATAGACATCTTTATAATCCGCGGGAGGATCATAAGATGTATGGTCGGCTTGAGGCAGAATGGGATCAAATTGGTCAACATTGATTTCATAAGTATCACATATCTAAGACAAATCAACCTTGAATATGGTACAAAAAGCCTCCTGGACCTCGGCTGAAGGGGGACCACGGTAAACTACCCCCGTCTGCAGAGCCGAAGTTCTTGGCTCAAATGCACGAATGGAAGTTACTAGAGTAGGGATGGTCTCCGCCTACTCTGGCAAAACTTCAACCACAGTAACGGCTTTGCTAGGCTGAGCATGTTTACTAGATCCAGTAGAGCCGCCAATGCCTTTACGCAATCTGGCTATATGACGGTCGTTAGTGGCAACCGTCCTCTCCGATGGTGAGGAACTGAAGTTTTCTTCATTACCACCGATAAAAGAGGCCTCTTCAGACATGTTTTGGAAATCAGAAGCAGCGGACATGATGAAGCAGAGAAGAAGACTTACAAGGATGAGTAAAGTGGTGAAGAAGGAAGAAGGTTGCCAGAGAAAGAAAGCGGCACCTCAAAGATGCCATCCTCGATCCCTGCAACCGCCGTATCTGAAAAGTTATACAATTGATGCCTCGAGCTCTGCGCAGACAGTAAATGCGTAGTAGGGCTCAATCAATGGCAGGCACGTCATACTTGGAGAGACTATACATTAAAAGCTCCGAATCGATTAGCCTGCCCTTCCTGGTCAGCCCGGCCAGCCTAATCTAGAGGCAAATGATGAGCCAAAATCTGAGATGCTCAGAAAAAGACAAAACTTTTCGGTTAGCTTAACGGTCAACGTAGCTCAGGTTCAGCTACTTGACTAAGATAGCCTCGGCCAAAAGGCCTCAGCCTCGGCCAGAGGGCCTTGGCATCGGTCACTGTCCTCAATAGTTAAGGCGAACTCATCAAACAAGCAACTAAGGTAAACCCAAGAAAAACTCTTGCTCATTTCGGCCTTGCACCTAAGGCAGGTCAGCTCAGCCGCCCTTATTTCTAAATGTGGAAACAGTAGCTCTGGCTAATCAGCTCAACTACGACCTCTATTCAATTGCCCATAGAGCACCTCAGCTTGGCCCCTTGCACCTCGGCAAACAAGACCCTTCGGCCTAGGCCACCTCGAGCACTTTGGTTATTAACGATCCTAAGGAATCAAGCTCAGCTTTGGCCCTTGGAGTTTACCCTAGGTAATTCTGCCAGGTAGGATTCCTCTACAGGTGTCTACAGCAACCCTGCTCAACCAAGCGCAACGCCAAATGGCAAGCATGCAGAAACAAGAGTCATCTTTATTGCCTCCTTGTGTGTCCCGTTCTCTGTACCCTCGCACATGCACTGGCCCAGGCATCAATATAAAAAGCAGAAAACAAGAAAGAGAAAGAAAAGTAAAACCCAGGAACTACCTAAGGTGAATCATCTTCCTCACAGTAAAATAACAAGGTATATCAGAAAAACTCCATAAATTCACTCATCCAGCATTTATACTCCCTGGATAAATGGCCTTAACTGACTTGAGCGTCGGAAGGTTTTATCCAGGGCCTTAGTCACCGGGTCCTCTAACGTCTTTACTTGTGCAGCTCAGCCGACAGGGCTAACCTTGGACAACTAACGGGAGGTTAACGGCGTAACCCCCCCACCCGGGTCTTACTTATTGCTTGGTGATAAATCCGACATCATCATATACAAGGTGATTTGTGAATAAAATGATTTTCATTCTTGATTCAAGTGTTGCTTAAATTGTGAAGTGAAGAGAATCAAGTGTTCTGTAAGCTGTGAATTCCAGTGTTCAATCTTCTCTTCTTCTTCTTGTTATCTCGGTTGGTCTTGATCCAAGGAGATCTTGATTTAGGCCTCAACTTCGCACATAGTATCAGATCCATTGAGTTCAAATCAGAAATATTTATTGATTGAGCATCTGAAATTGTTTGATTCTGAGAAATCGACAAATCTGGAAAAAAAATTCTGAGAAATTGAGTTTGTCTAAAAGGAATTCTGTTTCACTGATTTCATTTTTCTAAGATTTATCTGTACACTCAAATGTTTTGAGTGCATGAAAGTCTCTGTTGCTGGAGTTTTTTTTATGTCCGATTGTTAAGCCTTGGTGTGAGTGGTTTTGTCTATTGATTTTGAAAGAAAATCAGAGCTATTGAGCTCAATTCTGAGAAATATTTATGAAATCATTCATTCTGAAACAAATCAGTGATTCTGATTTTAATTTCTGGTCAAAAGCATTCTGTGCAGAGTTTGCATGCCTAAATTCTGAGTTCTATGTTCAAACTCTGTTCAAGTTCTTGATTGCATGCTAAAATCTGGAAAAAAAAGGTTGCTGAGATTCTAGAAATCGACTATGAGATTTTTTTGGTTAAGTCCAATCTAATGTGAAATTGATTGATATTGAGAAATTCGTGAGTAATCGATCTATTTCTGATTTCTCTTTGTTTGAAATCAAGTTGTGCACCCATGCATATCTATCGGTGTTACTGAAACCACTAATTCTCTGTTTTTGATAATTGGTGTGGAGTGTTCATCTAATCGTCTTCACTATTCTAGAATCTGTGTTAATCTTCATCTGAAAAAAATTGATTTAAATTTGAAAAAATATTAAATCGTGTTGTACACACAGATTTGTGTGTGCACGCTCGAATTCTATATTCTGAGTACAAACTTAGAGCAAAATCAAGCTATGTGCTTTAGTTCATTGCCATTGGTCTTCTAATCTTTTTGTCTGGGATCTAACTGTTGGAAAAAGTATGTTTAAATATTTTTAAAATATGCTCCAAACTTATATAGAAGCATTTGTAATGTTGTTTGGGAGTTTGGTGAATGATATGAACACTTTTAACTTTCCAAGTAAAAGTGGAATAAAGTTAAGTGTTCAGAAGGACATGGGTCGATCTATGTAAAGCACATCGATCGATCGATATATATGTAGATCAATCGATGTGATGTGTTGCAATTCTGGAAGCTCTCAGCTTAACATAGATCTCTCACGTTGATCAATCGATATATATGTAGATCAATTGATGTGACGTCGATCGATCGAGGTGATCGATCCATGTGGAATTGAAGCATTCTGTCCGACTTCGATTGATCACATCGATCGATCGAAGTGACATCGATCGATCGATGTGATTGATCGATGTGCCAACAGACAGAACATTTCATGCTGAGTTGCATCTCTTGGTCCAAGAATCATCTCCTTTCAAAAGTGAACGTTATTCAACTACATCTGGGAGTTAGAAAACTGCTGAAAACCATCTTTTAAACATTGTTTTAGAATCCTAAAGCCTATAAATACAAGGCTTGACTACTTTACAAACACATAGAAAATCTCTTGCAAAATTTAGTGCAGAAAATTTCAGCAGTCCTTCTTCTCCTTCTCTTCTACATTCAAACACTTCTACTTTGCAAATTCATCTTCCTCTTGTAGATCGAACGAAAGGAAGAAGCCGTTATATCCTGGGAAGCTTATGCCAAGAAAGATTCACCTCGCTCGTGGTGTAGGCATTTTAGGTTTAAGGACAACAACTTTCGTTGTGTCTCGACTTTTATTTCCTGCGATTTCCGTTTTCTATTTCGTTTGGTTTCCATATCTGTTCATCATTCCTAACAATTTTAAAGCTAAAATTTCTGTGATATGGCTACCAAACATCACGTTGTTCCCGATATGTTAAAGATAGAATCTTTTGATGGCAAATTCTTCAAAAGGTGGTCTGCAAAAGTTATGTTTTTCCTTGAGATGCTGTCTGTCTCCTATGTGCTCATCACGGAGAAACCTACTGAAGAAGGAAAAGCACTCAAATATGAAGCCGGCAATACTACATGTAGGGGTCATATCCTGCATTTTCTGTCAAACTCTTTATTTGACATTTATGTCAAATTTACATCGACAAAGGAGATTTGGAAAGCACTTCAGAACAAGTATGGTTCTGAAGATGTTGGAAAAAGGAAGTATGTGGTTAGTGAGTTCCTCAAATTTCAAATGGTTGACCACATACCTATAAACGATCAAATCCATCTGTTTCAGCAATTGGTGGACAATCTTGAACAAGAAGGCATCAAGATAGATGAGACCTTCCAGGCTGCCTCCTTGTTGGAAAAGTTACCTTCTTCTTAGAACAAATACAAGAAGAGAGGTAAACATGATGATGCCAAGCTTACCATGGATGGTGTCATCAAACATATATGTATTGAAGAAAACAATCGGTTGGAAGATGCAGAGGGTGCTGAGAATGAGTCTCAGGCCAATGTTCTAGAGAACAATCCAAAGACGAAAAGGCCAAAAATCTAGAATGTTAATGTTCATCACAACAAAGGTAAGAGTTTTGTGCACGGACAAAAGAAGCCTAAGGAGTTTGTTGGGTATGCGGCAAGGCTGGACACAAGGCGTTCTTTTGCAATAAAAGGAAGGGACAAGAAAATGGCCATGCAAACCTGACGGATCATGAAGAAAGAAATGGAAGCAAGGGAGAGGAGATCATTGCTGCAGTCATCGTGGACGAGGTAAACCTTGTTGGAGGTGCAACAGAGTGGGTAGTTGATACCGGAGCCACCAGACACAATGCTACCAATAGAGATCTATTTTTTGACTTTCAAGAAATAGATAGTGGAGGCCAAGTTTTTCTTGGGGATGCACGTGGAACCCGTGTACTCGGGAAAGGAAAAGTGCTCCTCAAGTTAACTTCGGGAAAAAGACTGGAGTTGAGTAATGTGCTCTATGTTCCTACTATACGTAGGAATTTGATCTCTGGAGCATTTCTAAACAAGGCCAATCTTAAACTTGTTTTTGATTCTGATAAGTTAGTGCTTACTAGAAATGGAGAATTCATTAGGAAGGGATTTTGTAATGCTGTGTTGTTTGTACTTGATGCTACTTGCATAACCAATAATAATACTTCTTCTTCCGTGTACTTGTTGGATTCTTGCGACATTTGGCATGCTAGATTAGGTCATGTTAATCTTGATGCATTGAAAAGATTAAAAAGCATGAATATCATATCTATAGAAAATGAGGATAAGTTTGATAGATGTGAGTATTGTATTGAAGCAAAGCATCATAAGAAAGCATTCAAGAGTATTGAAAGAGTCTTAGATAAACTAGACCTTATTCATAGTGACTTAGGTGATTTCAAGAATCATATAAGGAGGTAAAAGGAACTATATTACCTTCATTGATGATTATTCTAGGTTTACTAGAGTATACTTGCTAAGTCATAAAGATGAGGCAGAGGAAATGTTCAAGAAGTTTAAGAATGAAGTAGAGAATCAAGTAGTAAGGAAAATCAAACGGTTAAGATCCGATAGAGGAGGTGAGTACATGACTACTTCATTACAAAAGTTTTGTGAAGAACATGGTATTATTCATGAAGTACACCTCCTTACTCTCCGCAATCTAATTGTGTAGCTGAGAGGAAAAATAGGACCCTTAAGAACATGATGAATGCTATGCTCATTAGTTCCAGTTTACCGGATAACTTGTGGGGTGAGGCTATTCTTTGTGCTTGCCATGTATTGAATAGAATACCACACAAAAAGACCAATAAGACCCCTTATGAATTATGGAAAGGTTATCCTCCAAACTTAGGATACTTGAAAGTGTGGGGGTGTTTGGCAAAAGTTGGCATTCCTGAATTTCAAAGGAATAAGATAGGGCAAAAAACCAGAGATTGTGTGTTTATAGGATATGCCCAAAACAGTGCGGCATATAGGTTTATGACTGTTGAGAATGCTGCAATAGTAGAGTCAAAAGATGCTGAATTCTTTGAGACTATATTTCCTATGAAACAACAAAAGGTTTCGGATCATCCTACTTTTGAAAAAGGTGAATCTAGTATTACTGTAGTCAATGAAGAACCAGATTCACTAAGAAGAAGCAAAAGGAAAAGAATTGAGAAAACCTTTGGTAATGATTTTACTAAAGTGTTTATCTTAGAAGAAGATCCGAAAACTTACCAAGAGGCTATGAAGTCCGTAGATGCAACATTTTGGAAAGAATCCATAAATAGCGAGTTAGATTCTATTATGAGCAACCACGCTTGGGAAGTAGTAGATTTACCTAGAGGTTGTAAACCCATAAGTTGCAAGTGGGTGTTTAGAAAGAAATTAAAAGCAGATGGCACCATAGATAAGTTTAAAGCGAGATTAGTGGCTAAAGGATTTACTCAACAAGGAGTAGATTTCTTTGATACGTATGCACCGGTTGCTCGAATAACAACTATTAGAGTGCTAGTTGAATTAGCTTCTATCTATAAGCTTGTAATACATCAAATGGATGTGAAAAATGCGTTTCTAAATGGAGATTTAGATGAAGAAATCTACATGAGACAACTCGAGGGAATGATTGTCAAAGGGCAAGAGCATAAAGTGTGTAGATTAAAGAAATCTCTATATGGTTTGAAACAGACCCCTAAGCAATGGCATGAG
This sequence comes from Eustoma russellianum, assembly GCA_036186865.1. Classification (NCBI taxonomy): domain Eukaryota; kingdom Viridiplantae; phylum Streptophyta; class Magnoliopsida; order Gentianales; family Gentianaceae; genus Eustoma; species Eustoma russellianum. The sequence continues at coordinate 19,857,502 of AP025047.1, forward strand.
AATTTTGATAGTGCCTTGATTGCAAATGGATACATAGTACATGAAAGTGATAGATGTGTCTATAGCAAGTTTGAAAATCCAGACGGTGTTATTATTTGCTTGTATGTTGATGACATGTTGATATTTGGCACGAATGTAGATATTGTGAATAAAACCAAATTGTTTTTGTCATCTGTCTTTGATATGAAAGATATGGGAAATGCTGATTTTATTCTTGGTCTTAAGTTAGTTGAGAAATGTGGGGGATATATGCTTTGTCAAAGTCATTATGTTGGAAAAATGTTAAAGAAATTTAATCACTTTGATTGCAAAGCTGTAAGTACTCCATATGATCCTAACGGAAGATTAGAAAAGAATAATGGTGATAGTGTTTCTCAAAGTGAATATGCAAGAATTATAGGTAGTGTAATGTACTTAATGAATTGCACTAGATTGGATATTGCATATGCTGCTAATAGACTTGCTAGATACACTCACAATCCAAGTAATGCACATTGGTTTGCTCTAAGAAGACTTTTGAGATATCTTAGAGGAACCATGGATCTTGGTTTATTGTTTAGTGGGAATCATTGTGTGCTAGAAGGATTTTGTGATGCTAATTGGGTAACCGATAATGATGAAGTTAATTCAACTAACGGCTACATGTTCACTTTAGGTGGTAATGCTATTTCGTGGAAGTTATCTAAGCAAGCATGTAAAGCAAAGTCAATTATGGAGTCTGAATTTGTTGCTTTAGAACTTGCATGTACAGAAGCCGAATGGTTAAAGAATTTGCTTATAGACATTCCTTTGTGGACTAAACTTATGCCGTCTGTGTCTATACATTGTGATTCACAGGCTGCGATTGCTCAAGTAAAGAACAGAGTTTATAATGGGAAGAGCCGGCATATTCGACTGAGACACAATATTGTGCGAGATTTAATGGGTTCAGGGGTGGTTAACTTGGAGTTTGTAAGATCCGAGTTTAACCTGGATGCCCACTGACGAAAGGACTATGTAAAAAGTTGGTCCGCGAAACATCGAGGGGGATGGGATTTGTTCCATTCGACGTGGACTCTGTGTGACGGCAACCCAACCCGCTATTAGCAGAGATCCTGCGAACGGGGTTCAATGTGGTAATAACAAGTCATAGAAGAATCCTACTTAGCACTATCATATGTTCCTCCCTATGATGTTGTTGAAAATAGTGCTCACTGCAAGTTATTGAGGGTGAGATTTTTAGAATCTCTTAATGAAATTCATAGTCATATTTGATGATGGTGTGAGCAGTGCACACTTGATGAATTCTACCTATATAAGCGTGGAAGTGGTGCCACTTCCTATGAGAGTTTGGAACAACTTACTAGAGCACTTATGAAAACCTAGGTTTGGGTGCATGGCCGATTTCGCAACACACCGCAAACTTGCCTGAAGTTAGTCAATGATATGTTAGTTGTAAGTTTATATAAACAATAGAGAAGTAAGATTCAAGACGTCAATATCATCTTATTTCTGTTTATATACTTCTTCTTGAACTAAATGGCAATTCAAGACACAAGTCATTGTCCATTATGTATCATTGTCTTCGTTTGATAGTAGAAATGTCAGTTTATTAACGTTCGTGATTGCTTGTATATAAGTTTGGATCATGTGGGGGATTGTTGGAAAAAGTATGTTTAAATACTTTTAAAATATGCTCCAAACTTATATAGAAGCATGTGTAATGTTTTTTGGGAGTTTGGTGAATGATTTGAACACTTTTAACTTTCCAAGTGAAAGTGGAATAAAGTTAAGTGTTCAGAAGGACATAGGTCGATCAATGTAAAGCACATCGATCGATCGATGTATGTGTAGATCGATCGATGTGATGTGTTTCAATTCTGGAAGCTATCAGCTTAACAAAAAACTCTCGCGTCGATCGATCGATGTGACATCGATCGATTGAAGTGATCGATCCATGTGGAACTGAAGCATTTTGTCCGACTTCGATCGATCACATCGATCGATCGATGTGCCAACGGACAAAGCTTTTCATGCTGAGTTGCATCTTTTGGTCCAAGACTCATCTCCCTTCAAAAGTTAACGTTATTCAACTACATCTGGGAGTTAGAAAACTGCTGAAAACCATCTTTTAAACATTCTTTTTTTAGAAATTGTAATCAAAATCAGTGTACTGTGTGTGTTTGTGTAAATTGACAAAACCGCAAGCAAAACCGAGGCGAGTCTAAGGACTCTGTCCTTAAGATGAATTGCTCCGGTATACTGTGCCCAACCAGTGAAGCAAACATCTTCCAGGATACAACGGCAAAACAGTTGACCTAAGCAGCACTGCAGCGTAGGAACTCATCGAACCTGTAAATGTAATGACTTCACGATCATTGGAAAGAATGAAAGCAGCAGTATGTATGCGAGGAAGAAAGCAAAAGAAATTTTCGCAGTGTATAGAGGTCTGGAGAAGCAGGCCTTTAAATAGGAGGGAAGGAAAAGAGAGGTGGAAAGCAGTTTTTGATCTCTGCCGTCGGATCTGACAGTTTTCATCCACAGCCGTTAGATCGTAAATAGTAGTGGTTTTAAACGTAGACCGTCAGATGAAGAAACTGCAGCCAGATACGATCTCAGCCTTTAGACATAATCCGTATAGACTACGATCTACAACCACTAGATCTTGCAACGGTTATGATCAGAAATATTTCAACCGTTGGATCACTTGATTTATTTTTTTTGGAAAAATATAAAAGAAAATTTCTCAAAAAAGATAAGAACCAGCCAGGCCCACGAGCCCCGAGCCCAAGCCGAGCCGAGCCGGCAGGCCAGACAGGCAGGCGGCGGCAGCGCGCGTGTGTGGTGCTCTGCCTTGCCTGAGCTAGGTCCTGCCTCCGTCAAAAACTTCTAATGCCCTAAGGGCACACTTAAAAGTGACCAAATTAGCACTATATATGAAGGCTAATGCACTTCATGTGAGCAATGTGGTATTCACACAAGTTGGTGATGTGGCTTCTTCTTATGTAGCCACATCACCTATTTTTCATTTTCTCCACATTTTTACTCCCATTTTGAGCATTAATTTATCATTCATCCGAACTCGGAATTGATTGATTCGAAAGCCTAAATTCATCTACTCGTTACGTATATAATTTAGAAGCCATTAGTTTTCGTTTTTGATTAACGAACACTAATCATAATTAAGCTCAAAGTATGGTGCTAGTCAACTTTTGACAAACCCACTTGTCCAAAAAATTTTCCTTCCTTCCAATTCTTTCCAACTTCTCCAACAATCACTCATATGAATGAAAATTAATGCAAATACAAATGCAGACTCTATCGTGAAGTCAAACAGGATATGTTGCATTAGAAGAGGTAGCTTTTAGCTTTGAACCTTTCATAGTGATGTATCATCGGATCCACTCAGCTATTTAGTGACTTGATGTCTTGAACCAATCAGCCTTTGGTGTGAATCAAGACAACGATATTCATACAACATTTCCTTTAACACCTCTATTGGATTCTCATGGTTGTGTTTATTTTGGCCATGAACAACCTAGTTTCAGAAAGTGTTTTAAAGAATTCTTGCCTCACAGAATTCTTATAGAAGCGGCCCCAGTTCACACTTACATAGGTGATTCCTATCAAGAGTATTCTACCATACCCCACTTGACATATCAAGGTATAGGAAATCATTAAAAGCATTAGCTTACCCAAACTTTCTTGCAGATAGCACTTTTGGTTAACAAAATGAGTAAGTGCTTCACTGAACCTTTGTAACTTAGTTGTCCCATTGAACCAGGATTCTGGGATCTCCATTCAACAAGGTTGGGTTACCATTATAAAGATCCTTGCGTTTAGGCCTAAGTCCCATTCCGTTTGTCAACTTTGACATCAGATCTCTAGGCAAGCCTTTTGTTAGCGGATCCGCAAGATTCTCCTTTGATTTTATGTAATCAATGGAAATCACGCCATTAGAGATCAACTGCTAAATGGTGTTATGTCTCCGACGTATATGTCGTGATTTACCATTGTAGATGCTGCTTTGAGCTCGTCCTATAGCTGACTGACTATCACAGTGTATGCTTATAGGAGCGATTGGCTTAGGCCAACATGGAATGTCCTCCAGAAAATTCTGAAGCCATTCGGCCTCTTCTCTAGCTTTGTCTAATGCTATAAACTCGGATTCCATTATGGATCGAGCTATGCATGTTTGCTTAGTGGATTTCCATGACACGGCACCACCACCAACAGTGAATAAATATCCACTAGTGGACTTAGAATCTTTACAATTTGATATTCAGTTTGCATCGCAGTATCCTTCCAATACCGCTGGATATCTTGTATAATGTAATCCAAGATTCATTGTGTACTTCAAGTACCTCATCATTCTATTTAGAGCTTTCCAATGATCTTCACTTGGACTGGTAAACATGCTCAATTTGTTTACAGAACAAGCTATGTCTGGTCTTGTACAGTTCGTTATGTACATTAGACTTCTAATCACTTGTGAGTACTTCAATTGAGCTACTGGTTCACCTCGGTTCTTCCTTAAATGCACACTTAAATCAAGTGGGGTTTTTACTGGTTTTACATCAAACATATTGAATCGTTTGAGGACGGACTCAATATAATGACTTTGTGACATGACTAACCCTTCAGTTACCCTATAAATCTTAATTCCTAGAATAACATTTGCAACCCCCATGTCTTTCATGTCAAAATTCCGTGTTAACATCTTCTTGGTATTCAAGATGATGTCATGAGTACTGCCCATGATTAACATGTCATCTACATAGAGACATACTATCACATAGGCATTAAGTGTGTTTTTGATGTAACCACACTTGTCACACTCGTTGATCCTAAAGCCGTTTGACATCATTACCTGATCAAACTTCAAATGCCATTGTTTTGGTGCTTGTTTAAGTCCGTACAAAGACTTAACAAGTCTACAAATTTTTTTCTCTTGTCCTGGCACAACAAACCCCTCTGGTTGTTCCATATATATCTCCTCCTCTAAATCACCGTTCAGAAAAGCTGTCTTAACATCCGTCTGATGGATTTCTAAGTTATAGATACTGCAATCGCGACTAGCACTCTGATTGATGTAATCCTTGTCACTGGTGAGTAAGTGTCAAAGAAATCAAACCATTCTTTTTGTTTCTTGACTCCATGACAACATTTTCATGTATGTCAGGGATGTCGGACTTTTGCACCAAGAATCGATATGCACTACTGTTTGTTGCATATCCTATTAATATACATTCAATTGTTTTGGACCCTATTCTAACTTGTCTTGGTTTAGGTACTGCTACCTTAGCCAGACACCCCCACACTTTTAAGTATTTGAAACTAGGCTTATAACTTTTCCAAAGTTCATAAGAGGTTTTATCCATCTTTTTAGATGGAATTCTATTTAGAATGACATTGGCGGAGAGAATTGCTTCCCCCACAAGTTTTGAGATAAACCTGAACTTATCAACATAGCATTCATCATCTCGTTAAGAGTTCGATTCTTGCGTTCAACAATACCATTGTATTGAGGTGAGTATGGCGCCGTCGTTTGATGAATAATGCAATGTTCTGAACAGAATTCATTAAACGGTGCATCATATTCACCACCTCTATCACTACGAATTATCTTAATTCGTTTGTTAAGTTGATTTTCAACTTCATTCTTATAATCCTTAAAATCATTAACGGCCTCATCTTTGCTACTTAGCAAATAAACATAACAATATCTAGTGCAATCGTCAATAAAAGTTACAAAGTACTTTTTACCACCTCTTGTTTGCATAAATTTTAAATCACACACATCTGTATGAATTAAATCTAACACTTCAGTGTTTCGTCCAATCGAAGGAAAAGGAGCCTTAGTCATTTTCGCTTCAACACAAACTTGACATTTTTCCTTAGTCAAATTCAGTTTGGGCAACAAATATCATTCTTTGAATTGATTTGTAATTAACGTGTCCCAAACGTAAATGCCATAAACAAGAAGACTCAAGCATGTAAGCAGAAGTGGATGCGTTTCCATTAGCCACTACGGGCACAACCTTTTCCTTTCTAGGTAGAATGGTCATAACATTTAATTTAAACATCCTGTCTACCAAGTACCCCTTTCCCAAGTACAACCCATTCTTAGTAATGATAACTTTGTTAGACTCCAACACGAGTCTAAAATAATGCATCACCATCAATGCAACAGAGATCAAATTCTTCCTAATATCAGGAACATGCAGAACATTCTGCAGAGTCAGAAACTTTCCAGAAGTAAATTTCAGAACAACATTTCCTTCACCTTCAATCTTTGATGAAGCATCATTTTCCATGTAAAGCTGTTCACCATCAACGGCTTGTATTCTGTGAACATTGCCTTGCTTGCACAAACATGTCTCGTAGCCCTCTTGTCCAACCACCATTCGCGCGGATTTCCCACAATGTTGCATTCATTCACAACAGCACAAAGATTCAGATCTTCCATTGCACCAACCACATTTGCCTTCGCTTTCTCTTGCCTCTTTTTCGGCTTGCGATAGTCACTGCTCCGATGCCCCTGAATGCCACAGTTGTAGCATTTTCCTGTGAACTTTTGGCGATCTCCTTGCCTTTGTTGTTCACTCCCAAATTGCCTTTCTTTTTCTTCATCGCCTCTGCGACATGAGCCTTTGCTTGATCAGAATATTGAGCAGACTTTTTCTCAGATCTGCGGTTGTCTTCTTCGATACGCAATCGAACAATCAGATCTTCCAATGATATCTCCTTTTGCTAATGTTTGAGATAGCTCCTGAATTCCCTCCATGAAAGAGGTAGCTTCTCAATCACAGCAGCAACAAGGATAGATTCACCAAGGGACATAGCCTCTTCTTCCATTTCAGCCACTAACATCTGAAGTTTCTCAATCTGAGAAACAACAATTCTGGAGTCTATCATCTTAAAATCAAGAAATTTACCAATGATTAATTTCTTAGCACCAACATCCTCTGTGCGGTATTTCTTGTCTAAATCTTGTCACAATGATTTTGCAGTTTTAAAGGTACCATACAGTCCATACAATGAATTATTGAGACAACTTAAAATATGACTCAAACAGACATAATCATTATATTTCCATGCTTCAGCAATCAAACTATTCTGCATATTCACATTCTGATCCTTGACTGGTATCACCACCGGAGGATCCTCGGTCAGCAACTTTGCCAGCCCCAGAGTTGTTAAAAAGAACAACATCTTTTGCTGCCAACATTTGAAAAAACTGCCTCCAAACTTCTCCGTTTTCTCAGCCTGTCCAACAGCAGGAACAGGAGCAGGAATGGCAGTGGGTGCAACTGGAACAGTAGTGTTCACTTCCTCGGACGGACCAAGGTGCACGCCGTTGAAGGAGTTCGAACTTTCGTTCTCCATTTCAGATTCTGTAAATGCAATACAGAAACAGAACGCAAAACTGATTAGTCCCATACAAATAGATGCTGTAAACAGAAACAGAAAACCGAAACAGATTAGAAAATAATCTATTTTTGCAGTACAGAACAGATTACAGTATGTAGATTTCGTCTTAAGAATGTTAGAAACTGTAATCAAAACCAGTGTACTATGTGTGTTTGTGTAAATTGACAAAACCGCAAGCAAAACCAAGGCGAGTCTAAAGACTCTGTCTTTAAGACGAATTGCTCCGGTATACTCTGCCCAACCAGTGAAGCAAACATCTCACAGGATACAACGACAAATAGTTCACACGAGCAACACTGCAGTGTAGGAACTCATCGAACCTGTAAATGCACTGACTTCACGATCACTGGAAAGAATGAATGCAGCAGTATGTATATGAGAAAGAAAGCAGAAGAAATTTTCGCAGTGCATAGAGGTCTGGAGAAGCAGGCCTTTAAATAGAAGGGAAGGAAAAGAGCGGTTGAAAGCAGTTTTTGATCTCAGCCGTCAGATCTGACGATTTTCATCCACAGCCGTTAGATGATAAACTGCAGCGGTTTTAAACGTAGACTGTCAGATGAAGAAACTGCAGCCAGATACGATCTCAGCCTTTAGATCATACTCCCTGTAGACTACGATCTTCAACCGCTAGATCTTGCAACGGTTATTATCAGAAATATTTCAGCCGTTGGATCACTTGATTTATTTTTTCGGGAAAAATGTAAAAGCAAATTTCTCCAAAAAGATAAGAACAAGCTAGGACCACGATCCCACGAAGCTCACGAGCCCCAAGCCTGAGTCGAGCCGAGCCGGCAGGCCAGACGGGCGGGCGACGGCAGAGCGCGCGCGTGTGTGGTGCTCTGCCTTGCCTGAGCTAGATCCTGCCTCCATCATAAACTTCTAATGCCCTAAGAGCACACTTAAAAGTAACCAAACTAGCACTATATATGAAGGCTAATGCACTTCATGTGAGCAATGTGGTATTCACACAAGTTGGTGATGTGGCTTCTTCTTATGTAGCCACATCACCTATTTTTCATTTTTCCCACATTTTTACTCTCACTTTGAGCATTAATCTCTCATTCACCCGAACTCGGAATTGAGTGATTCAAAAGCCTAAATTCATCTAATCCTTACGTAGATAAATTAGAAGCCATTAGTTTTCTGTTTTGATTAACGAACACTAATCATAATTAAGCTCAAAATATGGTGCTAGTCAACTTTTGACAAACCCACTTGTCCAAAAAATTTCCTTCCTTCCAATTCTTTCCAACTTCTCCAACAGTTTTAAAATCCTAAAGCCTATAAATATAAGGCTTGACTACTTTACAAATACATAGAAAATCTCTTGCAAAATTTAGTGCAGAAAATTTCAGCTGTCCTTCTTCTCCTTCTCTTCTACATTCAAATACTTCTACTTTGCAAGTTCAACTTCCTCTCGTAGAGCGAACGAAAGGAAGAAGCCGTTATATCCTGGGAAGCTTGTGCCAAGAAAGATTCACCTCGCTCGTGGTGGAGGCATTTTAGCTTTAAGTACAGCAATTTTTGTTGTGTCTCGGCTTTTATTTCCTGCGATTTCCATTTTCTATTTCGTTTGGTTTCCATATCTCTTCATCATTCCTACCACTAATAGCTTAATTTGATTTCTATATTCTAGTTGTGCTTGCTCAGCTGCTGAAGCCTCGAAAGACTGTAAGTTAGCTTGATCTTGCTCTAAGAACGTGTGAAAAGCTCTTTTCATGACCAAAGGTATTTGATATTACTGCTTAACTGCAATCTGTTGACTGTGCAAGTCAAAACACTGATTCTGGCTTACACTACTCTCTACTCTTAATCATCTAATCAGAAAAATGGTGAAGGTTGTACTGGTGCTGTTGCCAGGACATCATCCGTCATCTGATACTGATGAATTGGCCCTAGGTAAAGTCCTTACTTTACTAGTGTATTCTGTTGCAAAGTCTTGCTCAGCGGGGGAGGTCTTTAGCCAAAGGTCCCAGCTTTGGTTCATGTTTGTGACTCATTCGATCATTTTCCCCAATGAGCCTACACTCTGGGATGGTAAACATCTGCTGGTTTCTCGGGTAAGAGGTATCTGGCTTGCCACAATTGCAAAAAACTGGGGTCTCAACATGCCTCCTTGTAAAGGAATGGTGTTCAATAAAGTATCTAAAATTATATGACCATGCTTGGATGGGTTTGACCTGGCCAGTTATCCAGGGTCATTCTTCTTTCTGAATCTAAGTATCAAATTCCCAAGTACTGAAATTACTCCCTTATATCATTACTTGTGATCTTATTGCTTCATATGTTCATTTGATAATGTTGTCTATTAGTCACCTCTGCTAAGTATTGTTCACAGTAGCTTAAGTTGCTATTGGAGTATGTTTGGATTCGTGAGATATTATGCATGTTCTGATGGTCTATGGGATATCTATATTAAGTAACTCTAAAAGGTTCTATCTAATCTTCGGCATGTTACCCCTTGAGGTGGAGCACGTGTTATGATTATCTTACGGTATGGGCAAGTGCTCCTCAAGAAAAGGGGGTAACAAGATATGTTGATTAGATACTATGATAACTTGAGTCTGGAAGGCTGTGTAATGTCCTGTCACTCTCTGATGCGTAAAGTTGTTTGAATCTGCTGAGTGTCTAAATAAATGGTTTCCTCCCTGTCTAATTGTCTAATTGGTTGAGTGATGGTATCTGAAACTATCATGGAATTATCGACTCTATCTCCCAGCTAATTGCCTTCCGAGAGGTGCAACTCTAGTAAGTCATGCCTAATCTACTTATCCCACGTCAGTTTGGGCCTGTCTTTACTACTCTTTCCTTCTACAGTTAGGCTTTCAATTACTCTGACAGAATATGAGTTCATGGAGGCATATGATTAAAGTTAAGGAGGGGTAGACAGGATATAGGGCACCTTAGAGTATACTTGGAGGATTAGATAGTATTTACACTTTAATTTGACTTTGTGTATTTTGTTTCAGTCTTTTTCTTTTAATTATTTGTGCATGTTTACTATTATGACTATTTTAATATTGGAAAACTTTTGTATATGTTTAATAAAATAGCTTCACTAGTATGTATTCCTATTATTATGATATCTGTGCAGGTACATATAGAGTCAGGGGTCTCACAGGAAGCAAATTCTCTATCCCTTGAGATGAATGTATTGTTTGCCTGCCTCTCACCCTCCCCAGACCCTGATGATAGCTTGTGCTGTCGTTGGGATATACTGGGTATGATTTTTGATGTTATTGTATGATTAAAAGTCTGTTCATATGGAACTGTTTGTGTATCATCTTCTATGTCCTTATCTATGTTATGGCATGTATGATCTCATGACATGTTCTATTGACTAAAATATATGGAAGTCCTGTTTATGTGATATCTGTATCATATAGGGTGTGATCCCTAGGTATCTCTTAATCCTGTTAACCTTTTCTGGTTTGCTTTAAATGACCTTGTTGCAGTTTTTCCCATTAAGGGGCAGCATTGTTTGAACAACTATCTTTGTAATGCTGGATATCTTGTGCCAGCTAAGTTAGGTATTTTCTCTGGAGTTAATGTCTTAGGGCTATTAGCCTAAGTCATTACCCCTAATATGTATTCTGTTGATGTGTTTGATACAATCTATGGTCCCTTGTTCTATTTGGAGGGTTATTTCTATCTAGCTTGGCTCAATACATATAATAGTTCTCTTTGGTTATGGTCATTTGCATAAAATGTTTGGATTTCTCTGATTAAACATTGTTTGCCTGTATTCATGTGCCTTGGGTGCTTGAAATCTCCCATACATGCCGATATCTTCTGGTGTCATTACTGCATATATATGTCCATCCTGTTTATTGTGTCTGCCTGCATACATATCCTGGCAAATGGTTCAAAGGGGTTGGTTTCATCTTCCCTTTACATTAATAATGATAACATGATTATGAGCAACTCTAGGCTATCTGGGTTTCTATTGTTGTATGCTTCCAGAAGTACCTTCATATAACTCTGAGGCTCTCAAATGCCCTGGAGACTCTATGTCTTTCATGTACATTCTGTATAATTCTCATATGCCTAATGTCTCTGTCTCTTCTTGGTCTTGTGCCTTGACTCTATATGATTTAGTTATGCTCCTCATCTGCTATCTTGGCTAAACATCTTCTTATATCAGCATAAATGGTAGAATCTTGTTCTTTTACCAATATAGTCATGGCTTAACATATGACAGGCATGTTCATATTCTGTGGTGGCGGCCTATGTACACTTAAGCTACTGTTTTTACCTAACATGTTTCCAGGGTTATCCTTCCTCATTTGTGGATTCTGGACAGCAAGAATACTAACCTGTATGCATGTTGTTCCAAACCATCTGAGGGTTCTGGAGCTGCAAAGGATGGAAATGTGTATACTAATTTATCTTGCAGGTGATGCTGGTACAAATGGTTCTTCTCCTAAGCAAGACCAAAAATATTTTTTTCTTAACTGTTGAGGTGAAGGGACATGCATACTAAGGGGGCTGATCCTACCAGTTGTTTCTTGGACTAACATTTCCATGCAGGTGTTTGTTTGTTGAACTAACTTTATCTCACAGGTCACTGAATGTTCCAGAAAAAGGGTCTCTGTTTATTTGCCCCATGACTAACATTTTGTGCAGATTGCTCTTGGAAGATTTGCAAATATTATGTTGCAACAGTTTTACTAACCTTTGCAGGTTTAAATTCAGAAAGCATTGGAAAAGGCACAAAACAGGTTTATGCCGGTGTAACAGGATCATGGATGTTTATACTAACTTTCTAATGCAGGAATTCTGGTCTGCAGGCTATAGAACTGTGAAACTAACATTTATGCAGGGGGAACAAGCCTGAAGTGTTTTCAAACTAACATGTGTGCAGGAACTAGAACTCAAGCAGCCCATATCAAGTATCTACAGGTATGCTATCTGTCTACCATTAGTTTGCCCGTCAAGGAAAAGGACAAGAAGCATGGGTGGTTAATCAAGATTAAAGAATGATTTTCCCCGTCATCGTGCTGAAGGCTACCACAAGCTCCAGATTCATACTACAAACTTAGTGCTCCTATTGACTTAGTTTGAGGGAGATTATAGAGAAATAATCTTATTGAGGATAAGTTAAAGGACCACAATGATCAAAACATGTCTTGGGAACAAACTGGGTTTATATGCTAACCAGAACCGGTTTTATAAGCAAACCGGAATGAATTATTTTAAGTACCCACTCCTTCATTTTTCTTTGGGAACTCACCCACTGCAGTCTACCTCTCTCTCTCCCATCACGTCTTCTCCACTTTTTCTCTCAGTTTCACTGCGCCTCTCTCTGCAAATAGAGTCGTCGAATGATTACGGTGCAGGGGTCCGTTGGACCTTTTGTACGAAGGAATGCCTTCTTCCTTATGGGTGCATGCATATGAGTTGATGTATGTAGATAATTCAGATATATAGAAGAACCGCGATGTCATATCCCGTAATTTTTAAGTCCGGCTTTAATAATTAGAAAACAAATTAAAATGTGAGTTCATTAAATGTATAGGGTATGAAGTATGGATAAAACAAAATATAGGGGGGAAGATAGACAAAAGTGGAAATGGAGGGAATTTGGCCAAATGCCAAATTTTGCCAACTACAAGTGAGAGGGGGGGGGGGAAGTTACACAACATTTGTATAACTTCCCACCCATCAGCCGCAGGATAGGAGACCAAAAGGGAGAGGAGGAAACCGTCTAAGGGAAGAAAGGAGAAGAAGAAGAGGACTAACCTAGGTGTAATTCTTACCGAAATTATGCAGTATATTCGTAAGACTAACTAGAAACAAAGGCAAGTAATCTTTCTATACGTTTTACGTAAATTTTGTTACCTTCGGCCCTATGTTCTTACAAAGACAAAACTTGGATCACACATTAGTAACTTTGGTTTGTGAATGTAAAATGCTTTACTATATGTAATTGTTGTTGTTGTTGATGGTGTATAATCATGTTCTTTGGGCCAATTCCTGAAAATGGTTATGTTGTGTTCTTTGTTGATAATTTCCCCATAAAAGAGTTATCCGTATTGTGATCATTGTTTTGGTGTAAGATCTTGAGTTCATTAAGTACATTCTAAGTGTTTTGAGTGTATTTGCAGAAGGTTGAAGGATTAAAGATCTCATTGGTGTAGACCTGTTGTGTTGGAAAGCTGAAGAGATACATTGGAGGTTGTGGGTGATAGAAGGCTTAGGATGGACACTACTTTACATGTTTAGGAATCAACTCCTGCTAGTTGTGTGTTAAGTATGATGAATCTAGGTGCTAAGTTAGATCTTGAAGTGTAAACATGAAAGGGTTGAAGGAGGAAGGTGATGGGAAGAAGTTACTGCAAAAAAATGCAGTTCTGAACCGTCAGAACACTTCGAACACTTACATTAGGCGCTTCAAGTCACATTAGGCGCCTAATGTAGGCGTTCAATATGTCCCAGTGGATTCCCGTACACTTCGAACACCTACATTAGGCGCTTCATGTCACATAAGGTGCTTCATGTAGGTGTTCGATGTATACGGCACATCCCCGAACACTTCGAACGCCTAGAATAGGCGCCTCATGTCCCCTTTAGGCGCCTCATGTGGCATTCCAAGTATACTGGAAGTCTTTAGACCCTTTAGGCGCCCTATGTATGTGTAGTAACTATTTACACTTCTTTTGAACATAAAATGCAAGGGTATTTGAGGTGTAATTGAAAAATAGATGGTAAGTTTGACTAAGTAAGAATAAGATTGAATCCCAAGTGAATTAGTGAGACGAACAAACTTGGAAAGATACGAACATGGAGTGTTTGAGGTGCAAGACTGTATACTTGAGATGTAAGATGTGTGTGTGTTACCTGTTTGATACGAGGTTGCATGAGCATCCTACATCATGACATGAGCACTTGCATTTGACTTGAGAATTGCTTTGCGAAAGAACATGTGTTTACAAGAAAAGATTAAGGTTTTCGAAAGGCAAAATATGGCTGCTGGTTGATCGCACGGTATAAAAATCATGCCTGTGAAAGCAGGGTATAAAAGCGTGACATGTGAATCAACAGCATGGTATAAAATATTTTATGGGGCCATGGACCTATAAGCACGGATATATGATGTATGTAATGGGGCCATGGACCTATAAGCACGGATATATGATGTATGTAATGGGGCCGTGGACCTTTTAGCATGGGGTATAAAGTTATATAGTATGGGGCCGTGGACCTTTCAGCACGGGGTATAAAGTTCTGTTTGCTGTGGACTGATCACCCACAGGGTATAAAGTTCTGCTACACGAAGAATATGATAAGAAGAGTTATGAAATGTTTTGTGAAATGACAAGCATGACATGTTTATGAAAGAAGACATGCATGGGTGTTGTGTGTGGTTTTAAAGAAGTACATGCATCATGATACACGAAGCATAAGATTTGACATGAAAGAAATGTGACTAGCTTATGTCTTGTTTATGTGATATGTTGTTTTAGTACATGTTTGTTCTCATATCCGCGTATCATTTATGTGATTTATCTATTTTGAGGAATTCTTACCAAGATGCTATTTGCTAACCCGAGCACCGTATTTTGGGCAATGACTTATACACTGGTGACTCGTCGTGTGTGATCCCATAAGGTGTATAGATGGGTTACTTTCTGGCGATATTTTCACTAAGAACAAATGCTCTATTTCCTTTTCAGGTGAGCCAGAATACGAAATGATATTTGTCGAGGACGATGGCGAGTGGCTCAATGGGATGATGGACATGGAAGTAGATAGGTGTTTGATTACTTTCTTTAAGTCGGAAAACTTGATGTTTATTATGCTGTACTGGAGGATATGTTAGACAGTTGATCGAACACCTTTTATTTTTGCTGTATTTTCTGGTTACATTAATGATGGTGAAGTTTTAAATTTTACAACGTTTTCCGCTGATTTATCTTACGTCTTGAATGGTGTACGCTTGATCTGCTTTGACGCTTCGTAGTTCTCATAGTAGACTACGGCGGATGCACTGGTTCCGATACCAGTATCGGGCCGGGGCGCTACAGGTGGTATCAAAGCCTAGGCTTCAGATCTATCTCGGAAACTTAGGTTCATGATCTTTTAGACATTTAAGATATGATCCTCCCTTAAGGTTGATCCTTAGTTATAAGTACTGATTTCTCAAGAGTCTAAGTATGATCTGGGTTGGGTATGTGCGAGCGTGTTTTTTTTTATCTAATTTCGTATTAATAGTTTTACTACATACCTCACCCATTCTTACACGTTCAAGCTTTCAGTAAAATCTTGTATTTACTGAAGGCTAATACAATTTTGATCTTTCAGAGAAAATGCCTCCAAGAAGAGATAACGCAGGGGACTCCAACAACGAACAGGAGAGCTAGCCACCACAAGTTGTTTTACCCCAGGTGCTCATTGATGCACTTACGGTGATCGCACAAAGGTTTGCTCAACAGCATCAGCTCCGCCTCCTCCACCGCCCCAGCATAACATTCGGTTCTTTTATGGAGAGATGAGAAAGATGAGGGTGTCAGAGTTTGGAGGATGTACCGGTCCTGAGGAGGCTCAGCACTGGTTTGCTGAGGTAGAGAAATGTTTTCGATTGGTACAAGTGCCTGAGGAGATAAAGGTAGATGTGGCCACACCCCTTCTATGTGGCAAAGCTGGTGAATAGTGGAATGGAATGGTGTTGAGAATGACCCCACCAATCTCATGGGCACAGTTTTGTGATGTTTTCCTAAAGTATTATGTACCGGAGACTGCGATATTGGAGAAGATAAGAGCGTTTGACATATTGGAGCAAGGAAGGATGACGGTGTCGGAGTATGCGGATCGTTTCCATGCCTTGGGTAAGTTTGTCCCTGCGATTATGTCTGATAATCGCCCTAAGATGACGAAGTTCGAGAGGGGTTTGGACTCAAGGATACAGTCGGCAATAGTGAACGCAGTAACGAAAACTTACGAGGACATGTTGGATGCATGTTTTCAGGGTGAGAGTGACTTTCGCAGAGTAGCGGCAAGGGCAGCTAGTGCAGGAGCGTCTGACAGAGGCAAAAGGCCAAGAGATAATGTGAGAGTTGGTGGAAGACCCAGACATTGGGTCAAGATTCCAAAAAGAGGCCCAGCTGGAAATTTTCAGAGACTCCCACCCCAGAATCCAGTAGTTCGGCAGGCTATAGGAGTTTGCCCACACTGCAACAAGAATCACGTCGGAGAGTGTAGAAAGGTGGCTGGAGCATGCTTCCGATGCGGTCAAGTGGGTCACATGATTAGGGACTGTCCGGAGATGAAGAAATATACTCCGGGAGAAGCGGCTCAGCAGCCGAGAGCAAATCCACGAGCAAATGCCCGTGTACATCTCATGATAGACACTGACGTTGTGGCGTCCCGCACCCCGGCCCCGCCTGAGTCGGTGCACCTGCCGTACTTCACTAAGGAGAGTACTAGGCGTCGTCTCATACATATCATGATCCATGGTATAATGCATGGATTTTCGCGCTTACACGTAGATAAGTATGCGAAACCGTGGCAGAATTTAAAACTTTAAATTAAAAACATCCACTTGATCATTCTTTGTTTTACAACCCAAATCAAAGTATCGAAACTCTCAAAAGTAGATGTTTCCCATCACAACTACATAATCAGTCATCAGTCATAATCGTCAAGTCACGTCTCCTAATCTGCCCATCCTTCGCTGCACTCACGGATAGGGGCTCTAGGTCCATCCTCAATCCATTCTACCTTGTTCCCTGCAGCCTCTGGGAGGAAAAATAGGGGGTGAGTGACAAAGTCACCAGCAAGTACACCATAAACAATCATGCATTAACTGGAAAGTACATACAAGAACCGAACCCCCAAAATTCGGTTTAGAACATACCTGACCTTCCATTAAATACTCGTGAGAAGTCAACACAAGATATATCCAAGGTCATAGCTTAACAGAGATTGAAACTTAACAGAGGTCATAGCTTATGAAAGGATCGTCATTCAATAAAGATCATGACATACAAAAGGTCACCACTCAATAAAGATCATAACCTATGAGCTACCAATACATAACAACTTGACCTAAATGTCCTGAATAAGATCACAGCTTAAGCAAGATCGTTACTTAAAGTGCATAACAATAAAAGACTGTACCTCGCATCAATTCATAACATAACAAGAGTCATCACTTGGGGAGTCATACTTAGGGTCTACGAGGTCATCACAACTTAGTCTAAGTATCATGTGTCACTACACAATGACTTAATGAATGTAACATGCATGCATATGTACGTGTGATGCATCAAGATAAAATGGAATATGATCTTTCATGCTTTTCTTTAAAATCATCATCATCGTAAAACAATAGAGTGTTCAGATCTATCTTCCCGGATCTGAGGCGGTAACTTCTCCCCTTCGAATCTATTATTCCCGGATTCGGAACGGTAACGTCATCATACTTGCCGGGTCTATTCTTTTCCGGGCCCGTACGGTCATTATCATCATTCTCATCATTAGGCCTATTATTTTTCGGGCCTACACGGTCATCATCATCATCTCATCATTAGGTCTATTATTTTCCGGGCCTGCACGGTCATACTGTCAGATCGCTTAACCCAGATCTGGGCGGGTTCATACTGGCCAAGTTCATACTCACACACGGTACCGGTGGGGAAACATTCTTTGCAAAACAAAATCATCTTTTGAAAATGCTTTTCATCTTTCTTTCTCATAAATGACATGCTGTAAATCATGTACGCGACGATGATGCAAATGTATGACATGCCTTATGCGACTCGTGAACAAATACATCATAACATGCATGCACGGACTTGTCTTTTAAACTCACATTCTGTTCATACAGCCTCGTGCTCATCAATTCATGCTCATATTCATAAACCCATGCCATACATATGCATAATGAAGGCTTAGACACATGCTATTAAAATTTCGTAACATTCCAAAATGTCTAACTACCTCAAAACATCATACTATCATCAAAGGTACTGCTGAAATCAGCAGGGCAGTACCGCCTTACCTCAGTTTTGTGGGTCATAAAACCTTATTCATTTTGATCCATTACCTGAAAAACATAGCTAATTCACCAAGGAACAACATTCATAAGGCTAAACATCAAATTTAAGCCTAAATGATCAACATCGAAGCCTTACAACTTAAGACATTAAACTGTCCTATTTTCCAGTTTTGTACCACTAAATTCAACTCAGTTGTTAACCATCAAAATGGTGGTTTTAGGCTGGTTTCTTTACATGAACATGCACATCTATGCCCTAAGTAATTACCATAAACTTTCCAAGGCAATTCAATAAGTTTAAGGGGGTCATCTAATTACTTTCCCAAATTGGGTACATGCAGAGACTGGATTGACCAGTTGTATCACGAAATAAATTGTGACCAACCCACAACTCCTTGTTCCAAAATTCCAACTCACAGATGTCATAAACACATCAAACTATCATCATACCAAAAATCAGCTCATTTTCATATTCCTAAGGTGCATTTTCGAGCCACACAACTTACTACTCAAAACTGTCCTGTTCCAGCAACTCTGTTTGTGCAGTTTCACGAACAATTTCATTAATAATAATTCACAACTCCTTTTATCAAAATTCCACCTCTCACAGTTCATATACACATAAGGCTATCACTATACCATAAATTAGACAATTTAAACACTCCTAAGATTCATGTTCAGGTCGTTCAACATAACACATAAATCTGTCCAGTTCTCGTACTTCTGTTTGACCACTTCTTACTAAAAACTTCATTAAGGACAAACCACAACTCCTTTTATTGAAATTACAACTCACACATTTCATATACATATGAGGCTAGCATCACACCAAAAATTAGCCAATTTGAATACTCCTAAGATTCACTTTCAGGTCATGCAATACGTCACACTGTTCTGCCCAGTTCCAGTAATTTCTTCTTGAGCAGTTTTACCAAAAGATTTATTAAAAATAAACCATAACTCCTTTTGCTGCAATTCCAATTCTCACTTTTACTACACACACAGAGCTAGTGTCATGTCAAAATTTGGCTTAATTGAACTCTTCTAAGGTTCGTTATAAAGTCACACAATCAGCAACACAAATCTGCCAGCTCCAGTAGTTTCAGCACTTCTTCACCTTTTTATTGTTCAAGCATTCTTCCACCAACTTCATTTATTAAGATGACTTACTATAGATCAAATACACATTTAAACATAGTTATTTCAAGTCTCATAACTCATTTTAGGCTACACATAACTCATACCAACACTCTTACCATTTAAGCTTAGAACATGTCACTTTTCATATCAACACTTTTCTTTACATCAACTAAGTTCATGTCTTGTTCTTAGAATCTTCAACTAAGATTCATAACTTAAAAATGGCTAGTCATTCAAGCATGCACTTCACAAATAAGGCAAGATTGGCTAGAGTATACTTGCCTCTTTGAACCTTAGAGCTTTTCATTAGCTTGAGCCTTGTTTGCAATGGATTGAAGTTTCCTCCAACTTCATCATTCCACACGTTTTTGGAAGGAAGAAAAGGATGAACATTAGCTACTATCTTAAATGAAGAATGGAGATAGATTGAGGTTAGATTCATCTTACCAAAATGAAGCTTGAATGGAGCTTGAGATGGATTCTAACTACCAAGATGTTAGCTTCTCCTAAGTAGCTTGAAGGAATTTCACCTAGTGACCACTTTGGAGGTCATGTTTTTGGTATGAATAAGGGAGGTGCCATGTGAGTTTCATCCTTTGAAATATAGAACATACTTAGAAGGTTTAACATTCAACTTACCTAGATGGGTTCTTCAAGGCTTGAAGATGAAGATGATCTCACACTCCTAGCTTCATCATGGCCGAAAGTTTGATGATGATGGAGTAGTATTCTAAGTGTTCTAAAATTGCTTGGGGAAGATTTTCTTCCACTTGGCTTAAGGAAACAGCCGTGGGTTATGTTGGGAGGGGGAGGGATTCTCCAAGCTAATTAACCTTGGTTTCTTTTCACTAACCAAGGTTTCTTTAAGGCAACTATAGTTACTTTTTGTCAACTATAGTTACTTTATGGCAACTATAGTTACTTTATGCGAACTATAGTTACTTTATGCCAACTATAGTTACTTTACGGCCAACCTTGGTTATTTTACCCAACTAGAGTTATTTCCTCAACCTTGTAGTAACATTAAGTAACCATGATAATCTTTCTTGGTCAACCATAGGGGGCCGATTTTCTTAGGCTTGGATGATCCCTTTTCCATGCTTAATTTTCTTTTCTTATATGTGGATAATTGTCTCCTAAATAATTGATAATTTCCCCTTTTTCTTGTTTTAAAACAAAATTTGGAAAATTCTCAATTCTCCTTGGGCTAGGGCCGAATTTTCTCCAAGAATTGGGGAAAATTTTTCCACTACCTACAACTCCTTAATTTTCATTTGGGCTTATTTTAGGGAGGCCCTTAAGATTAAACTCTCTTATAATTTGGGAAAAACCCCTTTAAGGCCCCTTTATATGCCTTGTGACCGAATTTTCTTGAGCCTTTGGGAATGAATTGGCCACTTCATGTAGTCCCTAACTCACGCTTGAATTGATTATATCATTTTCTTATCATACTAAAATGAAAGAACCACTAAGGAACTTAGTGAAAGACGCTTGAAAGATACCACTTTATTATTTCACTTATATGAGTCTTCAAGTACTATATGACTTTTCGGCGGGGTATCATTTAAATTAAGTTTGAATTCTTATTGAATTAAGTATTTACATGTTTAACTTTTCGTGTAAAACTTGATATGGCCTTAGGTGAGGTTTTAGTAAATAAGATACCTGCCAACGTGCTTTTCGATAGCGGCGCAAGCCACTCCTTTGTAGCAAAGAGATTCACTAAGCACCTTGGTAGTTTGCATGAATGGTTCGAAGCTCCGTATCGTGTTCAAGCGGCCGGAGATCAAATTATGGTTTCGTACCAGCAGTACTGGGGTTTCGAGTTAGAGTTTGAAGGACAAACATTTTTCGCCACACTGATCCCTATTCAGATGTATGCCTTTGACGTTATATTGGGAATGGACTGGTTGGCCAAGTATCACGTCAATATTGATTGTCGATTGAAACAAGTGACAATCAAGAATGCTAAGATGGAAGATGTAACGTTTCAAGGGAAACCGGTGTAGGATCTGCAAGGCACCACTAGAAAGGGGGGTTGAATAGGTGGTGCGGAAAGTGTGGTTTTTAAAATTTATTTAAAGCTAAACAACTCAATTTCTGAAAACAGATTCTGTTTCCAGGACCAGTTTTAAAACGTTTTTAAAACCAGGTTATAGGTCTCCAAAAATTCTGAAATTTTGAGAGAACTTAGCCTCAGATGTTATGAGTTGTTTCGCTTTAAACAAATTTTAAAAACCACACTTTCTGTACCACATATTCAACCCCCCGTTCTAGTGGTGCCTCTCAGATCCTACAAGTGGTATCAGAGCGAGGTCACGGTTTCTATTCCCAGCAGGAACAATTAATGAGGGGGAGATTGTTAGGTGCAGCAAGTGTCCCGTAGCGTAGGCCGTGTGGGCCAAGTCACAGTCGAATGTCGTGGGCGCTTGTGTGCTGAATGTACTATAAGGCTAGGGTATGCGCATCTCCTGTCACCAATTGGTTTTGGGAGAGTTGGTAGCGCCTGAGGTCCTACAAACATGACTTGGATCCATCACGTACTTCCTTAGTTGTGATACGTGGAAGACATTGTGAACTTGTGCCAACACCGGAGGTAATGCTAACCTATATGTCAAGGCTCCCACCTTCTCAAGTATTTCGTAAGGACCAATAAAACGGGGGCTTAGTTTGCCTTTTACTCCAAACCTCATAATGCCCTTCGTAGGTGATACCCTCAAATAGACTTTCTCACCCACCTTAAATTCCAAAGGTCGTCGTTTGGAATCTGCCCAACTTTTGTTGCGATCCTGAGCCACCTTGAGTCTTTCCCGAATGATTTTCACCTTTTCTAACGTCTTCTCCAATAGCTCAGGTCCGGTGATGGTCCTCACGCCTAGTTCGTCCCAATAAACCCGGGACCTACACTTCCTTCCATACAAAGCTTCAAAAAGAGCCATATCAATTGTACTATGGTAACTGTTGTTATAAGAAAACTCCATTAGCTTTACCATTCCATCCCAACTCCCTTTAAAATCCAAAACGCAAGTCCTTAGCATATCTTCCAAGGTCAGAATAGTCCGCTCGGACTGTCCATCGGTCTGGGGATGATACGCTGTACTCAACCTTAATTCTGTATCCATGGCTTTCTGAAATGCTGTCCAAAACTTAGATGTAAACCGTGAATCTCGGTCGGACACTATACTTACTGGGACTCCATGCAAGCTAACAATACTATCCATATATAGATTCACTAACTTGTCAAGAGGCGCTTCACTTGAGACGGGTAGGAAATGTGCAGACTTGGTCAATCGTTCCACAATAACCCAAATCATATCATGTCCATTTCTTGTCTTTGGTAAACCCGCTATGAAATCCATCGTGACATGTTTCCATTTCCATTCTGGAACCTCTAATGGCATCAATAATCCACCAGGCCGTTGGTGTTCCGCCTTGACTTGTTGACAAACCAAACACCTCTCTATAAACTCCGCAACATGTCTTTTCATCCCGGACCACCAATAATATTGCTTAAGGTCTCTGTACATCTTGGTACTACCGGGATGTATGGATAGTCTTGAGTTGTGGGCTTCTTGCAAGATTTCTTTTCTAAGTTCATCAACATCAGGCACACACAATCTTCCTCTGAACCATAGGCTCCCATCCTCTTTGATCTGAAATCCCTCAACCTGATCATGTTTAATTCTTTCCGTTATCTCATTTAGGGCCTTATCTTTCTTCTGAACCTCTTTTACCCGGTCAATCAAACTTGGTGCAATAGTCAATGTTGTCAATACGTTCACTGTGGAGTCAATCAAATCTAAACCGAATTCTTCCATTTCTCTTTCCAATGGTGATTGTCGCGCATGGCTGGACTTCCTGCTTAATGCATCCGCCACTTTATTAGCCTATCCTGGGTGTTAATGGATGGTCAAGTCATAGACTTTTAGCAATTCCAACCATCTCCGCTGCCTCTTATTTAATTCCTTCTGTGAGAACAAATACTTTAAACTCTTATGATCCGTGAATACCGCGCACTTCTCCCCATACAAATAATGCCGCCAGATCATCAAGGCAAACACAACCGCGGCAAGTTCAAGATCATGTGTGGGATAGTTTTGCTCGTAAGGCTTTAGCTGTCTTGAGGCATATACGATGACTCGTTCGTTTTGCATCAAAACACAACCTAAACCGTTTTTTGATGCATCGCTATAAATTACAAACCCATCAGTTCCGGAGGGTTGAGCCAATACTGGAGCTGTCGTTAATCTCTTCTTAAGCTCTATGAAACTTTTCTCGCATTCCGCCGTCCACTCAAACTTGGACTTCTTTTGAGTAAGGCGACTGAGAGGCACTGCTATGCTTGAGAATCCCTCGACAAACTTCCTATAATACCCCGCTAGACCCAAGAAACTTCGAACTTCGGTGGCATTAGTAGGTCTAGGCCATTCTGTGATAGCTTCCACCTTCTTCGGATCCACAGCAATTCCCTCCTCTGATATCACATGACCCAGAAAAGCCACACTTCTTAACCAAAACCTACACTTGCTAAACTTAGCGTACAGTTGTTTCTGCCTTAGGATGCCTAGAACAATTCCCAAATGCTCAGCGTGAGTTTGCTCGTCGGCAGAATACACTAGAATATCATCTGTGAATACCACTACAAACTTGTCTAATTGTTCCCGAAAGACGGTATTCATAAGATCCATAGAAGCTGCGGGGGCATTTGTTAATCCAAACGGCATCACCAAAAATTCATAGTGGCCATATCTTGTGCGGAAGGCTGTCTTTGCGATGTCCTCGGCCTTCACTCACAGTTGATGATACCCTGATCGGAGATCAATTTTAGAGAAGATTTTGCCACCCTTGAGCTGGTCAAACAAATCCTCAATTCGTGGAAGGGGATACTTATTCTTGATGGTAACTTTATTCAACTCTCTATAATCGATACAAAGTCTCATGCTACCATTTTTCTTCTTCACAAACAAAACAGGTGCTCCCCAGGGCGATACACTAGGGCGGATAAACTTCTTGTCTAATAACTCCTGCAGTTGTTCCTTCAACTCTCTCAACTCTGCCGGAGCCATTCTATAAGGGGCTTTAGAAATAGGTTCAGTTTCTGGAATCAAGTTTATCTCGAACTCGACTTCCCTAGGGGGTGGTACTCCTGGTAAATCTTCCGGAAACACATCAAGAAATTCATTGACCGCTAGAATTTGCTCGATAGACGGTACCTCCTGAGTAACATCCATGGCATACACTAGGAATCCCTCAGCACCTTTCCTTAAGGCTTTTCACGCTTGTGCAACCGACACATACACCTTCTTGCGTACTTTCTTTCGTTCCGGTTGTAGGATCTGCAAGGCACCAGTAGAAGGGGGGTTGAATAGGTGGTGCGGAAAGTGTGGTCTTTAAAATTTGTTTAAAACTAAACAACTCAACTTCTGAAAACAGATTCTGTTTCCAGAACCAGTTTTAAAACGTTTATAAAACCAGGTTATAGGTCTCCAAATATTCTAAAATTTTGAGAGGACTTACCCTCAGATGTTACGAGGGTCCCCTAAAAATTTCAAATTAAAATTCAACCTTTAACCCCTTCAAAAACCGTTGATGATCAGATTGCGTGAATCTGCCAGAAATGGTAGACGGTTTTGAAAAATTTATTCCTATTTGTGTGTAATCCCAAATGCTCTGAAAATTTAACCACTAACTCCTTATATACTATATTTAAGTGGGTTGAAACAGTTTTGCAAAATTCTTTTGGGAAGTAGGCCAATTACAATCAAAGTCTCAACCTTTGCAAGTCTGAAAATCAGACTGCACTAGTCTCAGAACTTTTGATGTTTGATCGACTTATACTTATCCATAAGGGTTGAAACTTGTGCCAAATTAACCCTAGAACGTGTGACTATGTTTCTGGATATTTTCGTGATTTTTGAAAGTCGTTTAATATTTGTATAAACGCTAACAAAAAGAGTAAACTGTGCAGTACAGAAAGTAAATGCTGAAAGTAAATGACACCAAGAATTTTATACTGGTTCGGTTATAAACAACCTACTCCAATCTTCAAGGAACACCTTCCTTGGTTCACACTAGTCACACACACGCAATACACCTTACCACAGGGTTGATGGAGTTACACACCAACTCCAACCCTTTACAAACCTTGTACGTTCAATACAATATGCACGAACACCACCACCTCACAAGAATGAAGATTGATCACACCATGATCAATCT
This sequence comes from Eustoma russellianum, assembly GCA_036186865.1. Classification (NCBI taxonomy): domain Eukaryota; kingdom Viridiplantae; phylum Streptophyta; class Magnoliopsida; order Gentianales; family Gentianaceae; genus Eustoma; species Eustoma russellianum. The sequence goes on from AP025047.1 coordinate 19,883,273, forward strand.
TTTACAAAGATATGGAATATGTGGTGGTCTATACCAAGCCTATTCAAGATTGAAAAATATGAATACAATAGGCTTTCAAGAAGAAAGAAATAAAGAGAATGTAGAAGAAGAAGGATAGAACAATTTTGATCTTTCAACTTGCAACTCTTGTTCTTGTCTTGTTTTTGCTCATCTTCTTTCCTTTTAAGCTTGAGTGGCCGTCCCCTATGGCGCTATCCCCCTCTTGGAAATTATCTTCTAAGTCCTTGGGAGAATGTAAGACATCATTGTGACATGGTCTTGCTTACTTGTCACCTTCTCATTAGATGATCACTTAAGCTTTGCTTACTTGGCACTTCATGATTGGTTGGATGTTGTCATTATTGATGACTTGGAAAAATCTTAGAATAACACTTAAAACATGTGCCAATATCAATCACAAAATTATTTCCACAATGCTCAAGATAATCACATAAACGTTGCAAGACCAAATTCCTTCCCAACCAAGTATGAAAATCGGCCATTAAGTGGTTTACCATGCTGAATTTTCAGCATGTGTTACATGGTTGTACAATTCAAAATATTACCATTTTTCTTTGATTTTTCTTTTTGAATAAATCACCAATTGATGGTAAATATCTTTATCACATTGAGAATGAACTTGGACACATTCAAGACCATGAATTCGGACATCACAAGTCACACACATGCTGAAAAATTTTCAGCATGTGTGATATATAAAATATCACACTTTATGAATTTAAATAATATTCAAATTACTTCCATTTCTTCTCTCAATCAATCTCATAATTTGAGATGATAAAATATGTCATATTAAAGTCAAAAAATCGGCCAGCCAAGGTTAGCATGCTAAAATTTTCAGCATGTGTTATAAATGAGACAAAGTTTGAAATCTTACCATTTGTAGCTTCTCTCTTTAATTCATCAACATTGTATTATTGATTCTTGACCAATCAATATGCCAACAAGGCTCCAAATAAGCTCCGTCTTGGCTGTAATGTGCGTGTATGATGTATATACATATGCTGAAAATTATTTTTGCTAACTTTGTAAAATAGTGCACATTTAATAATACACACATGTTATATTCCAATCAGACCTTAATTTAATTTTTTAGAACACTTTAAGATGTATAACATATGTAAAAAGTGTCTAGATACATGTCACATGATGTACCAAAAACGTTCCATGTGTTGTGTGCGTAGAAAAACCGAATTTTTGATATTTATCGATTACCCGATTTTTCTTTAATTAAATTCCAACTTCTTGCACATGTTATATATATTATGTTACACATAATATATATAATATATACTTTACATCTCAGCACTTGGCTGGTATGAAGTGGCGCCATTTATCATGTGTCAAAATTAAAATTGGAATCTTCACATTTTGGCCTTAATGTGGGGTGATTTGTGTGTGCCAACATGGAAAGTATTTTTGCCTGAATATATAATCATGTGCACGAAATGTTTATGAAATTTTGAAGTATAGGGGCTGGCCATCTATTTATGGCAAGTACGTGACACGTTGGCGAAGTTTTGGTATTCGCCCGATACGACAATTTTCGGTTTAGAACCTTTTAACGTGTTGTATTTAATTTGTCATCACCATGACTTATATCATATGATATAAGACCTGAATATACTCATAAATATGAGTTAAGTATAGTGGTGTGACGTTAACCTACGTACGTAAAATATATAACGTGTCGGTTGTACGTTGGAAAACATGTGTATGTGCCTTTTTCAAAAAAATCTGAAAATATATGCACTTATATATGTATATGCGTGTATATATATTAATGAGGGGAGGATGAGAAAACTTTCCTTCCTTAGCCTTGTTGCCTTCGTGCCTTTTCCAAATGTGGCTTCCTTTAATGAACTACTTAGTTTAATAAACTAAGTACTTCACTTAATGAGCTAGTTTAGTTCATTAATGGTGGCACCTGAAAATAGTATAAACACAACAAATGTTTGCCATATGATGTAAGTTTTAACGCTTCATGGCTCGTTAGTACAGCAACATTATATATGAGCTAAATAAGGCAAGTACTAAGCAATATCATGCACACGATTGTTTATATCATGCACGTTTTATCTTATGCTCGTTTTTGTGCACATTTAAATCATGTATTTGAAAATCACTCAAACCCATTTTTATCTACAATCTCCCCCTTTTGATGATTTTTAAAATAACTTATGCACATGATTTAAATCCTATCGCTCCCCCTTCAATTATGCATAAATTCAAAATTCGATATTTAAATTTCGAATCCGCTCCCCCTTGATTTATGCAATCAGTATCTCTCTCCCCCTTAAATCATGCTCTCTCTCCCTTTATTTTGGAAAGCAAATCAAAAGGTACATGTAAAGATGAAAAAAAATCATGCATTTCATATACGTGCGTTCGTAAGAGTTATTTATTCAACCCTTTGAAAATGTCCCTTGTGGTACCCAAATTTGGGTGAATTTTCTAGGCCTTCCAAAAAGTGAGAAAGGTGATGAGAATGCAACATAATATACTTTAGGTGCAACTGTATCTGGCCTTTGGCCAAGAACTCCTTTATACGCATTATATATAGGACGTTTTTGATATGTCCTTGTGTTTGTATGCGTAGTGCGTGGATGTAATGAATGTCGTGTATGCATTACTCTTTTCTTTTCATATCTATATGGTACAAAGTTGTATTTCACATGATGTGAAGAGGAAGTGGGGCGTGATGAAGAAAGGGGCGGTTTTTGCATCATCTTAGACGCCGCTTGAGGTTTTGGGGTGTCTATTTTCTTAGACACAACAAACTTAGTTGGTTTGGTGGATACTTCATTAGTGTCAACGTATCCCAAACCCGTTTTGTCACTGTCATGCTTTTTTGATAAGATAATGCGATGCAGCATGTTAGATCCCGTGTCAAATTGTTTCGCCTTTTTCTCTACATCCGCATTCCTTGATTTCAAGTTCGAAATCTCGGATTTCAATTCAGTGTTCTTGGATGTCAATGATGAAATTTCTGATTTTAATGAATTTATAATGCATGAGGACTCTTCTTTTGAATCGTTTAATTGAGACACAAGATTTTTGTTAGAAGATTCTAACAATTTCTTGTCTTCAGTTAATCGCTTCTTTTCTTTTGCAAGAGTCTTTGAAAACTTATGCAACTCTAAATATTGACTAAATAAATCATCATAAGAAAATTCAGAATCGGAATTAGAGTCGGAAGATACCTCATTTGATGCTTTAGATGTGAAGCATACTTGTGCCTTGTGTTCTTCCGTATCATCAGTCTCAGAGTCGGATGTGTCACTCCAGGTGGAGGCTTTGAAGGCTCTTCTCCTTTGCTTAGGTTCTGAGACGAGTCTATTCTTGTTCCGATCCTTGTCAGGGTATTTGTTTGTTTGCTTTTCTTTATTATGGCAGTCATATGATAGATGTCCAAGTTTGCCGCATTCATAGCACTTTATTTCCTTATTTTTATTTTTATGATCCTTAGGTGAGGTAGACTTATGTTTAATCGATTTTCTCAAAATTTTTCTTAATCTTTTAGCCATCGTGATTAAGTCCTCATCATCGGAATCCATGTCACTATCATCTACGACATATTCATTTGATTTAAATGCTATAGCCCTGTCATTATTAGAAATGGACTCAGAATGTCTTAAAGCAAGTTTGTTTTCATATACCTTAAGTGATCTGATTAGTTCTTCTATTTTAATCGATTTGGTCTCTTTGCTTTCTTCTATGGCCGTTACTTTAGGGTCCCACTTGGATGGAAGGCTTCGCAAGACCTTTTGTACCTTTTCCTGCATAGTGAAGGCTTTGCCAAGAGACTCAAGAGAATTGTAAATGTTAGTCAAGCGTAAATCCATTTCAACAATAGACTCATTTGGCAATAATTTAAAGGACTCAAGTGTGGACATAAGCATATTGATTTTGGACTCCTTTACTTGGCTAGTCCCTTCATGTTTCATTTCAAGAATATGCCACATCTCTTGAGCACCAGAGCAATTAGACACGTAACTAGCCTCACTTTTACTTAGGCCGTTTAATAGTAGTTGCATGGCTTTAGCATTCATACTCAACTTCTTTTTGTCATCACTAGTGTATTCTTGTTTCGTTTTTGTAAACTCTAGTGTGACACCATCAATAATTGACGTCTTAGTAGGAACAAATGGACCGTCTTCTATGATGGACCATAGATCAATACCAATAGCCATAAGAAAAAGTTTCATCCTTAATTTCCATTGAATAAAAGACTCACCATAAAAAAAAGGAGACCTCACAGTTGGCATTCCTTCTTGCACGGTTGTGGTTGCCATCTCACTGAATCGTTGGATTCTTTGAAGTGAGTGTTCCTACTCTCTGATACCAATTGTAGGATCTGCAAGGCACCACTATAAGGGGGGAGGGGGTTGAATAGGTGGTGCGGAAAGTGTGGTCTTTAAAATTTGTTTAAAACTAAACAACTCAACTTCTGAAAACAGATTCTCTTTCCAGAACCGGTTTTAAAACGTTTTTAAAACCCGGTTATAGGTCTCCAAAAATTCTTAAATTTTGAGAGAACTTAGCCTCATATGCTATGAGGGCCCCTAAAAATTTCAAATTAAAATTCAACCTTTAACCCCTTCAAACACCATTGATGATCAGATTGCGCGAATCTGCCAGAAACGGTAGATGGTTTTGAAAAATTTATTCCTATTTGTGTGTAAGCGCAAATGCTCTGAAAATTTAACCACTAACTCCTTATATACTATATTTAAGTGGGTTGAAACAGTTTTGCAAAATGCTTTTGGGAAGTAGGTCAATTACAATCAAAGTCTCAATCTTTGCAAGTCTGAAAATCAGACTGCACTAGTCTCAGAACTTTTGATGTTTGATCGACTTATACTTATCCATAAGGGTTGAAACTTGTGCCAAATTAACCCTAGAACGTGTGACTATGATTCTGGAAATTTTCGTGATTTTTGAAAGTTGTTTAATATTTGTATAAACGCCGACAAAAAGAGTAAACTGTGCAGTAACAGAAAGTAAACGCTGAAAGTAAATGACACCAAGAATTTTATGCTGGTTCGGTTATAAACAACCTACTCCAATCTTCAAGGAACACCTTCCTTGGTTCACACTAGTCACACACACGCAATACACCTTACCACAGGGTTGATAGAGTTACACACCAACTCCAACCCTTTACAAACCTTGTACGTTCAATACAATATGCACGAACACCACCACCTCGCAAGAATGAAGATTGATCAAACCTTGATCAATGTTTTACAAAGATATGGAATATGTGATGGTCAATGTCAAGCCTATTCAAGATTGAAAAATATGAATACAATAGGCTTTCAAGAAGAAAGAAAGAAAGAGAATGTAGAAGAAGAAGGCTAGAACACTTTTGATCTTTCAACTTGCAACTCTTGTTCTTGTCTTGTTTTTGCTCATCTTCTTTCCTTTTAAGCTTGAGTGGCCGTCCCCTATGGTGCTATCCCCCTCTTGAAAATTATCTTCTAAGTCCTTGGGAGAATGTAAGACATCATTGTGACATGGTCTTGCTTACTTGTCACCTTCTCATTAGATGATCACTTAAGCTTTGCTTACTTGGCACTTATGATTGGTTGGATGTTGTCATTATTGATGACTTGGAAAAATCTTAGAATAACACTTAAAACATGTGCCAATATCAATCACAAAATTATTTCCATAATGCTCAAGATAATCACATAAATGTTGCAAGACGAAATTCCTTCCCAACCAAGTATGAAAATCGGCCATTAAGTGGTTTACCATGCTGAATTTTCAACATGTGTTACATGGTTGTACAATTCAAAATATTACCATTTTTCTTTGATTTTTCTTTTTGAAATAAATCACCAATTGATGGTAAATATCTTTATCACATTGAGAATGAACTTGGACACATTCAAGACCATGAATTCGGCCATCACAAGTCACACACATGCTGAACAATTTTCAGCATGTGTGATATATAAAATATCACACTTTATGAATTTAAATAATATTCAAATTACTTCCATTTCTTCTCTCAATCAATCACATAATTTGAGATGATAAAATATGTCATATTAAAGTCAAAAAATCGGCCAGCCAAGGTTAGCATGCTGAAATTTTCAGCATGTGTTATAAATGAGACAAAGTTTGAAATCTTACCATTTGTAGCTTCTCTCTTTAATTCATCAACATTGTATTATTGATTCTTGACCAATCAATATGCCAACAAGGCTCCAAATAAGCTCCGTCTTGGCTGTAATGTGCGTGTATGATGTATATACATATGCTGAAAATTATTTTTGCTAACTTTGTAAAATAGTGCACATTTAATAATACACACATGTTATATTCCAATCAACACTTAATTTAATTTTCTAGAACACTTTCAGATGTATAACATATGTAAAAAGTGTCTAGATACATGTCACATGATGTACCAAAAACGTTCCATGTGTTATGTGCGTAGAAAACCGAATTTTCGATATTTATCGATTACCCGATTTTTCTCTAATTAAATTCCATCTTCTTGCACATGTTATATATATTATGTTATACATAATATATATAATATATACTTTAAATCTCAGCACTTGGCTGGTCTAAAGTGGCCCATTTATCATGTGTCAAAATTAAAATTGGAATCTTCACATTTTGGCCTTAATGTGGGGTGATTTGTGTGTGCCAACATGGAAAGTATTTTTGGCTGAATATATAATTATGTGCACGAAATTTTTATGAAATTTTGAAGTATAGGGGCTGGCCATCTATTTATGGCAAGTACGTGACACGTTGGCAAAGTTTCGATATTCGCCCGATACGACAATTTTCGGTTTAGAACCTTTTACCGTGTCATTTTAATTTGTCATCACCATGACTTATATCATATGATATAAGACCTGAATATACTCATAAATATGAGTTAAGTATAGTGGTGTGACGTTAACGTACGTACGTAAAATATATAACGTGTCGGTAGTACGTTGGAATACATGTGTATGTGCCTTTTTCAAAAAAATCTGAAAATATATGCACTTATATATGTATATGCGTGTATATATATTAATGAGGGGAGGAGGAGAAAACTTTCCTTCCTTAGCCTTGTTGCCTTTGTGCCTTTTCCAAATGTGGCTTCCTTTAATGAACTACTTAGTTTAATAAATTAAGTACTTCACTTAATGAACTAGTTTAGTTCATTAATGGTGGCACTTGAAAATAGTATAAACACAACAAATGTTTGCCATATGATGTAAGCTTTAACGCTTCATGGCTCGTTAGTACGGAAACATTATAATTGAGCTAAATAAGGCAAGTACTAAGCAATATCATGCACACGATTGTTTATATCATGCACGTTTTATCTTATGCTCGTTTTTGTGCACATTTAAATCATGTATTTGAAAATCACACAAACCCCTTTTTCTCTACAACAACCCTTGGAACTCAATGATGATGTTACTTATGAAGAGGTACCGGTGAAGATAGTAGACCAGAAGGACCTAGTTTTGAGAAAACGAGTGATCCCTTATGTGAAAGTTCAATAGAGCAACCACACGGAACACGAGGCCACTTGGGAACTCGAAGAACAGATGCGGGAGAAGTATCCTCAACTCTTTGACTAAGGTACGTAAGTTTCGATGACGAAACTTTTTGTAAGGGGGGTGAAATGTCATATCCCGTAATTTTTAAGTCTGTCTTTAATAATTATAAAACAAATTAAAATGTGAGTTCATTAAATGTATAGGGTATGAAGTGTGGATAAAACAAAATATAGGGGGGAAGATAGACAAAAGTGGAAATTGAGGGAATTTGGCCAAATGCCAAATTTTGCCAACTACAAGTGGGGGGAAGTTACACAACATTTGTATAAGTTCCCACCCATCAGCCGCAGGATAGGAGACCAAAAGGGAGAGGAGGAATCCGTCTAAGGGAACAAAAGGAGAAGAAGAATAAGAAAAGGAGAAGAATAAGAGGGCTAACCTAGGTGCAATCCTTACCGAAATTCTACAGTATATTCGTAAGACTAACTAGAAACAAAGGCAAGTAATCTTTCTATACGCTTTACGTAAATTTTGTTACCATAGGCCTTGTGTTCTTACAAAGAGAAAACTTGGATCACACATTAATAACTTTGGTTTGTGAATGTAAAATGCTTTACTATATGTAATTGTTGTTGTTGTTGTTGCTGGTGTATAGTCATGTTCTTTGGGCCAATTCCTAAAAATGGTTATGTTGTGTTATTTGTTGATAATTTGCCCATAAAAGTGTTATCCGTAATGTGATCATTGTTTTGGTGTAAGATCTTGAGTTCATTAAGTACATTCTAAGTGTTTTGAGTGTATTTGCAGAAGGTTGAAGAATTAAAGATGTCATTAGTGTAGACTTGTTGTGTTGGAAAGTTGAAGAGATACACTGGAGGTTGTGGGTGATAGAAGGCTTAGGATGGACACTACTTTACATGTTTAGGAATCAATATGAATCTAGGTCCTAAGTTGGATCTTGAAGTGTAAACATGAAAGGGTTGAAGGAGGAAGGTGATGAGAAGAAGTTACTGCAGAAAAACTGTAGTTCTGAGCCGTTAGAATACTTCAAACACCTACATTAGGCGCTTCAAGTCACATTAGGCGCCTAATGTAGGCGTTCAATGTGTCCCACTGCATTCATGTACACTTCGAACACCTACATTAGGCGCTTCATGTCACATAAGGTGCTTCATGTAGGCGTTCGATGTATACGGTACATCCCCGAACACTTCGAACGCCTAGAATAGGCGCCTCATGTCACTGGAAATCTTTAGACCCTTTAGGCGCCCTATCTATATTTAGTAACTCTTTACACTTCTTTTGAACATAAAATGCAAGGGTATTTCAGGTGTAATTAAGGAATAGATGGTAAGTTTGACTAAGTAAGAATAAGATTGAATCCCAAGTGAATTAGTGAGACGAACGGACTTGGAGAGATACGAACATGGAGTGTTTGAGGTGCAAGGCTGCATACTTGAGATGTAAGATGTGCGTGTGTGTTACTTGTTTGATACGAGGTTGAATGAGCATTCTACATCATGGCATGGGCACTTGCATTTGACTTGAGAATTGCTTTGCGAATGAACATGTGTTTACAAGAAAAGATTAAGGTTTTGGAAAGGCAAACTATGGCTGCTGGTTGATCGCAGGGTATAAAAGTCACGCCTGCGAAAGCAGGGTATAAAAGCGTGACCTGTGAATCAACAGCAGGGTATAAAATATTTTATGGGACCGTGGACCTATCAGCACGGATATATGATATATGTAATGGGGCCGTGGACCTGTCAGCACGGATATATGATGTATATAATAGGGCCGTGGACCTTTCAGCACGGGGTATAAAGTTATATGTTATGGGGCCATGGACCTTTCAGTACGGGGTATAAAGTTCTGTTTGCTGTGGACTGATCACCCACAGGGTATAAAGTTCTTCTACGCGAAGAATATGATAAGAAGAGTTATGAAATGTTTTGTGAAATGACACGCATGACATGTTTATGAAAGAAGACATATGCATGGGTGTTGCGTGTGGTTTTAAAGAAGTACATGCATCATGATACACGAAGCATAAGATTTGACATGCAAGAAATGTGACTAGCTTATGTCTTGTTTATGTGATATGTTGTTTTAGTACATGTTTGTTCTTGTATTCACGTATCATTTATGTGATTTATCTGTTTTGAGGAATTCTTACCAAGATGATATTTGCTAACCCGAGCACCTTATTTTGGGCAATGACTTATACACTGGTGACACGTCGTGTGTGATCATGTAAGGTGTATAGAGGGGTTACTTTCTGGCGATATTTTCGCTAAGAACAGATACTCTATTTCCTTTTCAGGTGAGCCAGAATACGAAATGATATTTGTCGAGGACGATGGCGAGTGGGCTCAATGGGATGATGGACATGGAAGTAGATAGATGTTTGATTACTTTCTTTAAGTTGGAAAACTTGATGTTTATTATGCTGTACTGGAGAATATGTTAGACAATTGATCCAACATCTTTTATTTCCGCTGTATTTTCTGGTTACATTAATGATGGTGAAGTTTTAAATTTTACGACGTTTTCCGCTGATTTATCTTATGTCATGAATGATGTAAGCTTGATCTGCTTTGACGCTTCGTAGTTCTCATAGTAGATTACGGCGGGTGCACTGGTTCCGATACCAGTATCGGGCCGGGGCGCTACACATGAGTTCTTCTTAGAGATTCAGTGCATATTTTAGTGTGTATATTTAAGTGATTGGTGTACGAAGTGATTTGTGAATAAAGTGATTTTCATTCTTGATTCAAGCGGTGTTTAAGTTGTGAAGTGAAGAGAATAAAGTGTTCTCTAAGTTGTGAATTCAAGTGTTCAATCTTCTCTTCTTCTTCTTGATATCTCGGTTGGCCCTGATCCAAAGAGATCTTGATTTAAGCCCCGATTTCCCACAACTTCATTCTATGGGATTTGATGGTTTTTCCTCATGAGTGTCAAGTCTAAGTCCATTGCAACCTAATGTCAAAAGGATGATATCCTTCCATTCATTGTAATTTTCACCAGTCAACAATAGAGTACTAGCAAAATCAAATAAAGCTGTAGTGGGAATAACTGAATAACCGAAGGAACACAGACCATGCCACGGACATATATAAAGAAAATTGTGAATTAATCAAGTTAATTTAAAAAGTTTATTCTAGAGCTTCCTATGGATAGAGGTTGCACTCATGCACTGATTACACGAAGAACAAAATGACAATTAAACAAACAAGACATACTTTTGCATCTGTGGGCATAGAAAATGTTTATTTTTAATATTCTCGATTAATAAGACAATCAATTCCATATGGAATAGAGTAATTATCTTATTAATCGAAACCATATGATTGATGACATTTTATCTGCCTTTTACCATATACTTTAAAGATGTTGTGTCTAATCTCAAAATTAAGGAAATAATTCTTTATATGTCATTAATAAAAGATCTTATATCAAATAAAATCATTTTGATCGGAATATATGTAGTTGTATTTTTTCTGGTAAACTATAAACGGAAGTCAACCAATCATACGGGTTAGACAGTCGGGTTTGATTTCGTGTCAGATCTGAATCTAAATTGGGCCACCAGAATCAAGGTTCAAATCCCCTCACTGCAACACTCTCACCGCACGAATCATCGCATCACACGTGGCAGCAGGAGGATGGTGAGGCTGGATGAGGGTAAACCACATGTCACGTTATGGGGAGCGGGTTGAGTCACCGTACGGTGAGGTGATCCCATCCGCCAGAATCAGACCTATATCGAGACCGGGTTGAGATCTGAATGGGCAAGGCCCAATCCGTTAACCGAATTCAATTGATGGGGCGTCGTCAAAGACATGCGCCTGTCTTGACATCCGCCGCCTTCCTTTGCGCGTGTGTTGCACGTTCCTGAACTCCTGACTTTTTTTCGCGCAACCTTTCTTTTCTTTTTTTTAATTAATAATTTTTTTTTCTTCTTCTCTAAAAATATCCGGCGACTGTGGAGATTTCCGGCTACCCAACAGCAACCTTAAATCTTCGGCAACCACACCATAAATAAGAAACCCATAATTCTATGAAAGGATAGAAAAATATTTCCAAAATCATTATATCACGATTATATCTACAACTACATAGATCCTATGTACATCGCCGAACAGTGACATGTCCTGATTTGAAGTGAACTGTTTTATAGCCTTTACACTCGATAGCATATAGTCATGATACAAAAATCGTGATTCGTTTATGACTAACTAATGTCACCGACATTCAATAAGCAGATTATTTCATCCATAGACCAAGGCAACAGAATTCAGTATTTCTTGTCCCAAAATCCTAGTAATCTATCCTCAAAAAAGATTAGGAGATTCTAACACAAGCGGAACTTTGTTCATTCAACCAAATTGGCAGACGCAACTTAATTTTACAAATCTTAATTTTAAGGTGCCAAAAATAGACACCTATGATGGGACAACAGACCCAACCAATCATCTATTCCAGTTCCAGATTGCAATGAGTCTGAAGAACATCCCAGATCCTCTGCGGTGCAAAACTTTCACATTGTATTTACGGGGAAAGGCCAGGAGATGGTTTCAGAAACTCCCATCAAAATCAGTGAAGTCTTTTAAACAGCTGGCACAGAAGTTCAAGTCACAGTTTGTGTCCAGTACCCCATTTGTGAAGAACTCATCCCATCTGATGACCTTGAGACAAGGTCCAGATGAATCTGTGTTGAAGTACATGCAACGTTTCTCAGATGAGTCACTGCAGGTCAGTGATAGAAATCAGGGCGTTAAAGCTACTGCCTTTATCAACGGTCTCCGAACTGGCCGCCTCTTTTCTCAACCGGCCGAAGAGGGTCCCACAACTCTAAGAGAATGCTTGGAGAAAGCTCATCAGTTTGTCCGAGGAGAGGAGGCAAACAGATTGAAGAGAGAAGCCGAGCAAGGAGCCCGGCAAGAAATCCGATCCAGTTCCAAAAAGGAAGATCGGTGCAATGAAGGAAAAGGCCGTTATCGACGCAGTGTGTTAGATCGCATGGGTGGAAAAGGCAAAGGTGGTAAGGAGGGCTTACCCCTGTTGGCCTCAAACGATTATATTCTGGCCGTCATGGAGAAAGACAGTCTGAGGACAGATCCAGAGCCTCTTTATGGGCCTAGGGGAAAGAGAAATCCAAACCTTTATTGCCGATATCACAGAGATATTGGGCATGATACAGAGGATTGCAGGCAGCTGGCTCAGGCTATCAAACAACTGATCGAACAGGGTCACTTAAAGCAATTTTATGACCCGAGTTCACGCCTGCACAACTGTTTGGATTTTCACAAAGACCCTCAAAAGTACAAATACCTCCCAGAGTCCCCATCTTGGCATCGCAGAACTGACGATGATGAGGAGCAAGGAAGGCCTGGGGTTGCAGGTCGGCCCTAGGTCAATACCATTATATACACCATCTCGGGAGGACCGCCTCATACGGGCCAAGGTGCACCCAGCTCCTCAGGAACTTCATCAGGTCTGCCATATAAAAGAGCCAAGATGGCAAGGGAGCTGACTTATGGGCCAGAAGATCCCATTCCACTGGACTCCACAACACAGGTTTAGTGATAGACCCGTGCATACATTTAGCCCCCGAGAAAATTATAGAGGTCCGACGTGTTTATGTGGACACCGGCAGTGCCGTGAATGTAATGCTCTATCGGGTATATCAGCAGCTTGGTCTGCCCGATTCCTTGATGAGACCTGTCACTTCTTCTTTATATGGTTTCACTGGAGCTGCAGTGCGGCCAGCAGGTCTGGTTCGCTCAGTTGCAGTTTTGGCAAACCCCCAGCCTATCGGTGTATATGGATAGATTTTGTGGTCATCAAGGAGATGTCTGCATACAACGTCATATTGGGTCGGCCAGCTTTGGTGGCATTGGAGGCCATTGTATCACCTCTGCACGTCAGCATGAAGTTTCCCACTTCACGGGGAGTGGTAACTATACAAGGTGATACACAAGTGGCACAGAGTTGCTATGCTATTGCCACCCAAGGAAATGAGGCAGTTCAGCAAGTTAGCCTTGATGAACTGATACCTTCAGACGAGGAACACTTGCAATCGGATGATGCAGTACAAGACTTCGTCCTTGATCCAAGCCGACCTGAAAATGTCATAAAGATTGGGACTTGGATGCCGTCCAAATTGCTAGCTCAGCTGTAGGATCTGCTGAGACAATTTGCAATTATCTTCGCATGAACTGCCGAAGATATGTCTGGGATCCCTTCACATCTTGCTGAGCATAAATTGAATGTTGATCCTTTGGTAAAGCCAGTAAAGCAAAGGAAGTGGAACTTCGTCCCAGAAAGGAATAAAGTCATTGAAGAGGAAGTCAAGAAATTGTTGGCTATAAAATTCATTGTTGAAGTTCTTTATCCGATCTGGTTGGCTAATCCAGTGGTGGTCCCCAAGCAGGATGAATCTTGGAGAATGTGTATAGATTACACATATCTCAACAAAGCATGTCCAAAAGATTGTTACCCACTTCTGAAAATTGATAGGTTAGTGGATTCAACACTTGGGCATGAAATCTTTGATTTCTTAGATGCCTTTAAAGGCTATCATCATATCATCGTGGCAATAGAAGACCAGGAAAAAATTGCTTTCATAACAGAGTCAGGTACTTATTGTTATGTAATTATGCCATTTGGATTGAAGAATGTTGGGGCCACCTATCAACGACTGGTCAATTCTTTGTCCAGTGAACAAATTGGCCGGATAATGGAAGTCTACATCGACGATATGCTAATCAAGAGCAGGTCTCTTGATCAGTATATTCAAAATTTAAGGAAAGTCTTCACCGTGCTGAGAGACTCACGCATGAGGCTAAACCCGAAGAAGTGCACGTTTGGAGTATGCACTGGAAAGTTTTTGGGGTACATGGTTCCCAAAGAAGGGGTACAGGCAAACCCTGCTAAAGTCGAGGCTATACGGAACATGCATCCCCCAGGAATGTAAAGGAAGTGCAGAGGCTAACAGGCCGAATTGCCGCACTGAGTAGATTCTTATCCAAGGCAGCCGAACGATCTCTTCCTTTTTTTAGGTCTTGAAGAAGAAAACAGCTTTCCAGTGGGATGACCAATGCCAAAAAGCCTTCAATGAGCTGAAGTCACATCTGGCCGAGGTGCCAATGCTGACTTCACCTCTTCCTGGAGAAGAGCTATATGTGTACCTCTCGACGTGCAAAGAAGCTGTTAGCGTAGTTTTGCTCAGGGAACAGGATAACGTGCAAAGACTCATCTATTTTGCAAGCAAAATCTTAATGGGCCTGAAGTGAGATATCCTAATGCTGAGAAAGTAGTCTTAGCACTCGTAGTGGCTGCAAGGAAGTTCATGCCTTATATGCAAGCTCATCCTATTGTAGTGGTCACTGACCAGCCCTTAAAACAAATCTTGTCAAGGCCAGATACATCTGGCCGAGCTACCAAATGGGCTGTGGAGCTTGCATAGTATGATATCCAGTACAAATCAAGAACTTCCATCAAAGCCCAAGCCTTAGGGACCTCTTAGCTGAAGGGATATCCATGGAGGAAGATGCTAAGCCAGTAGCTGATTGGACATTATATGTGGATGGGTCTTCCTCCAAAGATGGTTGTGGAGCAGGACTCCTAATCATCAACCCCAACAAAGAAGAATTTGAATATGCCTTGCGGTTCGACTTTGAATCAACTAATAACGAGGCAGAATATGAGGCCCTCGTAGCAGGACTTGGCCTCGCAAGAAAGTTGGGGGCAAAGCGAATCATTTCCCAAAGTGATTCGTAATTGATTGTTTCTCAGATCAATAGAGATTATGAAGCCAAAGAGGAAAACATGAAAAAATATTTTGCTAAAGTGCTGCAGCTCGGTCAAGCATTTAAGCATTTCAGCATTGAACATATCCCCAAATCTGCCAACAAAAGAGCTGACGCGTTATCTCAGCTAGCATCATCCACTTCGATAACTTTGGGGGAAAAGATAGTTGTGTAGCTAGTAAAGCATCGTGTTTATGATGCTAATGAAGTGCTGCAAGTGGACTATCGCAATACCTGGATGGATGAAATTGTTAACTTCTTGCAGCATGGAATTCATCCCGAGGACAAACGTGCAGCCCGGCGCCTTCGATTGAAGGCAGCAAGGTATGCTCTTTTTAACGACCATCTATATAAAAAGTCATTTTCACAGCCTTGGTTGAAGTGCGTGACGGAAGACGAAAGAGATTACATCCATCGAGAAATGCACCAAGGAATCTGTGGAAATCATTCAGGTGCACGGTCGTTAGCAAGAAAGTGTTATCTTGCTGGATATTACTGGCCCACTCTGCACCACGATGCAGAAGAGTTGGTCAAGAAATATCAAGCATGCCAAGTCAATGCTCCAATGTCACATTTGCCAAGTCAAGAGCTCACCTCTATTACGAGTCCCTGGCCATTCGTACAATGGGTGATAGATCTTGTTGGACCTCTGCCCCAAGCTCCAGGTTCAGTCAGATTCTTGGTTGTTGCCATCTATTACTTCACCAAATGGGTGGAAGCAGAGCCTTTAGCCACAAATAACAAGAAATCAAATCAAAAAGTTCTTGTGGCAAAACATCATATGCCGCTTTGGCCTTCCACAAGTTCTCATATCAGACAATGGAAAACAATTTGCTGATGACCCTGTTAAGAGTTAGTGTGCTGAGCTCAAAATTGAACAACGATTCACCTTGGTAGCACACCCTCAGGCTAATGGACAAGTTGAACTGGCAAACAGAACAATCAAGGATGGACTGAGAAAACGTCTATACAAAATTGGAGTAAGTTGGGTAGAGGATCTCCCAAGCGTGTTATGGGCATATCGAACTACTCCTTCCACCTCCACTAAGGAAACACCATTTTCCTAGTATACGGCACTAAGGCAGTCATCCCAGCCGAAATTTGTTCCAGCTTTACTCGAACATATCATTATTCTGCTGAAACCAATGACTCAGAGTTGCGGCTGAATTTGGACGGACTGGAGGAAAAAAGGGAGCAGGCTCATGTTCGCATGGCTCAGTACAAAAATCTAATTGCTCAATACTACAATTTTCGCGTATGGCCAAGATCTTATCAAGTGAGGGATTTGGTATTGCGCAACAATGAAGCAAGTCATGCAGCACCGACTGGGACTCTTAACTCTAAGTGGGAAGGTCCTTATCGGATAGGAGAGGTGTGCTCAAAGGGAGCTTATAAATTAAAAACCTTGGAAGGCAAAACTTTACCAAGAACTTGGCATTCTACTCATTTAAGGATTCTACATCAATGATGAATTTCACCTCAGCAGGTCTGAGTGGTTTTCACAGAGAAGTCTTTAACAGTTTTCATTTACTAGCAGTGCTAAAAAAATTTAAATCAATTATGTAATTATCAGCAGTGCTGAAGATTGAATAAAACAATGTTCATGATAGAGCCAACATGTGATTCATTCATTTTGCCTAAATAGATGAAGTAACAGGTTTACTTTATCTAAAATTTATGGTAAATAACAAAGTTAAAGCCCGACAGAGCTATAGTTCAGTCAACCAGCGTGACATTTTTTGCAGAGCTAAAGATCAAGGCTGAAGTCCAACACTTGGAAAAATCCAACGTGAAAGAGATTAGAAGACTGTATTTGGCAAGAGCCAAGGATCAAGGCTGAAGTCCAACACTTGGAAAAATCCAACGTAAAAGTGATTAAAAAAGTCACACAAGCAGAAGACAAATACTTGTACAAACTATGAAAATAGAACAAGTCTCACATGTAGAAGACAAAATCAGGAAAATTATAACAAGCTGAAGAGCACAAGTTGGAAAAAATTGGATTTTCATTGAGAAGTTTATCTATTACAACTACAAAAGTTACAAAAAGAGAAAAATCCTACTATACTCCTCCTTGTCATCAGCCTCTCTGAGATCAACCCCTTCCTTGAATTGCTCAAGTTGTTTGTCAAAAATAGCTTCGGCTTCAGGGTTGTGGAGATCGACAAGTTGAGGATGATCCTTATCCAAGGCTGGATAGACTTCGCAGCAAGCATTAATTGCGCAAGTTTGTCCCATTGCCAAAACAGAGTCTTGCATCTTCATCACATTATCCACAAAGTACTCAGACTTTCTGAACTCGGCAACGGCAGACTTTTTGATCTCTTCAGCTTGAAGCTCAAAGTGGGAGATGAGCTCAGCTTTGCTCTTCTTTTCTGCCTCAATTTGCTGGGACGGATCATCCTTGCTCTTTTGATCTGCTTCAACTTGGCTCTTTAGCTGGGACAACTCTTGTTCACAATTGTGGAATTCCTTCTGGAAGAACTCCAACTCAGCCTGGGTCTTGGTGGACACCAGCTCTATGTTGGTAATAACTTCCCTCAGTTCATCCACTTGAGAGTTTGCCACTGCGAGCCGAGTGTCAGACTCCTCCTTGTCTTCCTTAAGTTTGGAATTCTCAGACGTCAAGGAGTCCATCTCTGATTTCATTGAGTCCATCTTTGACCTCAATGTCTTCAGCTCAGCATCAATCTCTTCCAGCCTTGAGTTGTTGGGTTTTGCCATCTCAGCCAACTCCTCATTAGCCTTCTTCAGGTCAGCGTTGTTCTCAGAAAGTTCCACCAACATGCTGCGCATCTCCTCTGCTCTTCTGAGCTCGGTACTGCAATAACCCAAAATGGTCAAATAAGAATTTCAACAACTTAAGTAAAAAGGTTGGAAATTATGGAGGAAACCTACCATGGACATGTTTCTGAAGTATGTGTTAAGAGCAGAATCCCAGTCCTGGAGGGTAAAACAGTCCCAATCCATGGGCAGCACTGGCAGATCTGCCAATTTCCTTGTCACCCCTGGATTGGCAGCAGTATCAGCAAGGCAGTACACCAGATTCCTCCAAGCATGGCGGTGGTGTTGTGAGGGCTCCCCTTAAGATGGATCTTTTCCATAAGGGCGCTAGAGAGCATCGTCCCCTGAAGTTGTGACAACTCCTCCAGTGGGGGCATCCTTTGGATCCCTAATAATTAACCCCCTGGAGGAGAAATTGATTCCGCCAAAGCTGGTGCCGAAGCTGGGACAGAAACTGGTGCAGTAGGAGTTGGGGCTGAAGTTGGTGCAGCAGGAGCTGGAGAAGAACTTGGAGGAGCAACAAGAGGAACATGCTTATGCTGTGAAGCCTTCTTGGACGAAGGAGCAGCCTGAGGTTTCCCTACCCCAGCCTTTGCAGTAGTTTTGGGGGGCAAAGCTGGGGCCTCAGAAGTTTTCTTCTTCAGTGGATGAGTTGCAACCCGAACAGGTTTCTTGGATGCAGCAGAAGTGCCAACTGAACTTTTAGCTGCAACAAAAACCAAGTTAAAATGCTGAATTAAAACAAATAAGGCATCAACGTCAAAATTGCAAATCTTTACCTTGTTTGGGTGAAGGAGCAGCAGGCAGAGCCTGCACCTCAGATGAGGTTTTGGAGGACTTTTCATCCTCTCTTTTTTTCTCTTGGGAACCAATTTCTTCAGTTTGTTGAGATTTTCAGACACCATGGTTCCTGCAAGATTCAACAATAAATTAGTTAAAACACATGCGCAACTTCAAGAAAAACCAGGGATGTATAAAGCATGAATACATACCCAGAATCATGGCTAAAGCAGAGGAGCCAATAGATTCAAACTGGTGTGATGGCCACATGTGGTACATGCCGACCGCCTTTACAACCGACCTATCCACCATCTTCCAGTCTATGGCTTGGGGAAGTTGTGGTAGCGTAGAGCCTTCATCGCAAGCTTTTTCGCTTGGCCACTTATTATCTGCAGGGCCGGATTTCTAGAGGGTTTTCTCAGGCAATCCTATGGCTTTGATGAAGAAAAAGCGGCGGTTCCAGTTTTTGGTGAAAGAAGGGATGTTTATGGCATGATTAACTACTCTATTAGGATGTTTCCTACTAAAGTAGTACCAGCTTTCTTTGTGTTTACACACAAACATCCCCCTGAAGACAGAAAGGTCAAATTCTGCCTCAGCGGCTCTCAGGTACAGCAGATAGCTGGCAATGACCTTCAAGCCGTTGGACATAATTTGAGGTAATCTAAGATTATATAAATCGAGGATGTAAAACAAGGGACCAGGAACAGGGAGGTCAAACCTGGATTTAAAGTATTCTTCGTAAACTACCTCATACCCAGCGGGTGGATCATAGGCAGTCTGGTGAGGAAGAGGCAAAATTGGGGAAAAGGTATCCCTATCTATGCTAAACTCCGTACATAATCTAGAAAGGTCAGTAATTTTTATAGTGCAGGTTGAACTCTGCACTACTGGAGAAGGTGAACCCCTGTCAATAGACGGCAGGGGTACTATGGAAGTGGAGGCAACCTTATGAGGTTCACCAGCAAGGCAAAACCTCCTCAAAGGACGGTTATCCTCACTGGACTCAGACCTCTTATGGAAGGATTGGACATCTTGGTCACCTTCCAGATCAGCTTGATAAGAATGAGCTGATCTGTTTTGGGAGTCAGAAGAGGAAGATGATGGAATAACAAAAGCCATAAGGAAGAAGAAAAGCTTACAGAAGATTGAAGGGCTGAGCTTGAAGGAAGGACACCGGAATAAAAGTGTAGGCTTCGAGGAATAGGAGCAGAAATGCAGAATAAGCAATGCACAGAATAGAAGAAGAAGAAGAAAAAAAGAATTAGGGCAATTGTCCCTAATTATAAGAAGAGAAAGAAAAGGTGGTAACTTTTTAGATGAAATTCAAAAAGGGGTGACGGTTCAATTTCCCCCCCTCTTTCTCGATTATTGAAACTGCCGAAAAAGTAATGATGATGCGTTGAAACTGGCGCTGATATTAAAAGGCGGATAATGGCTCAATTATAAGGATAAGGACGCAATTAGTGGAAATTACGGCGCAGATAAGAGGATAACTGCCCAATTAACGAAGACACGTCACGGACTCTTCAGAATAGATTTGTCTGCCCTCACAGGTCAGCTCGGCCACACAAAATCTGGGGCCAAATGATAAACCAGAACTGATCGTCTATTAGTCAACAACAGTCAACGGTACAATTCCTGTTGTTCAGCACCCAAACATTGTTGTTCAGCCTTGATTACACTTCGGCTATGCCCCGTGGCATCCTTTATTATCGAAGAATATATACAAGGGTTGCACTTCGGCATACAACTTCAACCTTGGCTTCAGCCTAAGTGTTACGCTTCAGATCACCACGGTTAGATTCGACACTGCACTTCGGCAAAGCTTGGTTTTGCACTTCGGCGAAGGGGTCAAGCACAACATTACATCACGGGGCCATCAAGCAAAAGTGCAATTCACAGAAAGAGCACGTCTGGCTATTCAGCCTGTACACGCTAAGGTCACTTCAGCTGATCTACTAGTCACATCAGCCGGCCTACCAGTCATATAAGCAGACCTACTGCATCATAGGTCTTCTGCACCAGGCAAATGTCCCATCTGGTGTCAGAAGACAAGGACAGGGAGAAAACTAATAAAAGCAAGCTAACGCATACCAGAAGGGGATCCGATCCAAAAAAACCATTTTCATATTTTCTGGAGCTAATACATTGAATCTTCTCTTCAGCAAAGAATTGTGAGAACTTTCTAACTCCACACATCAAATTATATTCTCAGTGAGAAACGGCCCAAAATGACTTGAGCGTTGGAGGGTTTTACCCGGGGTCATCCCCTCGGGACCTCTAATTTCTGCTTCCTTGTGCAGGAATTCCAGGAATCTATTCCAGCTACATTCTCAACAATCAGTTAACGACGTTTATTTGAGGTCATCTTAGACCCTTGGTGAAGATCCAGCTTCATCACCAAATGATCTAAATATAAAGTATCCTAGAAAAGTAATTCTCGAACCATTAAATTGTATTAAAAGTTGTTTTCTAAATAAAAATGACATAGTCAAAAATGACTCTGATACTAATTACAAAAATAAAATAAAACGCGAAACATAAAAGATATCTCCGATCATAATCACTTAGTTAACGCCTTCAATTCGGAAGCCATGAAATTTGAGGAAAAGAATCTTCTAGACTATGCCTATCAAAATGCTTAATAGCTTCAATAGATGAAATATCATATGCTGTGTATTTATAATCTATGATAGAAACACCTTCCATATTTGAAATATAATTAATTTCTCCTATCAAAAAATTATACTTTGTAGTCAATAATTGTAGCATATCTGACAAATAAAACATACAATTACATTTATTTATGTGATCTGTCTTATGAAAAATTCTTGGAGGAGTGATAGAAAGCAAAACAGAGAGCAAAAAGGAAAAGAAGCGAAAGAGACGAAAGAGGGGCTAATGAATGTATCCCGGTTGATTACACACTGCGACAGAAAGCGCAAGGCAGCCCCCGAAAGATTCAACTACCAAATGAATGACTAACCTAGATTATAATGTCACCAAGATTTCTCATGTTTCGGCTTGCACAGCTGTTCAACCCCAAATCAGCTGACCGATTCCTGCATCCCGTGTGAGCATAAAATTGAATTTGGAGAGGAAGCAATTCCAACTGAATTAGGAGGTTAGGACTGTATGCGATTCGAGTTGAAGTTAGATTACATTTATCTGTTAAACAGTGAGGCAGGAAGATGACGACTCTGCCATAGGAGGGAATCATCAACATCATCCAGACTCAGTATATTCCAACGACAGCAAAAGATATTGTTAGAGTCTCGGAAGGGTAAGTGGTAGGCAGACAATACCTCTATCCCAAGGGATAGAGAGTCTGCTTCCAGTGAGACCCGTCTCTATATGTGCCTGCATAAATGACATGATAATAGAGATATGCTGTGCTAGTGTGTTAGTGAGGAAATTCAAGAAATACAAAGAAAGGACTTTCGATATTAAAATATACATCATGTGTATATGTATATGTAATGTAAAACAACGGTATAATATACGGAACCAAGTGGAAAGTCAACCTAAAGCGTAGATAGTGTCTGCGTCTATCTATGTCCCTAAATATACTCTAAAGTGTCCCTATATATGACCTATACTTCGTTAACCTTAATCTTATGTCTCCATGAACTCCTATCATGTACCATGTCCTTAGAGAGGTGCAAATCTAGTAGGTCGTGCCTTATCTGCTAATCCCAAGTCAGTTTGGGTGTGCCTTTACTCATGTTTCCCTCTACAATGAGACTTTTAATTGCTCTGACTGACGCCGTTGTCTGTCTCCGTTTGACATGCCCAAATCATCTCATTCTGCCCTCCCTTATCTTATCTTCTATACTAGCCACGCCTAACCTTTCTCAAAACACCTCGTTTATGATCCGGTCTAGCCTTGTATACCCACACATCCATCTTAACATTTTCATCTCTTCCACTTCCATCTTCTGTAATTGTGACCTGTTGATGGCCCAGCAGTCTGTCCCATATAGCATTGCCGGTCGCACTACCACCCTATAACATTTTCCCTTTAATTTAGTTGGAAAGTTTTTGTCACACAGCACCCCTGAGGCCGCCCTCCATCTACACCAGCCTGCTTGAACTCGATGTGCTACATCATGATCTATGTCGCCATTCTGCTGCATAAATGATCATAGGTATATAAACTTACTTATCTGTGATACCATTTGACCATCAATGGTGAGCTGGCTATCCTCACTGTCTGCTACGCTGCTGAAGTCGCAGTGCAGATACTCGGTCTTAAAACGGCTAATCTTTAAGCCTTTTCTCTCTAAAACGCCTCTCCACTGCTCTAGTCTCATACTCAGGGTATGTCTGTGTTATGTACGTGAAAAAGTATATATATATCAATATAATATTTAGTTAAATATGTGTAATTTTAAAGAAAAAAATAGAACCATGATGGGGTTTGGTCAACCCCCAACAATTTCGTTTCCCCAACTGATGCGTGAATCTCTCTCCCCACTAACCCATTATCCCATTTCGGCCTCCCCCTTTGTCTATTAAAAAAAAGTCTCAACCAATAACACCCAAATCCAATTCTCCCTGACACCCTCTTTCCTTATTTCCCCCAACAATCTACAGCAATACATTTGTTTTTCCCAACCCTCCAATTATCACAGCAGCCTTCGGCTGCATCATCAACATTTAAAAAAAAGATGGCTGTGAGCGGAGCAGAGAGAGGAGGACGACAAGTAGAAAGGAAAAGAAGAAAAAGAGAGAGAAATAGAGAAGAAAGAGAAGGAGAATTAGCCACCCACAATTCAATCTCTTGTTGATCAGTGAATTTTTATTCAAGAGGTAGGTTACCCTCCCCTCTGTCGGATTGCTTTGGACTCCCTCGCATTCTGTTTTGGGAATTATTTGATGATCATAGTATGTTTATCTTTTGCATGTTTATTATGAATTCTTTATTTTTTGGTATGAAAATTGCATGTTTGGCCTTAGATATAGATCACATAGCACGGAAATAGACTGAAACGGTTTGGACGCAGGAGTTGGTAACATGGCCGAAAATCGTCTAAGTCTATTATAAGGAATTGTAGATTAGCAATATGAAAACTGAAAGCAATAATAAAGAAAACGCACATATTAGACTACATCGAATTATGCCTATCGAAAGAGATTTTAGTTTTCTAGGAGGAAAACAACAAAAAAGATGAAAGAGTTATAAATATATAGTTTGTTGTATATTTTATATGGACCGAAAATATAAAAAGGTTCGGGTTGCCAACACCATCGAATAACACAGCAATTAGCAGGAAAAAATAATTATCCCTTCATGTCATTATCATTCCATGTTAGAGGTTCCAATAAATTTCAACTCTAACCAAAAATTTAGCAGGTTTCAAAATAAGAATCATAGGCGTGTATATAGGTCTAGATATATATATATATATATATACATATGTATGTTTAAATGAATACGCAATAAATTACTTAATAAATATAAATTATAAAATTCAGTAAGTAACATAAGATGAAATAAGATATTAAATAATTAAAAAAATGGGTGGGGCTGTTTCCGCAAGGAAGTGGAAGTAAAATAATAAAATAATAATAATTATCTATGATTAATTAAATTTAATACTAAAATGAAAAAAGGAGATACCAGTATGCCTTTGGAAAAAAACGATAATAGAAAAAAATTAATAATTATATAATAATAATGGTTAATCTAATATAATAATAATAATACCATTTAGAAACCCATTAAATAAATTAAAGTAAAAGAAAAAAATATTAGGGGAAGATAAAAATATTTAAATAAAAGATGAAGTGCTTGAAAGCAAAGAAAAATAAAATAAAGTGTAGAAACGTAAAATAAAGTCTAGAAAGATAAAATAACGGTAGAAGATAAAATACAGTAATGAACCCCATGCAACATAGGATAACTACGCAATATAGGTAATACGCAACATAGAACGGAGCATGCAACATAGGACAAACGGAAGTGTGCAAGTGTGACGCATTCATGACACGAACATTGCATTTGGCCTATGAGCCGTGTGGTCCTACGGGACGTGAGGCCTGACGGGCGTGTGATGGGTGTTGGTAATAATGGTTACCTTCACCTAATAGGACCCGGGACATGCATAGCATATCATGGAAAAGAAATAGCATAACGTGTGATATTAAATGACTGCATGTGACACGGAGACAAAGGTGCATGCATCATGAAGTTGCGCATTGCATTTGTTATTGTTGTGATTATCGATGACATGGTTATTAAGTTGTTTTAGTGCTATGTGTTGGGATACGGATCGGGTCGGGTATGTGCTATTTCTTTATTTATGCTCTATTTGCTTTATTTATTTAACTGTGAATACTCTACGTGCTTTATGTGTTTACACGACTCAGTATGTGACAGTCCCTTTTCGGGAGAGACGGGTAACCTACAAGTGACTCCCATCACTCATCCCCCACCGCCCCTCCACAGGTGAGCAGGATTAAGAGTATATATGTTTATCGAGACTGAGAAGAGTGAGCTGGGCTCGAGAAGAGATCTTGTTGACCGGGAGCTTGTTCTTGGGATAGTCAGATAGACCTCCACCTAGGTTTATTGTTTGATTTTAGTATTTCATATTTGACTTAACGGGTTTCGCCAACCCTTGTACTTGATTTTATTCTGAGGGATTTAATTTAATCAAGATGTTTATCTTTTTAATTATCGTTTCTACGAAAAATTTCTACGTCAGATCAGCCATGCAAAGAAGTTTGAACGACACTTTGTAGTCCTCATAGTAGGCTACAGCGGGTGCACTGTTCTTGATGCTAGGGCTCGTTAGCGGGGCGCTACAGGTAGTATCAGAGCCGAGGCTCCAGATCCGTCTCGGAAACACAGGATTAACTAGATCACTTAGACTTAAGCTATGATTTTCTCTTAAAATGACAATTTTATCCTTAAGCGACAAAATAGGGTTAAGTGATGATCTTGGACTTAAGTTATAATCGTGTTAAGGGGTACGAGGGTGAGCGATCATTTCCTTACTTAATTAACATTATGTCCTAACTTTTAGCATAAATTCTGTAAACGACCGAATTTCCCAGACTACCTCTAGACATTTGCATGCAATCTTCTAAGTTGTTAGAAATTCCTGAAATATCCTCTAACTTAGCCTGTATTTAAATAAATGTATTTTCAACCGTTCAAAATTCCAGAAAAATGCCGACAAGACGTGAACAAGCCGGTAATAGTAGAAATGATAGTGAGAACCACTGGAATCAGGGGATCATCCCCAAGCATTTGAAGATGTCATAGTCACCATGACCAACACCTTAGCACAGTAGCATTAGTTGTTGAACTAGCAAGCACTGCCTCCACCACCACCGCACTCAAACTTGAGATTCTACTACAAGAAGATGTGGAGGAGTCATGGCATAGCACAACTGACACTGCCTATCACTCGGATCTAATTTCGGAGTGAGTTCAAGAGATATTACCTACCGACGATACAATATTTAGACCATGGCTCTAGATCCTGCAGAAATGTAAAATTAGGCCATGATATTAGAAAATAAGTTACGATTTTGTCTCTAAGTCACAATCATAGACATAAGTGATGATTTGAGCATAAGCGATGATCATGAACATAAGTACTGATCTCAATTATAAGCGATGATCATGAACATAAGTCACGATCTTGGACATAAGTAACAACCTCGAGTAAGAATTGACTTTTGACATAAGTAATTGATTTAGTAATAAGTTTCGATTATATACCATTTATGATTTGGAAATAAGAAGTGATCGTATACTTAAGAAATGATGATATTAAGAATGATTCTAGAAATAAGTTATGATCATAAACTTAAGAAGCATATTGGTTACGAAACCCGTACATCTAGGGTGTCTCATACAATTCTACCTTATCTTAGTTGATCATAACTCTTTAAGTCGTGATCTTAGTAACCCTAGTGGAATACTATATAATTAATTTGAATGAATTAAAATGTTAAGCAGACACCCTACCGCAAACGCTGGTGACATATTAATAGGTCAAGCCGTAATTTGGAGTGCTTCAATGCAACAACAATTTGGGACCTTGTACCATTAGGGTAAAGTAAATCAGG
Organism: Eustoma russellianum; assembly: GCA_036186865.1. Classification (NCBI taxonomy): domain Eukaryota; kingdom Viridiplantae; phylum Streptophyta; class Magnoliopsida; order Gentianales; family Gentianaceae; genus Eustoma; species Eustoma russellianum. The sequence goes on from AP025047.1 coordinate 19,910,283, forward strand.
TCCATACCATACTTGGACGGTAGCATCAGAGCAGTCTTAGGTCTAAGTTGAGACAGTAGCTACTAAGAAATGAATTATTATAATATGATAGATTCTAAGAGATGATTTTTAGAGAAATGAGAGGAACTAAGTAACGATTCATAAGCAGTATAATCAGTAGCGTTTAGTAAGCGAATCATACGAAGGAATCTATAGTTTAGGATTAATATTTTGAAATTTAGAGTTATTAAGTAAGACGATGATATTAGTCTTATTAGAGGTATTAATCGGTAGCAAAAGGGCATGAATCGACTATAACTAGTACATGGGAATAATGAATCTTTACAAACTTTTAGTTAAGTGTTGATTTGTAGAAACGTTGAGTTACTTGACTTTAATGTATTAGGATTGAATTAAAATAGAGCGGGCATGAACAAGTAGTGACTGCTTTTCATATGAAGTAGAATAAAATTTGTGGTTCAAATAACCAAGTAACGAGGTACAGCGGATTAGTGTGGCGCGCGGAAGCATGGTGAATTAGAATTTCCTAAGTCAATTAATAGTTAGTGTGACATACTAGAGTTGGACAACTTAAGTGAAAGATTTATAAGAGATGGTGCATAGGTGGACTTTTCACTAACATTAAAGGGTGACTTAGAAAAGTTATACGAAGTATTAGACTATTATTTTTCAAATAGTTAAACGTTTTCGTATAAGCACGTACACCAAGACATATTTTATACTCCAAAGGTATGTCAAAGATTTTTGTTTTTGTTGCTAAACATTTCAACTAGTTCCAATTTTTAGTATATTACTTTACAAGGCTATATTCCTCTCCGAATTTGTATATCAATGTAATAAAATTTCAACTACTCCGACAACTCTGGAAGATAGATATATTTTTAAATGTCGGTGTTTTCAAAGAACGATATGTTTACATACTTCTTATACTTCTAAAAATTTTCATTTAGCCATATTGATTTTGCTAAAAAAAATTTATTTGTCAACTATCGACATTACAAGTATTGTATCATGAAATGCGTTTGAATAGATTTATCTGCTTACGATGATCGTATTTAATTTCATGAAGCGGAAATAGTTTCAAAATGTATATACTTCTTTTTGAAAAAAAAGAAGTACCTTAGCCAAATTATTTTATGAAAACATATAATTGTCAATTTTTTTTAATTGTTTCATTCTGCGAGACAAAACATAGCTTTCGGAATTTGTATTTCTTTGGAAAAAAAGACACCATGCTCAAATCGTTTTGCAAAAAAAACTTTGCGATTGTTGTATCTCAGCTGTTTTAATGCAACTTGATCGAAATACTTTTGCAAAGTAAGTTGCACCATTATTTTACGAATGGTCATTTGAGACATCGCTTTGCAAAAACAAACATATAATACTGTGGGTCTTGTGTTTACAAAAATTATAATGTACATTATTCCAAACAGTTAGAGCTATAGCTACGTAATCTACTTTAAATTAAAAGAAATATGTCCATGCAAATACTTCGTATAATAGGTTTTTGATGATATATATGAGAAAAGTCAGGGCATGATCATATAACTAGCTCGTAGGTACATAAGAATTGATTCTGAAACTTGATTCTATATCTATGAAGTTGAATGAGTAATAAATCGGAGGACTTGATGGATATTTTGGACATGTGTTTATCTTGGACATATAATTAGGAGATGAATCATATATGACGAGATAAGAATTCGGGATTGGAGACTACAATAAGTTGAATCATCATCATCATCCGTACCCAGTATATCCCAACGACAGCAAAAGCTATCGTCAGGGTCTGGGGAGGGTAAGTGGTAGGCAGACAATACCTCTATCCTAAGGGATAGAGAGTCTGGGGAGGGTAGTTGAATGATACACATCAAATGATATAAATAGAGGTTTATAAGTTGTCATTATGGAGAACTTAGTAAAGATTATAATACATCTAAGAACTGATTTTAGAGAGCTGCTGATGACCGTAGATATAAGTACGATATAGACCGGCGATTGGGTTATGAAGCCCCGGTGTGGTAACAATACCCTTAAAGTTGAATCGCGCATCATAGATTAATTAAGTTGTGATTTAACAAACAAGAATGAATGGGTTTGGAATTACTTTGTTGGTATACAAAGAATGATTTTGAGGACTTAGTCCTGGGACGAGAAAGTGAAATGGATAACATATCGAAATACGTTAGGGATACCTAACTCGGGCATTATCTAGGTAAATTGGTTACGCAGAAATATACTAAGTTGTGAGTATATAAAACGCAAGTTTTGAGGACAAAACTTTTTGTAAGGGGGGTAGATTGTTATGTACGTGAAAAAGTTTATATATATATATATAATATTTAGTTAAATATGTGTAATTTTAAAGAAAAAAAATAGAACCATGATGGTGTTTGGTCAACCCCCAACAATTTTATTTCCTCAACTGATACGTGAATCTCTCTCCCCACTAACCCATTATCCCATTTCAGCCTCCCCCTTAGTCTATTAAAAAAAAGTCTCAACCAATAACCCCAAACCCAATTCTCCCTGACACCCTCTTTCCTTATTTCCCCCAACAATCTACAGAAATACATTTGTTTTTCCAAACCCTCCAATTATCACAGCAGCCTTCGGCTGCAACATCAACATTTAAAAAAAAAAGATGGCTGTGAGCGGAGCAGAGAGAGGAGGAGGCAGGTAGAAAGGAAAAGAAGAAAAGGAGAGAGAAATAGAGAAGAAAGAGAAGGAGAATTGGCCACCCACAATTCAATCCCTTGTTGATCAGTGAATTTTTATTCAAGAGGTAGGTTACCCTCCCCTCTGTCGGATTGCTTTGGACTCCCTCGCATTTTGTTTTGGGAATTATTTGATGATCACAGTATGTTTATCTTTTGCATGTTTATTATGAATTCTTTATGCTTTGGTATACAAATTACGTGTTTGGCCTTAGATATAGATCACATAGCACGGAAATAGGCTAAAACGGTTTGGACGCAGGAGTTGGTAACATGCCCGAAAATCGTCTAAGTCTATTATAAGGAATTGTAGATTAGAAATATGAAAACTGAAAGCAATAATAAAGAAAACACACATATTAGACTACATCGAATTATGCCTATGGAAAGAGATTTTAGTTTTCTAGGAGGAAAACAACAAAAAAATTGAAAGAGTTATAAATATGCAGTTTACTGTATATTTTATATGGACCAGAAATATAAAAAGGTTTGGGTTGCCAACACCTTTGAATACCACGACAATTAGTAGGAAAAAAAATTATCCCTTCATGACATTATCATTCCATGTTAGAGGTTCCAATAAGTTTCAACTCTGACCAAAAATTTAGCAGGTTTCAAAATAAGAATCATAGGTGTGTATATAGGTCTAGATATATATATATATATATATATATATATATATATACATATATACATATACATATGTATGTTTAAATGAATACGCAATAAATTACTTAATAAATATAAATTATAAAATTCAGTAAGTAACATAAGATGAAATAAGATAATAAATAATTAAAAAAATGGGTGGGGCTGTGTCCGCAAGGAAGTGGAAGTAAAATAATAAAATAATAAAATAATAATAATTATCTATGATTAATTAAATTTAATACTAAAATGAAAAAAAGGAGATACCAGTATGCCTTTGGAAAAAAACGATAATAGAAAAAAATAATAATTATATAATAATAATGGTTAATCTAATATAATAATAATAATAATAATAATAATAATAATAATAATAATAATAATAATAGTACCATTTGAAAACCATTAAATAAATTAAAGTAAAAGAAAAAAAATTGTAGGGGAAGATAAAAATATTTAAATAAAAGAATGAAGTGCTTGAAAGCCTAGAAAAAATAAAATAAAGTGTAGAAACCTAAAATAAAGTCTAGAAAGATAAAATAACGGTAGAAGATAAAATACAGTAATGAACCCCATGCAACATAGGGTAACTACGCAATAGAGGTAATACGCAACATAGAACGGAGCATGCAACATAGAACAAACGGAAGTATGCAAGTGTGATGCATTTATGGCACGAACATTGCATTTGGCCTATGAGCCGGTGGTCCTACGGGACGTATGGCCTAACGAGGCGTGTGATGCGTGTTGGTAATAATGGTTACCTTCATCTAATAGAAACCGGGACATGCATAGCATATCATGGAAAAGAAATTAAATGACTGCGTGTGACACGGAGACAGAGGTGCATGCATCATGAAGTTGCGCATTGCATTTGTTATTGTTGTGATTATCGATGACATGGTTATTAAGTTGTTTCAGTGCTGCGTGTTGGGATACAGATCGGGTCGGGTATGTGCTATTTCTTTATTTATGCTCTATTTGCTTCATTTATTTAACTGTGAATGCTTTACGTGCTTTATGTGTTTACCCAACTCAGTATGTGACAATCCCTTTTTGGGAGAGACGGGTAACCTACGAGTGACTCCAATCACTCATCCCCCCACCTCCCCTCCACAGGTGAGCAGGATTAAGAGTATATATGTTTATCGAGACTGAGAAGAGTGAGCTGGGCTCGAGAAGAGATCTTGTTGACCGGGAGCTTGTTCTTGGAATAGTCAGATAGACCTTCATCTAGGTTTATTGTTTGATTTTAGTATTTCATATTTGACTTAGCGGGTTTTGTTAGGTCCGAAATACACTCTAGAGGGGGGTTGAATAGAGTGTTTGACTCTTTTGCGGAATTTTCTCGTTTGTCTCAACTCAAAAAATATATTCAAAATCAGAGCAAGAATTGGAGATGAGAGATAATGAATGAGTACACCGGATATAGAGTGGTTCGAATCGTAAATGATTCTACTCCACTACCACTTTGTTTCCAAAGTGGATTTTCAACAACTACTCTTCTTATTATAAACAATAAGAACAACCACAGCAACACTTACACTAACACTTTAGTGTAAGCAACAACAGCAGCAACTTCTTGCATAAAACACACTTGTGCAACTACAGCAACTACAGCTCTTAGCAAGAACAACTTCTTGCTTCCTCACTACTTCAACAAAAGTTCCCTCAAGAACTTCTCACAGTGGGTTGAAGAAATATAGTAAGGTTCACACTTTCTCACAAGTCTAAGCACAAGCAAGAGATCAAATAATTATGGTTCCTTTTGTGCCTGACTCTCTTTCTCTCAATATACAACAATGAAGATCAAAGAAAGCTAGACAAGCTTTAAACAAATTTACAAGTATGAGAGAAATATACAACAATGGAAAATGAAGCTAAATGATGTTGAAAGTGTGTAATTGCTTCATCCAAGCCTCTTCTATTTATAAATAAAGTTGACCACGTTTTTGAGGCTCTCCACCAAGTCTTCATCTTCAAAAATGTCAAGATAGTGCCCAAATAGTCTTTAGCCACCCTATGGAGTGATTTGATCTTGGATAGCCACCCTAGAGAATCTTAGACATGTTTAAAATAGTCAAGGAAGCATGTAGTATATTGGGGTTAAAGTCCACAAGAAATTTGAGCAAGATTGGAGAGAGAAAATATCATAGATCTCCCTTGGATTTTGTTCAAACGTTTGAAAATTTTTGAATCCTGGAGACGTCGATCGATCTACGTGCCAGAGCTGAGAGATCGACGTCTCTCAGTCAGACGTCGATCGATCGACGTCAGCCTGGCTGAGAGATCGACGTCTCTCTGAATGACGTCGATCGATCGACGTCATTAGGCTGAGACCTCGATCTCTCAGATGTATGTCGATCGATCGACATACCTGAAGCTGAGAGATCGACGTCTCTCAGATACACGTCAATCGATCTACGTCTCTTAGCTGAGAGTATGACGTTATTCTGAGTGCTTAAATTTTTACCAAAATTCATATGGATCTCTTGAGGAGCTGATGTAACCTTCATCCGATTCATGAGAGATTTTTTTATCTCGCACATGTTTGCTTCAATTTTGCTTTGAACTTAAGATATGAAATTATCTTATTCTTTTTAAAACATCTTTTTGTATCATCAAAACATTTTATAAACTAACAATCTCCCCCTTTTTGATGATTTCAAAACCAAGATTCTAAAAGATGTTTTTGCTTTATTTTTGAATATTTTACATTTGAAAAATATCAATCTCCCCCTAAGTATATGCACTCTATACCTTCCACAATAATCAATGTGAACAAGATTCTGCAAATCCAATCGAAATACTTCTCCTTAAATTTGCTCCCCGTCAACCAAATAACTTTTCATGCTTATTTTCATTTCTCCAACAATTTACAAAGATTCCAATTTTCAAGCTTACCTCATTTTGCCAAAGAAACGCAACATGCCAATAAATCATTCCAATAGACCATGTCAATAAACCATGCCAACCACTTAAGCAACATGCCAATAAACCATTTAAGCAATTAAGCCAATAAGTAACAAATAAGTCAAAATAAACCACTTAATCAACCAATGAGCCACTAAGCCACTTAAGCAACAACAAAAATAAACCACTTAATCAACCAATGAGCCACTAAGCCACTTAAGCAACAATACCCATTTTCTCCCCCTTTTTGAAAGCATCAAAAAAATAAGCAACAATACTTCATTAAATTCAAGGACTCATTCAAGTTTTACAACCAACAACAAACACTAAGCTAGAATTAGAAGCAAGCTAAAACAAAACACTCTAGTCTTCATCTGAAGAAAACGTGATTCCAGGAATACACGCTTTCATTTTTGCCTTGAGCTTGGCAAATCTTGATTCGTGCACGGTTACTTTGCCCTTTAGCTCACCGACTTCCTGCTGAAGACTAATAACTTGAGCTTGAAGTTCTGGAACATTGGTGCTCAAGCTACTTGGTGCTGGTTGAGCGTCCGGTTCAGGAATAGGTGACTCATCCGAAAAGTCTTCCTCTTCTTCCCTTGCCTCCTCCTCCTGTTATCTTCTCATCGCTTCTTTTCTAGACTTTAGTATTGGTTGGATATTGACTTTATCGTAGAAGTCTTTATGCGCAATACTGTCAATATCCGTGTCATCAACCTGAATACCCGACTTCACAAGAATCCGATAAATAAGGTTACTATACGGTAGGGGCCCTGTTTTGTTTGGTTGCTGCTTCGACAACATTTGTCATGAAAAGCTCCCCAAAGTTAACCTTCTCCCGGTTAGCTATTCGGTATGTTATGTAGAAGTCAAGGTTACTTGGCAGTTTTGCGGATTTACCATTGATACAGAATGTAACAATGGCCAGAAGAGTGCGGTAGACTAAAGGCATATCATTTGTGTTTTTACTAGGATGGAAGCCTAGGAAAGTCTTAACTTCATCTTCAGATACTTTCCATTTGGCTGCATCCCATTTCCACGCATCAAACTCAAAATAACCTTCGTTGGGTACACCAATCATGTCACAAATTTTTTCAACTTTCCATTTGATATGGTGTCCATCAATAACAGAGTGTAGAGCTAAGGGAAGGTTATTTATGTATTCAACCCACAAATTTGCATAAAATAGTCTAGTATACCTAGTGGACATTTTTGACATCTCATTCTCATTCCATATACTCCTCCACTCTTGAACATCCAACCACTCAATGATTGGGCTTAGTTCATTATTGCTTAGAATATCATTTATTCTAAGCAACTTGAGTGGGATGGTTGCTCTTTCATCATCTTCCCATTTATCATATAAAATCTGAGAATGTCTAGTTATATACCTTATTTGCCCTGGTGGCAAAGGTTCCGTTAAAGCATCCTTGGCATCTTTGGCTTTGATCCAAGAAAAGTTGGAGAGAGTTAGCCCACTTCTAATCCCAGCAAGGACACGCCCTTGACTCGTGTCCATAGATTGTTTCATCCTAGGTTGAGAAGATTGTCCTTGAGAGGAGCTTGAACCTTCTCCTCCACCTCTAGAAGATCTTGGCCTCTTGGTTGTGTTTTTGCTCCTTGAAGACATTTTTAGAGATTTTAGGGCTTGAGAGGGAGAATTGTAGGTTGAAATTTGAGGAATTCAAGAGAGGAACTCAAGAATCAAGAGCAGAGATCTTGATTTAGAGATGAAATTGAAGATAGAAATGATTTGGGAGAGGGAAGGCGCCTGCTCTGTAGGGTTTCGCTTGGTGAAAGTGTTTGCAAATGAGAGGTAATTCGTGTTTTTGACAGATTTTATAGCTGCAGATTTCGACGACGTCGATCGATCGACGTCTGAGATCGACGTACGTCGATCTCTTGTTTTGATACGTCGATCGTTCGACGTGTCCCTTATTTTGAAATTTTCAGATTTCATCCCTTTAACTTATGTTTATCATTCATAGTCTCGTTCTAATTGATTCGAATGTCTCAGTGGGGAGGGATTTGGTAAAGATGTCCGCCAGTTGGTCATTTGTTGGAACAAACTCAATGCATACCAATCCTTTTTGAATGCAATCTCTTATGAAGTGATGCCTCACTTCAATGTGTTTTGTTCTACTATGATGAACCGGGTTTTGTGCTATACTTATGGCTGAGGTATTGTCACATAGGATGGGAACTTTATCAAACTTAACATTATAGTCATTCAATGTGTTTGTCATCCAAAGTAGTTGTGCACAACATGAAGCGGCCGATATATATTCGGATTCCGCCGTTGAAAGTGACACACTATTTTGTTTCTTAGAGAACCAAGAAACCAAGCAATCTCCAAGGAATTGATATGTCCCGGAGGTGCTTTTCCTATCAACAAGATTTCCGGCATAGTCGGAGTCACTATACCCTCTTAAATTAAAACATTCATTTTTGGGATAAAACAATCCAAAATTCAAAGTTCCTTTTAAATACCTAAAGATACGTTTAACAGCAACTAAATGTGATTCCTTGGGCATACTTTGAAATCTAGCACATAAGCACACAGCATGCAAAATATCCGGTCTACTAGCTGTTAAATAAAGTAAACTACCAATCATACCCCTATATTTGGTTACCTCAACCGGCTTTCCTTTTTCGTCTTTGTCAAGCTTTGTACTTGTGCTCATCGGAGTGCTCACACTTCTTCCATCCTCGAATTTGTACTTCTTGAGCAAATCCTTTGTGTACTTTGTTTGAGATATTTACACTCCATTTTGAGTTTGCTTGATTTGTAGACCAAGGAAGTAGTTGAGTTCACCCATCATGCTCATTTCAAATTCTCCTTCCATCAATTTTGCAAAATGCTCACAAAGAGAATCGTTAGTAGCACCAAATATAATATCATCCACATAAATTTGAACAAGCAATTGATGGTTTCTTTGTTCTTTAATAAAAAGAGTAGTGTCAACTTTTCCTCTTGAAAACTTGTTCTCGAGTAGGAAGTAACTTAACCTATCATACCAAGCCCTAGGAGCTTGTTTAAGTCCATAAAGGGCCTTTTTGAGTTTAAAAACATGATTTGGATAATCATGATTTTCAAACCCCGGAGGTTGAGCTACATAGACCTCTTCTTGAATTATTCCATTCAAGAATGCGGATTTCACATCCATTTGATATAGTTTGAAATCCTTATAGCATGCATATGCTAATAGCATCCTAATAGCTTCTAACCTACCTACGGGGGCAAAAGTTTCATCATAGTCTATGCCTTCCTCTTGCCTATAGCCTGGGGCTACTAATCTAGATTTGTTTCTAGTGATGTTTCCTTTATCATCCATTTTATTTCTAAATACCCATTTAGTGCGAATTACGGGATGATCACTAGGTTTAGCAACTAATTCCCAAACATCACTTCTTTCAAATTGATTTAATTCTTCTTGCATAGCCAATACCCAATCTTCATCATTTATTGCCTCCTTTATGTTTTTAGGCTCAACTTGTGAAATGAAGGCATTTTCATTGAATTTTCTCCTAGTCATTATGCCTTGGCTAGTTTCTCCTAATATCAACTCTTTTTAGGGTGATCTTTCCTATACTTATATGAATCCGGTAAATTTGAGGTATCTCCTCCTACTTCTTCATTTTCAACCTTAGGTTCAAGTGGATCAATCCTAAGGTCAATAACAATATTACCTTTTGGATTCTCAAATTTCTCTATATGGCTTACTTCAATTATTTCATCATCATCATCGTCATCATTTATGTTTGATTTGTCTTCATTGAGTTCACTAAATTTGACATGAATTGATTCTTCAACTTTCATGCTTCTTTTATTATATACTCTAAATGCCTTGCTATTTTGAGCATAACCCATAAAGATTCCTTCATTCGCTTTGAAGTCGAGTTTATCCAAGTTATCTTTGGTGTTAAGTATAAAGCACTTACAACCAAAAACCTTGAAATAACCAATATTTGGTACTCTACCTTTCCAAAGCTCATAAGGAGTCTTTTTGAGCAATGGTCTCAAATAAACTCTGTTGATCACATGACAAGCGGTATTTACCGCTTCGGCCCAAAAATATTTGGGCAACTCAAATTCGTTTAGCATGGCTCTACTCATTTCTTGAAGTGTTCTATTCTTCCTTTCCGCAACACCATTTTGTTGAGGAGTTCTTGGAGCTGAGAAATTGTGTCCATACCCCTTGGATACACAAAATTCTTGAAATTCTCCATCAAACTCACCACCTCTATCACTTCTAATTTCCTTAATTGTGTCCTCTCTTTGATTTTCTAATCTTTTACAAAGCTTTATAAATTCTTGGCATGCATCATTCTTTTTAGCTAAGAACATTACCCAAGTGTACCTAGAGAAGTCATCTACCACCACAAAGGTGCAATGTTTTCCACTTAGACTTGTTGTATCAATATCCCCATACAAATCCATATGAAGCAATTGTAAGGGTTTGGTGGCAGAAATTTCACTTTTGGGTTTGAAGCTTGTTTTAACAAGCTTTGCCTTTTGACAAGTGTCACATAAGCCATGGTTTTCGAAATTTAATTTTGGAAGACCTTGGACCTTTTCATTTTTGCAAATCTCTTTGAAGTTTTTAAAGCTAATATGTCCAAGTCGTCTGTGCCATAGTTGAGTCAAATCATTTTTAGCAACTAGGCAAGAAACATTTTGTGATATCAAATCATGTGTGCTAAATTTGTAAACATTATTTTTACGAATAGCTTCAAAAACAATCTTATCGTTCTTTTTCACAACACATTTTCTTTTCACAAACTCTATTTGAAAATTAGCATCACATAGTTGGCTAACACTTATCAAATTATAGTTAAGCCCTTCTACATATAGTACATAATTAATAGTAAAGGAAGAATTACCAATTTCTCCATGTCCAAGGATTTTGGCTCTCCCATTGCCAAAATGCACCGTTCCACCATCTTGGAGCTTGAGCTTGGTGAACAACGTCTTGTCTCCGGTCATGTGAGTTGAACATCCGCTGTCCATAAGCCATTTGCTTCCTTCTTCTTTGTCTACTCCATTTATCTTGAGAGCCTACAAAACCAAAATATGTATGCTTTGGTACCCTTTGATGGTTGGGTCCTTTAGGGTTAGTTTTTCGACCCTTAGGCTTCCAAACATATGTGCTTTCAAATCGAGCTTTACATGCTTTCTTTAAATGTCCTAGTTTGTTGCAATAAAAACAAGTGGGTACATGCTTTGGTTTAGAAGATGATGAATTTTGTTGTGTTTTTCTATTGTTTGCCTTTTTTTTTAAGGACTTAGGTTTAATAGAAGAAGATGATGAGTCAAATCCTAAATCGGATTTATCATTTCCAATTCTTTGATTTCCAAGTAGTATGTCTAAGTTGTTTTTACCATTTGTTAGTCTTTGTAAGTCTAAGTTTAGTTTCTCACATTCTTTTCTAATTTCTTCATTTTCAAGAGCTACGGTTTTATGCATGGTAAGTATGATATCATGCTCTTGAAACATCAAAATATTTTTGTCATGCAAGCTCTTATTTTCTAAAATGCATTTCTTGAATTCTTTCTTTAAATGCTTATATTTCAAATTTAATTTCTCAAATTCATCTTGCAAATCTCATATTTCATCATGTAAATTTGAAGGGTTAGAATTTACCTCAAGGTCATCTTCAATCGCCATAAGACAAGTTTGTTGAAACTTTGGATTGTCAACCATTGCCACAAGTCCAACACCTTGATCTTCACTCTCTTCTCCTTCCGATTCTGAAAGGAGATCATCCCACGTGGTTACCTCTGCATTGATGGCTTTCTTCTTTTGAGGAAAGACCTTCTTCTCTTGCTTTTGCGGTTCTTTTACGTGGCAATCGGCAATGAAGTGACCGGGTCGACCACATCTATAGCAATTTTCACTTGCTTCCTTTTCTTTAGATGGTTTCTTGAAAAACTTTCTTGCCTGAGTTTTGTTTCTAGTTGCCATTCTTCTAAATTTTCCTACTAGAAGGGCAACTTCCTCATCCGATTCATCGGACTCTACTACCAATCCTTTGTGTGATGTTTGTGTAGGCTTGATGGGATTCATCCTATTTTGTTCATCAATAAGAATTTCATGAGTAAGAAGATTACCGGATAGCTCATCAAGGGTAAGAGTCTTGAGATTCTTTGATTCGGTGATGGCGGTGACTTTGGGTGTCCATTCTCTTGGCAAAGAGTTGAGGAGTTTTGAGACAAGGTCTTCATTTGAGATTTTCTTGTCAACCATGGAGAGTTGATTCGCTATTCGTGTGAATCAATCGATTGTCTCCTCAATCTTCTCACCGTTTTTCATTCCGAACATCTCATACTCCTTCATGAGCATAAGTTGTTTGGTCATTCTTACTTGCTCAGTTCCTTCATGTATCATTTCAAGCCTTTTCCATGCCTCATGAGCTGTTTCAAGACCTTGAAGTCTTATAAGCTCGGTGGTGGTGGGAGCACTTGAAAGAATATCAAATGCCTTGCCATTAATGGCAAATCTTATCTTTTCTTCATCGGTGTAGTCATCCTCATCTTTGAATATTGATTCTCTTTTTGAGTTGGTAATCATAGGAACTTCAATTCTTTTGACAACGGCTCTCCATATATCGAATCCACAGCCTTTCAAGTGATTGATCATTCGAAATTTCCACAAGGAATAATTTTGGGCATCAAACATATGTGCTTTAGTGTTTGATCCGGAAAATAGTGCAGTAGGCTTATGAGATGAAGAGGTTGAAGTTGAGGTTGAGGTTGCCATGATCTTTAACCTTGCTACTTGCAAAGATAGGCCAAGCAATCAAGGTTAGGCTCTGATACCAATTGTTAGGTCCGAAATACACTCTAGAGGGGGTGAATAGAGTGTTTGGCTCTTTTGCGGAATTTTCTCGTTTGTCTCAACTCAAAAAAAATATTCAAAATCAGAGCAAGAATTGGAGATGAGAGATAATGAATGAGTACACCGGATATAGAGTGGTTCGAATCGTAAATGATTCTACTCCACTACCACTTTGTTTCCAAAGTAGATTTTCAACAACTACTCTTCTTATTATGAACAATAAGAACAACCACAGTAACACTTACACTAACACTTTAGTGTAAGCAACAATAGCAGCAACTTCTTGCACAAAACACACTTGTGCAACTACAGCTCTTAGCAAGAACAACTTCTTGCTTCCTCACTACTTCAACAAAAGTTCCCTCAAGAACTTCTCACAGTGGGTTGAAGAAATATAGTAAGGTTCACACTTTCTCACAAGTCTAAGCACAAGCAAGAGATTAAATAATTATGGTTCCTCTTGTGCCTGACTCTCTTTCTCTCAATATACAACAATGAAGATCAAAAAAAGCTAGACAAGCTTTAAACAAATTTACAAGTATGAGAGAAATATACAACAATGGAAAATGAAGCTAGATGATGTTGAAAGTGTGTAATTGCTTCATCCAAGCCTCTTCTATTTATAAATAAAGTTGACCACGTTTTTGAGGCTCTCTACCAAGTCTTCATCTTCAAAAATGTCAAGATAGTGCCCAAATAGTCTTTAGCCACCCTATGGAGTGATTTGATCTTGGATAGCCACCCTAGAGAATCTTAGACATGTTTAAAATAGTCAAGGAAGCATGTAGTATGTTGGGTTAAAGTCCACAAGAAATTTGAGCAAGATTGGAGAGAGAAAATATCATAGATCTCCCTTGGATTTTGTTCCAACGTTTGAAAATTTTTGAATCCTGGAGACGTCGATCGATCTACGTGCCAGAGCTGAGAGATCGACGTCTCTCAGTCAGACGTCGATCGATCGACGTCAGCCTGGCTGAGAGATCGACGTCTCTCAGAATGACATCGATCGATCGACGTCATTAGGCTGAGAGATCGACGTCTCTCAGATGTATGTCGATCGATCGACATACCTGAAGCTGAGAGATCGACGTCTCTCAGATACACGTCAATCGATCTACGTCTCTTAGCTGAGAGTATGACGTTATTCTAAGTGCTTAAATTTTTACCAAAATTCACATGGATCTCTTGAGGAGCTGATGTAACCTTTATCCGATTCATGAGAGATTTTTTTATCTCGCACATGTTTGCTTCAATTTTGCTTTGAACTTAAGATATGAAATTATCTTATTCTTTTTAAAACATCTTTTTGTATCATCAAAACATTTTATAAACTAACAGGTTTCGTCAACCCTTGTACTTGATTTTATTCTGAGGGATTTAATTTAATCAATATGTTTATTTCTTTAATTATCGTTTTCTCAAAAAATTCTACGCCAGATCTGACGTGCAAAGAAGTTTGAACGACGCTTTGTAGTCCTCGTAGTAGGCTACAGCGGGTGCACTGTTCTCGATGCTAGGGCTCGGGAGCGGGGCGCTACAGTCTACCTTCTGCAACTAATACAATATCTTCCGCAAAAAGCATACACCACGGAACTGCCTCCTGTATCGGTTTTGACAACTCGTCAAGAACAAATTCAAAAAGAAATGGGCTCAACGCAGATAACGTTAACTCATTGCTTTAAAAATTTTCGTCTATAGCAGGGTGTGAGAGTCGGAGGTATACAACCATAATTATGTGTTAGAAACACACATAGTTGTTTCCCGTTGATTCATAATGAAAATTACGCGTCGATCAACTGTTACTTCAGAATATAAGAAGCACAACTAATTTATTGAGTCATTTTGTTTTATTCCATCATATTGCATAGTCAAGTAACTCTTTGATTCTATTGGAAATGAAAAGGATTAGGTAAAATCACACAAGGAAAATGGCGTGAAACCGCATAAATGGCGTTTAATACAAATATTTTAAATGCGGTTGCAATTTAAAAATTAATATTTTAGTTTTCCCTATCTTAATTTTCGTCCGTATATACATATGATTGCAGATTTCAAACAATTTTTTACCAGTTGAATGGGTTTGAGTCCCTGACCCACACATTAGCCACTTTTTAAGACGAGGTCGCAAATCCAGTCGCAAAATTATAAACTTTTGACATGGTTTTAACGGTCGTAAACTTTGGTCTCTAATTTGCCATTTTCTTGTAGTGAATTTCACCAATATATTGCTTATCTAGCTTCCATTTCTTAGTCAGTCATTAATCAATTCTTAAGATAATTACTTTAGTCATTGTGACCATTTATAAGATTTATTTGAAAATGTCTTGACTACCGGAGAATATAAATCATACTGTAATCATCCGAAGCCCAAAAGGACTACCCAATTAGAGATAAGATCCAAGGCTTAGTTTTCATGAAGAAGTGTAGTTACCTTTACTACTAGACCAATTTATATTCTTATTTTTAGGACTCAACAGTTTTACGTATGAACAATAATTATCTAGCTTCCAAGTGCATGGCAACACAAGGGCATATTTGCTTTTGCTTATTTACATAAATTTTAAGTAACATATAAAACTACATGTTGATTAAAACTTACAAAAATACTCTGCAGTCAAAAAATATTGTTCTACTTTTTATTTTGTTTTGTCTTAAAAATATTATCAACTTTTCAAAAATAGAAATATGTTAGTAGTCAGAGTTTCAATACAGCTCTTTCAATTAATACTTATATAATTTTGCTAGTTTTCATCAAGTAATCAATTAATGATAAAATAGGAATGATGGCCGAACTAGTTTTACTACCTTAAATTATGCTCAAACCAAACTAGAATAATAGTTTCGGAATAGAAGGAGCAATAATATTTGAGTGGAGTAACAACTACATATCGAAGTATATATCAAAGTATGTTGTGCGGCGTGCAAGTATATATCATTCCAAGTATATGTAGCTTCCTCATAAATTTTTGAAATTCGAAGTTTCCTGTCCTTGTAAATTTTTATTGATTTATTTAACATTTTTATAAAGTTGAGTTTATTTTCCAGTTAAAGTAAGTCAAGTAGATTAAATAATGACGAGTTCAACTTGAACTCTCGGGAGTATTCAACGCATTTACAGCTCACTTCCCCTGTTTGGACTTTGAAATTTGAACATCTCATATTCACATTTCATGTTCAGAAACACTACCCTCCATAATATTCTTGACTTTAAAAGTCAAACATGTAACAAAAATCTCGTAATTTATTTATAAATCACTAATGTAGATCACATGTGTAAACGTATTTGTACGTTTTAATGGCTAGATACGTTATAATTATTGATTGCATTAATGATAAGATAATATTCTGATTGATTGACAACCACTATAATTCCTTGATGGAAGGAATCTGTTATCGGTTAAATATGAAAAGGGATCCCTACCCTAGCCTATAAATGAAAAGGGCTTGTGATATTCCATCAATCCAAGCAATCCAGCATTCAGATAGGCATAGGCTAGAAGGCTCTACTTCCCACAGGAATTTATCTCTGCAGCATGTTTCCAGTTTGAAGGCAACGACCAAGCGATAATGGTCGAAGGTAATTTTATGCTTCCGCTATTTATTTTGGACTAACATTTGGAATCAGATCCACCTCTGACCATATCGTTTGTGTTTAGAAAACTTTCTTCCGAACCCTTTAATACAATTTAATTGTTCAAATGTTACGGGATTATAGTTTTCGAGATCTTCAATATTCATTTATACGTATGATTAAAGTCTATAAAAATTTTGGATTCCATGCCGATATGCATAGTTCCTAAGGAAAGAAAGTTGTTAATTTGATGTTGATGAGCCTAAAACTCCACTATCAAATAAGACAATATTCCTCCGTTGGTCAACAAACAGTCAACGTTAAAGTATTTCAGCTCGGCTAATTCTCCTGGCGAACCAAGTGTTGCACCTCTGCTTTCAAGTGTTGCACATCTGCCCAGCAAGGTATTATTTGACCAATGCATCCACTTCAGCCACAGTGAGCAAATACCCAAGTATCCGATAAGCAACTTTTTCACTCAAGGAGTACACTTCTGCTCTGCCTCAGCCTCGAGTGCACTTCTGCTCTGCCTCAGCCCCGAGCTCCAGCCTCGGCCTATGCCACATAAGGGTTTACCCCTAAACAATTCAACCAGAATAGAACCAGATTTCTAAAGAGCTTTATCTGGGCCCATCAGTACACTTGATAGAACTACAGTGTAAAGAATGGCTATTGCCTACGCATCCTAGACTAGACAACTTATAAAATCATCTGTCTAATCATGCTGCACACCTACAACAAGATATCCTCCTCTACACACGCATCAATCCCATCAACTGACAGAGTTATTGGACGATGGAAACAAATAAAAGCAGGAGAAATGGGAAAGAGGGGGGATTCTGAATCTTCTTCTTCTTCGAGAGCACATACAGAGAGAAAAACTCCATACTGGTGAGAACAACTCAAACACTTAAAATATTAAAATATCTTAGTGAGAATGGCCCAAATTGACTGGAGCGTCAGAGGGTTTAATCCGGGGTCATAACCACAGGACCTCTGACCTTTGTTTCCTGTGCAGGTTATTCAGGAAAGATCATAGTTATACAAAGTGAGAAAAGCTAATGACATCTCTTTTGGATCATCTCTGATCCTTGGTGAAGATCCGACTTCATCATTTGGCCCTAGAAGGAGGGGCCAAACCTTCGATCTAGTAAATTTCAAAACAACCAATATTCTACTATGGTTAGAGGCCGGCGTGAGGGATTGGAGGAGTCCTCCAACCCATAACGACGTATGATTATCCGTTCAGGTATTCCAGAACATGATTCTCGAGAACTTGAACCTGAACAACATCGTCAAGCTCTTGAAGTATCGTTTGAGGAGCATTGGAAAGCGATGAAGTATGTTGCTGAGAACTTAAATGTGTTTGAAGCTGTTGTTGAACAACTTAAGGGCAAACGTATTGAGGTCGAGGATATGGAGGAGGATCTCCCTCCTCGATGCTCTAAGGAAATATCACATCAACAATCTTCCCGACCTCCTCAAGGATTCATGGCAGATGCTAGGCGACGCAGCTTCAAGGGCCCAATAGTGGAATCAGAGCCTTTGGCCAGACAGCGTCTGGGCATAAGGTCTCGATCTCTCAAGAGTATCCCACAAGAGGATGAAGGTCATCGTAGGCCAAAAACTTACTATGAGGAGCATCGGCAAGAATATGTGCAGGCCATCCGGGAAAGTTCATTTGCCTGGGATATTGCAGAATACTTGAAACCACATAGTTTCAAGGTGCCAAAGATGGATACTTATGATGGGACAACAGACCCAACTGATCATCTTTTTCAGTTCCAAACTGAGATGAGTCTGAAAAACATCCCAGGTCCTTTGCGTTGTAAGGCTTTCCCAATGTATTTGCGAGGAAAAGCTAGGAGATGGTTTCAAGAGCTCCCATCAAAGTCAGTGGGATCGTTCAGACAGTTGGCGTAGAAATTTAAATCTTAATTTGTTTCAAGTACACCATTCGTAAAGAACTCTTCACACTTAATGAACTTGAGGCAAGGTCCAGATGAGTCAGTGCTGAAATACATGCAACATTTCTCAGATGAATCACTGCAGGTCAGTAACAGAAATGAGAGCGTTAAGGCAGCAGCCTTTATCAATAGGCTCCGAGCTGGGCATCTTTTCTCTTAGTTAACCGAGGAGGGGCCCATAACCCTAAGAGAATTCTTGTAGAAAGCTCATCAGTTTGCCCGTGGTGAAGAGGCAAACAGGCTAAAAAGAGAGGCCGAACTGGGGGCTTGGTACGAATGCCGATCCAATCACTCAAAAGAGGATCGTCGTGATGGAAAGGACCACAAACAGCACAGTGCATTCGATCGCATGAGCGGATGAGGTAAAGGAGGCAGAGAGGGTCTGCCCTTTTTGGCCTCTAAAGATAGAATCTTATCTGTTATGGAGAAAGATGGTTTGAGGGTTGATCATAAGCCTTTAAATGGACCAAGGGAGAATAGAGACCCTAAATTATATTGCTGATATCATTGGGATATCGGACATGACACAGAAGATTACAGGCAGTTGGGTCAGGCCATTCGGCAGTTGATAGAGCAGGGTTACTTGAAGCAATTTTATGACCCACGTTCACACCTGCACAATTGCTTAGATTTCCATAAAAACCCCAGAAGGACATATGCCGACATGAGTCTCCACCTCGGCACCGCAGGTCGGATGATAACGAGGAGCAAGGCAGACGTGGGGCTGTAGGTCAGCCCCAGGTCAATTCTATTATTTATACCATCTCTGGAGGACCACCTCATCCAAACCAAGGTGAATCCAATTCTGTATGAACTTCATCTGGTCCAATGACTAAGAGGGCTAAGTTGACTAAATAGTTAACCTATGGGCCAGAGGACTCTATTCTGCTGGACTCCATTCCACTGGACTCCAATAACACAGGTTTGGTAATAGACTTGTGCATACACTATGCTCTAGAAGCTCAGCCAGATGTTTGAGCACTTCTGCATAGAGCACATCCCCAGGTCAGCCAATAAAATTGCTGATGCGCTATCTCAACTTGCTTCCTCCACCTCGGCCACTTTGGGAAAAAGGATAGTCGTGGAGCTATTGAAGCACCATGCCTTTGATGCCAATAAAGTGTTGCATGTTGATTACCGCAATACATGGATTGATGAGATAGTTAACTTCCTGCAACATGGAACTCAGCCTGAGGACAAACGTGCAGCTAGGCGTCTGCGTCTAAAGGCCGCAAGGTATGCTCTCTTTAATGACAATCTGTATCAAAAGTCTTTTTCACAGCCCTGGTTAAGATGTGTAACCGAAGAAGAGGGAGACTACATTCTACGCGAGCTGCACCAAGGAATTTGTTGAAATCATTCAAGTGCTCAATCTCTAGCTCGTAAATACTACCTTGCTGGTTATTATTGGCCCACTCTGCGCCATGACGCAGAAGAACTGGTCAGAAAGTGTCAATCTTGTCAAGTGCATGCCCTATATCTCAATTTCCCAGTCAAGAATTCACTGCAATTGCAAGTCCTTGGCCATTTGTGTAATGGGGAATTGATCTTGTGGGACCCTTACCCCGAGCTGCAGGTTCAGTCAGGTTCCTTGTGGTTGCCATTGATTACTTCACCAAATGGGTCGAAGCAGAGCCCTTAGATACTATAACAGGGGGTCAGATAAAGAAGTTCTTGTGGAAGAATGTCATCTGTCGCTTTGGCCTTCCATAAGTTCTCATTTTAGATAATGGAAAACAATTTGCTGATGACCCCGTCAAAAGTTGGTGTGCTGAGCTTAACATTGAACAGCGATTCACTACAGTAGCACACCCTCAAGCTAATGGGCAGGTTGAATTGGCCAATCAAATAATCAATGATGGCTTGAGAAAGCGTTTGCACAAAACTGGAGAAAGCTGGATAGATGAACTTCCAAGTATCTTATGGGCATACCGCACTACCCCTTCCACCTCAACTAAGGAAACACCTATTTCCTTAGTTTATGGCACAAAGGTCGTCATTCCAGCTGAAATTGGGTCCATCTCTGCTCAGGTAAACAACTACTCTGCTCAGACAAATGACCAAGTACTGCGTTTACACCTGGATGAGTTGGAAGAAAAGAGGGAACAAGCCCACATTCGCATGGCTCAGTACAAAAATTTAATTGCTCAGTACTACAACTCTATAGTGCGACCAAGATACTATCAAGTGGGAGATTTGATACTATGCAATAATGAAGCAAGTCATGCAGCACCAGAAGGAACTTTTAACCCCAAGTGGGAAGGCCCTTATCGCATAGTCGAAGTGTGATTCGCAGGAGCTTACAAGTTGCAAACCTTAGAAGGCAAGACTTTGCCACGAACTTGGAATTCTGCACACTTGAGACTTCTACATCAGTGATGTATAAGTGCTCCACCTCAGTAGGACTGAACAAGCCAAGCAAGTATCGACAAGTACTTGGGACAGATATCCCTATAAGACCTAGCAGGTCTGAGGCACGAGCCCGTTTAGGGTCAAAAGTTTTGTGAACATGTTTCACAATCATCCTGAGGGAGGAGTGCCGAGGTGAATCATGACAGTGTACATGATCCTCATCAACACCTAGCAGGTCTAGGGAAAGTTGTGTAAATCATTTGTGTAACCATCAGTAGTGCTGAGGTTTGAATAAAACAGTGTTTAATGGCAATGCCAGTATTGAGATTTCACAAAATGTTATCTTTTATCTTGCTTAAAAGTTAGTGGGATCAAATAAAGTAACAGTTTTACTTTAGTTCAGACATGTGGAATTATCTTGTTCACAGTCCAAGTATTTTTATCTCAGCTTCAGCTAACCCGAGGCTGAGTACTTATCATTCAAGAAACTCGGCATAGCTGAGGCCAAATGGGCAGTATAAAACCCTTGGCATAGGCGAGGTCAAATACTTGTACCATGAAGAAATTTTTCTTTAGTAAGAGCTGAAGCCAAGCATGATGTTTAAAATTCTTGGCAGAGCCGAGGTCAAGCAGAGCCGAGGTCAAGTAGACCCGAGGTCATGTAGACCCGAGGTCAAATACTTGCGCCATGAAGAAATTTTTCTTTGCTCAAAGTTGAAGTCAAGCATGGATTAAAGTCCTTGGCAGAGCCGAAGTCAATTACTTATTAATTGCGTTATGACGAACTACATAAAAAAATTTTGAGGACAGGCTGAAGAGCACAAGTTGAAAGAAATAAAAATTTTCATTAGAAAATATTCAAGATAACACAATGCCGAGGAGCACAAGTTTGAAAAATTCCTAGTCTACTTGAAAATCTCTGATATCAGCTCCATTCTTGAACAACGCTAGATGACTATCAAATACTTGTTCAGCTTCAGGGTTGTATAGGCTGGCAATCTGAGGATGATTTTTATCCAAGGCTGGATAGACCTCTGAGCAGGTGTCGATGGCATAAGTCTGGCCGACCACCATCACTGAGCATTGCAACTTAAGGAGATTATCTGAGAAATAATCAGACTTCCTGAACTCAGCAATTGCTTTAGTCTTGATGTCTTCAGCTTGATGCTCAAATTGCTGAATCAGTTCAGCTTTGCTTCTTCGTTCTTCTTCTAGTTGCTGAGTCAGATCAGCCTTGCTTTTCTGCTGATCTTCCACTTGTTTTTTGTAACTGCTCAGCTCCTGCTCACAAGTGTTGAGCTCCTTCTGGTAGAATTCCAGCTCAACTTGAGTTTTGGTGGATATCAACTCAATGTTGGCCACCACTTCCTTCGGCTAATCCATTTGTGAATTGGTGACGGCTAGTTGAATGTTAGGCTCTTCATTTCCTTCACGAAGCTTGGAATTTTTAGAGGACAAGGATGACACTTCAGACTTCAGGCCAGCAACCTCTGCTTCAAGGTCCTCCAGCCTTGTCATATTTGGTTTGGCCGCCTCAGCCAGCTCATCATTAGCTTTCTGAAGAGAAGCGTTCTTCTCAGACAGACGAACGACCATCTTACGCATCTCTTCAGTTCGCCTGAACATGTTGTATTCATGAGCGCGAAACTGCAGCACCAAAATAACTTAGTCAAAGAAAGCATCAAGCCACCAAGCTGGAAAAGTAAAGAAATTTCAAGAACTTACCAAAGACATGTTGCTCAAGCACATCTTTAGGGCAAAATCCCAGTCTATCTGGTCAAAGAGGTCCCAATCATGGGGCATCACTGATAGCTCCGTTAATTTCCTTGCTATCAGTGGGTTTGTGGAAGAGTCATCAGAATAATACACTTAAGTCCTCTGGCCACGACGGTGCCCGTGAGAAGACTCCCCTTCTTCTTAGGGGTCTTTTCCCTTGTCTTTTTGTTGAGAAAACTCCCCAGCATTTCCCCCTTCTGAGCCAGTTGTTCTGACTTCAGTAGAAGAAGGGGCTTAAGATGAGATGGGACCATGCCCTGATTGAGGCAATAGCACTTCAGCCTCTGTAGCAGGTGGGGAAAGAGCTAAGATGGGGGCCTCAGATCCCCCATCTAAGTTCATTGGCTGAGATGTAGCCTGAACAGGACTAGCTGAAGCTTCAGCTACAACAAAAACAAAAATTGATGATCTGATTGAAAACATGCAAGTATCTTATATCCAACCTCAAAAAAAAAGAATACCTGGGAGGCCGACCTTCAGAGGAATAGCCCCGGCAGGGGGCACCTGCACATCTAGGGAAGATCTGACTGAAGCCTGCTCCATGGATGAATGGCTCTCTTTTGTTCTTGGCCTCTTCCTAGGAGCCATTCTTCTCATCCTGGCTACAGCTTCGGGAACCATTGCTCCTGCAAATTCATTAAGAAGGTAGTCAAACCACACGAAAAGTATCAAAAGATTAGAGATATCCAAAAAACCCAATACATACCCAGAACAACTTCTAAGTCTGCCTGACTAAGAGTCCGAAAGTGAGGGCGGACGCACAAGTGGTCCAGGTCGGCAGCTCTTAGAACTGACATGTTCACCTTTTTCCAATCAACGGCCAGCGATAAGCTCAATAATCTAGAGGCTTCATCGCAAAACTTTTTGCTTGGCCTCGAGTTGTCTGCACCGCCTGACTTCCAGCGCTCACTCTCAGGTAATCCTATCTTTTTGAGGAGAAAAAGCGGCCTTTCCAGTTTTTAGTGAAGGAAGGGATGTTTATAGCATGGTTAATTTCTCTATTGGGAAATCTTCTACTGAAGTAAAACCAGCTATATTTATGCTTACAAACAAACATCCTCCAAAAAACCTTAAGGCCAAATTCCTCTCCAAGAGCTCTCAGGTAGAGAAAATAACAGAGGATTACCTTTAAACCATTAGGCATAATTTAGGGCAGCCTAAGCTGGTAAAACTAAAGCATATGGTACAAAGATTCTGGAATGAGAAGACTAAAACCAGATTTGAAGTACTATTCATAAACTGCCTCATACCCTACGGGTGGGTCATAGGCAGATTGATGGAGAAGAGGAAGAGTAGGTTCATACACACTCCTATCAATGTTATGAGAGTTGCACAAGCGGGAAAGATCAATGGTTTTCAAAGTACACACTGAACTCTGCACCGCCGGTGACGGTGCCCCTCTGTCAATTGTCATGGGGGGCACCATAGATTCAGGGGCACCATGGGGGTGCACCAGCAAGACGCAACCTCCTCAAAGGGCGGTTGTCATCATTAGAATCTATCCTTTCAGAGAAAGGAGAGTTTCCCCCCATCATTGCCCCTAAGACCAGCGAAATATAAGCTTCCTGATCTATTTTGGGAATTGGAGGAAGAAGATGAAATTATAGCCATGGAAACAAAAAGAAGCTTACAGAGTGAAGGTAAGGACAGAGGTTTTGTCGGAGTTGGATATAGGAAAAGTAGCCGAAGAAGAAAACGAAAGGCAAACACTGAGGAAGAAAGACAAAAATGAGAGAAGGAGGAAAAATCTTTGACGAGAAAATCAGTCTTTAATAAAGAGAAAATTGAAAAGGTGCAACGTTTCAATTTGGGGAACTCGAAAAGGTGCAATGCTTCGTTTTCCCTCCTTTTCGATTAACTCAACCGCTGAAAAGTAATTATTGGATACGTTGTAACTGGCGCTAGCATTAAATGAGGAGGACAACTCAATTAAAGATGGACACGTCACCAACTTCTCTGAACAGATTTGTCCGCCCATACTGGTCAGCTCGGCCACTGTCAAAACTCACTGTCAAATAAGACAATATTCCTCCGTTGGTCAACAAATAGTCAATGTTGAAGTATTTCATCTCGGCTAATAAGATGAGCCTAAAACTCACTGTCAAATAAGACAATATTCACCCGTTGGTCAATAAACAGTCAATGTTGAAGTATTTCATCTCGGCTAATTCTCCTGGCGGAACAAGTGTTGCACCTCTACCCGGCAAGGTATTTTTTGACCAAGGCATCCACTTCAGCCACAGTGAGCAAATACCCAAGTATCAGACAAGCAACTTTTTCACTCAAGGAGCACACTTCTGCTCTACCTCAGCCCCGAGTGCACTTCCGCTCTGCCTCAGCCCCGAACTCCAGCCTCGGCCTATGCCACATAAGGGTTTACCCCTAAACAATTCAACCAGATTAGAACCGGATTTCTAAATAGCTTTATCTGGGCCCATCACTACACTTGGCAGAGCTACAGTGTAAAGAATGGATATTGCCGGCTATCTACGTATCCTAGACTGGACAACTTATAAAAGCATCTGTCTAATCATACTACACACCTACAATAAGATAGCCCCCTCTACACACGCATCAATCCCATCAACTGACAGAATTCTTGGACGATGGAAACAAATAAAAGCAGGAGAAAAGGGAAAGAGGGGGGATTCTGAATCTTCTTCTTCGAGAGAACATACAGAGAGAAACTCCATACTGGTGAGAACAACTCAAACTCTTCAAATATCAAAATATCTCAGTTAGAATGACCCAAACTGACTTGAGCATCAGAGGGTTTAACCCGGGGTCATAACCCCGGGACCTCTAACCTTTGTTTCTTATGTAGGTTATACAGGAAAGATCGCATTTATACAAAGTGAGAAAAGCTAACGGCATCTCTTTTGGATCATCTCTGATCCTTGGTGAAGATTCGACTTCATCAGATGTGCTTATTTTGTAAATGAAAAGAGCATCATACTGCCATATGTTTTTGAATTAATGGTTACCTGCTTTAAAGGGTTAGTGAATGCTGCCTTTTATCAAGTCAAGTTGCTGCCTGAATGACTTTCCTGACTATGCGCTAGAACAAGTCTGAATGATTTGTTAGAATTCCATCGTATGCAATTTAATGTCTAGAATAAGCATCAGGACAAAACAGTGATGAAGATTTATGTTACCAGTTTGAGATTTGTTTAAGATAGCTTTTGGAATCCGAATTTTTTTTCCTGTGCGCTACAACTAGAAAATTTTTGGATCCACAAATCTTTGTTTAGAACTGCCTTGGCCTTCAAATTTTTCCGGATTATGGAACCTAGGATTTAAGGTTTTTAATTTTGGTGTTTTCTACCTGCTGCCACCACCATCGGAGTGACTGAGAAGTGCAAAATATGTTTTAATCTATGATGTTCATTTTGTTTCTATGAGTATAGATTAAAAACGTTTGGGTTAGGATGAATTTGGTATTTTTTGTTTTCTGTTTTTCGGTCTCCATTAAAAGAATAAAATAAATTACAGTCGCTGGCGGGGTAAAGAAAAGTGAAGAAGAATATGAAGTAAAAAAAAGGTGTGGCAGGAATTAGGCCAAAGGTTGGCGCGTGTAACACACGTACCATAAAGGAGACCGGCGTCAGGTTTGGGTGCGTGGGTATTTTTTTATATAAAAGGTTCTACGCGTGTAATGCACGCACCAATCAAAGAAAATTTTTTAAAAAAAAATGATTAACTGATTGGGCTTGGCTCGACCAGGTTCTTGTAGGGTTGATTCTGGATGACCTAATTCAGATACAGTGCTAACCCGACCCGCATGTCTGGTCAACAATAGACCGCTAACCATTGACAAAAATTTTTTTGTGCATATTTTCGTCACTATGATTTTACTTGTTCTCCTTTTTTGATGACTTATAAAGAACTATTTTCTTAATTTTAAGATTAGCCATAACATCTTAAATTGTACGCTACAAAGAAAATAAAATATCATCAAATTTATGGTTTTGATTAATAAGGTAATCACTCTGCCAGACAAGGAAGTGGTTGTTTTATTGATCAAGGATATTAAACATGAAAATTTCATATGCCCACAGGTATGAAAATATTTTTGGCTGTTTAATTTTCATATTGTTTAAGTATATTCTATGCGTGAGTGCAACCTCTACCAAAAGAAAGGTTTTGAATATACCATTTGAATTAACTTGATTAATTCATCATGCTGATTACATATATGTTCATAGCATAATCAGTGTTTCTTAGGTTATGTAGTTATTCCTACTACTACTTTATTTAATTCTGCTTGTACTCCAATTCGGACTGGTGACAATTATGCTGAATGGAAAGATATCATCCTTTTGACATTAGGGTGCATGGACTTAGACTTGGCACTCCGTGATGAGAAACCGCTAAATCCCACGAAATCAATGCACCATCTGAGAGGTCTAGTTACAAGCGTTGGGAGCAATCTAATTGCCGCAGCATAATACTCATCGAGTCTTGCATTAGTCCAAGCATTATGGGTTCTATCCCTAATTTTGATAATGTCAAAGCTTACATGAAAATCATTGATGAACAGTTTATAAGCTCTGACAAGGCTGTGGCCAGCACCCTTACGAAGAGGCTTTCGAATATGACCCATGAAAGAAGTTGTGGTGTGCATGAGCATATGATGAAGATGAGGGATATTGTTACTAAATTGAGATCTCTTAAGGTTGAAATCTCGGAGCCATTCCTATTGCATTTAATACTCAACTCTCTCTCTCTCTTGTATAACACATATAAAGAAAACTCATCAATTAATGAACTTCTGACCATGTATGTTCATAAGGATCAGAGGTTGAAGAATGAGTCAATTGAAATTGTGCAGCTTGCGACTCATTTTAAGAGAAATTCGAAAAAGTCAAAGGTGTTCCAATGAAGAAAACTGGCGATAAGGATAAACACCGGTTTTGCAAGAAAAAGGGACAGTGGAAGCAAGATTGCCTGAAGTATAAGGGATGGCTGGAGAAGAAATGTAATTTTTCCTTTGTGTCATGAATCTAGTTTTACTGAAGTTTCTGATAATACATGGTGGATTGATCGTGGTTCTACAATTCACATTACGAAAACCATCCAATGAAGAAAACTGGTGATAAAGATAAAACCTGTTTTGCAAGAAAAAGGGACAATGGAAGAAAGATTGCCTGAAGTATAAGGGATGGCTGGAGAAGAAATGTAATTTTTCCTTTGTGTGTCATAAATCTAGTTTTACTGAAGTTTCTGATAATACATGGTGGATTGACCATGGTGCTACAATTCACATTACAAAAACCATGCAAGGCTTTCTAAACCTAAGGAAGCCAAAAGATAGTGAGCAATGCATCTATTCTAGAAACTGGATGTGCTCTATGTTGAAAGAGTGAGATCTTATAGTCTCATTTTGAAGATCGGTTTTCAACTGGATTTAGAAAACATCTTTTTCAAGAAATTTAGTTTCTCTTTCAGGACTTTCGATTATTAGATGTGACTCTGATTCTCATATTTTTGTTATGAATTTTCTGAAAGATAATAAAATTATTTGTTCTGCAAAATTGAATGGTTTTCCATTTCAACTTGATTTAGATCCCATTTATGACCATACTGTTTTAACAGAAACTGGTACGAAGAGTTTTATTAAAAATAAGAACTCATCAAATCTTTGACACAAAAGATTGGGGCATATCTCAATCGATAGAATGAAAATATTGGTGAATAAATGAGTCTTGTAAACTCTAGATTTCATCGATTTAGGTACTTGTGGGATGTATAAAGGACAAACAAACAAACAAGACCATTAAAGGTGCCAAAAAAAGTTCTCATGCTCTTGAAATCATGCATACGGAAAAGGACAAATGATTAGTCCATTTGCCGAATTCCTTCAAAAGGAGGGTATGGTTGCTCAATAAAACATGCCTAGCACACCACAAAAAATAGTGTTACTGAAAGAAGGAATAAGACTCTTATGGACATGGTCAGAAGCATGATTAACACAACAAATTTGCCTATATCCTTTTAGAGTGAAGCTCTAAAAACGGCTGTGTATATTTTAAATATGGTTCCATCTAAGGCCGTTCCTAAAACACCTTTTGAGTTGTGGAATGGTTGGAAACCATGTTTAAAACACTTACACAAATGGGGTTCTCCAGTTGAAATTAGGGTATACAACCAAAGCTCAAAGAAACTGGATGAACGAACGAAAAATGGCCATTTTATTAGATATGCAATTAACTCCAAAGGATATAGATTTCATTATCCTTCACATACTGCAAAAGTGGTTGAAGCTAGAAATGCTAAGTTTCTAGAGGATCATGAAGTTAGTGTGAGTGATTCGAATCGAAAATTCAACTTTGAGGAAGTAACTTATACATATGTTGTACCTTTATATGTGGAAAATTCAGTTGCTATTCAACATAATAAAGAGCCACCAATTGTGCAACCTCAAATTGAAGAATCATATCAAGAGTAATCTGAGCTTGTTAATCCCACATATACTGAACCAGTGGGAGTACGAAGACCTCAAGAACTAAAAGGTCAGCAATTTCTAGTGATTTTGTTGTATATCTTCAAGAGTCTGATTATGACACTGGACTGAATCATGACCCTGTCTCATTTTCACAACCCATGAGTTGTGACAAATCGTCAGTATGGTACGTTGTCATGAAAGAAGAGATTGAATCGATGGCTAAAAACAATTTTAGAGAGCTTGTTTCGTTACCAAACAGAACCTCTGTGGTGGGATGCCAATGGGCCTTTAAGACCAAAAGAGACTTTTTTTGGTAACATTGAACGATATAAAGTCATACTTGTAGCCAAAGGTTTCATTCAAAAAGAAGGCATTGATTACCATGAAACCTTCTCTCCAGTCTTGAAGAATGATTCATTTCGGATAATCATGGCATTAGTAGCTCATTTTAATGTCTTGCTACATCAAATATATGCAAAAACTGTGTTTCTGAATGGGGTTCTTGATGAAGAGGTATGCATGCATCAACCTGAATGCTTTGTCAATTCTTATAATGATCAATTGGTTTGAAAATTGAATAAATCCATGTATGGGCTTAAATATGCTTCACGTCAATGGAGCCTTAGGTTTTATGAGGTAATCTCTTCATTTAGTTCCGCAGAAAACGTTATTAATCAATGTATATACCTCAAGATGAGTGGGAGCAAATACATTTTCTTATTCCTATATGCGGATGATATTCTACTAGCAAGAAATGATCTTAGGTTATTGCATGAGACTAAGCGGTTTCTCACCTTGAACTTTGATATGAAGGATATAAGTGAAGCCTCTTATGTCTTTTGTATAGAGATTCACATGGATAGAATAAGTAAAATACTTGATCTTTCTCAGAAGACCTACATCATTAAAGTACTTGAGAAATTTTCTATGCAGAATTGTGCGTACATTGAATCACCTATTATTAAAGGAGAAAAGTTCAGTTTGGAACAATGCCCTAAGAATGTATTGGAGCAGGATCAAATGAAAAGCATTATATATGCCTCGCTCATTAGGAGCCTTATTGTGCATTGGTCTGTACAAGACTTGATATTGAATTTGTGGTCGGAGTGCTTGGTAGATATCAAAGCAATCCTGGTATGGCTCATTGAAAAGCAGCTAAGAGTCTGTTGAGATATTTACAAAGACCAATTCTGATTCTGATAATTCTTGTTGTGTGGATACAAGTAAATTTTCTTCTACATACATTTTCTTTCTTGCTAGAGGAGTTGTATCTTGGAGGAGTAAGAAGCAATCCATTACTGCTTCATCCATAATAGAGACTCAGTTTAATGCATGTTATGAAGCTACTTCACGGACTTTATGGATGAGAAATTTCATCAGTGGTCTAAACGTTGTCGATACTATTAACAGACCCATAAAGATTTTCTGCAACAATTCGGTTGATATGTTCTTTGCAAAAAATAATACAAGTGGGAGTCGCAGTAAGCATATCGACATGAAGTATTTGAAGGTTAGAGATCATATTAAACAATGAGAAGTAAAAATTGAACACCTCAGTATGGAGTCAATTGTTGATGATCCTATGACTAAAGGATTACCGCTTAAAATTTTTAGGGATCATGGTACTAACATGGGACTTCTTAGTTCTCCTTGATTTATTGTACTTTGATCTTATTTTGTCTAGACATTTGTTGACTTTGAATATGCGCATCTAAATTTGTTAGGATCTATTTGATCCATAGACGTGGAGCCATTGAGATGATTTATAGTAAATCATTCATTTTGTTTCATTGAATGTATGATGCATTGTAATTCTTGAAAAAGAGTGCTTGACATCAAAGCATGACCACTAGGTTCGTGTGTTGTATTTTTAGTCTAAGTTTGGTAGTCAATAGATCCAAGTGACAATAAAATTATCGACATATTGTTTGGTCAATTATGCTGTGTAATCTAGCATTTGACATATGATCTAAGTAGGAGAATATAAGAATCAATTATAATAATTATGTTTGATTGCAAGAATCTCGTAATTTATTTATAAATCACTAATGTGGATCACATGTGTAAACGTATCTATACGTCTTATTGTCTAGATAAGTTGCAATTATTAACTGCATTAATGATAAGATTTTATTCTGATAGATTGACAATCAGTATAATTCCTTGATGAAGGAATTAGTTATCAGTTATATATGAAAAGGGGTCTCTAGTCTAGCCTATAAATAAACAGCCTGTGATATTCCATCAATCCAAGCAATCCAACATTCAGATAGGCATAGACTAGAAGACCCTATTTCCCACATGAATTCATCTCTGCAGCAGGCTTCCAGTTTGAAGGCAACAACTAAGCGATAATGGTGTTGGAGAAATTTAAATAGGTGAATGAGAAATTAATGTTCAAAGCAGGGATAAAATAATTTGAAAGTCTGTTACTTAACTGTAATTCAAATTTGAGAATCGGTTACTTAACCGTAATTCAAAATTGGAAAATCAGCTATTTAATCGAAATTTAATTTTAAAAAATTCAGTTATTTCACCGTAATTCAAATTTGAAAAGCAGTTTTTTGTTATCTGATCTAATGATGGTAATCTGATCTAACGGCTGTGGTTAAACTGTCAATTAACCAACCTAATCAAAGTTTTCCCTCTAAATAGTGGCTTAGCTGACCTCTCTGGACACTCATTCAGAATCCGATTTTCTTCTCCTCTGCGTACACGTGCTCTTCTTCTCTTTTCTTCTTCTACATTTTGCATCAAGTCCGAGAAGTTCAAGGCATCTTACAGGCTCGTAGAGTTTATACGCTGCAGTGCCACTCGTCTGACCTAACTTCCGTTATATCCTAGGAGACGATTGCTCCATCTGGTTGGGCACAGTATACCAGAGCAATATGTCTCAAGGACATAGTCTTAGACTCCACTTCGGATCTCTGTTCAGTTGAGCTGTAAAGGTTATTTCCAAGCCGAGCTCTGCTTTGTGCTGAGCCCAACTGATCAAGGGATCTCGCAGCACTGTTGTTGTGTAGAGCTCTGCTTTATGCAGATGTCTGCTGTTGGCTGAGAACATTCGTTGTTTGCAGCATTGCCATGCTGAGCTCTGCTCAGCTGAAGTGGCTGAAAGCTCAACTTTCATAGTTGTGCTGAAGTGCCGAGGTCGGCAGATCGGTGATTAGCCCAGAACGCAAATACAATTGCGCTGACAGGACTTATCTGATCTGCCTGATCAGATTTAGTTCAGCTCGGCTGGAAGGCTGATAGCACAGAACTACTGTGCTGTTCAATACAGGTCGGCAGGTCAGCTGACTGTTCAGGACGCGAACAAAATTGCGCTATCTGAACTGTCTTGACTCTGTAGATCAGTCCAGCCTACCATGAGCTTAGAAGGTCGGCCATTACTATGCAGAAGTCAATTTTGCCTGATTCAAATTATTCCCAACAATTCTTAAGATGTATTCATTTTGATTTTGTACTGATTTCTGTTTGTTTATGATCTTACAGAAACCTGATGAAGAACGCAAGCTCTAGCTCGGTTCAAGGCACAGATGTACATAGTTCAGCCCCAATGGCTCCAAATTCTGGGTTGCCGAGACATGCTCCTCCTGCACAGGGTCCGGCAGTGGCCCAAGTAGAGAAACCTGAGAAGTTCAGTGGGAGCTTCTTTAAGCGTTGGCAGCAGAAGATGCTATTTTTCTTAAATGCCATAGGGTTGGCTTCGTTCCTGACTGAGGACCCACCTGTGGCAGATCCTGAGGAGGACCCAACCCAGAATATGCAAAACAAACTTTCTGTTGAAGCATGGAACTTCAAAAATTATGTTTGTTTGAGCCATATCTTGAGTTGTTTTGACAACTCCTTGTACGGTTTGTACTGCACGAACAAAACTACAAAATCTTTGTGGTAGGCTTTGGAAAAAGAAATACCATACGGAAGATGATGACACTAAGAAATTTATTGTCAACAAATTCCTGGATTTCAAAATTTCTGATTCTCGCACTGTTGTTTCTCAAGTTGAGGAACTTCAGATGTGGTAGCTGAGATAGAAGGAGAGGACATGTTGCTCAGTGAATCTTTCGTCGTGGCTGCAGTGATTGAGAAGCTACCTCTTTCGTGGAGGGAATTCAGAAGCTGTCTCAAGCACAAGAGAAGGGAGATGACATTGGATGATTTGATTGTCCACTCCGCATAGAGGAAGACAACCGCAGATCTGAGAGAAAGCCACAGTCAAGCTCTGATCAGGCCAAGGCCCATGCTGCAGAGGCCAAAAAAAAGAAGGGCCAACTCTGGGTGAACAAGAAAGGCAAGCAGACCACCAAAAAGTTCACCGAAAAATGCTACAACTGTGGCATTCAGGGGCATGTCAACAACGAATGCAGAAAGCCCAAAAAGAACCAGACCAAGGCAAAGGCCATCTGAACCTCTGTGCGGTGGTCTCAGAATGAAACTCTGTGAGGAACATGCGCGAATAGTGGCTTGATACTAGTGCCACGAGACATGTCTGCTCCAGCAGAGAGATGTTCATGGAGTACCAGCTCGGGAACAACGAACAAATTTACATGGGAAACTCAGCCTCTTTGAAGATTGAAGGCGACGACAAAGTTGTTCTGAAGCTAACCTCAGGGAAGCATCTGACTCTGCAGAATGTGCTGCATGTCCCTGATATTCGGAAGAATTTAGTATCTGGATCTCTTCTAGTCATGCATGGTTTTAGACTAGTGTTAGAATCCAATAAAGTTATTCTTTCAAAAAATAGCATGCATTTGGGGAAAGGGTACTTGTCGAATAGGATGTTTAAATTGAATGTCATCATTATCGTACGCAAAAGAGAATTGCCCACAGAGGCTAATAATAATGCTTCCTCTTCTGCTTACATGCTTGAATCTTCTTATTATAGCATTTTCATTCAGGACATGTTAATTATAAGTCCATACAACGAATCTAAACTTGTTTCCCAAATTAAATTTTGATAATAAAAAATGCCAAATATGTGTTTAAGCGAAGATGGCAAAGGCGCCATTTCCTTCAATAGAAAGGAACATTGAATCTTTGGATTTAATTCATACCGAAGTGTGTGATTTAAAATTTATGCAAGCGAAAGGCGGTAAAAAGTATTTTATAACTTTTATCAACGATTGCACATGATACTGTTATATTTTTTGCTAAGTAGCAAACACGCGGCCATTGATGCTTTCAAGAACTATAAAAATGAAGTTGAGAATCAACTTAGAAAACGAATTAAAGAAATTTGTAGTGATAGAGGTGGCGAATATGATACACCATTTAATGAATTTTGTTCAGAACATGGCATTATTCATCAAACAACTGCACCACATTCACCTCAATCGAATGGTATTGCTGAACCCCAAAACCGTACTCTAAAAGAGATGATGAATGCTATGTTGATAAATTCGGGTTTACCTTAGAACTTGTGGGGGGAAGAAATTCTCTCAGTCAACGTTATTTTAAATAGAATTCCATCTAAGAAGATGATTGAAACCCTTACGAGCTTTGGAAAGGCCATAAGCCTAGTTACAAATACTTGAAAGTGTGGGGGTGTCTGGCAAAAGTTGCTGCACCTAAACCAAGACAGGTGAAAATTAGGCCTAAAACGGTTGATTGCATATTTATCGGATATGCAACAAACAGTAGTGCATATCGGTTCTTGGTGCACAAATTGGATATTCCTGACATACATGAGAATGTTGTCCTTGAGTCAAGGAATGTAGTGTTCTTCGAAGATTTTTTTTGAGAAAAGAAAAAAATCAAGAAGAAATAAGATCTGGTAAGTGAATGCATGAGGCGACTCCTCAAAGAATTGAGGAGCTTCGTCAAATCTAGCGTGCCCGAATGTCAACTTCATTTGGATCAGATTTTCTAACCTATATGGTAGAAAATGAGCCAAGGAACTTTTCCGAGGTAATGTCAACTCTAGAAGCTTCATTCTGAAAAGAGGCAATTAATAGTGATATAGACTCGATTATTCAAAATCACACTTGGGAGTTGGTTGACCTTCCACCTGGAAGTAAACCACTTGGTTGCAAGTGGATTTTCAAGAAGAAACTGAAAGAGGATGAGTCTATTGAAAAGTAAAAAGTTAGGTTGGTAGCTAAAGGCTATCGACAAAAGGAAGGATTTGACTTTTTTTGACACATACTCACCAGTAACTAGGATCACTTCTATAAGGATGCTAGATGCTATTGTTGCAGTCTACAACATCAGATGGATGGGAAGACTGCTTTTCTGAATGGCGAGTTGGATGAAGAAATTTATATGGAACATCCCGAAGGGTTTGTAGTTCCAGGACAAGAGTCGAAAATCAGTAAACTCATTAAGTCACTGTACGGACTCAAGCAAGCGCCTAAACAGTGGCACTTGTAATTTGATCAAGCTATTCTAGCTAATGGTTTCAAAATCAGTGAGTGTGACAAGTGTGTCTACTTTAAGAACACAGAGAAAGCATATGCAATAGTATGTCTCTATGTAGACGACATGCTGATCATAGGGAGTACTCAGGACATCATCGTAAACACAAAGAAGATGTTGACGAGAAACTTCGATACGAAGGATATGGAAGTTGCCAATGTTATTCTAGGAATTAAAATTTCTAGGATAACCGAAGGACTTGTGTTGTCACAAACTCACTATATTGAATATGTTCTAAAACTTTTCAATATGCTTGATGTGAAACCAGTGAAGACTCCACTTGACTTAAGTACACACTTAAGGAAGAATCGAGGCGAGCCAGTGGCTCAATTAGAGTACTCGCAAGTAATCGGAAGTCTAATATACATAACAAATTGTACAATGCCAGACTTAGCATGCTCAGTAAACAAGTTGAGCATGTTTACTAGTAATCCAAGTGATGAATATTGGAATGCTCTGAATAGAGTAACGAGATACTTGAAGGATACAATGAATCTTGGATTACATTACTCAAGATATCCAACAGTATTGGAAGGCTATTGTGATGCCAACTGGATATATGATAGTAAAGATTCTAAGTCCACCAGTGGATATTTATTCACTGTTGGTGGAGGTGCTGTGTCGTGGAAATCCACGAAGCAAACGTGCATAGCTCGTTCCACGATGGAAGTGAAGTTTATAGCACTTGATAAAGCCAGGGAAGAAGCTGAATGGCTTCGGAATTTCCTGAAAGATGTGCTCTGCTGGTCTAAGCCAATCATTCTTTTCAGCATACACTGGGATAGTCAGTCGGTTATATGACGAGCATAAAGCAGCATCTATAATGGTAAGTTTTGATTACATGCGTTGGAGACACAATACCATTAAGAAGTTGATCTCTAATGGCGTGATTTCCATTGATTATATAAAATCAAAGGAGAATCTTGCGGATCCGCATACAAAAGGCTTGCCAAGAGATCGGATGTCAATTTGACAAATGGAATGTGGCTAAAACCTATAATGCATGAATCTTTGTAACGGTAGCCCAACCTTGTTGACTGGAGATCCCAGAATCTTGGTTCTATGAGACAACTAAGTTATGGAGTTCAGTGAGCACTTACCCATTCTGTTAAATAAAAGTACTGTCTGCATAGGAATGAAGGTAAGTTGAGGCTTTTAATGGATCTTATATATTGATATGTCAAGTGGGGTATGACAGAATACTCTTGATGGGAAACACCTATGTAAGTGTGAAGTGTGGCCGATTCTATGAGAATTTTGTAAGGTCAAAGTTCTCTAACACACTTTATAAAACCAGACGGCTCATTGCCAAAAAGAACACAATCATGATAACCAAAAAAGGTGTTAAAGGAAATGTTGTGTAAGTACTATTGTGTAGGTTCACACTAAAGGCTGGGTAGTTCAAGACATTAAGTTCACTAATTAGTCGAGTGGATCTGATAGTATATCACTAAGAAAGGTTCAAAGCCAGAAGCTAACTCTTCTAATGCAACATTTTCTTGTCTGACTTCTCGGTAGAGTCTGCATAAACACTTGCATTAATTGCCATTCATGTGGGGGGATTGGGCGAATGAGAAATTAATGCTCAAAGTAGGGATAAAATAATTTGAAAGTCGGTTACTTAACCGTAATTCAAATTTGAGAATCAGTTACTTAACTATAATTCAAATTTGCAAAATCAGTTACTTAACCGTAATTTAATTTTGAAAAATTGGTTATTTAACCGTAATTCAAATTTGAAAAGCGGTTGTCTGTTATCTGATCTAACGGTGGCAATCTGATCCGACGTTTGTGGTTAAACTGTGAATTAACCACCCTAATCAAATTTTTCTCTATAAATAGTGGCTTAGCTGAATTCTTTGGGCACTCACTCAGAATCTGATTTTCTCCTCCTCTCCTCCTCTGCATACACGTGCTCTACTTCTCTCTTTTTTTTCTACATTCTGCATCAAGTCCAAGAAGTTCAGACATCTTACAGTTTTGTAGAGTTCATGCGCTGCAGTGCCGCTCCTCTGAACTGATCCGTTGTATCCTGGGAGACGATTGCTCCATCCGGTTGGGCACACCGGAGCAATACGTCTTAAGGACAAAGTCCTGAACTCACTTCGGATCTCTGCTCAGTTGAGCGTAAAGGTTATTGCCGAGCTGAGCTCTGCTGATCGTGGGATATCGCAGCACTGTTGTTATACAGTGTTGTGTTGAACTGTGCTTTCTAGCAGAGCTCTGCTGTTGGCTGAGAACATTCGTTGTTTGCAGCATTGCCGTGCTGAGCTCTACTTGGCTGAAGCAATTGAAAGCTCAACTTTCGTAGTTGTGCTGAAGTGCTGAGGTCGACAGATCGGCGATTAGCCCATAACGCAAATATAATTGCGCTGACTGGACTGATCTAATATGTCTGATCAGACTGATTTAGTTCAGCTCGGTTGGAAGGTTGATATCATAGAACTACTGTGATGTTCAGTTCAGCGGCAGGTCGGCTGACTGTTCAGGACGAAAACTCAATTGTGCTATCTGAACTGTCTTGACTCTGCAGATCAGTCCAGCCTACCCTGAGCTTGGCAGGTCGGTCATTACTGTACAGAAGTCAATTTTGTATGATTTGAATTATTCCCAACAAATGGCCGAAAGTAATTTTATGTTTTCGCTATTTATTTTGGTCTAACAAAACAGTGTATAATAATGTGAAAATCAGCCACCGGGACCAATTGAATTTCAAGAATCCATAAGCTTAATGGTCATGTAACATCATAAACTACGAATGATTGTGCGTAAACAAAATTATGTTTAAGTGAAATATTTTATTTAATAGACAATTCAATATGAATTAGTATTCTTCACCAATTGCATCCAATGTAAATTTTGACCGTCCCACGAAAGAAAAATTACTTACCAGTTTGCTAATTATGCTGAGTTTTAGAGAAAAACAAATGAAAAGGACCAAAGAAGGTTAACTGCTTTTCCTCTCAAAATAGATTATACTGAATACGATATTTGAAAATGAATAACACAATTGCGTCATGGAAATAAGGCTAAAGATCTTTTATCTCTATCATGTTCCATTCTCTATTCTATTTAATAAGATCATGTTAATTATAACAATTCAAAATGAATTAAATACACAGTATAATTCCAATCAATGAGATAGAAACCATGTTTCATTCTCTATTCTATTTTACGTGAAACAATTTAAGATGAATTACATACACATTGTGTTTTTTTTCTTCTCACGTGTCTGCATTCTTTTAAGGTGTTATTTTTCGAAAGTTGACCGACTAAAAACCTATGCCTTATAGAAGGCCTTCAAGACTTCAATCATGCTCTTGAATGACACAGTCATGAGTATTCTGTTTGCAAAATAAGAAACGAAAGAAATACTCAAAGCAAAGAAAGGTCCATGGAATCTGGCAGTGATGAAATAGCCTTGGTGATGAGAAATTTTGAAGCTTCACCACCAGAGGGCCAGCGGCATATGGCTGCCATGTACGAGAATATGGAGACGGGAGCGAATAAAGAAGGGGTTTTCTTGACATGGAAGGAATTGCATGTAACGGTACCAGACAAGAAAGGCGGACGGCGGCTGATCGTTCAAGGTCTCACCGGATATGTGGAACCCGGCGAAGTGTTGGCCGTTATCAGAATAGTTTATTTGGAATGTACTTTTTACGGGAAGGACTATTGTATACATCATCATCACCATCATCATTGTTATGCCATTTTCCCCACATTTGCATTGAATTGCCCTATCTGTTATGATGTAAAATCGGTAAAAATATAAAAATAACATTGATATATGGGCCTCATCCGAGTTTTTTTTTTTTAAAAAAAAAAGGTTGGGTATATTTTTGTGTACTGCAATCTATGGACGAAAATTGCTTCCTACTTAATTACCGGACAAAAAGACTATCATACTATGATACTTTATAATTGGGATTCCACCACCGGTAATCTAACAACAAAAATCTATCATCTTGATTCTATCATTGAGACTGTACTACTAGCAACTATTTTTGAGAATAAAATCGGAGTCTTAGTTGTAAAATTAAATATAACGTGGGTCTACCACCGGAGTTCTTCCCCTGAGAAATATATTTCAAGGTATAACCGGTTTTTGGAAAAGAAAAATAGATAAAAATGCAGTGTAAAACAATAATCAAAAAACATTGTGGTGGAAGTAAATTCAGGATCATGTTGTGCAGCGTGATTTATCACACCAGAAAAAGAAGTTTAAAATATAAAAGACAATTTTTAATTCATTATTGGTTGTTAAAGCTAAACTGAAACATCCTTTCTTGCCCCTTCGAAAAACGATGCCTCAATTCTTTAATCTTCAAATTAATAGGACATTTTAGATGTAAGTAAATATTCTCAGCAGTTGACCTTCCACGTCCTTGTACGCTGCTATATATAGAAGCCTCTAAACCAGTGAATAATATTGTTGTTGATGACCTTCTAGAAAGGAATTGTGGATGTTCAAATAAACGGAAAACGTTGTATATGAAAAATGAGATTTACAGTTTATACTTGTCCACACTTCGAGAGATTTTCATATTATTTTAGGGCATTTTCTATTTCCTCTCTCTGAAGCGAATTTCTATGTCTTATTTTACAAGTGATAGAGCCAACAAGTTGCTTTTATTTTTCAGAACTACAAATTGTTGTGTATCATATCAATGGCATTTGATTTCTATTTTATGTCCTCCAAAGTCAACTTCTATGTCTTATTTTACAAGTAAGAAAGCTCTCAAGTAGCTTTTATTTTTGAGAGTTGAAATTTTACAGGCAGATTGGAGTCAAACACAAGGCAAACTGGAGAAATACTCATCAATGCTCGGAAGCAAGTGCTAGCATTTGGCACCTCTGTAAGGACACAAGAACTTTCCCTTGAATTTAAAATTTTACTTTTAATGAATTAATCAACCCTTATGAATTGGTTATATAAAATGCAAATGACTTGAAAATGAAACAGTATATGAATTTTTATTTTGGATCATGAGCAATTGGATTAACCACCGATAGAATGTCAATAGTGAAGTATCTTCTAGCAATTACGTTTTTGTGTATATACATTTACACACATATGTCTGTGCATATAGAGACATACATAAATGTGTGTGTATATATGTAGATATATTAGGTCACCGTTGTTAGACTTTTGTTGAATTCAGTAATGTAATAATTGCCGGAACGTCAGGTTGTAACTACCTAGCCTGGGACAGGGGCACGGACATATTGGACTGTGTATGTGAGTGTATATTGAAAATTGTGCTAATTTTACTAATTAACATATTATTTTAACTTTATATAGACGCTATTAAATTGAATGTGTCCACCTAACTCCAAATGGGTCACTCGGTTCACCATCGGGTTCGCCAATTTCTATTTGATCTTGACAAAATTTGGTTTTTGTACTGATTGTAATTGCAAAAAGATCCTTGCATTACTATTACCGTCGTACAAGTGGGTCTTCTTTTCAAAATGCTGATGTATTGAGCCATGCAGATCTCTGGGGTAATGACGGATGCAGAGAATAATATATATGGCACGATCGACACTAATATAATAAAAATTTACAATAAGAAATATATATAGAGTTGCATCTGATTAATGATACAGTAATATCAGTACTTAAAAGCAAACCAAATCATATAAAACTTACAATTGTTCACGACAAATTTTCATATATTCATAATAATTTATAACGTTATCAGTCTCGACTTAACAAAAAAGTCTTCTTCAATGTAAGTAATCACTCAGTAATTCATTCAACCATCTCCTATTTTATTTCGCGTATGATTCTGCACAATATTCATAGCTGAAAAACTCTTTCCACAAAGACATTAGCAACGGGCAAAATCAAAGCTTGTTTTCTTTTAAAAAATACAAATATATTAACTAGGAAATCAAGGCAACAGAGGAGATGCAACCCATACAATAGCCCTACCACATAAGCCAACAAGCTGGCTTATAAATACATAACAAAAAAAGTAAGGCTTATAGACAGTGGACAACAGGGTGCCCATGTCTAGAAGGTGGGGATACAGCTTATACATAATTCTGAATACATGCGTGTATATTCTATAGATTATATCCCTAGATACAAAAGATACTTCTTTAAAAATCTTTTTATTTCTGGCCTGCCATGTGCAGTAAACAAATGCACCCAGAGTTATTTTGGCTACCTTATCTTTTAAAGCTTTCCCTTTAAGTTTCCCCGCTCCCTATGACAGCACCCTAGGTTGGTAATAAAGTCCCCTCGGTAGTGACAACCATGTTGAAATGGAGTGCCATACCTCTTTGGCAGCTGAGCAAGAGAAGAACAGATGCTGAAGATTTTGTGGAGCTGTCGAGCAGAGCACGCAAGTGTTGTCTTCCAAATACCCAAATCTAGCTTTGGTAGAGGGTTTGTCCAACCTAGCTAGCGAGAAGATGAATGAATGTTTGGGCATGATGGCATTGTCCCAAATAATTTTAGCCAGATGACCCTGCTATGTCTTTGTCTAAATAGCCATAGGCATCGTGTGGCTTTAGGACTCCTTCAGGTCTACAGGAACACAGCCATGGGTGAGCTGATTGTGCCTGCCATGGCCAACAGCTTGTCTCTGATCTACATAAGTTTCTTCAGAAGTGGGGAGTTTGATTTGTGCTCCACCCTTGTCCAAAGGGTGCTGTGCAGTCTGTATTTATGGTTCGTCTGCTCAACCCATAGCGTATTCTTCTTATGATGGATATCACATAAGTGCTTAGACAGAAGTGCCAAATTCCAAGTTTTGAGCCCTGTGATGCCCAGCCCACCCTCAGATTTTTGCTTGTTGACCTGAGATCAAGAAACCCATGCCTTTTTGGAATCAAGGGTGGAGTTTCTCCGTAAGAAATGCAAGTAAATTCAGTTGACTATAGCTCTCACTGAGGCAGGCAGAGGTGGTGCACTCAGCCAGAAGCAGCACACTCCAAGCAGAATTGATTTGATGAGTACAAGTCTACCAATACAGGAGAGTATTGCTGTATTCCAGAGCCCAACTTTACCCATAAGCTTGTTAATGAATCTTGAGTAATGAGTATCTTGCAACTTATGTCCTGATGTAGGGATCTTTAGATCTCTGAAAGGCGTATTACATTCAGCAAAGCAGTGATAGAGTGGAGCCAATCAAAGTCACCCGGCAATCCACCATGGAAGAAGTGGGACTTGGCTGAGCCCTGAGTAATCTCCGAACACAGTGAGGGGAGATATGAGTTTCTTGATTGAAATAAAATCTGTCATGGAAAACAGAATGAAGTCATCTGCGAAGTAGAGATGAGTAATATGCGGATCAAAACAGCCACTATGAAAGTAGAAGTTACTATCATGATTCAGCTGCCTAAAAAATCTTGAGAGGTATTCCATGCCATGACAAACAAGAAAGCGAACAACGGGTCACCTTGTTCGAGGCTGCATTTTTCCTTGAAAGAATCCATAGGGGATACCACTGATGGAGACGGAATACACAATTGAGCACATTCCATGACCCAAGATGTGAAGAGGCCAGGAAAGCCCATACCAATGAGCAGATCTTTAAGAAAGGACCAACTGATTGAGTTGAAGGCCTTTTTGATGCCCGCCTTAATCATACATTTGGGTTTAGTATACTTCCTCCTATACGTCGTCATATGCGGGAGCCTCTAAGGCAATAGGATAACGTTGTTGTTGTTGTATTCTTCTTGATTAGTTCCTATACTAGGAAGGTGTTCTCCATCATGGATCTCTCCTTCCAAAATCCAGCTTGTGTCTGGTCTATCAAACCATGCATGACTGAAGCAAGTCTAGCGGCCAGAATTTTTGAGATTACCTTATATATCACATTACAACAAGTCCTCTACCTTGTTGACGTTAATGGCTATGGGCACTCATGCAATAGTGGCATGATTAAGCTGCTAAAGGAGAACTCTTGAGTTGAAGAATTTCTAGACGGCGGCAATAAAATAAGAGCCCACCATGTCCTAGGCCATGATGAAGAAGTGTGAGGAGTATCCATCAGGCCTTGGGTGTAGTGTCCCGCCCGAAACTAGGGTTTTGGCCCGGTACACCCGCCGTACTATACTACAAGAAATACAAGACGCCGATATCATATATGTGCATGTCGACAGAATCATGGTATAATAGAGAAGAGGCAACATAAACATAAACAAAATACAATCGGCATGCATTACATTACATTATGATTCTGTACAAATCATAATATGCTAAATCCTGAAATCCTCTGAATACATTATAATCAAATGACTAACATCTTCAAAGATAATCTCTCGGCATACTTCGTCCATATCGGTAATCTATCTAGGCTCATCCTCAATAAACCTGTAAAGTGATTCCTCTTCTGTGTAGAGTGATAAGGCAAGTACGAGTGATAACACTAATCGCCCAGTAAATAGTCCACTAGGTACGTCTTGTGGATCATACATGGAAAGACGGGTTGATAAAATAATAACATGTAAATACGAACATAACAAGTCACGTCTCCAATTTTAAATAATAAAGTGCATAATAAAGACGTAAATAAATAACGTGTAATACATATATCCTCATCAAAGTAAACATTCAATACTATCAAGTCTCCTAAAAAAGCCGCTATCATACATATCCACACTTAGATTCTCAATCAAGGTCTAAGATGTCATCATAGTTATTCTTAATCTCTATATACCTCAAATACCGCTATGAACCATGTAAATGTCTTACTCTTATGATGCAATGCCTTTTAAAACGATGTCATAAAAATTCTTTAACGATGAATGATAAAACCTATATCATAAAACTTTCCATATTCTGTACAATAAAACATCATGTTCATATCCATTTTCTGTAACATTTTGGTACATATCATTTCCATAAAACATTTAAAACCTGACATTTCATATGATGACTATAGCACTTATCATGACGTAAGAATTATACCACATGACATACCGAAAG
Source organism: Eustoma russellianum (assembly GCA_036186865.1). Taxonomy (NCBI): domain Eukaryota; kingdom Viridiplantae; phylum Streptophyta; class Magnoliopsida; order Gentianales; family Gentianaceae; genus Eustoma; species Eustoma russellianum. The sequence goes on from AP025047.1 coordinate 19,954,875, forward strand.
ATTCTCCATATAATTATCATGTACGAATATGAATCTCGATGAGTCCACAGGGTGTTACATCATATGTACTTGGCATCTAATGGTGACGTCGATAGGGTGAAGATCCCTTGTCCTAGACAAGGTATTAAACTCGGCCAAACTGTCTGTAACTGTAGGGTACGGTACTGTATGCCCATGACACCAATCTCTCCTAGATTCTAGTGTCATGCCGGTGCTTCAGTCATAGATAACATACTGTATGCCCCTGGCACAACCACCCTGGAACTGTGTTCGGACGGCGCTCCAAAACATATCATAACATATAAACATGTGTCGATAGAATCAATCGTCTCATCGGTATGGTTCATTACATATGAAAACTTTTAAAACATTTTGCGAAAGCAAACATGTATGCAAATGCCTACATTTCTAATCCATTCAACATATATATACACCCAAATATCCTCATATCATCATGTCCTCAAAACCCAAAATATATGTACATAATCCATGTCTTAAATCATGAAAATTCCACTCTTTTCAACCTTTCCTACCTCGGCCAAACAACCCTTTGTATCAATTTATCCATCAACATTTTCTTAAAATATCCATCTTACACTTAGTAAAAAGGACTAAAAACCCTAATTTAATATTCATTTCTATATACTTCCATATCTCGTAAACATATACATAAAGTAATTATATTTTCTATCATACTTTATTCTATGCATATTTATGTCTATAAATATGTACTAAGCTATTTATTCGTTGTCCAAATATATATATATAAGCTGTGTGTATATATGCCAAAAATGGCTCTTTGGACGAACTACATATATATACATATTTTAAATTTCCTTTTTCATGTAGCACATTTTTTTTATTCCATATTTTAATATTATAACCATTTCTTTTCGTGCAATACATGTTTATATTTATAACATGTCATAAAGTTTATTATATCCTTTCTTTTTACCATTTTGGCCGAATACTTGTATGTGTGTATCTATCACATAAATCCTTTTCTTTTTCACCTCTTTTACTTATGTCTTTATTTTTATATTTATTCCAACTATGTGCATATTTGTTTCCATCAACATAATGTCTTGTAAAATCATCATAAAATACATAAACATACCAAATAATGGAACTTATGAAAATAAAGTAAATAGGCTACCAAAAACCGTATTTGGCCGAATATGCGTACATATATATAAATAAATATGTAGATCATTAGGAAACAAATCAAAATCATAAAAAAACCATAAGTGATGATCTTTATGGAAAACTTATGAATATATGCATAAAAATGTCTTCTTAGTAGTCTTTTCCTATCATGTCATATATTTTCATTTTCTTTCTTTAACTTGTACATATATTACCTATTAGTGTTCATTTCATTTCATTTACGCACATAAGTCTATTTTTAGACCTAATGGCCGAGTGTATACATATACACAATATATATATATATATATATATATATATATATATATATATATATATCACATTTTATACATCTCTTAAGAACATAGCTTTTACATATTCTTGATACAAAAACATTGAACATACATCATGAATGATCCAACTTTACATGAACATATATACTTAGATCTTTGAAAATCCATGAATGATTTAGGAAGAGTACTTTCCTTTATCAGTTAACCTTAGTATAAAAGTGAAGATTTCTTTACTTGGCTTGAAGAAAACCTTCTCCCTTTTTCCTTGTATGAGCTCACGGTTTATACGCCAAAAATGGAGGGTTATTGAGCAACTTATGGAAAGGAATAAATGAAAAAAATATAAACTTATCTTAGATGATATTTTTACCTTGCTACACCTTTGTTTTCAACCCCTTAAAATTCAGTTATGGTACTTGAATGAGGGAGAATGTTGTAGTTATTGTTTTGAATGAATGTATGAGATGAAGGAAAGAAATTTTCCTCCTTGTTTATGCTTTGTAAGTCATGGCCAAGAGGAGAAAACGGAGGTTGGAAGACGTTGTTTTTCTTCTCTTGGAGAGGAAAGAGAGTGTTCTTGAGGATAAAAGTTTACTAAGTAGGAAATGAGAAGAAGAAGGCTTTTCTCTTAGTTGTTCTTGCTCTAATTTTTGGCCATGGAGGTGCTAGAGGCTTGAGAAAATTTGTTCTTTTTTGGAGAGAAAAAAGAGAGCGTAGGAAGATGATATTACTACTAAGTGAGGAATAAGAAGGAAATAGAGAATTTTACTTCTTCTATGGAGGGGGATGGTGTGTGGGTGTAGAAAGGGAAGAAGACTTCATCATAAAGTATTGCAAGGAGTTGGAGAGGATTTGATGGTTGCCTGGCTTAAATGTGTAAGAAAAATGGAGTATAGGAGATAAAATGGGTTGAAGATAATAAAAATAAGAGGGAGAGAGGGAGGGACGGTTGGAAAAAGATGAAAATAGGAGGAAGAAAATTATGAAGATGTGAAATGGTTAGGAAGATGATATAGTGGACAATTGTCTTGAAAATGGAAGAAAGGTGGAGTGTTGGGAGAAAAATATTTTCCCCCTTTTTGACCAAGTATGGCCGACCATAGTGGAGTGGGAGGGAGTGGTTGTGGTTTGGTTGAAGGGTGTAAGAAATGTGCAGGAAAAGTGTAAGAAATAGAAGGCTTTTTGGTGGGATGAATAATGGTTTAATGTGGTTGGGAAACAACAAAATATCTTACTTCCTTTTGCCATTGGGTGGCTGGGTAGAATGGGTGGGAAGGGTATAGTTGGTGATTTATTGGATGTGTAAGAAAAGGGCGTAAGAAATGTGTAAGATGGTGTAAGTTTTTGGGTAGAAAAAATTGATGTATAATTGGCTGAAGAAGACAAAAAAATCTTGTCTCCCTTTCTTGCAAGGTGGCGTCCAAGACTGGGTTGGGAGTGGGTAGGAAAAAATTTTATCATTTGGTTTCTGCGTAATTTTCAAAACTTGGTATTTTGTTGGGGGTATTTTTCTAACCACAATTTCCTTCTTCCTTTTTCTTCCTAAATGGAGCCAACTACATATATGTACATACATATACACATATATACATATATATATAAACATATATACATATATAGAGTTAATTGCACCTGGTATCCATTCTTTTCCACCAAGTTTTAAGTAGCATCCAATCTTTCCTTTATCATTTAGAGATTTGTGCTGCACGTAACCTGGTGATTCTGGGCGAAACCGTTGCAGCCTGCACAGGACGACGAAGCAATCTAGGCGGGGAGGATTCCTTGGGCACATCAATGTCAGGTGCCACCGTGTTATCGCGACTAGCGTCCCAATAGACAGATTGTATATGTTCTGCTATCTCATTAAGCAGTTCTACGCCATGCGCTTCAATGTGGCAAGCATGAGCTGTTGATAACAATTCACTATCCGAGAGTGAGGTGAAGTCATGTTGCTTTGATACTTCATGGATGATACGGTCATCCACCCCTTTTAGGCGGCATAAATCTTGTGTTGAGGAAATATTTGGAGTGACATGCATGTCTGGGGATCTAATATTGGCTGCTGATGTGGTTGTCTGATCTGACATGTTTGCTACCGATGTCAAGAAATACGCTTCTGGCTGGGCTGCTGGTGTAGTGGTGCTGCGTATTTCATTGTACGGACCATCATGTGAAGTGTGCTTCTTTGGTGTCCATCGCTTTTATTTCTCTTGTTTTTCCTTCGGTGGGTGTTGCTGTGTTTTTATTTTTTGATGTGGTGGTGGATCCGAAGGTTTACCACAATCCTTTGCATCATGACCCATCCGAAAACAAGAGGAGCAGTAAGCAGGCAATTATTCATACTCCACCGTTTGTGTAATAATCTTTGATGGCCCATGAATATGAATGCGCTGAGGTAAGTCCTGAGAGACATCTACCTCAACACAGATCCTTGCAACCGAAGGGCGGCTTATAGCAGTCGTGGCTGCGTCCAACTTTCTTGGAGTGCCTATCATGGACGCAATCTGAAAAAGGGCATCTTTTCGATGATAATGGATTGGAAGACCGGGAAAAGATATCCATATGGGAACAATAGGCACTTCTATAGAGGGATCATAGTCTGGAGTCCACTTCGTGACCCTCATGTGCTTGCCCGAAATTGTCCAGCTTTGGCGGGAAAAACAACGTAAATAATCTGGCTCATGATCAAAATGCAAAAGAACGTGTTTTTCATCCAAAAGATCAATCTTTACTGTTCCTGCGAAGCCAATGCGATCCACTGATGAGCGAATGGTGGCTATGGGTGGCCTGCCAAACCCGAAAGTTCCTATCAATGTGAGTTTGTAGGGTTCCGCTAGTGAATTGATCTCATCAGCAGTGAATGTGATCATAGGCCCTCCTTTGTAATTAGTTTTGTTGTATATAGATATATTGGTTCCTTTATCGTTCGGTTATTTTTTCGAACATTTCTAACCTCGATATTCTATCACATTCTATTTTGTATTATCGTACGATAATGAAATTAGGAGGGTGACCTAATGAAGTGAACCCGATATATACAATCGTTCCTATTGAAAATTTTATTCTACCGTAATTTTATCGAATCACACTTTTATTGTCTTTTCTATTATCTTATTTCTTTTTCTATCGATCTTGAAATGCGGGTCGTAACACTAGGGCTTTGTCTTTCCCAATAGAAATAAGGGATGATTTGATCTCTTACCCTAGTACAAATTCAGTGAGGAGGAGTTCGTACTGAGTGGAAAGTATATGCCTCTTTTGTAGAAAATCCGAGCTGATTTGCTGAACTGGCCAAGCTGAGCCTAATAGGTCAGTTAAGAAATGAACAAATTACTGCCCATCTTGCTCAATAGAGGTGGACATAGTGCCATCACCCAGTTGGACCCTTGTGATACCATTCTTAGTCATCTTTCTTTTATTATGGAGTGGAAGAATTTTTTGTTACTGTCACTCAATTGCAAATAATTACCTGTTGGAATACCAAGTATATCAAGTAAAGAACAAGACCAAGAATAAAGGATGGAACCAAGTAAAGTTAGCTGCTGCAACTCTCATTCAGGCATTTTGTCGAGTAGTTTTATTAATGCGTCGAACACCTAGGTATCGGCCTATTTCTCTTTGATCTTTAGTCAAATTTTTCATTTGATTGTATACAAGTGTTATTTAATCCTAGGATACAAGATAATGATCATTTTGATGATTAACAACATAATTATCCATTAGTTTCTACCCAGCCAAAACTAGCCGTTGGCTCTCATTTTCAAGACCAAAGTAGTCGTTGCCCAACCTATGTATATATCGTGGCATTGCTGAGAAATGAAAGTATGCGATTGTTTCTTCATTATGCCATGTTAAATAAGTGCTTTAAGTGTTGTTTTCTCTATATGGTATTAGAGCTGAGGCTCTTTACGTGAGATTGAAATTCAAATTTCTGCTACTCATCTTCTTCTTCATCATTCTTCTAGCTTGATTAACAGTTAACCAAAGTAAAATATGGAGTTAGTTGGAAGTGAAGCACCTTCTCACCCGGGCCCAGCTGTTGTTCCTACAAATTCAGCTGGAGTAAACTCCAGTCATAATGTTGATACCACCACTGTAATGATAACACATCATAAACTGAATGGAAACAATTACCTCGCCTGGTCCAGAGCTGCCAAAATGTTTATCACAAGCAAAGGTAAGGAAGATTACCTCAAGATGAGAGTGATGTGCAATTCAAAACCTGGAATGCTGAAAATTCCATGATCATGTCGTGGCTCATTGGATCAATAACCACATATGTAATTGACAATTTTATCTTCTATGACTCAGCTGTTGAAATCTTGAAGGCAACTCAAGCTATGTATTCAAAACTTGACAGTATCTCTGAGTTTTATGATCCAGATGTCATGCTTCATGACATTAAACATGATGACTCCCCTCTTGATGTATATTTTGGACAGTCAAAGAGGATCCGGTGACAGATTGATGTCTATGACTCATATAAATGGTCTAATCAAGAGGCAGATAAGCTGTACAAATCTATTACTGAAACCAAGAGAATTTTCAAATTCTTGGTTGGATTAAAAAAAGAATTTAATGCTGTGAGGAGAAGAATCCTTAGAACCAAACCCCTTCCTTTAATGAATAGTGTATTATAAGAAATTAGGCAAGAAGAGAGCAGAATCAAACTTATGATGAGCTCTTCTTCCAGTACTGAAGGTATTGCAATGAGTGTCTCTGTACCAAGGAATACTCAAGATCACATGATAGCCAACATAGTAACTAGGTGGTACATGCCTCCCTAACATAATAACAGAAGAAGTGGAGACTCTAAATTTTGTAAGAAACCTGGACATACTGGAGAAAGGTGCTTTGCCAAGCATGATAGACCACCAACCAAATTCAATGACTAGTGGAGAAATCTTGAGCCATGGAGGTCTCAAGATGGCAATGCTAGACATTGGAGAGGAACCACATCCAATGCCACAAGTAAATGTGTTACAGGTCAACTAACGTCCTACTGCAAAGTCCACTAGATGCAATCTTCTAGTTTATGAAGCAGCATCACTCATCAAACCTGCCTCTTGACACCAAACACGAAGCCATTAAGAATTCCAAACTTGTATGTACTTGGATTGTGGATTCTGGTGCTACTCATCACATGACATAGAATAAAGAGAAGCTAACTGATTATATGATTTTCCATAATCCCACTAAAGTCAAGGTAGCTAATGGAGCAGGGGTTAGTATACTGGGGTGTGGAAATATAGAACTTTCTATGAATCTGAAGTTGAAAAATGTCCTTTATATACCTAAGTTAAGCTTTAATCTGATCTTTGTCCGTAAACTTGCTAAGAATAACTTTTGTGAAATAAAATTCTCACCCTATAAATGTTATTTTCAGGAGATTATCTCCAAGAGAATGATTGACAATGCTAACAAGGTCAATGTTCTCTTCCTGCTTCAAGCTGAAGAGTCAAGTTCTCTTAGTAGTCAAACTAGTATAGGATCATGAATGGTTTCTAGTAGGAATACTAAGAGTATTTTGCTTTGGCATAAGAGATTAGGATATCCTAACTTCCTAGATCTCAGAAGTCTTATGCCTGCCTTGTTTGTCAATGTAAATCAATCAGACTTGTTTTGTGAAGATTGTTTGTTTTCTAAGAGTTGTAACACTAATTATCCAAAAAGAATCCATAAAAGCAGTGCTCCTTTCAGCCTAATTCACTATGATGTAGGAGGACCATCAAAAATATCTAATATAAATGGCGCTAAGTGGTTCATTACCTTTGTCGATGACCACACCAGGCTTACCTGGCTTTAACTAATGAAACACAAGTATGAGGTAGGAGACATCTTTAAGAAATTCATATGTATGGTTCAAACATAGTTTAAAACCATAGTTAAAACCTTAAGAACGGACAATTGACTAGAATATCTTGAATATTCATTAAGAGAACATCTTAATGCTAGAGAAATCCATCATCAGACTTCCTGCACATATATTCTAAGCCAAATGGAGTTGCAGAAAGAAAGAATAGGCATCTCCTTGAAGTTACAGGGGCCATTATGATTTCTATAAAGGTACCTTAACAGTACTGGGGTGAGGATGTACTTACAGCTACACATCTTATAAATAGGATGTCTTCTAAGGTGTTAAACTATGTCACTCCTAATAATTCTACGTCTCAATATTTTTCTCACTCAAATCTCTCCTCAGAACGACCTCCAAAAGTGTTTGGATATGTTGTGTATAGGCACATTCGAGAATAATTTAGAAACAAGTTACATGTGAGAGCTGAGACGTGTATTTTTCTTGAGTATTCTAATACCCAACAAGGATACAAATGTTACTCACCCACAACAAGGAAAATCTATGTATCTCTAGATGTTGTATTAGATGAATCTAATGCTTTCTATGGTAGAGGTGTTTCCGAGTCTGAACAGAAGAAAAAAAATGCAACACTTGGAGTATTGTTGATCTACCTAGCATAGCCACTGGAAAAGAATAGAGTAGCTCAGGTGAGGGGGAGAATCAGCCTTCACCACAGAGAGGCCAAATTGAGTCTGAACACCATGAACCTACTCCCAGAAGGACGAAGAATCAGAAAGTGAATCATCAACCTTCAGAGAGATTATTCCAGTAGATGATAGACTAATAGCCATCAGAAAAAGAGTTACAACCTATGTAAAGAAACTATATCCCATTGGGAACTATGTATCATATGAGTGTCTTCAAAGAAACAATAAGGTATTTGTTTCCTCTTCTCACAATTTGTGGGTCCTAAAGACTATTTAGGAAGCCTTAACTAGGCCAGAAATGGAAGAAAATTGTGACTGATGAGATGGATGCCTTGATCAAAAATAATATATGGGACGTTGTGCCAGCCAAGGATGGGATGAAGCCAAAAGGGTGTAAATAGATCTTCTCCATCAAATACAATCCAGATGTATCCATCAACATGTACAAGGCAAGGCTAGTTACCAAGGGGTTTACCCAAACCTTTGGAATTGATTATGAAGAAACGTTTGCACCTGTGACAAAACTAAATACAATAAGAATACTTTTCTCTCTAACTATTAACCTTGACTTTCCACTCTTCCAATTGGATATCAAGAATGCTTTTCTAAATGGCAACTTGGAGAGGAGGTTTACATGCATATTACCCCAGGATTTACTTCTAAGAATAATAAGAAATTGGTATGTTAGCTGAAGAAGTCTTTTTATGAACTAAAACAGTCACTAAGATCATGGTTTAAACGTTTTAACTTTGCTATATCATCTCTAGACTTCTCTCAATGTCTAAGTGACCACACCTTGTTTATTAAGTATGTGAATAGTGATAGCTATGTTATTATTCTTGTATATGTTGATGATATTATTCTTACTAGAAATTACTACAAGGGCGTATTGGAAACCAAGAACCTATTATCTGATTCATTTGAGGTAAAAGACTTAGGGCAGCTCAATTACTTTCTAGGCATGGAGGCACTTAGATCATCTTGTGGTATATATATCTTCCAAAGGAAGTATGTGTTAGATTTACTGTAGGACATAGGGATGATCAACTGTAAGCCAGCTAGTACCGCTATTGAGCCAAGATTCAGACCAAAGGAAGCAGGGGACTCATACTATATTGATGAAAATAGGTACCAGAGACTAGCAGGTTACTTAATCTATCTTTTCCACACTAGACCAGACACCTGCACTTCAACTGCACTTCATCAATTCAAAAGACCAAATGGCTGATGTTTTAACCAAACCAGTTAGTGTTCAAGTGTTCAAAGTTTTACTAGACAAGTTAGGTTGTATCACCATATACAACTCTCGTTTGAGGGAGAGTGTTGGAATACCAAGTATATCAGGTAAAGGACAAGACCAATAATAAGGGATGGAACCAAGTAAAGTCAGCTGCTGCAACTCTCATTTAGGCATTTTGTTGATCAGTTTTGTTAATGCGTCGAACACCTATGTATCAGCCTATTTCTCTTTGATCTTTAGCCAAATTTTAATTTATTGCATACAAGTGTTATTTAATCCTAGGTTTACAAGATAATCATCATTTTGATGATTAACAACAGAATTATCCATTAGTTTCTACCTAGCCAAAACTAGCTGTTGGATGTCATTGTCAAGACCAAAGTAGGCGCTGCCAAACTTGAGAAAACATAAGTAAACACACTTCTTCTTGGGCTTCCAAAGATAATGATACATGGACAGCCATTTGAGACTTGATCTTATTCAATCAGTGAGCTAGATGAGAAAGGAGAAAGTGGAAATTGAAGAAAAGATACGTATATAGTTTTAGCCTATTCTGCTTTATCAACATAAATTAAAGTAGAGTGAGCTAGATGAGAAAGGAGTCTGAATCAATATAAATCAAAGTAGAGTGAGCTAGATGAGAAAGGAGCAAGTGGAGATCAAGGTGGTGAAAGAATCTTCATATGCCTCGGAAGATAGATTGTTACGAGCCATACTTGGCATTCAGGTATCTACTTCAAAAGAAACATGCCTAAAATTGTGGCATTGCTAAGAAATCAAAGTATGCGATTGTTTCTTCATTGTGATGTATTAAATAAGTGCTTTAAGTGTTGTTTTCTCTATATTACCTTTGGCCAACTAGAAAAAGTATTTATTTTTAGCCTCTAGCAGGCTGAAAGTCAGATGCTTCCGAGCCTGCAGCCTGTCCTTCGAGCAAGGGGTGCCCTTGTATATGTTCCAGCTCTTCCGCTGCCTTATCACCTCTGCTTGAGATGTGAGAGAAAGCATTTCTGTTTAGCTCCCTAAGGGGAGCTTTCAAGGCTTTGAGCTTCCTTCAGATTTGGTACATGGCTGAGCTGTTGATACTGTGTCTCTAGTGCGGCCTGGCAAGTGGTTGAAAATCTTTGTGATCAGCCCACATGTTGAAGAAATTAAAGAAGCTCTGACTAGGGGGCCTTGAATTGTCCAAATTAAGCATGTATGATGAGTGGTCAGATAGACAACATTCCGGGAAGAGATGCACCTTTGCCACAGGGAAGATGTCAAGAAAAGAGCTATTTGACATGACTATGCCAAGCATAGATTTGATTGTGCCATGTCTCATGTGTGTATGTAGCCAGAGGAAGCGACATCCATTAAGCCACATTGTAGGAAGCAGTTCCGGTGATCTTTCAGTTGATAGTAGGTAGGTGAACTGTCTCCCATCCTCTCCCCTTAATAAGGATGCAGTTGAAGTCTCCTAAGACGATCCAGGGTCGGCTTGATCTTGGCTGCAGTTAAAAATAAGACTCCACAAGGAGCGCCTGTCGACAAACTGGTTAAAACCATAAACAGAAGTGGCTAGTAAGCTCAGCACAGACACTATAGAGGTAATTTTACAATGAATGGCCTGGGGATCAGTAGCAATAGGATGAAAACTATTCAAGCTGGTTTCCAACAAATTAAAGTCCGCTTGCCATCATAGGAATCAAAGTTATTTACAAATTCCCATTTGACAAATTTTTGATGCAGAAACAAAAACATTTTAGTGTTTAGCTTAGTTTCTGAAAACATCTATTTTATGCTTATTAAGAAAACTGTACATACCATTTTGTTTTATAGGTTTGTTGCAGCTTCTAATGTTCTAAAAACCTATAATCATAGGAGTGTTAAGTGGTGTCAGATACCATGCCCCTGCCATGAAGAGCTTTTAGCCTTTTCTTTATGCATAAGGCTTTGGTCCTCGTCACTACCTCCGTGAAACCATCGTTCTGCAGGGAGGGCAGATCCACTACTTGCACGACAGGAGCAGTCAAAGGGGCTTGGCTGGATCGAGATGAGCTGCTTTCCATGGTTTGAACAAACCCAAGAAGAGAGATGTCTATTACCAGCTTAGAGGCATAAGCACTAGCATTCCAGGACAAGGCGAATGGCCAATGGCAGCAGAGCTGATCGCCTGAGCCGAGGTACCTTGCTGAGCCGAGGTGCCAGAGGGCTGAGCTGAGGTGGGCCTCAAAGCCATTTTTAAGAGCATGTATACCAACATACATGCAATATCCTTTTTAGCTTAACAAACTTTTGTGTTTCCTTCAAACCGAGAGTTTCTTATCTGATCGAACGTCAATAATATAAGTATCTAATTCATTATGAAGTGATTGAACGTCTAATGCAGAAGGCTCACAAGAATAAAATTTTGCAAGAGAAATCAATTTTTTCATCAAATGTTGTAATAGAATCACACGAGCTCAAATATTTCGTGCAAGTAAGTAATTCCATATTCGTTTCATTGAAATGATTATTCAGTTCTTGGTGTTATGAATCAATTACAGAACAAAATAGGCTAACTCGATGGTGATAAATAGGTGTTATTTCTTGAACTCTTCTTCATGACCTTCTATTTTGAGTAACGATTCATCAATTTTAGAAATCATGATCTCTCTTCTTAAACGAAATTTTTGAACTTCATCTACTAAATATTCTCATCCATCTACTCTATAAGCTTGAAATTCTTTCTTAGACACATTGGCAAAATTCATGGCATTTATAATGTCTTAATCCTTCCTTTGTATGTTTCAGATCATATATTTGTCACCCCTATAACATTTTTCATCAAGTGTAAAATGGATATAAATTCAAAAAATGGTATAACATTATGAAGTCTACGTGCTTTGTCTAACGAGACTATATTTTTCAATTATCTGGAATAGGTATAGATTACAAACTGAGCATAAATCTTCTAAGATGCTTTTTTTTAACAAGTTTCCGACAAAATATTTCTATGCAACTATAATTTCTAACTGACTTAATTAAAATTTACTTAAAATATTGTAGTCTATAAAAGTTAAAATAACATTATATGATAGTAATGGAACATGATAAAGTATGTTTCCATAACTATATTTTTTTTAGTAGTGATACAATTAAAATTTACTCAAAATATTATATAGGTCAATGTAAAATTATAGGAATTAAGGGGCACGTGCCCACTGGATCCGTGCTGGTCTCAGTTAAACTTCTATGGTTTTTGTTCAGGCATATGTTACACAAGATGACATCTTGATGAAAAATTTAACAGTAAGAGAAGCAATTTACTACTCAGCACAACTCCAACTTCCTGACTCCATGACACTATCAGAGAAGAAAGAAAGAGCTGAAACAACAATAAGAGAGATGGGATTGCAAGATGCAATGGACACCAGAATTGGAGGATGGAATGTCAAAGGGATAAGTGGTGGCCAAAAGAGAAGAGTTAGCATAGCCATTGAGATCTTGACAAACCCAAAGCTTCTTTTCCTTGACGAGCCAACAAGTGGTCTGGACAGTGCAGCTTCTTATCATGTCATGAGTCGAATAATCGCGGTGGCTCGGCAATACAAGAGGACTGTGATTGCATCTATACATCAGCCTAGTAGTGAAGTATTCGAGCTGTTTCACAGTCTTTGCCTTTTGTCCGGTGGTCGAACAATTTACTTTGGTTCAACTTCCGCAGCTAGTGAGGTAAGGTTGACTATTTTTTTGATATTATTGCAAGTTTTGAAGCACGGGTGAAATTATAATGGATTTTATCACAATGTTACATGAAATTGAATTGATAGTGATATGTTAACTTTGTTTATGTTAGAAATGTTGGAGCCTGTTAGACAAAACGATTTTGTACAGTGTAATGGTGTACAATAAAGCAACAGCCGACCTACCGAGCTCAGGGCATGTCAGGTCGGTCCGTCAGGTCTGATCGGTCCAAGCAGCGTAATTGAGTTTGCGTCCTGGACAGATAGCCAACCTGCCGACCTCAGCACAGCAGCACTGTAGTACAGCAGTACTATGCTAACCACCGTCCTGCCAAGCTCAACATAGCAGCAGAGCTCAGCACTGCAGAACAGCAGTGTTGTGCTAATAGCCAATCAGCCGGGCTCAGCACAGCATCAGCTCGGTAGATCAGTTGAGCTCTGCACGGCAGCACTGCAGATCAACAGTGCTGCGCTAACAGCAGCTCAGCAGTTCAGCCAAGTAGATAAACCGACGTGACTCTAGACTCTGTCCTTAAGACGTATTGCTCCAGTATACTGTGCCTAAAGAGGTAGCAACCTTCTCTCAGGATACAACAGAATTATTTCCGACAAGCGGCATTGCAGTATATGAACTCAACGAATCTATAAGGTGTTTTGACTTCTCGGATGACTTGGAAAAATGCAGAGATGAAGATTGTATACAGAGAAGAGATGATTTGCAGGAAGGAATGGGAGAAAACTGATTGCTTGATTGATTTCTAGATTGATGACCACAGAGGCCAGCTCGGCCTTGTATTTATAGGGAAAACCAAGGTCAGATGGTTAATACCAATTCAACCACAATTGTTGGATCAGATAACTGTTAAGCATGAGCCCTCAGATCGGATAACCGCATATCTTCCTTCAGTTCGGTTACGCCTTAACTGCTTTTCAAATAGCATCCTTAGTCAATCACAACCACCTGGGAAGAAGTTTAAATTTAAATTCTCCAAAATGATAGGAACCAACCTACAGCCTGTAACACACAACCGAGCCCGAGCCCGAGCCGAGCTAAGCCGATTTTCACTTATTTTTCTCCTACTTTGAGCATTAATTTTTCATTCACCCGATATCGTAATTGAGTGATTCAAAAGCCTAAAATTATATACATGTTACATAGATAATTAAGGATTCATAAGTTTCCGCTTATCATTGATGAAACCTAATTATATTTAAGCTCAAATACGTTGCTAACCACAGTTTGCAACTTGGCCACATTCAATTTCTTTCAGTTTTCTCTAACAATATCCAACATGAATGGAAATTAATGCAAATGAAAATACAGACTCTAATGAGAAGTCAGGCAAGAAAATGTTGTATCAGAAGAGGTAGCTTCTGGTTTTGAATCTTTTCTAGTGATATACTGTCGCATCCACTCGGGTAATTAATTACTTGATATCTTGAACTAGTCAGCCTTTATTGTGAACCTAGACAACAGCACTCACACAACATTTTCTTTAACACGCTTTTAGTTCTCATGGTTTTGTTCGTTTTGGCCATGAACAACCTTGTTTCAGAAAGTGTTTTAGAGAATTCTTGCCTCACAAAATTCTCATAGAACCGGTCTCACTTCACACTTATATAGGTGTTTCTTACAGAGAGTATTTTGCCATACTCCACTTGATATACCAAGATATAGGAAACATTGAAAGCCTTAGCTTACCATAACTGTTTGTGTAGACAGCACTTTCATTTAACAGAATGCGTAAGTGCTTTACTGAAACTTCATAACATAGTTGTCCCATTGAACCAAGATTTTGGGATCTCCAGTCAAAAACATTGGGTTACCGTCACAAAGGTTCTTGCATTGTAGGCTTTAGTCTCATTCTGTTCGTTAAATTTGACATCTGATCTCTAGGCAATCCTTTTATAAGCAAATCCACAAGATTCTCCTTTGATTTTATATAATCAATGGAAATCACACCATTAAAGATCAACTGTTTAATGGTGTTGTGTCTCCGACATACGTGTCGAGACTTATCATTGTAGATGCTGCTATCAGCTAATCCTATAGCTGACTGATTATCACAGTATATGCTGTTAAGAGCGATTAGATTGGGCCAGCATGTCATATCTTACAAGAAATTCCAAAGCTATTCAGCCTCTTCCATGGCTTTATCTATTTCTATAAACTCAGCTTTCGTAGTGGAACGAACTATGCACGTTTGCTTTGTGGATTTCTATGACACTGCACTTCCACCAACCGTGAATAAATATCGACTGGTGGACTTAGAGTCTTTACCATCAGATATCTAGTTGGCATCACAATAACCTTCGAATACTACTGGATATCTTGTGTAATGTAATCTAGGGTTCATTGTATGCTTCAAGTATCGCATCACTCTATTCAGAGCTTTCCAATGATCATCGCTTGGATTACTGGTAAACCTGCTCAATTTGTTTACTGAACATGCTAAGTCTGGTCTCGTACAGTTTGTTATGTACATCAGACTTCCAGTTACTTGTGAGTACTCCAATTGAGCTACTAGCTTGCCTCGGTTCTTCCTTAAGTGTATACTTAAGTCAAGTGTAGTCTTTACCGGTTTCACATCAAGCATATTAAAACGTTTTAGAACAGATTCAATGTAGTGAGTTTGTGACAAAACGAGTCCTTCAGCTAACCTAAAAATTTTAATTCCTAGAATAACATTTGCAAGTCTCATATCCTTTATGTCAAAGTTTTGCGTCAATATCTTCTTTGTATTCAAGATGCTATCATGAGTACTGCTCATGATTAGCATGTCGTCTACATAGAGACTTACTATTACATAGGAATTTGGTGTGTTGTTAATGTAGACACATTTGTCACACTCGTTGATCTTGAAACCATTAGCTAGCACCACTTTATCAAATTTCAGATGTCATTGTTTAGGTGCTTGCTTAAGTCCGTACAAAGACTTAACAAGTCTATAGACTTTCTTTCCTGGAACAGGAAATCCTTGGGTCGTTTCATATAAATATCTTCCTCCAACTCACCATTCAGAAAGACAGTCTTCACATCCATCTGATGGATTTTTAAGTTGTAGACTACAACAATAACTACTAGCACCCTTATAGAAGTGATTCTAGTCACTGGTAAGTAGGTGTCAAAAAAGTCAAAGCCTTCCTTCTATCGATAGCCATTAGCTACCAGCCGAGCCTTATACTTGTCGCTAGACCCATCCTCTTTCAATTTTTTGTTGAAAATCCACTTGCACCCAAGTGGTTTTCTTCCTGGTGGAAGGTCAACTAGCTCCCAAGTGTGATTCTATGGAATATAGTCTATCTCCTGGTTATTGCCTTATTCCAAAAGGGAGCTTCTGGAGTTGATGTTGCTTCAGAGAAAGTTCTTGGCTCTTTTTCTACCATAGTGGTTAGAAAAATCCGGTCCATATGATGTTGGTATTCTGGCTCACTTGCTTTGACGAAGTTCCTCAGTTCTTTGAGGGGTCGTGTCACACATTCGCTTACCAGTACTTGTTTCTTCATTGTTTTTGTCTTTCTTTGGAAAGGCAATTTTGAAAGCATTTCTTCATTCTATGACAACGATTTTGCATGTGTCATGAATGTCCGATTTATGCACCAAGAATCGATTTGAACTACTGTTACTTGCATATCCTATGAATATGCAGTCAATCGTTTTAGGCCCCATTCTTACATGTCTTGGTTTATATACATCAACCTTTGCTAGACACCGCCACACTTTCAAGTATTTGTATAGGCCTTTCCAAAGTTCATAAGGGTTTCATCCATCTTTTTAGATAAAATTCTATTTAAAATGACGTTGGTAGAGAGAATTGCTTTCCCCCACAAGTTTTGAGGTAAACCCGAGCTTATCAACATAGCATTCATCATCTCTTTCAGAGTACGGTTTTGTCGTTCATCAATACCATTCGATTGAGGTGAATATGGTGTAGTAGTTTGATGAATACTGCCATGTTCTGAACAAAATTCATTAAACGGTGTATCATATTTGCCACCTCTATTACTACGAATTGCTTTAAATCGTTTTCTAAGTTGATTCTCAACTTAATTTTATAGTCTTTAAAAGCATCAAAGGCTTCAACTTTGCTACTTAACAAATAAACATAACAAGATCTAGTGCAATCATCTATAAAAGTAACAAAGTCTTTTTATACCATCTGTTGTTTGCACAAACTTTAAATCACACACATCTGTATGAATTAAATCCAAAGGTTGAATGTTCCCTTCTATTGAAGGATATGGAGCTTTGCCATTTTTGCTTTAACACAAATTTAGCATTTTCCCTTATCAAAATTAAATTTTGGTAATAAGTCAAGAATAGCCATTTGTTGTATTGACTTGTAATTAACATGTCCCAAATGAAAATGCTATAAACAAGAAGTCTCAAACATGTAAGCAGAAGAGGAAGCATTATTATTAGCCTCTATGGGCAATTCTTTCTTGGTGCAATAATAATGACATTTAATTTAAACATCCTATCAGACAAGTACCCCTTCCTTATATACATACCATTCTTCAAACAATAACTTCTAGTCTAAACCCATGCATGACTAGTAGAGCCCCAGAAACCAAGTTCTTCTAGATGTCGTCAGGTGCTTTCCTAAGGTCAGCTTCAGACAACTTTCTGTTTGTCTTCTATCTTCGACGAGGCAGAGTTCTCCATGTAAAGTTGTTCGTTGTTCCTGGGTTGTTACTCTATGAACATTGCCTTGTTGGAGTAGACATATCTTGTGGCTCCAATATCCTAGCCACCATCATGCATGTTCCCCACAGTATTTCACTCTGACACCACATCACACAGGTTCAGATCATCCATGGCATCAACGACATTCGCTTTTACCTTGGTTTGCTTCTTATTGGGCTTGCGGCATGCACTACTGACATGCCCATGAATGCCACAGGTGTAGCATTTTCCCGTTAACTTTTTGTCTATCTGTTTGCCTTTATTGTTCACTCTGGGACCATCTTTCTTTTTCTTCTCCTCTACAACATGGGCTTTGGCATGACCAAAATTCATATGTTGCTTTTTCTTAGATCTTGGATTATCCTCTGCAGAGTCGGACAATCATATCTTCCAATGTCTTTTCCTTTCGCCTATTTTTTAGATAACTTCTGAATTCCCTCCACGAAAGAGGTAGCTTCTCAATCACTGCCGCCACTACAAAAGATTCACTGTGTTGCGCTCCTCTTCTGTTTCGGTTACCAACATATGTATCTCCTCAATTTGAGAAACAATAGTTCGGGAATCTGACATTTTAAAATCAAGGAATTTAGCAACAATAAATTTCTTTGTTCTGGCACCTTCCGTGCGATATTTCTTATCGAAAGCCTACTACAATGACTTTGCAATTATGTAAGTACAGTACAATCCATATAAAGAATTATCTAAAAAACTCATAATATGACTCAAACAAACATAATTGCTAAATTTCCACACTTCAACAAAAATATTATTTTGCATATTCTGGTGCTGGCCATCAACTGGATCCACCACAGGAGGGTCCTCGGTCAACAACTTGGCCAGTCACAATGCAGTCAGGAAAAAAAGCATCTTCTGCTGCCACCTCTTGAAAAAACTCCAAGCCAATTTCTATGGTTCCTCCACTTGGGCCACAGCAAGACCCGGTGCAGGAACATTCAGAGGCACCCCCAGTGTTTGGTGCCACAAGAACAACACTATTCTGTCTGTCCGCGCCAAGATGCGCACCATTCATAGTGTTGAACGAGCTTGAGCTTTCGTTCTCCATTTCATTTTTTGTAAGGTGCAGAAACAACAACGTAGAAACTGTATGTTTCAAATAATAAAATAGAAGGAGTAGAAGAAGTCAGTACAGAATCAATACGCGAATGCGTCTTAAGCTTGTTAGAGCCTGTTAGACAAAAAGATTATGTACAGTGTGTTTGTGCACAATAAAGCAACAACCGACCTACCGAGCTCAGGCAGGTTGGTTCGGTCCGTCAGGTTTGATCGGTCTAAGCAGCACAATTGAGTGTGCGTCCTAGACAGATAGCCGATATGCCGACCTTAGCACAATAGCACTGCAGTAAGCAGTGCTGTGCTAACCACCGTCCAACAGCTTAGCACCGCAGCACTGCAGAACATCAGTGCTGTGCTAATAGCCAATCAGTCGAGATCAGCACAACAGTCAAGCTCAGCATAACAGCAGCTTGGTAGGTCACCTGTGCTTAGCATTATAACACTACAGATCAGCAGTGCTATGCTAACAGCAGTTCAACAGTTCAGCCGAGCAGATAAATCGAGGTGAGTCCAGACTCTCTCCTTAAGACGTATTTCTCTAGTACAATATGCCCAACCAAAGCTAGAAACTGTCTCTAGGATACAACAGAATCAGTTCAGACGAATGGTACTACATCGTATGAACTCAACGAACCTGTAAGGTGTTTCTAACTTCTCGGATGACTTGGAAAAATGCAGAGAGGAGATGATTTGCAATAAGGAAGGGGAGAACACTGATTGCTTGGTCGATTTCTTGATAGATGAACATAGAGGTCAACTCAACCTTATATTTATAGGGAAAAACCAAGGTCAGGTGGTTAATGTCAGTTCAACCACAACCGTTGGATCAGATAACTGCTCAGCCTGAGCCATCATATCAGATAACCTCAGGTCTGCCCTAAGTTTAGTTAGGCCTTAACCATTTTTTAAATGGTAGCCTTAGCCGATCACATCCACCTAGGAAGAAATTTAAATTTAAATTCTCTAAAAGGATAGGAACTGGCCTCGAGCTAAGCCAATTTTCACTTATTTCTTTCTACTTTGAGCATTAATTTCACATTCACCCGTTATCGTAATTAAGGGGTTCAAAAGCCTAAAATTATCTACTCATTACGTAGATAATTAAGGATTCATTAGTTTTCACTTGTCAATGATGAAAAATATATATAATTAAGCTCAAAGTACGCTGCTAACTGCGGTTTGCAACATGCCCATATTCAATTTCTTTCAATTTTCTCTAATAATCCCCCACATGAATGGAAATTAATGCAAATGCAAATGTAGACTCTAACGACAAGTCAAACAAGAAAATGTTGTATCAGAAGAGGTAGTTTCTGGCTTTGAACCTTTTGTAGTGATATACTGCCAGATCCACTCAGCTAATTAGTTACTTGATGTCTTGAACTAGTGAGCCTTTACTATGAACCAAGACAACAGCACTCACACAACATTTCCTTTAACAGCCTTTTGGTTCTTATGGTTTTGTTCGTTTTGGCCATGAACAACCTGGTTTAAGAAAGTATTTTAGAGAATTCTTGCCTTCCAAAATTCTCATAGAAGTGGCCTCACTTCATACTTACATAGGTGTTGTTTATAGAGTGTATTCTGCCATACTCCACTAGATATACCGAGATATAGGAAACATTAAAAGCCTTAGCTTACCCTAACTGTTTCTGTAGACAACACTTTTATTTAACAGAATGAGTAAGTGCTTTACTGAAACTTCATAACATAGTTGTCCCATTGAACCAAGATTATAGGATCTCTAGTCAACAGGGTTGGATTACCGTTATAAAGGTTCTTGCATTGTAGGCTTTAGTCCCATTCGTTCGTCAAATTTGACATCTGATCTCTAGACAAACCTTTTATAAGCAGATCCGCAAGATTCTCCTTTGATTTTATATAATCAATGGAAATCACACCATTAGAGATCAACTGTTTAATGGTGTTGTGTCTCCGGCATACGTGTCGAGACTTACCATTGTAGATGCTGCTTTGAGCTCGTCCTATAGCTGACTGATTATCACAGTGTATGCTGATAGGAGCGATTGGCGTATGCCAGTATGTCACATCTTCCAAGAAATTCCAAGTCATTCAGCCTCTTTCCTGGTTTTATCTAGTGCTATAAACTCAGCTTCCATAGTGGAACGAGATATGCATATTTGCTTTGTGGATTTCCACAACATAGCACCTCCATCAACGGTGAATAAATATCCACTGGTCGACTTAGAGTCTTTACTATCAGATATCCAGTTGCCATCACAATAGCCTTCCAGTATTCTTGGATATCTTGTGTAATGTAATCCAAGGTTCATTGTATACTTCAAGTATCGAATCACTCTATTCAGAACTTTCCAATGATCATCGCTTGGATTACTGGTAAACCTGCTCAATTTGTTTATTGAGCATGCTAAGTCGTGTCCATATAGTTTGTTATGTACATCAGACTTCCAATTACCTATGAGTACTCTAATTGAGCTACTGGCTCACCTCGGTTCTTCCTTAAGTGTATACTTAAGTCGGAGTCTTTACTGTTTCACATCAGACATATTGAAACGTTTTAGAACAGATTCAATATATTGAGTTTGTGACAAAACGAGTCCTTCGGCTACACTAGAAATTTTAATTCCTAGAATAACGTTGACAACTCCCATATCCATCATGTCGAAGTTTCGCGTCAACATCTTCATTGTATTCAAGATGATATCATGAGTATTGCATATGATTATCATGTTGTCTACATAGAGACATACAATTACATATATATTTGGTGTGTTCTTGATCTAGACATACTAGTCACACGTTGATTTTGAAACCGTTAGCTAGCATCGATTGATCGAATTTCAAGTGCCACTGTTTAGGTGCTTGCTTAAGCCTATACAAAGACTTAACAAGTCTATGGACTTTCTTTTCTTGTTCTGGAGCAGCAAACCCTTTGGGTTGTTCCATATAAGTATCTTCCTCCAACTCACCATTTAGAAAGGCAGTCTTCACATCCATCTGATGGATTTCTAAGTTGTAGATTGCAGCAATAGCAGCTAGTACTCTTATAGAAGTGATTCTAGTTACTGGTAAGTAGGTGTCAAAAAAGTCAAAGTCTTCCTTCTGTCGATAGCCTTTAGCTACCAACCGGGTCTTGTACTTGTTGATAGACCCATCCTCTTTCAATTTTTTCTTGAAAATCCACTTGCATCCGAGTGGTTTGCTTCTTGGTGGAAGGCCAACTAACTCCCAAGTGTGATTCAGAAGAATATAGTCTATCTCGCTATTTATTGCCTCATGCTAGAAGGGAGCTTCTAGAGTTGACATTGCCTCAGAGAAAGTTCTCGGCTCGTTTTCTATCATAGAGATTAGAAAATCCGGTCCATACGATGTTGGTATTCTAGCCCGCTTGCTTTGACGAAGTTTCTCAGTTCCTTGAGGGGTCATCTCACGCATTCACTTTCCAGTACTTGTTTCTTCATTGTGTTTGTCTTTCTTTGGAAAGACATCTTCGAAGAACATTGCATCATTTGACTCCATGACAATGTTTTCACATATGTTAGGAATGTCCGATTTGTACACCTAGAACTGATATGCACTACTTATAGTCGCATATCTTATGAATATGCAGGTCAATCGTTTTAGGCCAAATTCTTACTTGTCTTGGTTTAGGTACAACAACCTTTTCTGGACACCCCCACACTTTCAAGTACTTATAGATAGGCTAATGGCCTTTCCAAAATTCGTATGGGGTTTCATCCATCCTTTTAGATAGAATTCTATTTAAAATGATGTTAGCGGAGAGAATTGCTTCTCCCATCAGTTCTGAGGTAAACCCGAAATTATCAACATAACATTCATCATCTCTTTCAGAGTATGGTTTTTGCCTTCATCAATACCATTAGATTGAGGTGAATATAGTGCAGTCATTTGATGAATAATGTCATGTTTTCAACATAATACATTAAACGGTGTATCATATTCACCACCTCTATCACTACGAATTGCTTTAACTCATTTCCTAAGTTGATTCTCAACTTTATTTTTATAGTCTTTAAAAGCATTAACGGCCTCGTTTTTGCTACTTAGCAAAAAAACATAACAGTATCCAGTGAAACTGTCGATAGAAGTGACAAAGTACTTTTTTATCACCTCTTTTTGCACAATCTTTAAATCACACACATCTGTATGAATTAAATCCAAAGGTTCAGTGTTCCTTTCTATTGAAAGAAATCGTGCCTTTGGCTTTTTTTCCTTCAACACAATTTTGACATTTTTCCTTCTAAAAACTCAATTTGGGTAATAAGCCAAGACTGACCATTTGTTGTATTGACTTGTAATTAACATGTCCCAAACGAAAATGCCATAAAAAAGAATACTCAAGCATGTAAGTAGAAGAGGAAGCATTATTATTAGTCTCTACGAGCAATTCTTTCTTAGGTACTATAGTAATGACGTTTAACTTAAACATCCTATAAGACAAGTACCCATTCGCCAAATGCATACCTTTCTTTGAAAGAAATACTTTATTCGACTCTAAAACTAGTCTACACACATGCATGACTAGTAGAGCTCGAGAAACCAAGTTTTTCTAGATGTCGAAAACATGCAGCACATTCTGCAGAGTCAAGTGCTTTCCTGAGGTCAGCATCAGAACAATTTTTCCTTCGTCTTCTATATTCGACGAGGTAGAGTTCTCCATGTAAAAATTTGTTTGTTGTTCCCAGGCTGGTACTCTATGAACATTGCCCTATTTGAGCAGACATGTCTTGTGGCTCTAGTATCCAGCCACCATTCGTGCATGTTCCCCACAATATTGCACTCTGAGACCATAGCACACAGGCTCAGATCATCCATGGCATCAACGAGATTTGCTTTTGCCTTGGTTTGCTTCTTCTGGGGCTTGTGGTATTCACTGCTGACATGCCCCTGAATGTCACAGTTATAGCATTTTTCCGTGAACTTATTGGCTATCTATTTACCTTTATTGTTCACTCCTAGATGGCCTTTCTTTTTCTTCGCCTCTGCAACATGGGCTTTGGCATGATCATAACTCACATGTGGCTTTTTCTTAGATATTCGATTATCCTCCTCCATGTGGAGTCGGTCAGCTAGATCTTCCAATGTCATTTCTTTTAGCTTGTGTTTGAAATAGCTTCTGAATTCCTTCCACGAAAGAGGTAGCTTCTCAATCACTGTTGCCATTACAAAAGATTCACCGAGCAACATGCCATCATCTGCTATTTTGGCTACAAACATCTATAGTTCCTCAATCTGAGAAACAACAGTTTAGGAATCTGACAATTTAAAATCAAGGATTTTGCCGGCAATAAATTTCTTTGTTCCGACATCTTCCATGTGATATTTCTTATCCACAGCCTCCCATAATGACTTTGCAATTTTATAAGTACAATACAATCCATACAACGAATTATCTAAATAGCTCAAAATATGTCTCAAATAAACATAATTGTTAAAGTTTAATGCTTCAAAAAAAGATTGTTTTGCATATTCTGGTTCTGGTCATCAACCGGATCCGCCATAGTAGGGTCCTCGGTCAACAACTTGGCTAGTCCCAACACAGCCAGGAAAAGCAGCATCTTCTGCTGCAACCTCATGAAGAAACTCCCAGCAAATTTCTCTGGTTTCTTCACTTGGGCCATAGCAGGACCTGGTGCAGGAACATTCAGAGGAACCACAACATTTGGTGCCACAAGAACAGAACTTTTCTGTCCGTCAGCGCCAAGATGTGCACCATTCACAATGTTGAATGAGCTCGATCTTTCGTCCTCTATTTCAATTTCTGTAAAGTGCAGAAACAACAACTTAGAAACTGTATGTTTCAAATAATAAAACAGAAGGAGTAAAAGCAATCAATATAGAATCAATACACGAATACATCTTAAGTTTGTTGGAGCCTGTTAGACAAAACGATTCTGTATAGTGGGTTCGTTTGCAATAAAGAAACAACCGACCTACCGGGCTTAAGGCAGACCGGGTCGGTCCGTCAGGTCAGATTGGTCCAAGCAGCGCAATTGAGTTTGCGTCCTTGACAGATAGCTGACCTGCCGATCTCAGTACAGCAGAACTACAGTACAATAATATTGTGAGTTAATTGCACCTGGTATCCATTCTTTTCCACCAAGTTTTAAGTAGTATCCAATGTTTCATGAAACACACTTGCCATCCAGACTTATAGGGTTAATAGACACCTGGCGTCCATGCTGACGTCATAAAGACAATTTTCATTTATTTTTTAAGTTTATAGAAAAAATAATTCAAAAATAAAAAGAAAAACCCCACCCCCACCCCCACCCCCCACAATCGACCTCCCTCCCCCATCCTCCCCATCTTCATCTTCTTCCTCTATCTTCCTCGTCGATGACGTTCTTCATCTTCATCTTCTTTTTTCCAACCATGGTCCCCTCCATTCTTTACAAAATCAACCTAAACTTCTCCAACCACACTCACAATCCCCTTCCCAATCTCTCCGACTTAAAATCTTCCTACTCCGACGAATAACCTTCGCCGGTGACTTCTCAATGGCAGCCTTACAGCAAACGCCGATCACCTTCCGTTTACTTTCACCACCTTCTGCTCAGATTTCCATCAACCGCACTCCCAAGTTCCCCCTCTCCACCTTCGTCAAGCTTCCAACACTCAAAATCAAACTCACCTCTACACCTCTCCGTCGGCGTCGCAGTAATGGAGCTGTTGGAGCCACAATGTCAGTCACGACAGCAAGATTCAGTGATGATAGGATTTTCTATCATCGAGGAGTCCAAGAGTCCCCCACTGCAGAGCCATACATCTGCGTCAAAGCATCAGTGGTCGTTGTAGTACCGGAAAGCAGACCTTGGAACACACCATATCCCATCGGATTGCTACTGTACAAACTTCCGTTTCCTTGTAAAAAATTTCCTAAATCCCTGAACACACAATCAAACGAAAAAACTCAGAAAAAACTCGCGCATATCTTCATACACAACATCCAGCGGTTAAGAAAAGGAAATAAAAGTACCTATTGATGAAAATCTGACCAGCATCGACAGCCATGGGAGAGTGAGTTTTTGAATTTCTTGGTGATTTCTTAGAGAGAGATGAAGAGAGGGGGAAAAGCATGCATTGCAACTGAAATAGAAATGGGGAAAGCAGTGGAGGAAGAAGAAGAAGATGGGGAGGGAGGTCGGTTGCGGGGGTGGTGGGGTGTGGTGGGGTGGGGGTGGGGTTTTTCTTTTTATTTTTGAATTATTTTTTCTATAAACTTTTAAAAAATAAATGAAAATTGCCTTTATGACGTCAGCATGGATGTCAGGTGTCTATTAACCCTATAAGTCTGGATGGCAAGTGTGTTTCATGAAACATTAGATGCTACTTAAAACTTGGTGGAAAAGAATGGATACCAGGTGCAATTAACTCATAATATTGTGCTAAGAGTTGTCCAGCCGAGCTCAGCACAGTAGCACTTCAGAACAGTAGTGCTCTGCTAACAGCCTATCAGCAGCGAGCTCAGCACAACAGTAGCTCGGTAGATAAGCTGAGCTCAGCACGATAGCATTACAGATAAGAAGTGATGCGCTTGGCAGTTTAGCCGAGCAGATAAACCAGGGTGACTCCAGAACTCTGTCCTTAAGACATATTGCTCTGGTATACTATGCCCAACCAGAGATAGCAACCGTCTTTCAAGATACAACGAAATCAGTTCAGACAAGCAGCACTGTGCTGTATGACCTCAATGAACCTGTAAGGTGTTTCTGACTTCTTAGATGTTTTGGAAAAATGCAGAGAATTGTATGCAGAGAGGAGATGATTTGCAGGAAGGAAGGGGAGAAAGCTGATTGCTTGATCGATTTCTAGATTGAGAGCCACAAAGGTCAGATCGGCCTTGTATTTATAGGAAAAAACCGAGGTCAGGTGGTTAGTTCTAGTTATACAACAATTGTTGGATCAGATAACTGCTTAGAGTGAGCCCTTAGATCAGATAATGGCAGTCTACCCTTAGTTTGGTTATGCTTTAATTTTTTTTCAAATGACAGCCTTAGCCGATCACAACCACCTGGGAAGATATTTAAATTTAAATTCTCCAAAAGGATAGGAACCGACCCGTAGCCCCCGACCCGAGCATGAGCTCGAGCCCGAGCCGCGCTGAGCCAATTTTTATTTATTTTACCCCTATTTTGAGCAGTAATTTCTCATTCACCTGGTATCGTAATTGAGTGATTAAAAGTCTAAATTTGTCTAGTCGTTACATAGATAATTAAGGATTCATTAGTTTCTATTTGTCATTAATGAAAACTAATTACAATTAAGCTCAAAGTACGTTGCTAACCACGGTTTGCAGCTCGGCGACATTCAATTTCTTTAAATTTTCTCTAACAAGAAATAGTTACTCGCTAGTCCTCACAGAAGCATAAATGCGAAAAGTAAAGAGACATAAATTTTTTTTTTAACATACTGAACCAAATGACCTACATCCATGAGTCAATGGTATTTTCAATCTGGAGAACGTGTTAAATATATAGCACTTATACAGTAAGTAGACTTTCTATAGTTAATTATCGTCTTATCCATTCTAACCTCCAACTTGATCAATGCCACTCTAAGCTTCCTTCGAGTTGAGTCTGGAATCCCTCCAAGACTTTACACGTAACTTCCTTTGTGTCTTCAAATGTCCTCGCAAAAAATAGCTTCAACACTCCCAAAAGGTTGATTGAGTTGCCAACAGAATACTCAAATGCTTGAAGAATCCTTACCCCAAAGTTAAGGATCTCAAGACTTTCATCACAAGCTTTGCCTCTTAGTAGACATCTCCTAATGCTAAGGCTTGAATAGCCCTCTGAAGTTTTTGAAACTATGTTGCTAGCATCTATTGTTTGGCGATTTTTACCTTGGAGGTACCTTCATTTTTAACAACCAGAATATCTCAAACAGTTCTTACACTTGCATTTTGCCATCGTTTTTAATTTCTTGGCATCAACAGCATTGAAGATAGAGTTAAGTGCTTTGGAGTTGTAAGTTGACAATCTTTCTTCCTGTATAGTCCATGAGGTATCAAGTTTTGGAATGCCTTCTTCTTTGATAGGGGGTGTCCATCCTTCAACTACAGCTCTCCAGCTGCGCCCATCAGTGGCTTTAATGAAGGCTTCCATTCTAACCTTTACGTATCCAAAGGTTTTCTTTTTCAATAATGGGTCCTGAGTTATCGAGCTTCCTTCACATATCGGTTCAATTTCTGGAATAACTAATTCCCTACCAAGATCTTTGCACTAAATGTTACGATCGAAAAAAAAAATAGAGTAAATAAAAATATTTTTTTAACGCATTTTTGTAAAAAAAAAAAAACGAAGTAAATAAACATTAAAAAAATTTGAAAGCTGTCAGTCGTGGGGGGCATAACTCCCCCACTAACTGACCTACATAGTTGCCAAAAATCTCTCCTATTAATCCTCTCCCTCCCCAGCCGTTACTCATACTAAATTTAAAAAAAAAAAAAATTGTAACCCTTAAATTTCTCTCAGCACCATTCTTTTGACCAACAAATTTCCCCAGCCATTTTTCTTTTCCAGCAGCACCTCTCTGCAGCCGAAGCTTATCACAAAAAAAAAAAAAAAATGGCCAAACCTTGGCACACAGCCGAGGCTACAGTTGGAGAAGGAAAAGAAAAGAATTTTTGCTTCAACCTTTCCGAGTTCCATTTGGTTACGATGTATTGATCAATGTAAGTAACTTTAATATATTTGCTATGCTTTTGTCAAAAACTTTTAAGTATATTTATTATTTAACCATTGGATCATGCATGATTATAAATAGTTGCATAGATGTATGAATTCCTATTTCTTATGTGAATGTGAGAGTGTGAATTCTATATTTGTATTTGATACATAACACACATATGAAGATATATATATATATATATATATATATATATATATATATATATTACGTTTTATGATGATAGATTGTGCTTCTTATTATATATTATTCCTTTTATATATACAATTAGGTTGATAAGAGGTGCTGGTCGAATGATATACCATACATAGATTTAGATTTACTGTTGTCTTATTTAGAATGGAGTTCATGCATTTTTTTTAAAGGTTCTGAGATCATTTGGGTGCATACCTAAATATTTTTTGTTATCTTCCCATAAATACATATATGCATATATTTGTACTTACGGTATTTAGTTCTTTTGTACACGGAGATACATATGCTGGTTCCAGAAATTATTTTATATATACATACTATTGTTTGGAAATTATGTATTATACATATATGTATATCTTATATTCGGAACTGTATACATGCATAGACGTTCACTGATTCGGCATTTGTTTATTTATATGTATATATTTATATATGTACGTATGTGTATATACTGTCGTAGGTACAGATTTATACATACATGTATATATAATTGTATACTGTTTTCCACCTTATTTACATGTATGGATAGTTTTATTTACTTATTTATATAAATACATAACTACTTACTGTTTTCTTTCCGAATCATTATGCATGTGAACACAATTTGACTTACACATGAAAACAAGCAGTTTTCTGCTGAATTATATGTATATTTTAAGGAGTTTTTTTTTTTGAAATTATAAATATATATAAATTCACTGTTGTTGTAATTACATATTTATACATAGTTACTGTCTTAAGAATTATTGTGCATAAGTACATGTAAATTGTATCTTTGAATTATATATGCATATAGATGCTGTTTTAGGTATTTGGTATATATATATATACATTGTGCATTTCCGGAAGCATATTTAACTATATACTGTTTTCATATTGTGCATTTCCGGAAGCATATTTAACTATATACTGTTTTCATATTTGCTTTGTATGTATAGTTCAGCTGCTTAAGGAGTTATACATGCACATATATATTTAAACTGTTCCTTGTATTAAATATGTAAAAAATTTACTGATTTGGAATTTTATACGTATGTGTATATTGTTTACTTGCAAAACTCATATACCTAAATTTTATCTACTGAATTCGTAACTTGTATAATATAGTATTTTTCCGACGAAGATTATATTTATTACATATAGTGCTTTTGATATGAAATGTTTGTTTATTATGTTATGTTTGAATTTGAAATTAAATATTTTAATATATAAAATG
The DNA here is from genome assembly GCA_036186865.1 of Eustoma russellianum. Classification (NCBI taxonomy): domain Eukaryota; kingdom Viridiplantae; phylum Streptophyta; class Magnoliopsida; order Gentianales; family Gentianaceae; genus Eustoma; species Eustoma russellianum. The sequence continues at coordinate 19,984,630 of AP025047.1, forward strand.
GTCGAATAACTGTATTGAAACAACAAGAGTAATGCAAAGGAGAAGGAATTTGTGGTGTAAATATGAAGTTGAAGAGACAAGTTGATAAACAAATAATTAACTTACAGGTTCAAATTTTGGAGACTCCAAAGGATAAGTTGGACATATAGAAGCAGAGACTTTTATGGTAACCTTCTTCACGTTCGAGTATAGAATAAGAAAGTTAAGTGACCGGTTCGAGGTAAGTGGTCTGTATGTGCTTGTTATGTTGTCATGCATCAGATGTAAGCGATATATTTGTGCTTGTTATGTTTATCATGCATCAATGTGTTACTTGTTGTGTATATGTAGTTGGTTTTCTTCTATATGTGAATTGTGTGCATATGTGATGTATGTGAACTGTGTGTATGTATGAGTGTGGATGCACCAGATTAAAGAAAGATGAGAAAAACATAAATGATAATGAAAATGAAAATGAGATGAAAAAAAAGAGAGAGTCGGGCCAGGCAGACCATCGAGCTGGGCCGAATGGCCAACGGGCCGGTTGCGGTGGCAGGCCTCGACCCAGAACATGATATAAATGTAACTTAATTAATAGTAATAATTATAGGAAAATATAAGCAAATATCAGAAAATTAGAAATAAATTCCAGAAATAATTGAACCTAGAGTTGAGTGCCGGAGGATGGTGAGGATGGGCCAGGGGCCTCAGGCGTGTGTGTTGTTTGCATTCATGGCACGTGCATTTGCATGATGGTGGGTCGTGACGTACGGGTCACGGGCGCTCAGGATGGTGTACGGTGGCGGGGCCAAGTACACTCAGGATGGTGACTGCGGGTGGGTACGACCCACAGCCACTCAGTTAGGACCCGGGTTCATGCATTGCATGGTGGAGATATCGGCATTCCGTGTGACATGACTTCGTTGCGTGTGACATGCATAATAGGACATGCATCATGAAGTTGCGCATTATTATGTGGAGTGACTTACTTTCTGCGGCTTATCTACTTCGTTGGTATACATTGTCTTTTTCTTTGTTTATGTAATTATTTGTTTGTTGTGTATGTTATACTTGAGAAGGGCATGCATCACGGTAAGGTAAATTGGGCTGATGAGTTATTTATGTTGTATTTATTTTCGAAGTCTTAAACTGTTAAAGATAATCGAGTGAAATTATTATGGACTAAGGACATGTATGTTAACTATAAAGGTTATGTGTATTTGCTTCTGCATGTATGATTTCTATAACAGGTATATGTAGGTTGCTTACTGAGCCCGTTGATTTGGCTCACACCACCACTCACCAGTTTTGCAGGTAGGTGAAGTAGGGTATGCTTACATAGGTATTAGGATATCGTGGAAGATCAAGACTGGAGATTTCAAGACTAAGAATATTCAGACGGGACTTTCGAGGGTTGGATGAGACGGTTATTTCGATATTCGAGGTTGATGTATTTTCGAGATTAATGTTTACATATATTTGACTATTGTATTGATTTAGAAATTTTTAGACATTGTGTTAATGATGATGATTATTTTATCGAGGATTTTTAGAAATGACTTCCACTGATATCGACTTACGTTATTATAATGACGTATAGTTGGTTTGTATCGACGCTTTGTATTCTCCTTAGTGAGGTACGGCGGGTGCACTGTTCTCGATGCTAGGGCTCGGGAGCGGGGCGCTACAGGTGGTATCAGAGCATGGCTCTAGATCCACGGCGGAAACGTAGATTTAGGCCATGATCTTAGAAGTTAAGCTACGATTTTGTCCTACGTTAATATTTTAGACTTAAGCTGGATACTAAGTATTTACTTTAGAATTAAGTTTCGGACATTAGAAGTTAAGTGATGATTTTGCCCATAAGTTATGATCTTAGTCATACGAGGCGATTGTTACTAAGATTTAATCTTGGTTATAAGTACTATTCTTAGTCATAAGCGCTGATTAGATGCTAAGCATGCTTTTGGAAATAAGACATGATCTTATAATTAAAAAAAAAAGATGATATTAAGAATGACTCTAGGAATAAATTATGACTCTAGACTTAAGAGGACAATCGGTTAAGGGGCCCGTATACTTAGAGAGTACCATACTATTTTACTTACTTGCCTTACTTAAGTTTTGATCATAACCCTTTACATATCTCCGTAGCCGTGATCATAGTAACCCTGATTGAATTATATATAATTAAATTATATAAATTGCAATTTTAACCAGGATGCCCTGCCATATGTGTCAGTTGACACATAAATTTAGATGGGCCATGCGGTTATTTAGGTTGCCTTACCGTAGCAGCAGCTTGAGACTCGGTATCATTAGGGTAACTGAAGTAGATTTATGTCTCTACTTTGACAGTAGTGTTAGAACATATTGTTGCAAGTGAGGAGCTAGATGGATAACATTGAGATTGATATAGAAGAACTCCATAGGTGAATATAAGAACACGTAAGTATTGTCGAATCTGGTAGGATTGAATTGGGATAGAGTAAGCATGAACAAATAGTAGTTGCTATTCATGTGAGACTTAATTGGATTGAAAATATTGATTGCGATAACCAAATAGGGAAGTAATGTGGATCAAAGTGTCGCGCGGAAGCGTGGTGGGTTAGTATGCCTAAGATGGTTAAGTTAGTAATGAATTAAGTCGAATCTTAGAATATAGAACAAGCAGAGCCAAGCTATGATTGCCTTAATAAGTTGTTATCCTCGGTGCTAAGCATAACAATCTATAGAGACAAATAGGCTTGAACACACATGATAGCATAAGGAAAGTTCTAAGTTATAACTATGGGAGGAGTAAACTAAGGATTGAACACCGTAAGGACTAGAGCATCTCTTAGGGTGTTATTGATGACTAAGTTGAACAATACTATAATAAAAAAATGTGTTCTGAAGGTGTACACGGGTTAAGCGAATAGTTCTAGGACGTTAAATTAAAATCGTAGTATACGTCAACACTGATTATAAAATGTTGTTTATGACACAAGATATAAGTACAATATAGACTGATGTTTGGGTTATGAAGTTCAAGTGTGGTGACGATGTCCTTAAGGTTGAATCGAGAATCATAGATAAATTAAGTTATGATTTAACAAACATAAATCAATGGATTAGAAATTTCCTTATTGGTACACGGAGAATAATTTTGAGGACTTAGTTCTGTAACGAGGAAGTGAAATGAGTAACATATCGGAATACGCAAGGAATACCTAGCTCGGTCATTATCTAGGAAAATTGAATTTTGTAGAGTCATACTAAGTTGTGATTTTGTGGAATGCAAGTTTCGAGGACGAAACTTTTTGTAAGGGGGGTAGACTGTTACGATCGAAAAAAAAATAGAGTAAATAAAAATATTTTTTTTAACGCATTTTTGTAAAAAAAAAAAGGAAGTAAATAAACATTAAAAAAATTTGAAAGCTGTCAGTCGTGGGGGGCATAACTCCCCCACTAACTGACCTACATAGTTGCCAAAAATCTCTCCTATTAATCCTCTCCCTCCCCAGCCGTTACTCATACTAAATTTTAAAAAAAAAAATTGTAACCCTTAAATTTCTCTCAGCACCATTCTTTTGACCAACAAATTTCCCCAGCCATTTTTCTTTTCCAGCAGCACCTCTCTGCAGCCGAAGCTTATCACAAAAAAAAAAAAAAATGGCCAAACCTTGGCACACAGCCGAGGCTACAGTTGGAGAAGGAAAAGAAAAGAATTTTTGCTTCAACCTTTCCGAGTTCCATTTGGTTACGATGTATTGATCAATGTAAGTAACTTTAATATATTTGCTATGCTTTTGTCAAAAACTTTTAAGTATATTTATTATTTAACCATTGGATCAAGCATGATTATAAATAGTTGCATAGATGTATGAATTCCTATTTCTTATGTGAATGTGAGAGTGTGAATTCTATATTTGTATTTGATACATAACACACATATGAAGATATATATATATATATATATATATATATATATATATATATATATATATATATTACGTTTAATGATGATAGATTGTGCTTCTTATTATATATTATTCCTTTTATATATACAATTAGGTTGATAAGAGGTGCTGGTCGAATGATATACCATACATAGATTTAGATTTACTGTTGTCTTATTTAGAATGGAGTTCATGCATTTTTTTTAAAGGTTCTGAGATCATTTGGGTGCATACCTAAATATTTTTTGTTATCTTCCCATAAATACATATATGCATATATTTGTACTTACGGTATTTAGTTCTTTTGTACACGGAGATACATATGCTGGTTCCAGAAATTATTTTATATATACATACTATTGTTTGGAAATTATGTATTATACATATATGTATATCTTATATTCGGAACTGTATACATGCATAGACGTTCACTGATTCGGCATTTGTTTATTTATATGTATATATTTATATATGTACGTATGTGTATATACTGTCGTAGGTACAGATTTATACATACATGTATATATAATTGTATACTGTTTTCCACCTTATTTACATGTATGGATAGTTTTATTTACTTATTTATATAAATACATAACTACTTACTGTTTTCTTTCCGAATCATTATGCATGTGAACACAATTTGACTTACACATGAAAACAAGCAGTTTTCTGCCGAATTATATGTATATTTTAAGGAGTTTTTTTTTTGAAATTATAAATATATATAAATTCACTGTTGTTGTAATTACATATTTATACATAGTTACTGTCTTAAGAATTATTGTGCATAAGTACATGTAAATTGTATCTTTGAATTATATATGCATATAGATGCTGTTTTAGGTATTTGGTATATATATATATATACATTGTGCATTTCCGGAAGCATATTTAACTATATACTGTTTTCATATTGTGCATTTCCGGAAGCATATTTAACTATATACTGTTTTCATATTTGCTTTGTATGTATAGTTCAGCTGCTTAAGGAGTTATACATGCACATATATATTTAAACTGTTCCTTGTATTAAATATGTAAAAAATTTACTGATTTGGAATTTTATACGTATGTGTATATTGTTTACTTGCAAAACTCATATACCTAAATTTTATCTACTGAATTCGTAACTTGTATAATATAGTATTTTTCCGACGAAGATTATATTTATTACATATAGTGCTTTTGATATGAAATGTTTGTTTATTATGTTATGTTTGAATTTGAAATTAAATATTTTAATATATAAAATGGTCGAATAACTGTATTGAAACAACAAGAGTAATGCAAAGGAGAAGGAATTTGTGGTGTAAATATGAAGTTGAAGAGACAAGTTGATAAACAAATAATTAACTTACAGGTTCAAATTTTGGAGACTCCAAAGGATAAGTTGGACATATAGAAGCAGAGACTTTTATGGTAACCTTCTTCACGTTCGAGTATAGAATAAGAAAGTTAAGTGACCGGTTCGAGGTAAGTGGTCTATATGTGCTTGTTATGTTGTCATGCATCAGATGTAAGCGATATATTTGTGCTTGTTATGTTTATCATGCATCAATGTGTTACTTGTTGTGTATATGTAGTTGGTTTTCTTCTATATGTGAATTGTGTGCATATGTGATGTATGTGAACTGTGTGTATGTATGAGTGTGGATGCACCAGATTAAAGAAAGATGAGAAAAACATAAATGATAATGAAAATGAAAATGAGATGAAAAAAAAAGAGAGAGTCGGGCCAGGCAGACCATCGAGCTGGGCCGAATGGCCAACGGGCCGGTTGCGGTGGCAGGCCTCGACCCAGAACATGATATAAATGTAACTTAATTAATAGTAATAATTATAGGAAAATATAAGCAAATATCAGAAAATTAGAAATAAATTCCAGAAATAATTGAACCTAGAGTTGAGTGCCGGAGGATGGTGAGGATGGGCCAGGGGCCTCAGGCGTGTGTGTTGTTTGCATTCATGGCACGTGCATTTGCATGATGGTGGGTCGTGACGTACGGGTCACGGGCGCTCAGGATGGTGTACGGTGGCGGGGCCAAGTACACTCAGGATGGTGACTGCGGGTGGGTACGACCCACAGCCACTCAGTTAGGACCCGGGTTCATGCATTGCATGGTGGAGATATCGGCATTCCGTGTGACATGACTTCGTTGCGTGTGACATGCATAATAGGACATGCATCATGAAGTTGCGCATTATTATGTGGAGTGACTTACTTTCTGCGGCTTATCTACTTCGTTGGTATACATTGTCTTTTTCTTTGTTTATGTAATTATTTGTTTGTTGTGTATGTTATACTTGAGAAGGGCATGCATCACGGTAAGGTAAATTGGGCTGATGAGTTATTTATGTTGTATTTATTTTCGAAGTCTTAAACTGTTAAAGATAATCGAGTGAAATTATTATGGACTAAGGACATGTATGTTAACTATAAAGGTTATGTGTATTTGCTTCTGCATGTATGATTTCTATAACAGGTATATGTAGGTTGCTTACTGAGCCCGTTGATTTGGCTCACACCACCACTCACCAGTTTTGCAGGTAGGTGAAGTAGGGTATGCTTACATAGGTATTAGGATATCGTGGAAGATCAAGACTGGAGATTTCAAGACTAAGAATATTCAGACGGGACTTTCGAGGGTTGGATGAGACGGTTATTTCGATATTCGAGGTTGATGTATTTTCGAGATTAATGTTTACATATATTTGACTATTGTATTGATTTAGAAATTTTTAGACATTGTGTTAATGATGATGATTATTTTATCGAGGATTTTTAGAAATGACTTCCACTGATATCGACTTACGTTATTATAATGACGTATAGTTGGTTTGTATCGACGCTTTGTATTCTCCTTAGTGAGGTACGGCGGGTGCACTGTTCTCGATGCTAGGGCTCGGGAGCGGGGCGCTACACTAAACCAGTAGTTTAGTGACTGTTCCGATACCACTTATAGAATTAGTGACTCGCTAGTTGTCACAGAAACAAGCACAAAGGTGTAAAGCAAAAAAGACGTGCGAACTTTTTAACATCGTTTGGCAAATTACATCCATGAGTCAATAGAATTATCAATATGACAATGATACAACTATATAGGACATATACAACATGTAGACTCTCTATAGTTAATGATCCCCTTGTCCATTGTAATCTTCATCTTGATCAATGATATCCGAGCTCCCTTCGAGTTGAGTCTGGAATCCCTTCAAGACTTAGGACAATCACTTTTTGTGCCTTCAAATGCCCTCACCAAGAACAGCTACCTTTCCTCGAACACTGATTGAGTTGGTAACAATATATTCGAATGGTTGAAGTATCCTTAACCGATTGATACACTAGTTGCATCATAACACAGAATCTGACACAAATTCAGCCTGAAAGCAGCCGAGACTTCAACTGAGATTCCTACATAACATCACTAAAAATGCAATATGCAAAACATAATCTCTATGTTCATTGGTGTTGTAAACTTATAGCCTACAGGTGATGATATCAATTAATTACACAATATTTGATAAAATATTTGCTACACAGTATGTATTGATATAACTATATAGGACATATAGAGTATGTAGACTCTCTATAGTTAATGATGTTAGGAAATCCGACAAGATCACTGCAAAACGCGCAGCGGAAAAACAAAACTTGATCTCCGATTTCTACCAAGGATCCATGTTGTTCGTTTAATCGATGAAAGAAACGAAAAAAATACCTCCAAAGATTCGAAATCTGCAGGTGGAAGAGGTGCGAAATCACGAACACCCTCTGTCGGTATCCACACGAATGCTTCCGCCCGGAGTGCTAGCTCTTGAACGGCGTGACTGAGAGAACTCGTTTTTCTCCAAAAACGGCTCTGGGGTTTTCTGTTATTTTCATGTGTATTTTCGTCTGTCCTCTAAGGACGAGATACACATATATATATATACACATATATGGACATCAAAAACCGAGTCCTAATCGGATTAGTTGATGCCAATCAAAATCCATATCAGATATGGATTCTATCAGGATATTCAAAATCCATATCAGATATGGATACTGTCATTATTATCCGATAATATATATATATATATATATATATATATATATATATATATATATATATATTTATATATATATTTATATATACACATATAACCATAAAACGAAAATAATACTAATAATAATAATAATTAATATCCAATATTAATATTAATAATATTATTAATCTCAGCCATACACATTCTTGTGTGTGGCCCGATAGACCCATATTAATTGGCAGTTGATTAAATCTCTATTAAACCAACAAGTCGTAATTGGCCTCTAGCAAGGCATTACGATTACCCAATTAATACGAGTAAAGTCCAACTAGCCTAATACCAGTACATGCATTAATCCTTTTGTCACACGATATCTAGTTCGAACATAAGTCATGGTCAACATCATACTTATATTGTTCAAACATATGATTACTCGATCTCTAAGTAGACTGATAAAACAAATGATACTGATCACATTATCAATTCATTTGAGCACGGCTATGCATTTCACAGTCTCACTAATCGAGGGGCCCAAAGATATCTCTCTCAAAAGAGAGGGACAAATTCTATCTTGATTGTTCAATATCCTCTACATAATTTCTATCACATTCAATCATGACCTTTATTATTATCCAGTTACGGATAATGTTTGATCATGTCAAAATATAATAGTCCTTATGTTAGAAACTATGACAATCTCAAGTCAAAGGATTAAAACATGACTATCATGAGATTTAGTTATGACACTAATCCATATAGTAATCTCATGATGTGTCTATCCAATACACTGTTCTCTAACAAGTATCTATGAAATTGATTTGTATCACCTTACACATAATCATCTCATGATTATCAAATCAATACTCATAATGATTATAAATTATTTTATCTCTATAACAATAATAAATCAGGGACATATATCAAAATTGTGTAACATACTAACCAATAATAATGATAATAAAGCCTTTTTTATTAATAATAAATGTATAACATAAATATCCAAATCATGGCCTAGGGCACATACACTAACAAATGATTGCCTTGTCCATTGTAACCTCCATCTTAAACAATGTTACTGGAGCTCCGTTAGAGTTGAGTCTGGAATCCCTCCAAGACTTTGACAATGTCTTTTCTTGTCGACAAATGCTCTCACCAAGAACAGCTACATCTTTCCTCAAACGCTGATTGAGTTGGCAACAAGATTGAAGAATCCTTAACCGATTGACACTCGGGTTGCATCATAACGCTGAATCTAACACAAGTCCAGTCTGAAAGTAGCCGAGAGTCCAAATGAGACTCCGACAAAACAACGCTAGAAATGCAATATGCAAAAGATAATCTCTATGTTCATTGCTATTGTAAGCTTATAGTTTGCAGGAGATCATATCAATTAATTACATACTATTTGATAAAATGTTTGATATACAGTATGTATTGATATAATTTTATTAAGTCACAAATCATTTCCTTATTAAAAGGATTATTCATTAAAGGATTATTCATCTAGAAGAAAGAATCTTCTAGATGGTATCCATTTTCATGGCTGATTGAAAATTGCAACATAGCAATCAAATTGATCATAATCGATCTGCTAAATGTGGAAACGATCTTAGACTTAAATTAACTATACAAAGTAGTCAAAACAAAAGCCAATAGCAGAAAATAATCAATGGCTTATTTTGTAACAGTTTTGTTTGTTGGAAGTGTCGCACATTTATAGTCACACGTCATACGGAGCAGAATGACCTTCCCATCAACAAGCATGCTGCTAGTTCATCCCATAAATGCTTTGGATTTTTCCCATAAATATGTTTGCTCCATTGAGTTCTCCAATTGACCTTTTTTTTTTCTTTACAGAATTATTGATCTGAGTACTAACATTCTCATTCTGAATATAGTTCTTTGAAATTAATGGCTTCCCTTGCCCAACTATGAAGAACCCATCGGATCATTATCTTAGGACAATCAACACAGACTTTGAAGTTAATACTGTAAGCAGATGTTTCTTATTCACTTTTTAAAAAGGTACTTATTACATGTTAACATTTTCAACATTATTAATCTATTCAGGATATTGAAAGAGAACTGCATGGAAAAATATGCGCCGCCAAAGCAATTGATGTTCTTGTTGAGTCTTACAAATCATCAAATGCTCATCACCAAGTTCAGCAGCGGCTAGCAATCATATGCCAACAGGCGGGTTCTTATTTCACCTAATTTTTGTTTCGTTGTGATAATTTGATTCTTCATTCGAATCGTGCATAGGAAAGAAATAGGACTCTTATTTTTATTTAATAACACAATAAGGAAATGATATATAACTTGGCTTTTATCCAGGGAGGCGGATCACCAGGAAGAGTAGAAAGAGCAAGCTTCATAAACCAATGTATCATTCTGACCCAAAGGTCATTTGTCAACATGTATCGTGACTTGGGATATTATTGGCTTCGGTTCGCTATATACATTGCATTATGTTTATGTGTTGGAACGATTTTTTACAACCTTGGTTCTGATTATGGTGACATTCATGTAAGAATTTCTCATTAGTCGTCTATTTTCTCTGCAAGTGAACTGATAGACAAGTTAACGTTGTTTTTGCTATGATTTTGGTAGGCAAGAAGTTCAATGATCTTTTTTGTTGTTGGATTCCTAACCTTCATGGCAATTGGGGGATTTCCTTCCTTCGTTGAAGACTTGAAGGTACGTGTCCAACCTTAAATCTTTACTACTTGCCAATGTTTATATTTGAAGAATGGGTTCCCACACTCTGATTCGTGAAAAAATATTTGTTTTGAGCCATAAACTATATTGTGTTCCTATAGTTTCACGAATTTTGAACAATTTCATAAACTAACCAGAGAGTCTACTCAACAATCAGTCAAACAATGAAAACTCAACAAAAAAAAAACAAGAGAAAAATGAAGAGGAAGCAACTACACAGCGGAAATTCGATTGATCAATTATGTAGAGAATTCAGAATATAGTTGCAGTCTTTCAAGCCTGTTATAAAGGCGGGAAACAAGTAAAATTACAAAAAAGCCCTTCAACTAACTACCCCTAAGTCATAAAAGTCAGGGCCTCTTCGACCTTTCACATGTTTAAACTACTTCGCGCCACTCCTTTCTTCTTCTTCTTTTGATTCTGGCTAACCTCCTCCGGAAAGTGCTGAGACACCATGCTATCTTGGTTGCCTTGTGTTTCTTACACCTCATAATACCAACTAAGCATCTAAATAGTTGATTCCCTCCTTCAACCTTTGGTGTTAACTTCAATTGATATGGATTGAGCACATGGATCACCAAGCTAACCAAGCTTCCTAGCCTTTGCCATCTTCTGCCTTCTTAGCTATATCTTTGACACCCCCTCAAGCCAAGCTTGGAATAAACGTTCTGTGCTCCTAATGATGCAGAAAGAAACTCCAATCTTCTAGGATCAAGAGGCGTAGTGAATAGATCAGCTAGTTGCAGCTCAGTTCATATAGACATCAATTTGATTACTCCTTCTTGTAACTTATCTCTTACCACATGGCAATCAATTTCAATATGTCTGGTCCTCTCATGTAACACTGGATTCTCTGCTATAGAAATGGCTCTCATACATTCACAGAACACCTCCACTGCTTTTGAACTTGTACCCCTAAATCCTTCAAAAGATAAGTGAGCCACTGAACCTTATAAGTAACTAGTGTCATTTCCCTGTATTCTGCCTCTGCTCAGGATTTAGAGACTCTAGTCTGTTTATTAGACTTTCAAGAGACCAAGGCTCCTCCTAGGAAAACACAATAGCCTATGATAGATCTCCTTGTCTCATGGTAACCTCCCCAATCTGCATCTACAAAAGCCTTTAACTTTAAGCCTCCTGTCCTATAACAAGCCACGTCGTATGGTTTCTTTTATGTATCTCAATACCCTATGTGTGTCCTTTAGATGATTTTCAGTAGGACAAAAATGGAATGTAAGGACGTAGGGATCCATCCAAAGTCCATAAAGAAATTAAAATTGTTAGGAAAGGATATGTCACGTCTAGAAATGATGAGATAAAGAAGTTTTCCTATCAACCTTCTATATTGTGAGACATTCTCTATCAGGGGTGAACCATTATGTGTCAACCTCAAATTACTTTCCATAGGATTTTTTGCTGGTTTAGAGTCCAAGAACACAGCATGCTCCAACAGCTCAAGAGTATACTTTCTTTGGTTGATATGAATGCCTCAATAGCCTTGGCTACCTCAATGACAAGGAAGTATTTAAGATCTCCCAGATCTTTTATTTGGAACCTGTGATGGAGAACTTGTTTGATCTGATGTATGACTGCCTCAGTGGAATAAGTAACAATTATATGATCAACATATTCTAGAAAAATAAGAAGTGAAGAGCCCAATATCTTGGTAAAAAGAGTATAATCAGATTTGGCTTGTTGGAAGTCTTGAGAAATCAAGAACTGAGTCAAAGTGGCATTCCATTCTCCGCTGTCTTGTTTGAGGCCGTACATGGATTTCTCTAATTTGCACACAATGTTAGAAATTGGAAGAACCATACCAGGTGGTGGAGTCATGTATATATCCTCATATAAGTCTCTATGAAGGAATGCATTATTGACATCCAGCTGATGAATATGCCATTGATGTTGTGCTACAAGAGCAAGCACTACTCTTACTGTAGTCATCTTAGACATTCGGGAAAGGAGTCCTGATAATAAATGCCAAACTACTGATTATATCCCTTGGCAACCAGCCTAGACTTATACCTTTTTCCACTGTTCTATCAGACTTCAACTTCACTTTGTAAACCCATTTGCAGCCAATGGGTGTCTCTCCTGGAGGTAGAGGGACAAGAGACCAAGTCTTATTAGCTTTTAAAGCAGCCACCTCAGCTGCCATTGCTTCTTGCCATACAGAAGAACCAACTCCTTCCAAATAAGAATGAGGTTTTGTATATGTACTTAAATTTAATGCATATGATTTGTATTGTAGAGATAGAGATGCAAATGTGAAGTAATTATGTAAAGGATGAGGTGAAGTATGAGTAGCTAGCATAGAAGAAATATAGAGCTAGTTGCAGTAATAGTCTTGCAAGTCGCTGGAGACCTATCTTGTGCGCTGAGGTCTGTTGCCACTGGGTACAGGATCATTCTCAACAGGGGGATCAAGAGGAGGCAATTCAATAACTAGCTTACCTAAATGAATCAAAGAAGGATTTGGTGAGGAAGCTATGGAAGTGAAGTGTGGCAGATAAATGAGGAGATGCTGAGGAAGAAAGATCAGGATCAGACATTGGTAATGTAGGAGAAGTAGGCTATGTCAATGTAGAAGAAGGGGGTAATGTTGAGTCAGGTACTCAGAGTTAGAGTACAGTGTGATTAGGCACAAGAGTATATGGAGGTGGGGAGACAGAACCTGACTGTGACATTCGAGACAAAATCATACCTTCATGAGGAACTGGCTGTGAAGCCAAAGGAAAAACAATCTCATAAAATTAATATCTCCGCATATACTGACATCTTTTGTAGCAAGATCCTGTAAGGCATACCCTTTTGTGGTATCGGACATACCTAGGAAAATGCTTCTTCTGGTTCTTGGGGCAAATTTATCCTTATGTGACTGTGTGTCTATCCCAAAGGCAAGACAGCCAAAGTTTCTGGGGTGAGAATATGATGGTGGTTTCTGATACAAGAGCTGATAAGGAGTTTTGTTGTTTAGTAAAGGTGTAAGAGTAAATAAGGTAGACAGAATGTTGGATGCAAAAGCCCCAGTAAGCTGAAGGCACATTAGATTGGAATCTAAGAGCCCTGGCTACTGAAAGTATATGCTAGTGCTTTCTTTCAGCAATGCCATTTTGTTATGGGGTGTGAACACAACTAGCTTGATGGTAATGTCTTTAGAAGCATAGAAATGATTCATATTAAACTCTTGCCTATTATCAGTTCTGATGACTTTAATATAACAATTGAATTGAACCAAGGCATACTCATAAAAGCTTTGCATAATGGATCTTGCTTCAGATTTATATTTCATCAAGTAAACCCAACAAAATCTACTGTAGTCATCAACAATTGTAAGGAAGTAACGATGTCTATATGTTGTGGTTGTATTTATAAGGTCCCTAGTTATCAATGTGTATAAGAAAGAAAGGGTCTGAAGAAACAGAGGAAGAATTAAGGAAGGAACTTCTTTCTTGCTTAGCTAATGGACATACTGTACACTTATTCAAGCTATCAGACTCTACGATAACTGCTGGATCTAATATCTGCACTTCTTTGAGTCTAGCAGAGGATATGTGACCTAGTCTAGCATGCCACAACCAAGAAGTGGAAGAAGTGACAGCAAAGGTCTCTGAGACTGAAACTGAATGAGAAATGACCTTGGGACTGCCATGAAGATGATAAAGGCCATGTCTCTCCTAAAATGAATCAATCATCTTCCTAGTCCTTAGGTCCTGAATACAACAAAGATTATAACGGAATGAGATAGCAATGTACTTGAATTTGGTCAGCTTGCTCAAGGACAGTAGGTTCAATGCAAATGATAGAACATAAAAGACATCTGTAAGAATCAACTCTGGATTGAGTTGAACTATTCCAATAGGTGACACTTTGATAAGAGATTTATCCAGAAGTTTTACAAATAGAGAAGTGACAGTTTGATAAGAATAAAAAAGGCATAAGTCACAACACACATGATCGCTAGCTCCAGAATCTAATATCCATATGTTTAAATTTTCATACAATACATTACTTTCACTTTTACCAGAACCACTAGGCTGCTGTGAGGACATGAATGCATGCTGAGTAGTTGCACTGCTAGTAGGTTCAGTAGCACTCTTGCTTCCTTTGTCCTCGTGCTCATGCAACATGTGAAGGAGCTGTGTATACTGTTCTGCTGTTAGGGCTGGTGACAGTACAGATGCTTCACCATTGTCTTCACATCCCTCAAATGTCTCATATTCCCTTTGGTTCATCAGGTCACCTCCAGACTATGACCCTGTGTCACAACGACAAGATTCACCTGGCCTTTGGTCTAAATCGTGGTGGATAACCGTGATTTTTATAGCATCTATCAACATTATGTCCGACCATATTTGAATGAGTGCGAAAGGGTGCCCTAGAGGTATTCGAATTAAATCTTGAAGTACCTTTTCCAAAAACTCTTTCAACTGGTTTCGAAAGAAGCCACTTGAGCCAGACATATTGTTATAAGGTCTAGGATTGTGAGTACCATATCTTGCTTGATTGTTGTAGCCCATATTCATCATAGAAGATGGATTTTTTTACAAATTGATTCTGATTACCTGTATGTGTCATCCTTCTCTCCAACTTAACTGTCACTGCAAATGCAGTCTTAAGATCAGGCAATAGTATGGCTAACAAGATCTGTGACTTAACTGACTCAAATTCCTCACTAATGCCCTTCCAAAACTTGATTACACAATCATCTTCAACAATTTTATTGATATTTGCAGTTAAATTGCAAGAACATCTACTACACACAAAATTATGTATTGACCTCAAAACAGATACCTCTTTCCAAATGGCTTTCAATTATGTATATTACTCTGTCACAGGCTATTTTCTTGCTTCACTGCATAAAATATTTCTTGTAAATCATAAAGTCTAAAAAAATCAATATTGCCATATCTAAACAACAGGTCATTCAAAATTTCCACTGTTGTGTCCAGGCAGATAACACTTTGGGTAATGCTAGGAGTCAAAAAGTTAGTAACCATGCTGCCACCATGTTATTGGCTCTAATCCAAGCATTATATCTCCGTGCTGCTTTTGCTGGTCTTGGATAATTCCATTGACAAAACCTAACTTGTTCTTGGATTCCAAAACCCGTCTCATTGACAATATTAGTGAAGGACTGTTGCTAGGATGTAGAAAGGATCTTCTGCAGGATCTATAATTGTAGTAGGAGGAGGAGGATTATTCAAAGTAGAAGGGGAACAATTAGAAGAAGTATTGTTAGAAGCCATGAATGTGCCAAAATTCATCTACCCTGGCTCTGATACCATGAAAAATTTCATAAACTGACCACAAAGTCTACTCAACAATCAATCAAACAACGAAAACTCAGCAAAAAAAATAGAGAAAAATGAAGAGGAAACAACTGCACAGAGGAAATTTGATTGATTAGTTGTGCAGAGATTTCAGAATACAGTTGCAGTCTTTCAAGCATGTTATAAAGGCGGAAAATGCAAGAAAGCCCTTCAATAATCTACGCCTAAGTCATAACTGTCAGCGGCATCTTTGACCTTTCACATGTTTAAACTACTTCACACCACTCCTTTCTTCTTCTTCGTTTGGATTCCGGTTAACCTCCTCTGGAAAGTGCGGGGACACCGCGGTATCTTGGTTTCCTTGTGCTTCTTCCACCTCATAACACCAACTAAGCATCTTAATCGTTGATTTCCTCCTTCATCCTGCGGTGTTAACTTCAAGTGACATGGATTGAACACATGGCTCATCAAGCTAACCAAACTTCCTAGCCTTTGCCATCTTCTGCCTTCTTAGCTATATCTTTGATAAATTTATTTGATATTCTTTCGAGTTCCAAGCCTGAATCTATAATCATATATGCTTTCAAGATAAAATTAAAAGGTGGATTTTTCATCAAAAGTTCGATATTCGATTTTTTTTATTGAAAATCCACGATTATTTTTGTATATTCCGGGGTTGAGAAGGGTAGGTTTAAACAATATGGGGTGTAGGGTAGATTTTCCAGAATAGTTAAATTTTTTACTTGGATGAGTTTATACGTTTGCGGAGAAAGTGTATAGAGTTTACTGTTCTATTGTCATTTGATAGAAATAGTTCCCACATAAGTTCAGAGCTTACAGCCAAATATTCGTGTCACTTACAAATTCAGCCATTTAACTTATATCTATCAATTCTTGAATATTTGGCAAAATTTACATAGAGCAGATACACATGACAATCAAGTAATAATGAGCGGATAATCTTTGACGAAACATCATACTGAGCATGAATCATTCATTGAACACTTTCAATTTCTTTTTAAAGGCAGTTAACACGAAACAGCTTCACAATAAAAATAAAAAAAGACTATACTTTCTCCCCTTTTGTTTGATCATGATACCCCTAGACCACACTGTTACAATAACAACAACATCACTCGATTGTTTTAGAGGCATAGGTAGGATATGAGGGGGTCAGATGTATGTAACCATACACATATGTTCGACACACACAGAGGTTGTTTCCCGATGACCTATAATGATGCATCAAGATGTGTCGATCAAATGTTACTTCACAATATAAAAGAAGCGATGCCAATTTAGTGAGTCATTTTGCTTTATTCCATTATACTCCAAAGTCAACAAATAATGTGTCATTGACTCAATTGAAAATGGAAACCTAGACTACACTGCTCTAGTTCTGAATTTGACTTCCCCTTATGGCTTCAAACTAAAATGAAAAATTAGTTTGAAACTGACTTTCACCACCTCTGATTTCAAACTAGACTGAAAGCTATGGGGTTTCTGGGAAAAACGCAGCAACTAACGAGAAATTGTAGACAATTACAAATTCAACTTATACAAGAGACAAAGAGCATTTAATCAAAATAAACAAGAAACCAACAAATGAAAACTCTAGAGAAAAATGGAGAAAATCGAGCTTTGATTTCTTAGAAGAATTTTGAGAAGAAGTCTTACTCTTTGAAGGTGGTTACAACGATATATACAAAGAAGGAAGAAAACAACAAAAAGACTAAAATACCCTTCAGTTAACTACTGTTATAACTACTGTAGTAAGGGAAAATGTGACATTTCACACATTTTGAACTCTCCCGCCTAAAATCTTTCTTCCTTCTAGCTTCCTGCATCACTTCGGTGACACCCCTTCCGATATTCACAGATTCACCTCCTTCCTGAAGTCTTCACGCTCAACTTGTAAGCTAGCACAACAACTAAATGTCTTAATTGTTCATTGCGCTTTTAATCTGGTGTTGATGACTCATTTTTCCTTGGGTTACACTTTATAACACCAACAGCTTCCACAAATTCAACAACGACTTTAACATCCTCCCCTCACGCTTAGCTTGGCATAAAAATTGAGAAGTCCAAGTGAACAACAAGCTGCATCATTTTTCTAGAATCCAAGGCCTTAGTAAACAAATCAGATAGTTGTAGCTCTGTACGTATAGGCATCAACTTTATCACACCCCTTGCACTTTGTCTCTCACCACATGACAAACAATTTCTATGTCTTTTGTTCTCTTATGAAACACTGGATTCTCTGCAATATAAGTGGCACTCTTGTAATCACAAAACACTTCTATTGGTTTCTGATGCTCAAGCCCTAAGTCTTCCATAAGGTAGATAAGCCAGTGAACTTCATAAGTCACAATTGTCTTGACTCTGTACTTAGCTTCACCTGATAGTCTAGAGACTTTTGTCTGCTTCTTAGCTTTATAAGAAACAAGAGCATCTCCAATGAAAACATAGTAGCCAGTTACTGATCTCCTGGTCTCATGACAACCTCTCTAATCAGCATTCACAAAGGCTTTCAACTTCAAGCTGTATGTCCTGGGGAAGAGTAATCCCTGACCAACTATGCCTTTGATATGTCTAAGGACTCTATGTGTAGCCTTCAAGTGATTTTCAGTAGGGCAATCAAGAAATTGACCAAGTTGTTCCCAGTAAATGTGATGTCAGGACTAGTAATAGTGAGATAAATGAGCATTCCTATCAACCTCCTGTAATGTGTCACATCTGCCAATACTGGGGAATCTTGGTGGATCGGGCTAGTATGACTTTCCATGGGACTTTTAGCTGGTTTGGCCTCCAAACAACCAGCTTGTTCCAAAAGGTCCAAGGTATACTTCCTTTGATTGATATGATTCCACCTAGCTTGAGCAACCTCACTGCCTAGAAAAAATTTTAAGTGGCCTAAATCTTTAATCTTGAACGCATGATGCAAGGACTATTTAATGCCAGCTTTAGCCTCCTTATTGTCACAAGTGACAATGATGCCATCAACATACACCAAAAGAATCAAAAGGAAAGTCCCAACAGGCTTAGTGAATTGAGTATAGTCACAATGGGACTGATTAAACCCCCTAGAAAGCAAAAATTTGGTGAGCGTAGCATTCTATTCCCAGCTTGCCTGCTTCAAGCCATAAAGGAACTTCTCTAATTTATAAACCATGTTAAATCCAGAAACTAAAAGGTCAGGAGGAGGCATCCTATCTATCTCCTTATGAAGGTCACCATGAAAGAAGACATTATTAACATGTAATTGATGAAGATGCCATTGAAATCTGGCTGCCAATGCCAAAACCATCCTAATTGCGGCTATCCTTGCAATTGGGAAGAAAATATCTTGATAATCTATCTCATATTGCAGAGTGTAATCCTTAGCCATGAGCCTTGCTTTGTGCCTTTCTAATGTGCCATCAGCCTTAACCTTTACTCTGTAAACCTACTTGCATCTAATGGCCTGCTTGCCTGGGGGTAAAGGCACAAGACTCCATGTACTATTAGCTTCCAATGCTGCCAATTCAGTTGCCATAGCTGCCTGCCAGACAGGTAAACGTGTAGCTTTTGCATTAGGTGTTACACTTAGTACGTATACTCAAACTTAAAACATATGCTTTGTATTATAGAGCTAATGATGCACAAGTCATGAAGTTATGTAATAAATGGGGGAAGTATGAACTAGTCTTTTAGAAGATAAGGTGATGGCATTGCAGTGGTAGTCTTGGACATAAGTAGGCATATGTTTGGCTCTATGAGGCTTAATATTAGGAAGAGATTCAGAAATTGGAGGTAAGTTGATGACAATATTATCGTCTAGGAAAGAGGCATCAGGAACATTAGAATGTATAGAAGGAGGATCAAGTGAAGGCATAGGAGCATGAGTATCAGGAGAAGGCTATGAGCTAGGTGTAGGCAAAAGTGGGAGCTGATTATTGTTAATGGAAGAAGGAGATTGGTTAGGAATAAAGGAAGATAAGATTCCTTTTCATAGTAAGTAGATGAGGTAGGTGCAATGGATGGTGTGGCTGAAGCCTCAGCTGAAGAAGAACTTAGAGGCATAAAAGGATAAACTGTTTCATAAAAAGAAACATCCCTGGAAATGTATATAGCTTTAGGGTCAAGATCCTGAAGAATGTACCATTTGGTGGTGTAAGAAAGGCCTAAGAATACACTCTTCTTAGCTCTTGCAACAAATTTTTCTTTATGATTCTGAGTATCAGTGCCGAACGCAAGACGACCAAATACCTTGAGGTGGTTATAAGTAGGAATTATTTTGTACAAAAGTTCATATGGTCTTTTCTGGTGAAGAATGGGTGTAGGAGATATGTTAATCAGATAAACTGAATGTTGAACATAGAACCCCCAATAGGATGAAGGAAGAAAGGGCTGAAATCTGAGTGCCCGTGCTACAGAAAGGATGTGTTGATACTTTCTTTCCACAATCCCATTCTTTTTTGATGTTTTGACACAACTAGTTTGATGAATTATGCCATGAGATGCATAAAAGTGGTTCATGTGGAATTCTTGGCCTTTATCAGTTCTAAGCACTTTAATTTTGGAAATGAACTGAATAGAAGCATAATAATAGAAGCTTTCAATGATAGTCCTTGTTTCAGATTTTGTTTTCATCGAATAAACCCAACAATATTGTTGTAATCATCAATGACAGTAAGAAAGTAGTGATGCTTATACATTGTGGGGTATTTGGCTTGTCCCTAAATATCCATATGTACAAGAGCAAAGGGACTTGGGGAAACTAAAATAGAAATCGGAAAAGGTGTCCTCTTTTGTTTGGCAAGAGGACACACACTACATTGAAGTAAAGGGTTAGGAAGTAACAAGGGGGTCAATCTTCTAAACTTCTTTTATTCTTGGGATGGACAGGTAGCCAAGCATTGAATGCCAAAACAATGTGTCTGAAGAAGCGACAACATATGCCAAAGGAGTGGATAGAACAGAAGAAGTAGGTGTGGTTGCAGTCTTGGGTGTGACATGAAAGTGGTACAAGCCTTGATCTACATCAGCTGAACCAATCATCTTCTTAGTCTTGAGGTCCTGAATCAAGCAAACATTTAATCTAAAACCAATTTCAAACTAGTTGAATTTGGTGAGTTTGGTAAATGACATACGATTGAATGCAAAAAAAGGAACATAAAACACATCAGTAAGAATCAAGTATGGATTCACTCTTACTGTTCCAATATGTGTAACTCTAGCAAGAGAATTGTCAGGCACTTTAGCAAAAATTGAATCAACAGTTGAACAAGATTGAAAGAGATGAATGTAAGAACAAACATGATCACTAAGTCTAGAATCCAATATCCATATGTTTAAGTTTTGTTGTAGTACTTTATATGACTCCTTACTAGAGGTTGTAGCTTGCTGTGCTGACATGACAACAGGGTGTGTACCTGTGTTCCCTGAGGCCTCAACAACATTCTTACCGCTACCTCCTTGACATTCTTGCAACAAATTTAGCAACTGAGCATACTGGTTTTGAGTCAAGCTTGGTGACGACTTCTGAGGTATACCAGCCGCTGTCTTTGGATCAGTAATCACGTATCTCTCAAATCCTTCATAGTGTGTCTGATTCATCACATCACCATATTGTTGCACATTACCTTCATTACTCACCATGTTCACCTGACCTCTAGATTTGAAACCTGGGGATACCCATTCTTCTTGTAGCATCTATCAACTGTATGCCCTGTTATATTGCAGTGAGTACAAAAAGGAACCCTAGAGTTGCTCTGATAAGGTCCGCCCTTCTGAAGCCTCTGCCAGCTGGTCTCTGCCAAGATGCATTAGTGGTACCAGGACTAGTAAACCTAGGTGTACTGTTCACATTCATTACTGCCGAAGGATTGTTACCAAAGTGCCCTTGAGTACTAGAATTGTTCAACTTCCTTTTCAGTTATACTTCCATGGCGAAAGCAGTGTTCAGGTCCGGCAAAAGAGTGGAAAGTAACACTTATGACTTGATTGCCTCAAATTCCTCATTCAAGCCTTTCAAGAACTTGATTACGCAGTCATTCTCAACGAATTTATTAATCTCTGCTATAAGATTACAAGTGCATATGTGGCATGTGCAGGTAGGAATGGATCTCAACACAAGAAGATCCTCCCACACACTTTTAAGTCTGGTGTAATAGTCAAAGTCACTACTAGTATCTTGTTTAATAGCATAAAATTCCTCTTGCAATTCAGAAAGTCTAAATGAATCAGCATTTTCATATTTAAACTTGAGATCATTCCAGATATCTACAGCAGAATCCAACCACATAATACTCTATCCAATACTGGGAGTCAAAGAGTTTACTAACCAGGAGGCCACCATCTTGTCAGCCTAAATTCATGCATTGTATATACAAGCACTCTCTGCAAGTCTATCTATCGTACCATCCACAACACAACATGCACAACACAACTTTGTTCTTTGCTTCAAGAGCCCTTCTCACAGACCTACTCCAACTATGATAATTATTTCTATCAAGCAATGGTTGGACGGATTATCACTTGGATGAATGAAATATGGATCCTCCGCAGGATCAACAGCATCATTAGAGGTATAATTGAGAACAGGACAATTATTGTTGTTACTTGATGACATAAAGGTTCCAAAATTCATGAATTACACTCTTATACCATGTGAAAAACGCAACAACCAACAAGAAATTGGAGACAATCGCAAGAATTCAACTTATACAAGAGACAAAGAGCATTTGATCAAAGTAAACGAGAAAGCAACAAATGAAAGCTCTAGAGAAAAATGGAGAAAATGGAGCTTTGATTTCTTGGAAGATTTTTTGAGAAGTCTTACTTTCTAATGGTGGTTACAACGGTATATACAAAGAAGTAATAAGCATCAAAAAGACTAAAACACCCTTCGGTTAACTACTACTATAACTATAATAGTAAGAGCAAATCCAACATTTCATACGTTTTGAACTCTCTCGCCTAAACTCTTTCTTCCTTTTGGCTTCCTACATCACTTTGGTGACACCCCATCCGATAATCACGGGTTCACCTTTTTTCTGAAGTCTCTACGCTCCACTTGCAAGCTAGCACAACAACTAAACATCTTAATGTTTATTGCGCTTTTAATCTAGTGTTGATGGCTCAGTTTTCCTCAGGTTACACCTCGGATCACCAACATCTTCCACAACTTCAACAGCAACTTTAACAGTTTCCATCAAAAGGTCAGACTATAAGTGAAAAAAATTGGCATTCATATTAGTCTAAATTCTAAAGGTTGTTAGGTCCGAAACACACTCTAAAGGTTGTTAGGTGCTTTAGTATTTGATCCTAAAAATAGTGCAGTAGGCTTGGAAGTTGAAGTGTGAGATGAAGAGGTTGAGGTTGTCATTGTCATGATCTTTAACATTGCTACTTGCAAAGATAGGCCAACCAATCAAGGTTAGTCTCTGATACCAATTGTTAGGTCAAAAACACACTCTAGAAGGGGGAGGTGAATAGAGTGTTTGATACTTTTTGCGGAATTTTCTTGTTTGGCTCAACTCAAAAGAAATTCAAAATCAAAGCAAGAATGGGAGGTGAGAAGCAATGGATGAATACACCGGATATAGAGTGGTTCGAATCGTAAATGATTCTACTCCACTACCACTTTGTTGCCAAAGTTGATTTTTAACAACTACTTTTCTTATTAGAGACAATAAGAACAACCACAGCAACACTTACACTAACACTTTAGTGCAAGCAACAACAACTTCTTGTACAATACACACTTGTGCAATTACAGCAACTACAACTCTAGCAAGAACATCTTCTTGCTACCTCACAACTTCAACAAAGTTCCCTCACGAACTTTCTCATAGTGGGTTGAAGGAAATAATAAAGTTCACACTTTCTCACTAGTCTAAGCACAAGAAAGAGATCGAATATTTGTGGTTCCTCTTGTGCTAGACTCTCTATCTCTCAATATACAACAATCAAGAGCAAAGAAAAGCTTAACAAGCTCTAAGCAATTTTACAAATGTGAGAGAACTATACAACAATGAATAATGAAGCTAGATGATGGTGAAAGTATGTATTTGCCTCATCCAAGCTTCTCCCATTTGTAGATGAAGTTTACCACGTTTTGAAGCCTTCACCATGTCTTCAAGTCAATCTCCAAGTCTTGAATAATTGAAAATAGCCTTTAGCAACCATATGGAATGATTTGATCTTCAATAGCCACCCTAGGAAATCTTAGACATGGATAGAATAGTCAAGGAAGCATGTAGTATATTGAGTTAAAGTCCACAAGAAATCTGAGCAAGATTGGAGAGAGAAAACATCATAGATCTCCTTTGGATTTTATTCCAACATTCAAAAAATTTTGAATTCTGGGGGACGTCGATCGATTCATGTGTCTGTGCTGAGAAATCGACGTCCGCCGAAAGGTTCCGGTTTTGAACCTGCAGTACATCGATCGATCGATGTCTCTCCTTTGAGAGACTGATATACATCGATTGATTGATGTCTCCTGGTCTGAGAGATTGATGTCTTGCTGAAGCTTTCTGATTTTTGAATCTGCCTTACGTCGATCAATCGACGTCTCTTTTTGAGAGACTCACATGACGTCGATCGATCGATGTTCCCCTGGCTGAGAGATCGACGTCTGGCCGAATGTTTTAAACTTCCACAATCTTCACATGGATCGATCCATGTGTCTCTCTGAGGGGCTGGCGTATACGTCAATCGATCCATGTGAGAGATTGACGTCTCACAGTGTGTTTTTCTCATTTTGTTTCAAACTCAAACTGTGAAATTCCATTTTAGCCCATCCAAAACATCTTTTAACATCATCAAAACATTTTATATTCCAACAATCTCTCCCTTTTTGATGATTTCAAAACCAAGATCTTAAAAGATGTTTTTGCTTCATTTTAGCTAATTGGATGTGAACGTGATTTTACAACTCCAATGAATATATCAAAATGCTTCACTTTTATAATTATGCACTAAAAGGCTCCCCCTCAACCAAACATGCACCAATTTTTAAACTTTCTTAACTCAAATATGCATCATTTACTCCCCCTCAACCAAGCATGCTCAATTTCCAAATTACATCTTTGTACTAGCCATCAAAGTTATATCTAAATCATCAAATATCAAACAGGCTTTTCATGTTTCTATTTTAGCTTATAAGCAATAAACATTTAACTCATAAGAAATAAACAATAAGACCCACCAACTTTCTCCCCCTTCTTGGAAGCATCAAAAACAATGATAATATAGAAACATACTATCATTAAACATCAAAACACAACCAAGTTTATCAAATACCAATAAATACTATGCTAGAATCATAGAGAAACAAGGACCAAGCTAAAAGAAATTCTAGTCTTCATCAGAAGAAAAAGTGATGCCGGGGATGTATGCTTTCATCTTGCCCTTGAGCTTGGCAAACCTTGACTCGTGCAAGGACACCTTGCCTCGGAGCTCACCAACCTCATGTTGAAGGCTAGCAACTTGAGCTTGGAGTTCAAGGACATTTGAGCTCAAGCCACTAGGTGCTTCTTGAGTGACGGGTTCAGGAATAGGTACCTCATCTGAAGCGTCCATGTGTTCGTCTGCTTCGTCTGCTTGTGCCCGTCCTTTCATGGCTTCTTTCCTAGCCTTTAGTATTTGTTGGATGTTGACCTTATCATAAAAATCCTTATGTGTGATTTGGTCAACATCCGTGTCGTCTATATATATCTTCGACTTCACAAACATCCTATAGATAAGATTACTATAGGGAAGAGCTTTGTTTTGCTTTGTTGCGACCTCGATCACATTTGTCACAAAAAGCTCCCCAAAGTTGACTTTTACACAGTTGGCTATTCGGTATACAATGTAGAAGTCTAGGTTACTAGGCCCTTAGCGGATTTCCCATTTATACAAAATGTAACTATGGCAAGGAGGGTGCGGTATACTAAGGGCATTTCATTTGTATTCTTAGTCAGGTGATAACCTAAGAAGGTCTTCACCTCATCCTCAGTGACTTTCCATCGTGCGGTATCCTATTTCCTCACATCAAACTCAAATTACCCTTCATTTGGTACACCAATCATCTCACAAATGTTTCCTACATACCACTAAATATGATTTCCATCAATTATGGTATGCAAAGCTAAAGGAAGATCATTTATGTATTGGACCCAAAGATTTGCATAGAATAGCCTAGTATACCTATTGGATATCTTATCCATCTCTCTCTTCAAGACAAATATTTCTCCATTGATGGACATCTAACCACTCAATGATAGGGCTCAACTCATTATTGCTTATAATATCATTGATTCTAAGCAATTTGAGTGGAATAGTTGTCCTTTCTTCTCTATCCCACTGATCATATAACATTTGGGAATGTCTAGTAATGTACCTCTCATGTTCGGGTGGATATGGTTCCTTCAAGGCATTCTTAGCTTCCTTAGTCTTCATCCAAGAGAAGTTGTCGAAGGTTAATCCACTCTGGAAGTCGGCCAACTCATTGTCTTGACTAAAATCTCTGGTTTGCTTTGTTCTAGGTTGAGTTCTTGCTTGAGACTGAGAAGATTGTCCTTGGAGAGGATTGCTTGACCCTTCTTCTCCACTCCTAGATGATCTTGGCCTTTTGGTGGTGTTCTTGCTTCTTGAAGACATGCTGGAGAAAACTAGGGCAAGAATCTGAGGATTTTTCTTGAGAGAGTAGAAGAATATGAGGGTAGAATATGAAAATCAAGAGTAGAGATAATGATATTTTGATTGGAAGATGAAATTGAAGAGAGAAAAAGTTTTTGGAGAGGGAGGCGCTTAGAGTTGGAGTGCTTCGATCGATTTTGGTAGGTTAGAAATAACGTGAAATCGTTTGTGACTGAAATTTAAAGTCGTAAAAAATGATGACGTCGATCGATCGATGTTAGAGATCGACGTATATCGATCGATCAACGTCAGAGATCGATGTACATGGATCTCTCCTTTAATACATGGATCGATCCATGTATACTAATTTTTGAAATTTTCAATTTCAACCCTCTAAACAATGTTTATCATCCCTACTCTTGTGTAATGGACTCGAATGCCTCAGTAGGAATGGATTTGGTTAATATATCCGCTAGTTGGTCATTGGTTGGAACAAATTCAACACATACCAATCCTTTTTGAATCCAATCCCTTATAAAGTGATGCCTCACTTCTATATGATTTGTCCTACTATGATGAACCGGGATTTTGTGCTATACTTATGGGTGAAGTGTTGTCACATAAGATGGGGACTTTATCAAACTTAACATTGTAATCATTTAAGGTGTTGATTATCGAAAGTAGTTGTGCACAACATGAAGCGGCCGACACACCATTGAAAGTGACACACTATTTTGTTTCTTGGAGAACCAAGAAACTAAGCAATCTCCAAGGAATTGACATGTCCTGGAGGTGCTTTTTCTATCAACTAGATTTCCGGCATAGTCGGAGTCACTATATCCTCTTCAATCAGAACAACCATTTTTGTGATAAAACAACCCAAAGTTCAAGGTTCCTTTCAAATACCTAAAGATACGTTTAATGGCAACTAGATGCGATTCCTTAGGCATACTTTGAAATCTAACACATAAGCACACAGCATGCAAAATATCCTATCTACTAGCAGTTAGATAAAGTAAAGTACCAATCATACCCCTATATTTGTTACCTCAACCGGTTTTTCTTTTTCATCTTTGTCAAGTTTTGTACTTGTGCTCATTGGTGTGCTCACACTTCTTCCATCCTCAAATTTGTATTTCTTGAGTAAATCCTTTGTATACTTTGTTTGAGATATGTACACTCCATCTTGAGTTTTCTTGATTTGAAGACCAAGAAAGTAGTTGAGTTCACCCATCATGCTCATTTCAAATTCTCCTTCCATTAATTTAGCAAAATGCTTACCAAGAGAATCATTAGTAGCATTAAATATAATATCATCCACATAAATTTCAACAAGTAATTGATGGTTTCCTTGTTCTTTGATAAAAATATTAGTGTCGATTTTTCCTCTTGAAAACTCATTTTCAAGAAGGAAGTTACTTAATCTATCATACCATGCCCTAGGAGCTTGTTTAAGTCCATAAAGTGCCTTTTTGAGTTTAAACACATGATTTGGATAATCATGATTTTCAAACCCCGGAGGTTGAACTACATACACCTCTTCTTGAATTATTCCATTCAAGTATGCGGATTTCACATCCATTTGATATAGTTTGAAATCCTTATAACATGCATATTCTAAAAGCATCCTAATAGCTTCTAATCTTGCTACGGGGACAAAAGTCTCTTCATAGTCTATACCTTCCTCTTGTCTATATCCTTGAGCTACTAACCTAGCATCGTTTCTAGTAATGTCTTCTTTATCATCCATTTTATTTCTAAATACCCATTTAGACCTTTTTATTTTCGCAAATCTCTTTGAAATTTTTAAAGCTAATATGTCCAAGTCGTCTATGCCATAGTTGATTCAAATTATTTTTTGCAACAAGGCAAGAAACATTTTGTGATATCAAATCATGTGTGCTAAATTTGTAAACATCATTTTTCCTTATAGCCTCAAAAAAATCTTATCATTCTTTTTCACAATGCATTTTCTTTTCACAAATTCAACTTGAAAATAAGCATCACATAGTTGGCTAAGACTTATCAAATTATATTTAAGCCCTTCTACATATAGTACATTATTAATAGTAAAAGAAGAGTTACCAATTTCTCCATGTCCAAGGATTTTGGCTCTCCCATTGCCAAAATACACCGTTCCACCATCTTGGAGCTTGAGCTTGGTGAATAATGTTTAGTCTCTGGTCATGTGCATTGAACATCCGTTGTCCATAAGCCATTTGGTTCCTTCTTCTTTGGCTACTCCATTTATCATGAGAGCCTACAAAACCACGAGATTTATGCATTGGTACCATTTGATGGTTGGGTCATTTAGGTTTAGTTTGTCAACCCTTAGGTTCCCAAACATACATGCTTCCAAATCTAGCTCTACATTCATTCTTCACATGTCCTACTTTGTTGCAATGAAAACAGTCTTGGTTTAGAAGGTGATGAGTTATGTTGTGTTTTTCTCTTGTTTGCATTTTTCTTTAATGACTTAGGCTTAATAGAAGAATGTGATGAATTAAATCCTAAACCAGATTTATCATTTCCAATTCTTTGATTTCCAAGTAGTTTGTCTAAATTATTTTTACCATTTGTTAGTCTTTGTAAATCTAACCTTAGTTTCTCACATTCTTTCCTAATTTCTACATTTTCAAGAGCTACGATTTTATGCATGATGAGTATGAT
Organism: Eustoma russellianum; assembly: GCA_036186865.1. Taxonomy (NCBI): domain Eukaryota; kingdom Viridiplantae; phylum Streptophyta; class Magnoliopsida; order Gentianales; family Gentianaceae; genus Eustoma; species Eustoma russellianum. The sequence goes on from AP025047.1 coordinate 20,013,854, forward strand.
GTCATGCTCTTGAAATATCAAAATGATCTTATCATGCAAGCTCTTATTTTATAAGATGCACCTCTTGAACTCTTTCTTCAAATGTTTATATTTTAAATTCAATTTCTCAAAATCATCTTGCAAATCTCCTATTTCATCTTGCAAATTAGAAGGATTAGATTTTACCTTAAGGTCATCTTCAATTGTCATGAGACAAGTATGTTGAGCCTTTGGATTTTCAACTATTGCAACAAGTTCAACATCTTGATCTTCACTTTCTTCTCCTTCCGATTCGGAGAGAAGATCATCCCACGTGGTTACCTCCGCATTGAGAGCTTTCTTCTTTTGAGGGAAGACCTTCTTTTCTTATTTTTGTGGCTCCTTGACGTGGAATTCAACAATAAAGTGTAGGTCGACCACATCTATAGCAATTTTCACTTGTTTCTTTTTCTTTGAGTGGTCTCTTGAAAAATTTTCTTGCTTGAGCTTTATTTCTTTTTGCCATTCTTCTAAATTTTCTTACTAGAAGAGCAACTTCTTCATCCGATTTATTGGACTCTACCACCAACCCTTTGTGTGATGTTTGTGTGCGCTTGATAGGATTCATCCTATTTTGTTCATCAATAAGAATTTCATTAGTAAGAAGATTACCGGATAGATCATCAAGGATAAGAGTCTTGAGATTTTTTGATTCGGTGACGGCGGTGACTTTACGTGTCGATTCTCTTGGCAAAGAGTTGAGGAGTTTTGAGACAAGGTCTTCATTTGACATTTTCTTGTCCACATGGAATGTTGATTCACTATTTGTGTGAATTGGTCGATTGTTTCCTCAATCTTCTCACCGCTCTTCATTTCCTTCATGAGCATGAGTCTTTTGGCCATTCTTACTTGCTCAGTCTCTTCGTGTATCATTTCAGGCCTTTTCCATGTCTCATGAGCAGTTTCAAGACAATGAAGTTTTATGAGCTCGGTGGTGGTAAGAGCACTTGAGAGAATATCAAATTCTTTGCCATTGATGGCGAATTTTATCTTCTCTTCGTCGGTGTAGTCATCCTGATCTTTGAACATTGATTCTCCTTTTGAGTTGGTAATCATAAGAACTTCAATTCCATTGACAACGGCTCTCCATATATCAAATCCACAGCCTTTCAAATGATTGATCACTCGAAATTTCTACAAAGAATAATTTTGGGCATCAAACATTGGTGCTTTAGTATTTGATCCTAAAAATAGTGCAGTAGGCTTAGAAGTTGAAGTGTGAGATGAAGAGGTTGAGGTTGTCATTGCCATGATCTTTAACATTGCTACTTGCAAAGATAGGCCAACCAATCAAGGTTAGTCTCTGATACCAATTGTTAGGTCAAAAACACACTCTAGAAGGGGGAGGTGAATAGAGTGTTTGGTACTTTTTGCTGAATTTTCTTGTTTGGCTCAACTCAAAAGAAATTCAAAATCAAAGCAAGAATGGAGGTGAGAAGCAATGAATGAATACACCGGATATAGAGTGGTTCACATTGTAAATGATTCTACTCCACTACCATTTTGTTGCCAAAGTGGATTTTCAACTACTCTTCTTATTACAGACAATAAGAACAACCACAACAACACTTACACTAACACCTTAGTGTAAGCAACAACAACAAGTTCTTGCACAAAATACACTTGTGCAATTACAGCAACTACAGCTCTAGCAAGAAAAACTTATTGCTACCTCACAACTTCAACAAAGTTCCCTCAAGAACTTTCTCACAATGGGTTGAAGGAAATAGTAAGGTTCACACTTTTCACTAGTCTAAGCACAAGCAAGAGATCAAATATTTATGGTTCCTCTTGTGCCAGACTCTCTATCTCTCAATATACAACAATGAAGAGAAAATAAAAGTTTAACAAGCTTTAAGCAATTTCACAAATGTGAGAGAACTATACAACAATGGATAATGAAGCTAGATGATGGTGAAAATGTGTATTTGCCTCATTCAAGCTTCTCATATTTATAGATGAAGTTTACCACATTTTGGAGCCTTCAACATGTCTTCAAGTTAATCTCCAAGTCTTGAAAAATTGAAAATAGCCTTTAGCCACCCTGTGGAGTGATTTGATCTTCAATAGCCACCCTAGGGAATCTTAGACATTGATAAAATAGTCAAGAAAGCATGTAGTATGTTGGGTTAAAGTCCACAAGAAATTTGAGCAAGATTGGAGAGAGAAAACATCATAGATCTCCCTTGGATTTTGTTCCAACATTCGAAAAATTTTGAATTCTGGGGGATGTCGATCGATCCATGTGCATGTGCTGAGAGATCAACATCCACCCGAAAGGTTCCAGTTTTGAACATGTAGTATATCGATCGATCGACGTTTCTCCTTTGAGAGACTGATGTACATCGATCGATCGATGTCTCCTGGCCTGAGAGATCGATGTTTTGCCGAAGCTTTCTGATTTTTGAATCTGCCTTACGTCGATCGATCGACGTCTCTTTCTGAGAGACTCACGTGACGTCGATCGATCGATGTTCCCCTGGCTGAGAGATCGACGTTGGGCCGAAAGTTTTAAACTTTCATAATCTTCACATGGATCGATCCATGTGCCTGCCTGAGGGGCTGATGTATACGTCAATCGATCCATGTGAGAGATTGACGTCTCACTGTGTGTTTTTATCATTTTTCTTCATTTCAGCCCATTCAAAATATCTTTTAACATAATCAAAACATTTTATATTCCAACAAAGGTCAGACTATAAGTAAAAACAAATTGGCATTTCATCTTAGCCTAAATTCTAAAAACACAGGGTTGAAAAAGTCAGATTTGAAATTAGAAAGAATGTAAGGGCGGAATCATATATGGAAATAGGGCAAAACGTCATCATCATTTCTGTTGTTTATTGAACCATTATTCTCCTGCGGCCAATGCATTAATGTTATTGTTAATTGAACCATTATTCTCACACTATTTATCAATAATTTTTTTATTTTATTAGTAACGCTCCTATGCCATACTTTTGATTTGAATCACAAACCAGATTTTCACATGTGAAAGGCTAAGTGGGCATTATGGTGTTGCACCGTACATTGTCGGAAACACCCTATCATCATCTCCCTACTTGCTTCTGATTTCTTTAGTCCCTGGAGCAATCGCTTACTATCTCACCGGCCTACAAAGTGGATTTGACCATTTCATCGCCTTTGCATTAATCCTTTTCGCATGCATGATGCTAGTAGAAAGCTTGATGATGATCGTCGCAAGCTTGGTGCCAGATTATCTCATGGGAATCATAACTGGAGCTGGCATTCAAGGCGTTATGTTGGTAAGCGGTGGGTTTTTCCGATTACCAAATGATCTTCCTAGGCCTGTATGGAGATATCCGGTGTATCATATAGCATTTCATAAGTACGGACATCAAGGGCTTGCTAAAAACGAGTTTCAAGGTTTGGTTTTTCCTAACAGAGAAACAAACGGACCGCCCACGATCAATGGTGATTATATTTTGAAGAATATTTTCCAGGTGGAAACGAGCTACTCCAAATGGGTTGATCTCGCAATTTTGTTAGCAATGATGGTTCTTTATAGGCTCATCTTTTTGGCAATTGTTAAAATGAAAGAGAAGCTTGCCCCAGCACTCAGAAATCTCGTCTCTGATTTTGGAGGAGTGGTAGGGGTTGATCCGGCGCAATATAACATGACCATAAAAGAAAATCAAAAGCATTGAGTTCCCTCAATGGCACTCCCATTCCATATGGCTGTCCACATCTACACATGTCGTTGCGACTGGATTTTTCTTACTACTAATGCATTGGATAGAAGTTTCTTTTTAGTTCAGCTCGGAGTGAATATGTTTTGCATAATTTTCTGTATGTTTTTTGTGTTTTATTTATTGTTATGTACTTACAAACCATAAAAGTACAATGACGAAGAAAACATACATAAAAGTACTTCAACTTTTATGACATTCAGAAAAAATAGTTTGGCATAGCTTATAAGTTGGTCGAATCTGCTTAATTATAAGCACTTGTGCTCACGTATATCTATTTGATACAGAAAAAAGCACTAGTTGCTTTGTAGCAAATTTGGTGCTTATAAGTCAAAAAGTTATTAACTAGTACCCCATTGTTATTTTTTTTTAGCTTTTAACCACATGAGAAGATAAACAAGTTTGATCGACTAGATTTACTTTAATATCCTTAAATATCCTTTTTAATATTTTATCTATGTTAAGAATTGACACAATAATTTGATGAAGAAAACTCTTTCTTTCATACATTTCTCACACCATACACGGCTGTACTTATAGCCTAGATTACAATTCTAGTATGTTAAGTCTATCAATCACAATTAATTACACAATCAATTTTCCTACAATCACTTCCTACAATCATTCAATCGCCTATACAAGGTAAGCTCCATTTATGGTACAAAATATCCATCACATATTCAACACTCCCCCTCAAGTCCAATGCCCAACTTAGACAAGACACTTAGAAAACTCCTCCCATGAACTGCCTCTGTAAGGATGTCCGCCAATTGGTCTTCAGACCGTTCATGTGGTAATTCAATAATGCCTCCTTCTATTTTCTCCTTTATAAAATGTCGATCAACTTTCACATGTTTGGTTCGATCATGCTGTACCAGATTCTCGAAAATGCTTATTGCTGCGGTGTTATCACAATACACTTTCATAGGGCCTCGTTCTGGTATTCCTATCTCTTGCAACAGCTTCTTTAGACACAGTACTTCCATAACTCCCTTGGCGATCCCTCTAAACTCGGCTTCAGAACTAGACAACGCAACAACTTTTTGTTTCTTGTTTCGCCAAGTCACTAGGTTTCCTCCTATGCTTGCAAAATATCCTGAAGTAGACCGTCTATTATGTAGGATCTGCAAGGCACCACTAGAAGGGGAGGTTGAATAGTGGGTGCGGAAAATGTGGTTTTTAAAATTGTTTTAAACCAAGAACCCAACTTCTAAAAACAGTTTCTGTTTTTAGGACCTGTTTTGAAACGTTTTGAAAACTAGGTTACAGGTCTTGAAAAATTCTGAAATTTGTAGAGATCTTAGTCTCTGATGTTCTGAGTATCTCCTAAAAATGTCAGATTAAAATTCAACCTTTAACCCGTTTAAAAATCGTTGGTGGTCAGATTGCGCAAATCTGCCAGAAACGGTAGTCTGATTTGAAAAATTAATTCCTATTTAACCGTGACTCCAAATGCTCTGAAAATTTAATGACTAACCCCTTATTAGGTTTATTTAATTGGGTTGAAACAGTTTTGAAAAATGCTTTTGATAAGTTTATCAAATACGTTCAAAGTCTCAACCTTTGCAAGCTTGAAAATCAGACTGCACTAGTCTCAGAACTTTAGACGTTTGGATGACTTATACTTGTCCAAACGGGTTGCAACTTGCCCCAAAAGAACCTTAAGACTTGTGGCTATGTTTCTTAAAAGTTTCGTGATTTTTGAAATTCGTTTACTATTTTTAATAACGTGATAAAAGTGACGCACTGTGCTGAAAACTGAAAGTAAGTGCTGAAAGTAAAGAACACAAGGAATTTTATACTGGTTTTGTTTAAATCAACCTACTCCAGTCTTCGAGGACACCTTTCTCGGTTAGAACTAATTCCAAAACACAAATAACACCTTACCACACAGGGTTGATGGAGTTACACACCAACTCCAACCTTTTACATGCCTTGTAAGTGATTACAACGATCACAAACACCACCACCTAACGAATGCAAGATTGATCACACATTGATCAATTTTTTACAACAATAAAGAGTATATGGTGGGATAGATGAAGCCTATTCAAGATGTATGAATTTAAATACAATAGGCTTTAAGAGAGAAGAAAGAAAGAAGTATAGAAGGAGAGTGTCGTGAAAATGTTTTTGATCTTTTAAATTGTAAGCCTTGTCTTGTATTTTTGTTCGCTCTCTTCTTTCCTTTTTATCCACAATGGCCGCCCCCTTTCTGCCTTTCTCTTCTCTTGAAAATTATCTTCTATGTCCTTGGAAGAGTATATTGCATCATTATGACATTTTCTTGCATACTTGGCAACTCCTCCTTGGATGATCATTAAGCCCTTACTTACTTGGCACTCATTGATTGGATGGAAGTTGTCATCATTTGATGACTAGATAAATCTGAAAATAACCTTTAAGAACATGTGTCAATTAGCCATAAAAGTGTTGTCATCAGTCACATAATAATTCCACATAATTAGCAAGACAAATAATCTCCATTTTCATCATAAATTTCAGCCACATTCTTGTTCCACATGCTGAAATTTTCAGCATGTATGATATTCACACAATATTCAAAACATTTCCATGTACATATAGATTATTTCCTTGAAGATTGAAGAATCAAATATGTTGACTCTTAAGACATAAAATCGGACAAGTGCATTCTACACATGCTGAAATTTTTAGCATGTGTGATATTCCAAGATACCATCACATTATTTCCATAATACTTTTAAAATATTGTCATATTATCTTTCAATCAATCCATATAATTCAAAGTAGTAAATATGGCTTATTTAACTTCAAAATTTCGACCAGCCATAAACTACACATGCTGAATTTTCAGCATGTGTTACAAATGTGACAAAGTTTGAAATGTTACCTTATGTAGCTCCTTTCTTTATGTGACCAACATTGTATGCTTCATTCTTGGTCAATCAAGATGTCAACAAAGCTCCACATATGCTCCAATAAGTCTGAGCTAGGCGGTATAAGCTTGTACATGTGCTGAATTATTTTTGCAAACTTTGTAAAATAGTGCACAATAATTATACACACATGGTATATTCCAATCAGCCCTTAATTGATTTTTCTAGAACACTTTAGAATGTATAAAGTATGTAAAAAGTGTCTGGATACATGTTATATGTAATGCCAAAAATGTTCCATGTGTCGTGTTCGTAGAAAACCAAATTTTTGACGTTTGTCGATTACCTGATTTTTCTCCGATTAAATTCCAACTTTTTGCACATGTTATATATATTATGTTACACATAATATACATAAAACTTTAATATTCAGCACTCATGGCTGATTTGAAGTGGCACCTACATGTGCTTAAAAATTGAATTTGGAATTTTCATAATTGGGCCTTAATTTGGGGTGATATATGTGTGCCAACATGGAATGATTTCATGGATGAATATAGCATGTAAGCCACAAAATTTGCGACCATTTTTGAAGTGTAGGGGCTGGCCATCTATATATGGCAAGTACGTGACACGTTGGCGAAGTTTCGGCATTCACCCGATACGACAATTTTTGGTTTAGAACCTTGTAACGTGTCGTAATAATTTTGTCATCACCATGACTTATACCATATGATATAAGACCTGAATATACTCATAAATATGAGGTAAATATAGTAGTGTGACGTTAACGTATGTTCGTAAAATATATAACGTGTCGGTAGTACATTGGAATATATGTATATAGTGCCTTTTAAAAAAAATCTGAATATATATAAAAATATATATGAAAACGTGTATAATGAGAGGGAAGAAGACTTTCCATTCTTCAATTTGTTGTCTTTGTGCCATCTCCAAATATATCACCATTTAATGAACTACTTAGTTCATTTAACTAAGTACTTCACTTAGTGAACTAGTTTAGTTCATTAATGGTGGCACCTGAAAATAGTTCAAACACAACAAATGTTTGCCATTTGATGTAAGCTTTAAAGCTTCATGACTCGTTAGTACGGCAACAATATATATGAACTATATAAGGCAGTTTCCATGCAAAAACGTGTCAAGTCATAAAATGTGTCATGTATTTCTTTAATACACGTTATTTAAATCATGCATTTTGTAATCACTCAAATCCCTTTTTCTCAACATATCATTTGGATTACCTGCCCCGTCGGCATCAGTAAATACTTCGATATCCAAATGACTGTTATTTTTGAACAGGATCCCATGACTCAGAGACCCCTTCAAGTATCGTAAGATTCGAATGACTGCATCCATGTGGTGTTTCTGAGGACTGTGCATAAATTGACTGACCACTCCAACTGCGTATGCAATGTCCGGACGAGTATGAGAAAGATAAATTAACTGACCAACAAACCTTTGATACTGACATTGATCTGTTATAGGAGCACCTTCAAGAATTTGGAGTTTATGATTCATTACCTTCGGAGTATCACTCGGTTTGCAATCCAACATACCAACCTCTGCAAGTAGGTCCAACAAATATTTCTTCTGAGAAATAAATATCTCTTGTTTCGATCGTAGTACCTCAATCCCAAGAAAGTACTTTAACCCACCAAGGTCTTTCATTTTGAACTCGGTAAACAAATTCTGGCGAAGTCGACTCATCTTTTCATAGTCGTTTCCTGTGATAATCATATCATCGACATAAATAATTAAACATGTTATCGAAGTACCTCTCCTTTTGATGAACATGGTATGGTCAGAATTACTTTACTTGTATCCATGTTTCTTCATCACTACTGTAAAGCGTCCGAACCATGCTCGAGGGGACTGTTTTAATTCATACAATGACTTTCGCAATTTGCATATCCTCTCCCTGACAAAAATTCTAAGTGAAGCCTGGTGGGGAATCCATGTACACCTCTTCTCTTAGTTCTCCATAGAGGAAGGCATTTTTTACATCAAACTATCGCACAGGCCATCTTTTTGTAGCAGTAACTGAGAATAGTACACGAATAGTGTCAATTTTAGCAACTGGTGAGAAGGTCTCATAGTAGTCGATACTGTAAGTCTGAGTGTACCCCTTAGCCACAAGTCTCGCATTATATCTGTCTATGCTCCCATGGGCCTTATATTTGATAGTGAATATCCATCGACATCCAACCGTCTTCTTTCCTGAGGAAAAACACATTTTCCCATGTGTTGTTTGCTACTAACGCCTTCATCTCAGTGTCCATTGCCTATTTCCATTCTGGCACGCTTCGAGCCTCCTCAACATTTTTTGGAACCTTCTCAGAGCACAAGACTGTGAAGAATGCCTGGGCCTGTCCAGCGAGGTTTTGTTGTAAACCGTCTATTGGGTACTTTGTCCTTTGTGAATTTCTTTCTGGAGAATATCTGCAAGGTGGCACTCTCCTGTTTTCTCGAGGAGGTAAAACTCTGACTGGGTGCTCTTCTTCATGTGGCTCGACTGACAAGTTAGTATAATCAAGAGGTAATTTAGATAAATCAGATGATACAGTCAAACTAGGGGTATTGACATGATTAGAGGTCGAGGTAGATACCTCTTGAGTTTCTATATTTACCTCGGGTGTGACATCCGCACTTGGACAAGCATTCCCAGGCACTTCGCTAGTGTCTCGCATTACGTGGGGGACAGCGCAGGAGGTGCCATCTACTAGCCTTGTTGGAACATCCGTTGATCTACTAAGGCTATGACTCCAATCGATGGTCTCTGGTATAGTCGCCCCCTGAGAACGAGAGTGGTAATAGTACTCTAGTTCAACAAAGGTACAATCCATAGTGATGTATAGGCGACGGGTGAGAGGATGAAAACACCGATAGCCTTTTTGGTGTGTAGCATAGCCAACAAAAACACTTTTTTCGGCACAAGGTCACCCCGCTCAGTACCATGACCAATGATTCTCCTCGTGCAGAGATCCTGTAAGAGAAAGTGGGTAGGGTAGATTAGTATACGACAATGTAATTCCCTTATTGCTTGACTAACAGAGAGCAATTTTGATGATAAGGCAGGTACATATAAACATTTGGATATGAGGAGACTTAGGGTAATTTGTATGGAACCCCCACTGTGGACAGGATTATGTGGCCATTGGCGGTTGCAACATGAGATTTATGTGGAGTTTTGGATATAGTGATGTCACAGACATCATTCGTCATCGTGTCCATGGCGCTACTATCAAGTATCCAAGTGATGGTTTTTTTGTGTGGATATTGGCCAGTAAAATTGCATTTGGTTGAGTTGAAGGTTGGTATATCCGGTTTAGTTGGGTTGCAGCGGTTTGGGTGGAACATGCGGTTGTGTGAATGAACTAGGTTTGAAGGTTGGGCGGCTGGTGGTTGTATGAGTTTAATGTGGGCGGCTGGTTTATTTTTGTGGTTGGCTGTTTCACCGAAAATGACATTATTATTCTCAAGATTATAATAGCTAGCAGGGGTATAATTGACTTTTGATGGAATAAAAGTGGGTGAAGGGTTCATTTCCCCCTTCACCCCAACACCTGCTGCCGTCGCCAAGCAATCGCCATCCTCTTTTCCTGCTTTGCTCTCTGTAGTGACTGCTGCAGTAGTTGCTTCTCCCTATCCAGTCCTGTTTTTTCTTCTATCCTCCCACCAGTTTGGAAACCCCATAATCTCGAAGCATGTTTCTTGATTGTGGCCTTTCCTGCCGCTGTGTGAGGTTGCGAAGACTGCTTCTCGGTGGGAGTGACTCCCCGTCCTTGAGGTGGTGGCCTTCCTCTTCCTTTGCCTCGGTTCTACGATGGTCGTCCACTTCCTCTGCCTGAGGTGTTCAGACCCACCCCCAAGGATGACTACACTGGGACTGAGGGGGTTTTTTTCTAGGTAAGATAATCTGATTTATTCTCTCTTTGATTCTCCAAAGGCAGCCTCTGCAGTGAAGAGTGGATCACGTTTTAGCAGATCCTTCTTGATGCCTTCGAATATGCTATCTACTCCATCAATTAACTGGAACAGTCTATGTTCTTGAACCTTCTTCTGATAAATTTTAATGTCCCTAGGACAGGACATTGGATTTGGGTCTCTTTCGTCAATACTCATCCATATGCCCACCAACTTGTCCCAACATGCTTCCAACGATCCACCTGCTTGTCATACTGTACTTGACTTTGAGTGAGTGTGTAAGTGTGTAGAGAGTCCACACCAGACCCGTATGTTGTGGCCAGGCCCTCCCACAGTGCCTGTGCTGTTGGATACCGACTCACATTTCCAATTAGATTAGACTCAATATTTTGGATGAGCCACATAAACACCGTTGGGTCCTCCTGCTTCCACTTGAGATACCTTGCATCGGTTGGTTGGGGGAGGGTGGAGGGATCCCCTTAATGTGAGAGCTCCTCCCCTTGCCCCCAATTACAGTGTCCATAAGATTGGCCCAAAGAAGAAAATTCTCTCCATTGAGTTTGATCCACACATTGACAGTATCTCGGATCAATTGTGGCTGGAATTTTTAGAATAATTCCATAAACTATAAGAATTCTGTCGGGAAATTGGTTATCTGGGGGCTGTTTTGACTGCCTTCAGCCCCATGACCTCCTTCAATGGCTTTGCCGCTGTCCATTGAAAGAAAAGAGAACAGATACTAGTATTTTGGTATAGGTGAATGGCTGAGAGAGTTGTTTGGACCATGATGATATCTAATATGAGTCCACAAAATCACAACCACGCTCTGATACCATGTTAAGAATTGACACAATAATTTGATGAAGAAAACTCTTTCTTTCATACATTTCTCACACCATACACGGCTGTACTTATAGCCTAGATTACGATTCTAGTATGTTAAGTTTATCAATCACAATTAATTACACAATCAATTTTCCTACAATTACTTCCTACTATCATTCAATCACCTATACAAGGTAAGCTCTATTTATGGTACAAAATATCCGTCACATATTCAACAATCTACCCTCATAGTCATATTATATCTTTTTAAGCATATACGCATTTATTGTACTAAAAACTTTAATGTTTATAAGTCATTTTATCCAAGCACATAACGAGTTTTTTTAACAAAAGGCACAAGTTGTTTATCAGCTAAAAAAGTTCTTACAAACACATATTGCTTATAAGCATTTTTTTAAAGCTACGCAAAACACCTTCAAGTGCAACTCGTGATCACTATAATTTTTTACATAACTAAGTCTTGACAGTGATGCATTCCATCTATTTACAATTATGTCTTTAAATATCATGGAAATATAGTCTAACTATATCTCCGTTGCAACTAATTGAGATTTGTTCCAACTTAGTAAAACTGAGCTTAGAAGGGGCTACCGTAAATTCTTAGTAATGAAATGTAAGACAGTTAAGGACGTGGGGAACACAAATTTCAGCAGTGCAATTAAATGACTTTTTTTTTGGTAGTGCAACTTTCTCATCTTTTGCTATACCTTATGTGTAAGTTGAAAGTATATTTTTCTTATACATGTGTGGCTCTTCCATGATGCGTGTGCGATTAGGTGTTATATTGTATAAAGAGCGGTACAATATCCTCCAAAAAAACTTCAAAATTTAAAATCAAAAGAAAAAAAAAGTAGAAAAAGAAAAGAAGAAAGAAAAAATAGAAGAAAGAAATAGGATCATCTCTAGAGATGTCATTATTCTCATTCGCCTAAATCCGGTTGAGGCATACTCATGCAGGCATATTAATTACACGTACGCATTCTATGTACTCCTCAGCAAAACAACATGCTTGAGAGTTAGTGCTTTCACATCTTTTATGTTTCATTTATCGACTCTCTTATGCTAACTAAATATATAATTTTCTACTAATTAGTTTCTATCCTAGTCTAACATGAAACGATAAAAGTCTTATCCGAGTTCGTCACTCATATGATTTGCTTTCATTGGTGGAAATGGGTGCTATATGTGGAATATGTGATGCATGCTTGACGTGTCCAAGAAATGATGTTTTCTCTGGTTCGATATTAAACATCTCTTGATTGTTGAACGTTGATCAAGAACTCCTCGGAACCTTTAAACATACACAATTTTCATTTGATTTTGAGCTAAAACTTTCTAAGATGTTGAATTGGTGTAATCCTAGAACCCTTATTGAAGAACCCTAGGCGTGAATTGATAACCTTTCAAGGGGCGATTGAATACCACAACACCCGCTCTTGATGTTGGTGCAGAATCTATTTGATCAAAGATCAAAACAAAAGAATAATTCTTGCAATTCACAATTTATGTGAAACATATTTTTATTCACAAAAATCCCCCCTAAAAACATTTGCATAGGCACTCTCACAATACAAAATCTAAGCTGGAAAGAAAAAATATAATCCAAATAGGACTCTGAACATGACCAAATTTGAGATGCATTTTTGCAAATTAAACAAACTGGTAAATGTATCCACACAAGTCAAGTTAAATATGTGAATGACATGATTAAAAAGTTCAATTTTGATAACTTGAAACCATCCTCCATCCCTATGAGTGTCACCACTAAACTAGATAAAAATGGAAATGAAAAAGATTTCATAATGGTTTGTATAGGTCTATGATCGGTTCTTTGCTTTATCTTACTGCAAGTAGACCCGATATCATGTTTACTGTTTGTATGTATCCACGTTTTCAAAGCCAACCTAAAGCGTCTCATTATAATGTTGTAAAACAGATTTTTCGATACATTAAGCACACTCCCACTTTAGGAATTTGGTATGATAAGAATTGTGAATTTGATTTGCATGCATATACTGATGCGGACTATGGTGGATGCAAAGTAGATAGAAAAAGCACAAGTGACACTTGTCAATTTATAGAAAATTCATTAATTTCTTGGTTTTCGAAAAAGCAAGCGAGTGTAGCATTATCTACTATAGAAGCTGAATATACAACACTTAGTCTTTGTTGCACACAACTTCTATGGTTAAGACGGAAACATTCTAATTTTTGAATCACGGTAAATCGCATTCCCATTTATTGTGATGACATGAGTGCTATAAATTTATCTAAGAACCCTGTACTACACTGTAACGTAAAGCACATAGACGTACGATATCACTTTCTTCGTGATCACGTGAATAATGGTGATATTGTTATAGAACACGTATGCACTGAGGCACAAGTAGCCGACATATTCACCAAAGCACTAAATCAAGCCACGTAGGAAAATCAACCTTCTAAAGTAGGCATGATTTCTGCTAATTTGCTATAGCTTGATATTTATTTCCATCTTTAAATGCACTTTTGATTTTATTTCCAAAATAAAAGGAGAGAGAGTGCATGATTTAAGGGGGAGTGAGAGTGATTTAAGGAGGTAAGAGAGTATGATTGCACAAATCAAGGGGGAGAAAATTCAAAATTCAAAATTCGAATTTGAGCACAATTAGTGGGGGAGCGCTTAAATTTAAATCATGAAATAGTGTTATTTTGTAAATCATCAAAAAGGAGAGATTGTTGAGAAAAAGAGTTTGAGTGATTTAAAAATACATAATATATATAACATGTGTGACATAATATATATAACATGTGCAAAGAGTTTGAATTTAATCGGAGAAAAATTGCATAATCGACAAAAGTCAAAAATTCGATTTTCTACGAACATAACACATGGAACGTTTTTGGAATGACATGTAACATATATTTAGACACTATTTACATATTTAATACATATTAAAGTGTACTAGAATATTCAAATTAGGGCCGATTGGAATATACCATACATGTGTAATTATTGTGCACTATTTTACAAAGTTTACAAAAATGAAATTCAATACATGTTGTGGCCATCATACATGTCATTCTCAGCTTGGTGGAGCTTATGTGGAGCTTAGTTGGCATCTCAATTGGTGGATGATAAGCTACACAAGGTTAGTGACATAAAGGATGGAGCTACACAAAGTAACAATTCAAACTTTGTAGCGAATGTAACACATGCTGAAAATTCAGCATGTGAGACAATTAGTTGGCCGAATTTTGGTCTTGAATGGTGATCAAATTTGCTTCCAAATTTGTAGGAATTGACTGTTGATTATTTGGCAATGTTTTAAACCTTATTTGGCACATGTTTTAGATGTTAATCTCAGATCTTTAAAGCTACTAAGTGGTGACAAGGTTGGACCAATTATGAAGTGCCAAGTAAGCAAAGCCAAGACATTCATCCAATCAAGCTGTGCCAAGTAAGCAAGATGGTGTCACATCTACACAAGGCTTTCTTCGAAGGACATAAAAGAGAATTCTCAAGGTGAAGAAAAGCCCTAGGGGGGCAGCCAAGACTAAATAAAAAGAAGAGAAGAGAGTCACACAAATGCAAGACAACTCTCATAATTTCCAAAGTGCAAAAAGACTCTCCACTCTCTTCTTCTACATTTCTTTCTTCTTCTTCTTCTCTCAAGCCTATTGTTCTTATATTCAATATATTGAATAGGCTTTGATTAGACCACCATATACATTTAAATTGTAAAAGGTTGATCAAGGTGTGATCAAACCTTCATCCATTCGGTGGTGGTGTTCGTGATCCGGTGTGATTGCTTGTATCGTTTGTTTAAGGGTGGAGTTGGTGTGTAACTCCAGCAACCCTTGTGGTAAGGTATTAATTTTTTAGTGATAACCGAGGAAGGTGTCCTCGAAGACTGGAGTAGTTTGATTTAACCGAACCAGTATAAAATCTTTTGTGTTCTTTACTGCACAGTAATTTCAGTTTCCAGCATTCTGCATCAATTTCGTCGCAATCTTAAAAATAGCAAACGAATTTTAAAACTTGTAAACGTTTGCAGAAACATAGCCACACTTCTTAAGTTTCATTTGGCATAAGTTTCAGCCCATTTGGATAAGTATAAGTCAATCAAACGTTAATAGATCTAAGACTAGTGCAATCTGATTTTTAGACTTACAAAGGTTGGGAACTTAAACATATTTGACATACTTTCTAAAGGAATTTTTCTAAATTGTTTCAACTCATTAAAATAAATATCTTAAGGGGTTTTTCATTAAATTTTCAGACCATTTGGAGTTACAAATTAATCGGAATAAAATTTTCAAATTGTAGTATTGTTTTTGGTAGATTCACTCAATCTTACCACAAACGTATTTTGAAAGAGTTAGAGGTTTAATTGTAATCTGAAATTTTTAAGGGATACTCATAACATCTGTGGGCAGAATCTCTCCAAATTTCCGAATTTTTGAAGGTTTGTAACCTAGTATTTTAAATGTTTCAAATCAGGATCTTAAAACAGAAATTGTTTTCAGAAGTTGGGTTTTTGGGTCAAAATATTTTAAAAATCCCACTATTCAACCCCCCTTCTAGTGGTGCCTTACAGGTCCTACAACTTTTACTGAGGCCATTTAGAAGAAGTTGCATAGACTTAGCATTCATACTCAATCTCTTTTTATCTTCTACGGTATACTCTTGCTTAGGTTTTGCGACTGCTAATGTAACACCATCAATCATAGCTATTTCAGACGGAATAAAAAGACCGTCTTGTATGATGGACCATAAGTCTATATCAATAGCCACAAAGAAAAGTTTCATTCTAAACTTCCATTGTATAAAAGACTCACTGTTGAAAAGAGGAGGCCTTACGATTGACATTCCTTCTTTCTCAGTTTTATAACTAGTGGATGCCATCTCACAAAGATCGTTGAATCTTCTTGTAGTCAGTGTGCCTGTGTTCTGATACCATTTGTAGGACCCGTATAGCAAAACTAGAAGGGAGATTGATTAGTGCGTGCGGAAAAATTGGTTTTTAAAACTTTTTGGACCAAAAACTCACTTCACAAAAAAGTTTCTGTTTTAAGATCCTTATTTGATTAATCCAGGTGACCTGGTTTTAGACCTCCAAAAATTATGAAATTTGGTGAGGATGTGCTCTCAGATGTTGTGAGTGTCTCACAAAAATGGCAAATTAAAACTCCAAGCCTAAACCCTTGAAAACATGCTTCTATACAGCTTGCATCAATATGCCAGAAACTATACTCCGAAATGGAAATTTTTTTCTTATTAATCTAAATGACTTGAAATTTTCTATTTTGACCCTCATGATGTGTATTTTAATGGGTTAAAACAGTTTAGAAAATTCCCCTGGTAAGTATATCAACCACGTTGATGTTCTCAACCTTTGCAAATGTGAGAATTAGATTGCACTAGTCTCAGAACTATTAATGTTTGACTGACTTATACTTATTTAAATGAGATGAAACTTGTGCCAAATGAAAGATAGGACGTGTGACTATGCTTCTGCAAATTTTTGAGATTTTTGAAAATCGTTTGTTATTTTCACCGTTGTAATGAAAAAGATGCAGAAAACAGTAACTGAAAGTTAAAGTGCTGAAAAGTAAGAACACTGAGAATTTTATACTCCTTCGGTTAAAACAACCTACTCCAGTCTTCGAGGACACTTTCATCGGTTTTCACTAACCACAAAAACACCTTAACATAAGGGTGACTGGAGTTAAACACCAACTCCACCCTTTAACAAACAAACAAACCAACACGAACATCACCATCGATCGAATGAAGGCTTGATCAGTCCTTGATCAAACTTTTAAAAGAAATGAACGAGTGTAGGTGGTATAATAAAAGCCTACATAATATGTGGAATATATGAATGATAGGCTTGAGTCTAAGAGCAAGAGAAAAGAAAGGAAGAAGAAGAGAGGAGTCTTGCTTTTTGGACTTGTAAGAACATCAATTTTGCTTAGCCTTGTCTTACACTAACTTGTCCTTTTTATTTGGTCTTGGCCACTCCCTAAGGGTTAATGTCTTCATTGAGAATTGTCTTGAATATCCTTGAAAGATTTTCTTGTGTAAATGATGACACAACTTTGCTTACTTGATGCAGTATGATTGGAGGGATGGCTTGTCTTTGCCTAGTTGTCACTTCTTGATAGGCCATCTTTAATCTACCTTTGCACTCCTTAAATGAGCTGGAATTTCTTCAAAACAAATCTGAAAAATGTGCTCAGAATCAAGGTGAATAATTACCATATAATCATAATTCGATCCCCTTAAGTTTTTTAAGACAATTGAAGGCAAAAAATAGGTAAAAATTGGCCAGCACCTTTTTCCATGTGCTGAAATTTTCAACATGTGTTCTCTTTTGAATTCTTTCCTTATGTGTTGCTCACTTCAATGTCACCAATCATGTGCGGCATATCCTCCACCAATTGAAGTGCCAAATAAGTTCCACCTAGGCTCCAACAAAGCTGAAAATGGCGGGTGATATAGGCTTTACATGTGATGAATTCTTTTTATATCAACTTTGTCAACTAAAGCATAATATTCACACATATATGGTAAATTGTAATCAGCATTAATTTGAATTTTCTAGAAAAATTTAACATGTCTTGAATGTGTAAAAAGGTTCACAAACGTTCCATGTGTGTAGATTTGTGGAAAATCAAATTTTCGACTTTCGTCGATTACGCAATTTCTCTCCGATTAATTTCAAACTTCCTACACATGTAATATATATTATATCACACATAATATACATAAATGAGTTGTATATTTATCTCCAACATCTGAGCATAAACACCCCATATGCCATGATAGAATTGAGTTTGAATTGTCCACAAATCTAGGCTAAATTGTGGGTGATTTGTGTATGCAAACATGGTATGACCTTGTGGATGAATGTAACATGTGAATCACAAAAGTTTTGAATATTTTTGATGTATATAGGCTGACCATCTTTAGATGGTAAGTACGTGACATGTCGGTGAAGTTTCGGTAGTCACCCAATACCACAATTTTCAATTTATGACCTTATAACATATCGTTATAATTTTGACGTCACCATGACTTGTAATATATGATATATGACCTGAATATGCTCATAAATATAAGGTGTATATAGTGGTGTGACGTCGATATACGTTTTTAATATATATGACGTGTCGATGATACATCGGAATATAAGTATATAGTTTGTCATAAAAAACACGGATATATGATATGTATAAGAAATTGGCGTCTGAGGGTGTGAGATGAGAAGACTTTCCATTTTTATATTTGTTGCCATATAGCTCTCTTCAAATATGTCTTCATTTAATAAACTAGTTAGTTCATTAACTTACGCACTTCACTTAATGAACTAGTTTAGTTCATTAATCATGTCACCTAAAAATAGTATAAAGAAAACAAATGTTTGCCATATGATGTAAGCTTTAATTCTTCATGGCTTGTTAGTACGACAACATTATATATAAATATGTAAAGCATTTTTATCACATAAACATCTCGAGTAAAATTTATTCATGCATTTCGTAAGGACATAACATTTAAATCATGCATTTTCGAATCATTCAAACCCCTTTTTCTCGACACTAGACAAAGCATCAGCAACTATGTTGTCTTTATCTTGCTTATACTTAATAACGTATGGAAATTGTTCTATAAACTCCACCCATTTAGCATGTCACTTAATCTACTTTCCTTTTCCTTTAAGGTACTTCAAACTTTCATGGTCAGCGTGTATAACAAATTCTTTAAGTCGAAGGTAACGTTGTCTGTTTGAACGGATTTAACCAATGCATAAAGCTCCTTATAATAAGTACAATAATTAAGGGTGGCTCCTTTCATTTTTTCCACTAAAGTGAGTGCTGGACCGTGCACCTACAATAAACACCACTAGAGGGGGGGTGAATAGTGGTTAGCAGAAATTACACTACAACCCTTTGTTGAAATCCCCTTTGAAAATAGAATCTGAAACCACCTCAGATTCAGAACCCGTTTTTCAAAAATTCACAAATAATTGTACACAACTTCAAAAATAATAAAACTTTCCAGAGTTTAACTTCAATGAGTTCACAAGACTCTGTTCACAAATCAGACAAAAATAAGATCGATTGTCTCTTCAAACAAATAAAACGATTCAGATGGTCAATCTGGACAGAATTGGACAGAATGTTGCTGATTTTGCAAAACGTGTTTCTCTTTGAATACTTGACCAAAAAGATTGATATTTATATCTAAACACTCCTTAGAAAGCCTAGTGGATGTTTCCAAAAGGCCCTGATCTCAAACAATTCTGAATAAATACAGAATTCAAGTTTTTTCAAAAATGGTCAGATTGCAGCCATATTGGAGCAGTTATCTTGCAAAGACTGAAAGACTAACTTTCTCTTGCTCAAATCAAGTGATTCTTGTTGCAAATAAAAGATAACAGTCTGAATTATAACTCCACCGAAAATCACGAATTTTGAAAATGTTTAGCTATTTTTTCAAATTGTGAGAATTTGTGTGAAACTGCAGTCGGAAACGGGAAAAAACAGAAATAAAGAAACAAGAGAAGAACACCGAGGATTTATCCTGGTTCGGTCAATGTGACCTACTCCAGTCTCAAGGAACACCTTTCCTTGGATTTCACTATCAAATGAACACCTTACAACAAGAGCCAAGCTTGATCCTTGGGTTATACACCAACCCTATTCAAGACTTGGATAATCACCTCTATGCAACTCTTGATTATAACACCTCTACCACCTATTGACGTAGCCTTATAAATTTGGCTAATCAATCATACAAATCCAACCCAAGAAGGTTTGTATAGTGTAGCTGGACAACAAAAAAAATTGGAACACCTTAGCTACACAAAGTATGAACGAAAATATGAGAAGAGAATAGCAAGACAACAATCTTCAATTTTGCTTTCAAGTGTATGTCTTCTCTTCTTCACCTTACCTCCTATTTATAGTGTGAATAGATGGCATATTCTCTCCAAATTTTAGACCATGTGATGGCTGAGAATTTTGAATTAAAGCACCTCCATAATCATCTCCAACAACCTTGTCTCCATTACATTCAAATTTGAAATTTCAAGTTGGCAACTTTTGCCAACTAGCTTGTTTTTGAATTTTCCAC
Organism: Eustoma russellianum; assembly: GCA_036186865.1. Lineage (NCBI taxonomy): Eukaryota > Viridiplantae > Streptophyta > Magnoliopsida > Gentianales > Gentianaceae > Eustoma > Eustoma russellianum. The sequence goes on from AP025047.1 coordinate 20,034,358, forward strand.
TTGTCCAAAAGTAATAAAATGAGTATACCACCTTCTCCACCTGTTTATGGACGTTTTTGATGTTGTATGTATGTATACCAACTCAAATTATGTGAATAAAAAATAATGAATAAGTGTTGACAAGATTATGTCAACATATAACACCAAAATTCCTACTTTCTTCTCCTTTACATATTGTGATGAATCTTGCACCAAGGACACCTTGTAATCTCTAAAAGATGATGATTAATATCCTCTTGTAACATATATAAGAGGGTCTTCAAGAAAAAAATAGAATGTGACATCTCAAATCGTCACATATCCAGCTATAGTCAATAATATCATCAGTTGAGAGAATAAGATATAAGATCACCATATAATCTTCAAAATAATAGTAACACAGCTCCAGAATGAAGATAATAATATGCTCAAGAGATTCCTTGAGTGAAAATGCCAAAAATACCCTTGGGGGTAAAATGACCAAAATACCCCTTGTGTGAGAAAACTTCAGAAATGCCTCCGATGGTCAGAGATAATCGCAATACCACCTTTGTTATGATAAATAAGATAATAATATGCACTTGACATATTTTCACCATATGATGTTCCTACAAAACTCAAAATACCAATTTTGCCCTTTTTGGTAAGCTGTAGAAGCTTCCAAGGCACGTTAGTCACAAGACAATAATAATCACCAAAAACACATAATAAGCACATAATGAACATGTATAATTCATATACAAAAAAAATCATTTTAACACATTTTAGAAAATTATTTCTAAAAACCCTAGACATCGATCGATTGAAGTGCCTCAGCTTCATAGATCGATGTCTCACATAAAGGTTCAGGTTTTGTCTCTGACCTACATCGATCGATCGAAGTGAGAGTTTGATGTACATCGATCGATCAATGTGTCTCAGGTTTAGAGATCGATGTCTCACAGAAAGGTCTTAAACTTTTCTGCCTTACATAGATCGATCGATGTGAAACAGCCTGAGAAATCAATGTCAACTTGTTCAACTTTTTCAACTTTTAATCACATATAACACCATGTGTGACATTTTTAAGTATTCATCACTTAAAATCATAACTTTGAAAATTATCCAAACATATTTCTCAACAGTGAGCAATGGTCTTTTGTCTTGCATTAAGACAGCTCCGGCTCCAACTCCACCTGCATTATATTCGATTTCAATGGTCTCATCAAAATTGGGTAGTTTAAGAATGGATGATGTGGTTAACCTTCTATTGAGTTCTTCAAAGGCCTTTTGTGGAGGTCCTCCCCATCGGAAACTAACATCTTTCTTGACAATCTCATTAAGGGGCACGGCTATGAATGAAAAGTCATGTACAAAACATCTATAGAAGATCGCTAGGCCATGAAAACTTCTTACTTCACTAACATTCTTATTGGTAGATCATTCTGTAATTGATTGTACTTTCTCTTCGTCCATCTCAATCCCATCGGCAGTGATTACAAAGCCTAAGAATACCACTTTCTCCAAATTGAATGAAACTTCTTGAATTTAGCATAAAGCTTCTCCTTTGAATTGTTCAAAAACGCTCCTTAGATGTTCAATATGCTCTTTCAAAGACTTAGAATAGATATGGATGTTATCAAACTAGACTACAACTAATTTCCCAATGAAAGATTTTACGACTTCATTTATTAACCTCATGAATATACGAGGGGCTTTAGCCAAACCAAATGGCATAAGCAACCACCTATACAATCCAAATATAGTCTTAAAGGCAGTTTTCCATTCATCCCCTTTGTTGATTCTCACTTGGAAGCAACCACTATTGTGATCAATCTTAATAAAGTATCTAACACCTAAGCATATCCAGTATATTATCTAACCTAGGAATGGGTACCTATACTTCACAGTGATCTTATTTATGGATCTACAATTAGGACACATTCTCCAACTTCTATCTTTCTTGGGGGCTCTATGACTGGGACAGCGCCAGGGTTCATACTTTCTCTGACCTTCCCTTTTCTTAACAACTCCTCTACTTATCTTTGGATCTCTTTTGTCTCCACATGATTGGCCCTATAAGCAGGTCTATTACATAGTACACCACTAGGTACAAAGTCTATTTGATGTTTAATGCCTCTTATTTGGGGTAATTTTGTGGGTTCTTTGTCAAAAAATATGCTACAATATTCCTCAATCAAATCTCCTACATCGGTGAGCAAGGTGCTAGGTAAATAATTCTTAGAAAACAATGTCTTCTTAAAGACAAGGATATACACGGTTTGGTGGTTTTGTAAGGCATGTCTACTTCACCTTGCTTGGCAAAGAAGGCACACATTTTCTTATGTACTATAGCCGATCCCTTTCTTTTAGAGGGTACTTTATTTCTTTCCTCTCTAAGAAATTCCAAGAACGTCTTTTCAACCTCCTTTTCTCTAGGTTTATTTCTATTATCATGCATTCGTTGTTGATATTTATGGATTTTTTGAGGGGGTAAAGCATGTAATTTGAACAATTTTCTATGAAGCTTAAAATAATAGTTGTTAAGGAAACCATCGTAAGTAACTTTATTATCATATTGTCACGGTCTACCTAAAAAAATATGGCTAGCAATCATAGGGCGACGTCGCACAAAATTTAATCTTTATAACTCCCTAAGGCCAAAGGAACAAGGACTTGCTTACTCGTACTAACTTCACAGTAATAATTCAACCAAGACAATTTATTGGGGCAGGGTGTTTAGGCATAGTTAAATCAAGTTTACGTACAAGTTCTACACTAGCTATGTTAGCACAAGAACCAGAATCAATAATCAAAGTGCATAATTTTCCTTTTATCATGCAATGTATATGAAAAATGTTATCTCTATGCTGGTCATGATCATCTATCTTTTGATATGCATTTAAAGATCTTTGAACGACAAGAAATTCGTTAGATATATCGATGTCATCATCACTTAGACTTTTTACATGCAACTCTTCAAATTCATTTTTGGTGTTAGACTCTTCTTCTTCTTCGGTATAATATTCATGAGTATCCTCGGCTATCATTATTCGTTTAGTGGTAGGGCAATCTCTCCCTATGTGACCTCGGCCTTGACATTTAAATCAAATGATATCTCTATATCCATAAGGGGGATTAGAAGACTTACCTCGTAAGACCTTAGCCTTGCCTTTATCTTATCTCCTTGGACCTTCTTGCCCTTGGTTTTGGGTATTTCCTTGTGGCCTATTTTGCCAACCTTGGCCATGGTTTGGTGCACCAGATTGATTATACATATTCTATATTCAATTATACGAAGAAATATTAGTTTTAAAAACAGAATTGAAAGATCTAGAATTTACCTGTAGTTCAACTTTCTGGGCCATGTGCACCATTGCGGCCAAGTTTTTGTATTGAGTGACTTCAACTTTGTGTGCAATATGTTTACGTAATCCTTGCAAAAATCGTATCGTCGTAGCTTTGGCTGGTTAATTGGTATTGATCTTTACTAATAATATCTCTAGTTCCTTGAAGTCTTCATGGACACATTTGTTACCTTAAGTCAAGGCTTGCAACTGTGGACATGGATTGTTGATAGTGTTTGTGGATGAATCTTTGTCTGAGCTCATCCTTCAAGTCATCCCACCTCATGATGGGTGGTTATTCAATTCTTTCTCTCAAGATCCTTGTTTGATTCCACCATTGTAAAGCATAGTCAACGAATTCAACATTTAGAGGATCTTGAATAGTTTGTGCAACAGAAAATAAGGTCGATTTTCATCTCCCACTGCCAGTACGCGTGCAGATCACTCTTTTCTTGGAATTGTGGGATGTTCAGCTTACCTTTCTAGAAGTCATCTTCTTGAGGATAGAGTGGATTGTCTCGTCTATGGCAGCCTCGAGTGCTGAAATCTTTGTACTCTTCTTCATCAAACTCATTGTGTTGATCTTCTTCAAATGTCCCTTGAACATATGGTTGCCTCCATCCATTATAGGTGCCCTCTTCATGCGTTGAGGTCCTTGCCTTCATCTAGGATGTCGGACATCTTGAGGGATAAGGGGTACCTCTTTGATCCTTGAGAGGTGTAAGCTTACGTAACCTCCTCGGCATCCACATAGGTTGGCCTGTCTAGAACTCTCGGCTGGATGGTTGCTTTGCTGCTCCACCTTATGCAACATATTTTTGACATCACCTAGGTGACATGGGTTTCATCAGATCTTGTTGGCGTAAAATTCTATCAATGGATTGCATTATTTGTCTCATTGTGGGTTGTTTATCTCTGGATTTGACTTGTGAGCTTTGGGAGGTTCTGGTCATACTTTGAGACACATTATCCATGATATAACCTAAGATTAAAAATAAAAGAAACAAAAGAAAAGGAGAAGACAAACACAAAGACCAAACAAACATTACACGTTAGTGAAAATCATATGCATACCTCTTGTTTCCCTCATTCTTTTCTCTCAATATTTTCTCATACACTCAAAGCTTGTCTCCTCGTCCAATCTAGGGTTAGAAACACTTAGAGCAAGCAAAGCTTCTTGGAGGTATTGCCAAGACACCAAAATAAACCCACTTGATTTCTTAAACGTCTTCGATCAAACTCAACCTTTTACCAACTCAAAAGCAACATAAGGAGGAACATATTTGGAAACAAACTCTGATATTCAAAGACATAAGAAACCAAAAATGATGTTAAGGACTGAGCTAAAGAGAAACTAATGCTTGCCTTAGGCAATCTTTAGTTATTTTTAGACTTTGATTTCTTAATTCACTTAATGACTAATCAAGTTTTTAGCCTAATTGTGTTCAAGCCATATGGTATGTTTGTAAGTCTTTTTGAGGCTACTGTAAGGGTGTATGAAGGTGTAGGATTCGTCCTTTTAATTCAAGAACCAAGATGAGCACAAGTCTAGAAGATTTTGCTTACCTTTCCTCTTTTGCCCTTCTTTAATCTTGTTTGACCTCTCTCTTTATTTTGTCTTTTCTGTTCTGTTTTGTGCAAACTGTTCTCTTTTCTTTAAAATAAGGGCATAATGGTAATTTCACTTTGCCTGGGGTTCTTCTTACAACCCTTGTGCATGGCAGCCTTCAACTAGTGTTTTCTTGTGCTTCCTTGAATCTTCTTGGTTTGCTTCTTGGATTTGCTTGAATTATGATTTAAAGCCGTATAAGGTAGGTTTGAGTTAGGGTTTTCTCTTGTTGTATGTTATGGTATGGTTAGGGTTTATTGTGGGTATTCGGGTTTATGGCTGTGTGGGGGTGGGCTGTTTAGGGTTAGGGGTTAAGTTTTGTAATTAGGGTTTTGATAATTAGGTTTAGGGTATTAGGTTGTGGGTGGCGGCTAGGTTTTATATAGATTTAAGGTTTTGGTTTTTTGACAATGGTGAGGTCTTGGGGGTTAGGGTGTATGTCTAGGGTATGGTTCAATCAAAAACTTAGGGTTTGGTTGAGTTGAGGTAAGGGTACAGCTGAGGTGAGAGAAGTAGGGTTTCAAGTCTAGTGTGTTGAATTACATGGTGATGAAATTAAAAAAAACACAAGAACAAAACGTTTGTCCAGAAGGAAGACATCATTGGCAACACAGTAGAGTTATTCGTTCAGGCACTTCGTCGAGCAAATTCTCAATTGCGTCGAACACATTTATTATCACTTATTTCTCACAGATATTTAGATTGTAATCATGTTGTAATTATGTAGTTACATTATTTAATCATTAGTATTGATATTAGTCATCATATTAGAGTCATTTTAGACGATAACACGCTGGTTGTTGTCCAGCAAAGTGGCCATTGGAGTGTCCCGTGTAGAAATGCCAACTAGCCATTGGCTCTTTGTCTATATATTGATCCCCATCCTATTATTTGAACATTATGTTATTTTTCTCTATATGGTATCAGAGTCATTAAGCTGAGAAGCATTCATTCAAAGTTCAAATCGCTAATTGTTTATCTTCTTTGTCAGCTCCTCTATTTTTATTTAAAATATGATCATGGAGCCAGCTAGTAGTGCAACACCATCTGTTCGTGGTCCTGTAACTATAGCCACCTCAACGGGGGTGAGTTCATCTCATTCAATTATTGATTCAAATCCAGCAACTATAACCAATCATAAACTCAATGGCAGTAACTACTTAGCTTCGTCAAGAGCTATCAAGATGTTCATAACGGGAAAAGATAAGGAAGCTTCCCTACAACCTGAGACTGTAGTTCCCGATGTGAACTCTAAGCAATTCAATGTATGGAATGCTGAGAACTCCATGATTATGTCATGGTTGATCAGCTCCATGGCTACTAATGTGAGTGACAATTTTAGCCTATATGATTCTGCTGCTAATATATGGCATGCAGCACAGGAGATGTACTCCAAACTTGATAATGTTTGTGAGCTATGTGAGCTTGATGTTATGCTTCATGATATAAAGAAAGGAGACTCACCAGTTAATGTCTATTTTGGACAGCTAAAAAGAATATGGCAGCAAATCGATGTGTTTGGCACACATAAGTGGTCAAGTCAAGAAGCTGATAAAATGTATAAGAGTGTCACTGAAACAAAGAGAATCTTTAGATTCTTTGCTGGTTTAAATAAAGAATTTGATGCTATTGGAGGAAGAATCCTTGGTACTAAGCCACTTCCTTCAATCAATGTTGTATTCTAAGAAATTAGACAAGTGGAAAGTAGGATCAAACTCATGATGAGTTCCACCACCTCTAGTGAAGGCATTGCTATGGCAGTTGCTGCCCCTCAGGCTTCATCAGGAGACAAGGCCTCTGCCAATGCTGTTATTAGGAGGTATACCTCTCCAAGCCAGTATGACAACAGAAGAGAACAAAAGCCCACGTGTAAGTTCTTCAAGAAGGTAGGACACGCCAAAGAAAAGTGCTATGCCAAGCATTGGAGCCCTCCTCCTAAATTCAATGAGCAATGGAGGAATCCTGAACAATGGAGATCACAAGCTGCAAAGCATGGAAACTGGAGAAGAGCTAGTGCAGCAGTCTCAGACAACTATGTCACTGGACCATCAGAGGTTCCTATCCATACTTATCTGGATGCTATATTTCAATTTATGAAGCACCTTCAACCAAAGCAACAGCCCTTGGAAATCAATTAAGAAGCCATTCAAGTTACTATGGCTAGCTATGGTACAACTTCTAAACTCCTTATTACATAGATTGTTTATTCTGGCGCTACACACCACATGACCTGGAACAAGGATAAACTAACTAACTTTGTGGTTTCCATTTTCAATGGAGTCAAAGATACACTCTTCCTTGACTTTGGAATATGATGGAATAAAGCAAAATGACTCACTAAATTGGATGCTCTTTATATATTGTGAAGTACCTTTTGATCGACACAGTTTGACGTATCATTATGGGTCATCAGAAAACAACGTCTATGGGTTTCTAACACATAGGTATGGTTGCATACGTCCGACCCACTGTACCCCGCCATAGACGGGAGCCTCTAAGGCAATGGGGTAATGTTGTTGTTATTGTAACTAACTTTGTGCCTTTTATCAATCCTGCTAAACTAAAAGTTGCAAATGGAAATGGTATTAGTATCCTTGGTAGTGGACATATACTGTTTATAGAAACCTTATAATTGAACAATGTATTGTTTATCCCAGAACTAAGCTTCAACTGAATCTCTTTGGGTCAATTTGCTGAAGGTAACATATGTGAAGTTAGGTTCTCACCTTCTACCTGTTATTTTCAGGAGATCTTCTCCAAGAAGGTGATTGGCAGTGCTAACAAGGTCAATGGACTTTTCCTTCTTCACGATAAAAAATCAAGTCCTCTCAGTAATCAAACAAGTCTAGGATCATGTATGAGTATTTTTCTATGGCATAAGAGATTAAGACATCCTAACTTATTGTATCTTAAAAGGCTTATGCCAGCCTTGTTTGTCAATATAAATCAAAGTGACTTGTTTTGTGAAGCTTGACAGTTTGCCAAAAGCTGTAGAACTTCTTTTCTTGCAAAATATTATGAAAAGAGCTCTCTATTCAGCCTGGTCCACTCAGATGTTTGAGAACCCTCAAAGGTAGCCAATTTCAGTGGAAGCAGATGGTACATCACATTTTTTGATGATTACTCAAGAGTAACCTGGGTATTCTTAATGAAATATAAATATGAAGTGGGTGATATAATTAAAAAATTCATATGTATGGTTCAAAATCAATTTAACTCCTCTGTTAAGGTCTTAAGAACTTATAATAGAATTGAGTATCTGGAAAAATCAGTCAGGGAGTACTTAGGCAATAAGGGAATTTTGCATCAAACCTTCTGCACCTACACTCCACAACAAAATGGAGTGGCAAAAAGGAAGAATACGCACCTCTTTGAAGTTACAAGGGCACTAATGATGTCAATGAAAGTCCCTAAGCACTACTGAAGTGAGGGAGTACTCACTGCTACTCACCTCATTAATAGAATACTTTTTATAGTCCTTAGTTTTGAGCCTTCTAAATATGTCCTGTCTCAATCCTATCCTCACTCAAAGTTGATTTCAGAAATGCCTTTAAGGAGCTTTAGGTGTGTTGTGCATATACATATACCTGAACAGTTTAAAAGTAAGCTTGACATGAGATCAGAAAAGTGTATCTTTATTGGGTATGCTCATACTCAAAAATGATACAAGTGTTACTCACCTGGCTCAAGGAAAATGTACGTCTCTCTTGGCGTAGTATTTGATGAGTCAATCATATTATGGCTCATCTATACAGGTTGATCATGAGTCTGAAAATAACATATGGAGTATTGATGAAGTGCCAAGAACTGATCACATCAGAGAAGTTGGAAATCCCACTGAGGGGGGAGAATATTGCCCCTCCTCAAGAGGACTCACCTGAGTCAAATACACTCTCTGGTTCTCCCAAAAGTGTTGGAGGAACTAATGAGGTAACATCCTCATACAGAGAGGTAACTCCTATAGAATATAGGCCTATTGCTTTAAGAAAGGGGATCAGGGCATATGTAAAGGAACTTTACCCAATTAACAAACACATTTCATATGCTTGTCTTAATACTAACTTCAAAACATTTATTACTTCACTTGATGTTATAGAAATTCCAAAAACTATCCATGAGGCCTTGGCACAACCTGAATGGAGAAAGGCTATCCAAGATGAAATGTTTGCCCTATTAAGAATGAAACCTGGGAATTAATCTCTGCTGTTGAGGGAGTAAGACTAGTAGGGTGTAAGTATATCTTTGATGGCTCAGTCAACATATTCAAAGCATGGTTAGTGGAAAAGGGGTTCACTCATATTCTTGGCATTGATTATGATGAGAACTTTGCACCTGTTGCAAAGCTGAATACTGTAATGATTTTATTTACTACGTTTGTGAATCTTGACTGGCCTTTATTCTAACTAGGCATTAAGGATGCATTCCTTAATAGAGATTTAGAAGAAGAGGTAAATATGCATATTCCACCTGGATTTATAACTGAAATAAATAGAAACATGTAAACTAAAGAAATCTCTTTATAGCCTGAAACAATCTACTAGAGCTTGGTTTAGGAGGTTTAATTCTGCTGTAAGTTCTCCTGGATTTGTTCAGAGTCACAGTGATCATACTTTATTCACCAGGCATATTGATTCTAATAACTTAATCATCATTTTAGTATATATAGATGACATAATTCTAACAGGCAATCACTACACTGAAATCATTGGTACAAAGAAACAATTAGCCAAGTCATTTGAGGTAAAGGATTTAAGCCAACTAAGGTACTTCCTGGGTATGGAAGTATCAAGGTTACCTCAGGGCTTATTCTTATCACAGAGGAAGTACATTCTTGACCTCTTGCAAGACACCAACATGATCAACTACAAGCCTGCTAACTCTCTAGTGGAACCAAGACATAAGCTAAGAGTGGTATGGAATTTTGCGAAAACTGATAAACAAAGGTATTAAAGGCTGACATGTAAGTTGATTTATTTGTCACATACTATTCCTGACTTATGCTATGGAGTTAGTTTCATTAGTCAATACATGCATGATCCCACTATTGAGCATTATAATTATGCACTATGAATCCATAGGTATCTAAAAGATGGATAGGCATAAACATGGCTGAGAACCCAGTGCAACATGACAAATCAAAGCACATTGAGATATATAGGCATTTCTTGTGTTAAAAAATTTAAGACGAAGGGCTGAATCTTCATTATATTAGATTTCCAGACCAAGTAGCTGATATATTAACAAAACCTGTAACTGTGAATGTTTTCAAGACATTACCTGGCAAGCTAGGTTGTATTAACATCTACAACTCTAGCTTGAGGGAGAGAGTTGGAATACATGGTGATGACATTGAAGAAACAATACAAGAATAAAATAGTGGTGCAGAAGGAAGACAGCATTGACAACACGATAGAGTTATTCGTTTAGGCACTTCGTCAGTAGATTCTCAATTGCGTCAAACACCTTTATTATTACTTATTTCTCACTGATATTTAGATGTAATCATGTTGTAATTCTATAGTTACATTGTTTAATCATTAGTCTAGAGATTATTCATCGATTAGAGGCAGTTTAGACGATAACCTGCTAGTTATTGTCTAGCAAAGTAGTCGTTGGAGTGTCCAGGGTAGAACTACCAACTAGCCGTTGACTCTTTGTTTATATATTGATCCCCATCCTATTATTTGAATATACAAGTTATCTTGCTCACATATGTGAGTCTTCTATGTGTAATTGTGTTGTTTTTGTCTAATATAGTGTTTGAAGAAAAGTTAGGGTTTTTGTCAAGAACACAATAAAAGATCAAACCTTTAATCAAACACGAAGAAAATCAAGCATACAAAACTCAAAGATTACCTAAAATAAGAAAGACATAGCAAAAGGTAGCTTTTTAGGAAAATTAGCATGGTTTATGTGTGGCCGAATGTAGCTCTTATAAGAGGAAACCTACTTGTCCAAATTTATAAAACTCAATCAATAAGCATGCAAGATTTCGTTTTTACGATATCAATGTCAAACACTATCAAAAGATCACAACTTTAAGGGTTTGAGAGTGTCCAACGCCCTTGGCTTTTAGGGTGAGAGAAAATTTTTTCAATAGGGTCGGATGACAGGGTGAGAAGGAAGAGGATGAGAAGGCAGATTTGTGAGATGAATTTGATGAAAGAAATGAAAGATATAAAGTTTAGAAGGAAGACATTGGGCTCTGATACAAAATTGATGTGAATTCCTTGCACAAGCTTGGATCTTTTCCTTCAAAACTTCACCTTCAAGACTTGGCACAAAGGGGTAACCTCCCTCATGGCTTCCTTTAAGGTCATGTCGCCTGAGCAACACATTCACAATAGGACTAATGTTGATCTTGGCAAACATTTGTCCTGCAAGACGTTCTTCCCTTTGGGATTGGCAAATACCAACTTAAAATTTGCTCAAATTTTAAGGATCCTAACCTTGATTTATGAAAATCAAGAAACAACTCAAAGACATGATCATATCCTAACTTCCTAATCCTTAAGGTAGCCGACCATATGTTTCCTTACTAGCTTGGAATTTCTCAAAAACTTGAGTTCCTAAAATGTAGGGCTAATTCCCTAAAATATTTGAACATTGAGAGCCTTTTAATCTGCTTTTGAGTCTTGATTCTTCACTACGTTGTAGGGATTCATACGTTAGGAATTAACCTTTGTCCTCTTCATCAATGTTGTATAACTCTTTAAGATCTTGAATTTGAACCCAATATTGACACCATTCCGAGTTGAAACAAACGCGTTATGAGTAGTCGAAGTTTGGTCCAATCAGCACATCTTCTTGTCTAACGCCTCACCTTATGCAATGCCTTCTTCATCAAGTTTCCTACAAAAATAAAGACAGCACAGAGCATCATTCTTATCAAGGATAAATAAAATACATGTCATGCAAGTGAAATATATAGCACTGAGTGAAATGACGAAAATGCCCCTAAACTATAAAACACACAAACAAATACGGAAAAACCACAAAACGCCACCATTTGTGTGGTGACTATCATGTCCTTCCTAGCTGCCCTTGCATCTTGTTTATAACATGTAAAACATAGAATAATCATGCATAACCGTAAACACATTAAATGATGGGTTCAAGAAGATAAACACAATGTGCGGAAGGTTCATCTTGAATATGCTTATATAAGAAGGTACCAATGTCGTGTCCTAGTTGTTTGGCGGGGTTCATCTTGAACATGCTTATACAAGAAGGTGTCAACGTCTTACCCTAGTTGTTTGGACTTTATTCTTGTCATATGCTCTTGTGGCGCATCAGAACGTTATCATCAACTCCTCGAAACCCTTGAGCGTATACAATTTTTGTTTCGTTGTTGAGCTAAAACTTTCAAAGATGCTGAATTGGCGTGATCCTAGAACCCTTTTGGAAGAACCCTAAGCGTGAATTCTCAATCTTTGCTGGGGTGATTTTATAGCACAACACCCGCTGTTGATTTTGATGCAGAATCTATTTGATCAAAGATTAAAACACAAGAATAATTCTTGCAACTCACAATTTATGTGAAACATATTTTTATTCATCAAAAGTTCCCTAAAAAACATTTAATAGGCCCCCTATTTATGTGTTTGTTTTTATGCCTAATGCTTCTCACAAGAGGAGGTATAAAGTCTATGTGACTGGAATACGATAAGTATATTTTTTGACATGTTCAGGCATTGATTCGAGTCGTTTTAGAATCTTTTTTTATAGCATCTTTTGTCCCTGTTCTTTATAATTAGAGTTTTTGTTGTTTTAGATTCGTTTGGCAATGATTAGTTATTTTGGATACCTTTTGCGTATTTTTGAAAAATGTTCATGAATTGTCAACAAAAAGAAGCGCACGACAGGTTTGGATAGTAAAAAGTCAACAATTCTGTGAAAGTCATGATATTGATCTGGTCTATATGCGAATGATCTAACCTTCGTCTAATTAAATCCTATCAATCTTGTGTTGTTCATGTCTCCAAAAACCTTGGCAGTTCTCGAAACATGTGCTATTTAAGTTGGAATTGTGTTTAACCGAACAAATCCTAAAATGTTCTTCTTGAACAATAAAATTTCCCTCCATCCTTGAGTGTGACTTGGATCAAGAAGGGATGATTTGAACCACAACCTGTGAGGGTCCATTAACATAAATTGACACACAAATGGATGCCAGAAGAAGCCTTTTGAGAATTTAATTGCAATAAAGTCTTGAATGTATGAGAACAAGCTGAAACCCTAACTGACTTATAGACCTAAATGGCAGCCATAAGGCCATCTTAACTTGTTGCCTAAGCTAAAAATCCAAGAATTTCTAGAATATTTAACTAAAACGCCGTAGTTTTGGATGCTAAAGTAAATATTAGATTCTGGGCCAATTTATGCACATAGGGTGCCACACAAAGCTCGTAAAAGAAAAAAACAGGTCTTAAAACGGCATAAACGTAAGGTTTTAAAAACTGGTCTGATGCATGGACAGTTAAAGTTATTGGTTATCGTTTACTGGTTCGACCACTATTCGACTGTTATTGGGCGGTTATTGAAAAATTTCAAGACTTTTTGTGGATTTTTGTCCTATTATTTTATGTAATTTATTCAGCAACATATTCTCAAAGTTGATGTCTATGCATCCGGCTCCATTTTTAACTCTTATAGTCTCCCAAAAATCAAGGGGGATTTGTGCCTGCTCGATCAATTCAGGAAAATATTTTATTAGCCCAAGAATTACTACACTCTTTTGATCGTCATCCTGGTCATTATAATACATTGATAAATTTGTATCCTGTCAAGGTCTTTGATCCGGTTAAATGGTACTACTTGCATCAGGTTATGGAGCGTTTTGGATTTTGTGCTGATTGAAATGGTCTGATTGGAAATAGCATGCAAATAATTGGTTCTCGTTCATTTTAGCGGACATATTCATTTTTTTTTCTATTTGCAAGTGTGTTAAACAGGGTGATCCTGTGCTTTATTCAAATTGTCATTGAAGTTGTTTTCTCGGGGAATTAACCATCTACAGAACTTGGACACAATTCCCTCTCATTTGGTTCTCGCGGGTGTCAGGGGCCCTTCACATTAAGCGTATGCAGACAATATTCTAATTTTTTACATCCTTGCAGACACGTGGCTTGGGAGTTGAAACGTTTTCTCCAGCTCTTTGAGATAATATCGGGCCAGCAGATTACTATGGCGTAAAGTTCTTTTTCCTTGCCATTGCAATCCCCAACTAATGTGATTTGTATAATGGCGCGCGCTTGACATTTCACTAGAAAACGTTTCATTTCAAGTTTTTGGGGGCGCCGATGCACTTGTTCAGAAACGGGTTAATTTATTCGAGGATGTTATGAATAAAATCACTATGCGTATTCAAGGATGGTGTAGAAATAATACTATAATAGTTAGTAATGGCAATGAGATGAAGAATAATGGTGGATTGGTGTTTAAATAAGCACGAATAGCTTGACTCATGACATTGATCTATCCATGTCTCAGTTGGATTGATCCATATGGCTTGAAAATGAAGTTGAATATTCTCTCGGACATAGATCGATGGCATGATCGATCGATATCACTGATCGATCGATGTACCTTAAGTACAAAGTTAAAACTGTCTGTCCAACATAGATCGATTACAGATCAATGTGGCTTCGATCGATACATAGATCAATCAAAGTGGTTTGGATGGAAAGTTGGAAGATACTGTGAGACATCGATCGATGTGCCAACAGGTGTGACTTTTCATCTAAAGTTGCAACTTTTGCACCAAGGAACCTCTTCTAACCATCCAAGACGATTTGAACGTCTGTAGTGAAGGTAAACTTCATATATAAAGGCATGTTTAACACATTTCAAGCGATTCTAATTCCTTGTTCAAGATAAGTATTCTAAATTCTTCTCCCAACTTTAATAGAATCCTCAAGTGAAAATTCATTGAATTTCTATCCTATTTGTTGAGGATAAGAGATTGTTTGGCTGTTGTATCGTAAGAGAAAATTTGCTTATAACCCTGCAGCATCTAGTGTGGGCAAATATTCGTTACGGGTAGTATTGATATACGCCTCAAGCCAACTTCTAATCACTTCTCCTGCTCTTTACTTGTTGTTCTTGTTTCCATTTTCTTATCAATCGTAAGGAATATATTTGAGATAGATTCGAAGGCGTTTTTAAATAAAGAGAGCATGAAGCTTGATCAATTTGATGGCACGAACTATTTACGGTGGAAGGACAAGATGATGTTCTTGCTCACCACGTTGCAAGTTGGGTACTGTCTGAAGGATCTGTCAACCCCCACGATGAAGATTATGAGGCGGTGAAGGTCTCCTAGCGAAAGAGGCAAGAAGATGAGGTTCTATGACGTGGACACATCCTCAATAATCTGTCGGGTAGCATCTACGATCTGTTCACGGCAACAACATCACCTAAGGAGATATGGAATGTCTTGGAGTTCGAGTGCAACAACGAAAAACAAGGCACAGACAAATTCCAGGTGATGAAATATTTTAATTTTAAGATGATTGAGAATTTGTCAATCATGGACCAGGTACACGAATTGCATGTCATTGTTTCCAAACTCAATGAGTTGGGTGTGGAAGTTTCTGAGGCATTACAAGTAGGAGGAAAGATTGCAAAGCTTCCTCCTAGTTGGAATGACTAAAGGAAAAGATTATTACACTCAACTGAATCCTTTTTTCTTGAACAACTTCAGAAACATTTGCGTATTAAAGAGGAGACGAGAACTCTTGTCAGGAGACATGTTTCGGATGATGCACCTAGAGTGCATTATGTCAAAGCGAAAACAGGAAGCTGGGTTGGAAACCAAAGAAAGAACTCCGAGTCTTCTTAATTCACAGACAAGGTAGAAAATCCCAAGAAAGGTAAAAGATATTTCAATTGTGGCAAGAAGGGACATCTCAAAAGGACTGTTGGTTTTGTAAGAAGCAAAAATAGGGTGGTAGTTTTCAAAACGTCAACAATGCAAATATCGTAGACATTGGAACCGATCAACTGGTTGCAATGGTCTCCGGGTTGCATGTTGGCATGGTGACAGAGCTGAATATAGCTACGAACGAAATCGCAAATGATTGATGGTTCGATTAAGGTGCAGCTGTGCATGTTTGCAACACCAAGGATCTATTTAAGACCTACCATGTTGTAGATGATAGCCAACAGGTTCTTATGGGAAACCACAGTGCCACAAGAGTCTTGGGAAAAGGTAGTGTAGAGTTAGACTCTACTCCTGGAAAGAAGTTGTTATTAGTCAACGTTCTACATGTACCCAAGATTTCTAGGAGTCTCGTTTCTGCTAATCTAGTCTGTAGAAATGGATTCAAGATTGTAACGGAGAGGGACAAAATTATTATGTCCAAAAATAGTATCTTTGTCGGCAAGGGTTATTCTTGCGACGGGATGTTTAAGTTGAGCATAAATAAAAATTCCACAGCTTGTGTTTACTCTGTTGATTCTTTTTCTCATTGTGGCATGATAGACTTGCTCATGTTAGTAGTGCCACTATTAGATTCATGTCTAAGCATGCCTTAATTTCTTATAAAGAAGAAAATGAAAGAACATGTGAGATATGCATACAAGCAAAAATGACAAAGAAATCATTTTCTAAAGTAGAAAGGAAAACTGAACTCTTAGAACTTGTTCATTCGGATATTTATGAATTAAATGGTGTTTTGACCCGATGTGGAAATCGATATTTCATCACTTTCATTGTTGATACCTCCAGATATACATATGTATATTTGCTAAGGCATAAACATGAAGCCTTTGACATGTTCAAAGTCTATAAAATAGAAGTTGAAAATCAATCAGGATTAAAAATCAAAGTTCTAAGAAGTGATCGAGGCAGTGAATACTTTCCTTTTGAATTTAATCAATTCTGTGAGGAGAATGGTATCATACACCAAAACAGTGCACCGTACATGTAGCGCCCCTGCACCCGGCCTCGTCCGGATACGGTGCACCCGCCGTACTTCACTGAGGAGAGTACAAGGTGTCATGCATAACATGTGAACATCCATAACATAAGTCTTGGACTCCCATGCTAACATTCAATATGGTAGTAAAATTTCGGCAGAATTAAAACTTTCCAAAATAAACATGCATTACTAAATTACTAAGTTTCCAAAAGTAGTAGTCCCACAAAAATGACATAACCGAAATCCAGAGAGTTCCATCATAGTCATAATACAAAACTTCTTGGCAGCACAAAAGTCCTTAAGCTTAGCTCCTGTCATGCTCCTCGCCTATGGATAAGGTACTCTCGGCTCGTCCTCGATCCATTCTATCTTGGCATTATCCGGCTCTGGGGAAAAATAAAGTGTGAGTGATAAAAATCACCCAGCAAGAATACAATAAACAACCATGAAATAGTAAAGAATCATAACATGAATGTATTACCCCAAAAACCTCAAAGAATCATATTTCATACCTGATCTTAAATCCTGAGCTTGCTTGACGTTCGACTTAAGCATATTTCTAGAGAATGCTATACCATACCTGGTCTTAGATCCTGAACTTACTTGGCATTTGGCTTAAGCATGTTTTTAGGTAATGCTATACAAATAATAACCTATAACCATTAACTGTAACATGCAACATGTCCTCATGATCGTGAATTATGCAAGATGCAATGCATGATATCATATAATGTCAAAACATCATTTTGGTCCCATAAAGTAACATGTCGTAAAAACATAGTGTCAGATCAATTAACCCCGGATCTGAACGGGTCCAGAACATATCATCAGACCAATTAACCCGGGTCTGAACGTGTCCAGAACAGATATCAGATCAATTAAACCCGGATCTGAACGGGTCTAGAACAGATATCAGATCAATTAACCCCGGATCTGAACGGGTCCAGAACAGATATCAGATCAATTAACCCCGGATCTGAATGGGTCCAGAACATATCATGTCATCAGACCAATTAACCCCGGGTCTGGAGTCGGGTTAGTCGCATGCTTGGCCGGCAAAGGAACCATGAAGCTTTCTTTAAAAACATGGGACCGTAAAAACTTTTCATGCATAATGAAAACATAGTCGCTTGTAAAACTTGCTTGCATCATAAAATCCATGAAAATCAGTTTCATGATCATGCGTGATACATGTAGTGATATGCAATGCAAGTCATGACATGAATAATCGTATGCATTCCTTATAACATATCAACATGCATGAATGCGGAGGCTAAATTCTTCCAGACTTTTACTTCATATTCATGGGGCGGTTAAGCTAACCAAATAAGTCCATTTCCATAATCTTTTGTCACAAATACGTTTGGTGGAATCTTAGATACATATCATAAAAATTTCAGATTATTTCGATAATTATAAAGGGGCTCATTTACTTAATTTCTGAAATGGGTTAGGTGATGAAACTGAACTGACATATTCTACTAACAATTAAATTGCGGCAAATCCGAGATTCGTTTTTCAGAAATTCCAACTTGCACAAATCATAAATATGTGGAACTAGTATCCTACCAAACTTTAGCCTATTTACATATCTCTAAGTCCCCTTTCTGAGTCCATAAATTCGTTACTAAACTTCAGGTTAGTTCCAGTGATTTCAGTTGAGCAGTTTGACTAATTAATTCATATAAAATAATCTAGAACTTGTTTTACCAAAATTCTAGCTGGCATGTTCACTACACTCATAGGATTATTACCATGACAAAAATCAGCTTTATTGGTCATCTACAAGGTCTCTTTTCAAGCCAACCAAAAGAGGCTACAATTCTGCTCAGTTCCCGTTTTTCAAGTCTGACCAGTCTTACCAAATATTTTATTAAAAATTAACCATAACTTATTTTACCAAAGTTCCAACTCACATCTCTGCTACACTCATGGAACTAGCTCTGTGCCAAAAATCTGATTTATTGAAGGTCCACAAGGTCCTCTTTTAATTCGTTGAATCCAGTGATCAATTCTGCCTAGCTCCAGAATTTTCTACTGGAGCAGTTTTACCGTATAATTTCTTAATAATATTAGCTTACTTTAACGAAATTCCAACTCTCACTTGGGCTACACTTGTAAGACTAGCGTTGTACCAAAAATTAGTTTCATTGAAGGTCTGTAAGGTCAGTTCTTAAACCATCTGAAACGTCACTCTATTCTGTCCATTTCTAGTGGTTTGCTATTTTGTCATCTATCCAAGTCAAATGTCCATGTCTTCACTCAATACTTTGGACCAAAACTTGTGTGTTGCCTTAACCACATTTTACAACACATTTTCAAGCATGCATTCATATTCAAGAGTCATCTTAATCTAAACTTGTAGCGCCCCAGCCCGATATGGTTATCGGAACCAGTGCACCCGCCGTAGCCTACTATGAGAACTACGAAGCGTCAAGCAGATCAAGCATACATCCTTCATAATGTAAGTTAAAACCAGCGGAAACGTCATAAAATCTAAACCTTCATCGTCAATATTACAACCAGAAACTGCAGCGGAAATAAAACTGTTTGTTCATCTAGCCGACATAAGTTTTAGAACAACATAATAACAATGAGTTTCCAAACTTAAACAAAATAGTCCAGCATCTATCTATTCCCTTGTCCATCATCCCATTGAGCCCACCCGCCGTCGTCTTCGATAAATATCAACTCATAATCAGGCTCACCTGAAAAGGAGACAGAATGATTGTTCTTAGCGAAAACTTCGCCAGCAAGTAACCCGTCTATACACCTTACGGAATCACACACGTCGAGTCACCAGTGTATAAAACATTGCCCAAAAATAAGATGCTCGGGTTAGCAATAGCATCTTAATAAGAATTCCTCAAAACAGATAAAGCACATATATGTACACAGATACAAGAACCAACATGTATTAAAACAACGTATCACATAAGCAAGTCATAGACTAACCACGTTTCTTGCATGTCAAGTCTTATGCTTTGTGTATCATGATGCATGTACTTCTTTAAAATCACACACAACACCCATGCATATGTCTTCTTTCATAAACATGTCAGGCATGTCATTTCACAAAACATTTCATCACTTTACATATCATATTCTTCGCGTAGCAGAACTTTATACCCTGTGGGTGATCAGTCCACAGCCATCATAACTTTATACCCCGTGCTGAAAGGTCCACGGCCCCATTACATATATCATATATCCGTGCTGAAAGGTCCACGGCCCCATTACATATATCATATATCTGTGCTGATAGGTCCACGACCCCATAAAATACTCATTTTCCGTGCTGATAGGTCCACGGCCCCATAACATACTTTATACCCTGCTGTTGATTCACAGATCACGCTCTTTATACCCTGCTTTCGCAGACGTGACTTTTATACCCTGCGATCAACCAGCAGCCATTTTGTCTTTCGAAAACTTTAAACCTTTTTTGTTCTTTGCAAAACATATCTCAAATCAAATGCAAGTGCCCATGTCATGATGCAGGATGCACAAATAGCTTCATATCAACATGTAACACACACACATACATCTTGCCTATCAAGCATACGGTCTTGCACCTCACACACTCTATGGTCGTGTCTTTCCAAGCCCATTCTTCTTACAAACTCACTCAAGATTCAATCTTATTCTAACTTGATCAACTTACCATCCTCACCTCAAATATACCTCAAATACCCTTGCATTTTATGTTCAAAAGAAGTGTATAAAGTTACTACATTTACATAGGGCGCTTAAAGGGTCAAAAATACTTCCAGAATACTTGGAACGCCACTTCGAGCGCCTAATGTGGACATGGAGCGCCTCTACTAGGCGTTCGAAGTGTTCGGGGATGATTCAGGACACATTGAACACCACATGAAGCGCCTAATGTGACTTGAAGCGCCTCATGTAGGCGTTCGAAGTGTTCTGACGGTTCTAAATTGCAGTTTTTCTGTACGGGAAAGCTCCAGGACACATGGAACGCTACATGAAGCGCCTATAGTGACATGAAGCACCTCATGTAGGCGTTCGAAGTGTTCTGACGATGCCAAACTGCAGTTTTTCTGCAGTAACTTCCACCCAACTCCTTTCTTCTTCAACCCTTCAAGATTCAACACTTAAAGATCCATCTTAACAACTAGATTCATCATACTTAACATACATCTAATCATGAATTGATGCTTAGTTATGCCCAACAACATCCACTCTAACTCTCCAATCATACACAACCTTCAAAGGTTATCATCAACAATTCCCACACAACAAGTCTACAACAATGTCATCACTCATCCCTCAATTTCCTGCACTTACTCTCAACGTCTAAGTGTAGACAATCAACATAAGAGTAGAGCAAGACAATAAGCATGTCAAAATATATACTTTCATGGGCATGCTTGGTAAATAACAAGGCACCACACAACTATTTTCAGAATTATTGCCCAAAGAACAAGACTTTACTCAATTAGCAACAAGACTCAGATATAACGAAGCATTTAAGATAGGCAAGACAAGAATACTAATGTGTGATTCATGTTTTCTCTTTGTAAGAACATAGGGCCTAAAGTATCAAAATTTGCGTAAAGCGTATAGAAAGATTACTTGCCTTGAATTCTAGATAAGCTTACGGATTTACTGCAGAACCTTGATGAGAATTGAACCTAGAATGGCCTTTTTCCTTCCTTCTCTTTCCTCTCTTCTTCTTCTTCCTCTCCTTTTCTCTTCTCTCTCTTTTTCTCAGAATTTTTCCTTCTTCTTTGTGGCCAAAAACCGCCCCTTATGCTGAGATGGGGAGTTATACTAACTTCCTATAACTCCCCCTAACTCCTAGTAGGGGCCTTTTAAGTAATTTCTATGAATTGCCTTTAATTCTATTTTGAACCCTTCTTTCTTATTCTTCTATATTTTAGGTGACTAAGTCTCATAACCTACGAAATTAATTAAGTTGTATCTAAGGTTAACCTCTAAGTATTGAAAAATCGTGCTTAAAAGTCACGGGGTGTAACATTCCACCCCCCCTTACAAAAAGTTTCGTCCTCGAAACTTACGTACCTTAGTCAAAGAGCTGAGGATACTTCTCCCGCATTTGTTCTTCGAGCTCCCAAGGTGCTTCACGTTCCGTGTGATTGCTCCATTGAACCTTTACATAAGGGATCACTCGCTTCCTCAACACTTGATCCTTTCGGTCCACAATTTTCACGGGTACTTCCTCATATGTAACATCGTCCTTGAGTTCCAAAGGTTGAGCTTCAAGTACATGACTTGGATCCGCCACGTACTTTCTTAATTGTGACACGTGGAATACATTGTGAACTTGCGCCAACACCGGAGGTAATTCCAACCTATATGCCAAGGCGCCTACCTTCTCCAGTATTTCATAGGGACCAATGAAACGAGGGCTTAGCTTGCCTTTTACTCCAAACCTCATGACGCCCTTCGTAGGTGATACCTTCAAATAAACTTTATCACCCACATCAAAATCCAATGGTCGTCGTTTGGAATCTGCCCAACTCTTGCTACGGTCCTGAGCCGTCTTGAGTCTTTCCCGAATGACCTTCACCCTCTCTAACGTTTTCTCTAATAGCTCAGGTCCAGTAATGGTCCTCACGCCCACTTCGTCCCAATAAATCGGAGACCTACATTTCCTTCCATACAAAGCCTCAAAAGGAGCCATATCAATTGCGTTGTGGTAACTATTGTTATAAGAAAACTCCATCAGCTTTACCATTCCGTCCCAACTCCCTTTGAAATCCAGCACGCAAGCTCTTAGCATATCTTCCAAGGTTTGAATGGTCTGCTCGGACTGTCCATCAGTTTGAGGATGATACGCCGTACTCAACCTTAATTCCGTACCCATGGCTTCTTGGAATGCTGTCCAAAACTTAGATGTGAACCGTGAATCTCGGTCGGCACTATACTTACCGGGACTCCATGCAAACTAACAATACAGTCCATATATAAACTCACTAACTTGTCAAGAGGTGCTTCACTTGAAACGGGTAAGAAATGGGCAGACTTTGTTAAACGATCCACGATAACCCAAATCATGTCACATCCACTTCTTGTCTTGGGTAAACCAGCTACAAAATCCATTGTGACATGTTCCCATTTCCATTCCGGAATTTCCAACGGCATCAACAATCCACCGGGCCGCTGGTGTTCCGCCTTGACTTGTTGACACACCAAACACCTCTCTATGAATTCCGCATATGTCTTTTCATCCCAGACCACCAATAGTAACGCTTGAGGTCTCTATACATTTTGGTGCTACCGGGGTGTATTGATAACCTCGAATTATGAGCTTCTTGCAAAACATCTTTCCTAAGTTCGTCAACGTCCGGCACGCATAATCTTTCCTTAAACCATAAGCTCCCATCTCCTTTGGTCTGAAATCCTTCAACTTGACTATGTTTCACCCTTTCCATTATCTCACTTAAAGCCTTATCTTTTCTTCTGAGCCTCCTTTATCCTATCAATCAAACTCGGTGTGATAGTCAATGCTGTCAGGACATTCACCGTGGATTCCACCAAATCCAAACCAAATTCCTCAATCTCCCTCTCTAGTGGTGACTGCCCTCGCATGGCTGGATTTCCTGCTTAAGGCGTCGGCTACCTTATTAGCCTTTCCCGGGTGATAATGAATAGTTAGGTCATAGTCTTTTAGCAATTCCAACCATCTCCGCTGCCTCATATTCAATTCCTTCTGTGAGAACAAATACTTTAGACTCTTATGATCCGTGAATACCGCGCACTTCTCTCCATACAAATAATGCCGCCAAATCTTCAAGGCGAACACAACCGCGGCAAGTTCAAGATCATGTGTGGGGTAGTTTTGTTCATAAGGCTTTAGCTGTCTTGAGGCATACGCGATGACTCGTTCGTTTTGCATTAAAACACAACCTACAAACAAGGTGTTAGTCCAAACTTAATGAGTATATAAGATCATAACCTTATACTATAATTTACGTACCTAACCCGTTCTTTGACGCATCACTATAAATCACAAATCCATCCGTTCTAGAGGGTTGAGCTAATACTAGAGCTGTCGTTAATCTCTTCTTAAGCTCCGTGAAACTTTGCTCGCATTCCGCCGTCCACTCAAACTTGGACTTCTTTTGAGTAAGGCGACTGAGAGGTACAGCAATTCTCGAGAATCCCTCAACATATTTTCTGTAATAACCCGCTAGACCCAAGAAAACTTCGCACTTCGGTGACGTTGGTAGGTTTAGGCCATTCAGTTATGGCTTCCACTTTTTTCGGATCAACAGCAATCCCCTCTTCTGATATCACATGACCCAGGAAAGCCACACTTCTTAACCAGAACTCACACTTGCTAAACTTTGCATAAAGTTGTTTCTGCCCTCAAAATGCCTAGTACAATTCTCAAATGCTCAGTGTGAGTTTGCTCATCAGGAGAATACATAAGGATATCATCTATGAATACCACTACAAACTTATCCAACTGTTCTCGAAAGACGGTATTCATAAGATCCATAAAAGCCGCAGGGGCATTGTCAATCCAAATGGCATCACTAAAAATTCATAGTGGCCATACCTTGTGCGGAAAGCTGTCTTTGCGATGTCCTCGGCCTTCACTCGCAGCTGATGATATCCTGATCGAAGATCAATTTTCGAAAAGATCTTGGCACCTTGAGCTGGTCAAATAAATCCTCGATTCGTGGAAGGGGATACTTATTCTTGATAGTAACTTTATTCAACTCTCTATAATCGATACAAAGTCTCATGCTACCATCCTTCTTCTTTACAAACAAAACAGGTGCTCCCCATGGCGATACACTAGGGCGGATAAACTCTTGTCTAGTAACTCCTGCAGTTGTTCCTTCAACTCTCTCAGTTCTGCCGGAGCCATTCTATAAGGAGCTTTAGAAATAGGTTCTGTCCCCTGGAATCAAGTTGATCTCAAATTCGTCTTCTCTCGGGGGTGGTACTCCTGGTAAATCTTCCGGAAACACATCAGGAAATTCGTTTGACTACTGGAATTTGCTCAATAGTGATACCTCCTTGGTAACATCCATGGCAATACACTAGAAATCCCTCAGCACCTTTCCTTAATGCCTTGCGCAGCTTGTGCAACCGACACGTACACCTTTTTGGGTACCTTCTTTCGTTCCGCATCTCCTTGAAATATTACCTCCTCCATCTTAGCATTCTTGATTGTCACTTGCTTCACAACCGACAATCAATATTAGCGTGATTCTTGGCTAACCAGTCCATTCCTAATATAACGTCAAAGTCATACATCTGAATAGGGATCAGTGTGGCGGGAATGTTTGTCCTTCAACTCCAATTCACAATCCCGGTACCGATGATACGAAACCATTAATTTGATCTCCGGCCCGCTTGAACACAATACGGAGTTTCTAACCACCTCAGGCAGACTACTCAGGTGTTTAGTGAATCTCTTTGCTACGAAGGAGTGGCTTGCGCCGCTATCAAAGAGCACATTGGCAGGTTACCTTATTTACTAAAATCGCACCTAAAGCCATATCAAGTTATACACGGAAAATTAAGCACATAATACTTAATTCATTAAAGATTTAAACTTAGTTTAAATGGTACCTGCTACTACGTCGGTAGCCTCCTGCACATCCGTATCCGTCATGAGATGTACACGGGCATTTGCTCTAGGCTTCGCTCTCGGCTGCTGAGCCACCTCTCCAGGATTATTTTTCTTCATTTCCTCCGGGCAGTCCCTAATCATGTGACCCACTTGACTGCATCGGAAACATGCTCCAACCACTTTCCTACACTCTCCAACGTGGTTCCTGTTGCAATGTGGACAAACTCCTACAGCCTGCTGAGCTACTTGATTCTGGGGTGGCAGTCCCTGAAAATTTCCAACTGGACCTCTCTTCAGAATCTTGACCCAACGTCCGGGTCTTCCACCAATTCTCACATCCTCTCTTGGCCTCTGCCTCTTTCAGCTCCTCCTATGCTAGCTGCTCTTGCCGCCACTCGGCGAAAATCACTCTCACACGGTAACACGCATCTAGCATATCCTCATAAGTTTTCATCCCCGCATTCACTATCGCCGATTGTAATCCTCGAGTCCAAGCCCCTCTCAAACTTCGTCATCTTAAGACGATTATCGGACATGATCGCAGGGGCAAACTTACCCAAAGCATGGAAACGATCCGCATACTCTGACACCGTCATCCTTCCTTGCTCCAATCGGTCAAATGCTCTTATCTTGTCCAATATTGCAGTCTCCGGTACATAGTACTTAAGGAACACATCACAAACTGAGTCCACGAGATCGGTGGGGTCATTCTTAACACCATTCCTTCCCACCATTCGCCAGCCTTGCCACTTAGAAGGGGTGTGGCCACCTCAACTTTTATCTCATTCGGAACTTGCACCAGCCGGAAACATTTCTCAACCTCAGCCAACCAATGCTGAGCCTCTTCAGGATCCGTACATCCACCGAACTCCGGCACCCTCATCTTCCTCATCTCTCCATAAAAGAACCTGATGTTATGCTGTGGCGGGGTGGTGGAGGCGGAGGCTGATGCTTGCACATACCCTTGTGCAATGACCGTCAGCGCATCAGTGAGTACTTGGGGTAAAACCACTTGTGGTGGCTGGTTCTCCTGTCCCATTGCCAGAGTTGCCTGTGTATCTCTTCTTGGAGGCCATAGTTCGCTGAAAGGTTAAATTTCATTAGCATTCAGTAAATACAAAAAGGTTACTGAAGGCTCGAATGCGTACTAATAGGTGAGGTGTGTAGCATAACTATTAATACAAAATTAGATGATAAACGCGCTCGCACACACCCAACCCGTATCATACTTAACCACTAAAGAGATCAGTACTTATAACTAAGGATCAACCTTAAGGGAGAATCATAGCTTTAAGAGTCTAGAAGATCATGAACTTAAGTTTCCGAAATAGTCTGAAGCCTAGTCTCTGATACCACCTGTAGCGCCCCAGCCCGATATGGTTATCGGAACCAGTGCACCGCCGTAGCCTACTATGAGAACTACGAAGCGTCAAGCAGATCAAGCATACATCCTTCATAATGTAAGTTAAAACCAGCGGAAACGTCATAAAATCTAAACCTTCATGTCAATATTACAACCAGAAACTGCAGCGGAAATAAAACTGTTTGTTCATCTAGCCGACATAAGTTTTAGAACAACATAATAACAATGAGTTTTCCAAACTTAAACAAAATAGTCCAGCATCTATCTAATTTCCCTTGTCCATCATCCCATTGAGCCCACTCGCCGTCGTCTTCGATAAATATCAACTCATAATCAGGCTCACCTGAAAGGAGACAGAATGATTGTTCTTAGCGAAAACTTCGCCAGCAAGTAACCCGTCTATACACCTTACGGAATCACACACGTCGAGTCACCAGTGTATAAAACATTGCCCAAAAATAAGGTGCTCGGGTTAGCAAATAGCATCTTAATAAGAATTCCTCAAAACAGATAAAGCACATATATGTACACAGATACAAGAACCAACATGTATTAAAACAACGTATCACATAAGCAAGTCATAGACTAACCACGTTTTCTTGCATGTCAAGTCTATGCTTGTGTATCATGATGCATGTACTTCTTTAAAATCACACACAAACACCCATGCATATGTCTTCTTTCATAAACATGTCAGGCAATGTCATTTCACAAAACATTTCATCACTTTACATATCATATTCGTCGCGTAGCAGAACTTTATACCCTGTGGGTGATCAGTCCACAGCCATCATAACTTTATACCCCGTGCTGAAAGGTCCACGGCCCCATTACATATATCATATATCCGTGCTGAAAGGTCCACGGCCCCATTACATATATCATATATCCGTGCTGATAGGTCCACGGTCCCATAAAATACTTCATTTTCCGTACTGATAGGTCCACGGCCCCCATAACATACTTTATACCCTGCTGTTGATTCACAGATCACGCTCTTTATACCCTGCTTTCGCAGACGTGACTTTTATACCCCTGCGATCAACCAGCAGCCATTTTGTCTTTCGAAACTTTAAACCTTTCTTGTTCTTTTGCAAAACATATCTCAAATCAAATGCAAGTGCCCATGTCATGATGCAGGATGCACAAATAGCTTCATATCAACATGTAAACACACACACATACATCTTGCCTATCAAGCATACGGTCTTGCACCTCAAACACTCTATGGTCGTGTCTTTCCAAGCCCCATCTTCTTACAAACTCACTCAAGATTCAATCTTATTCTAACTTGATCAACTTACCATCCTCACCTCAAATATACCTCAATACCCTTGCATTTTATGTCAAAAGAAGTGTATAAAGTTACTACATTTACATAGGGCGCTTAAAGGGTCAAAAATACTTCCAGAATACTTGGAACGCCACTTCAAGCGCCTAATGTGGACATGTGGAGCCGCCTCTACTAGGCGTTCGAAGTGTTCGGGGATGATTCAGGACACATTGAAACACAACATGAGCGCCTAATGTGACTTGAAGCGCCTCATGTAGGCGTTCGAAGTGTTCTGACGGTTCTAAATTGCAGTTTTTTCTGTAAGGGAAAGCTCCAGGACACATGGAAAGCTACATGAAGCGCCTATAGTGACATGAAGCGCCTCATGTAGGCGTTCTCGACGTGTTCTGACGATGCCAAACTGCAGTTTTTCTGCAGTAACTTCCACCCAACTCCTTTCTTCTTCAACCCTTCCAGATTCAACACGTAAAGATCCATCTTAACAACTAGATTATCATACTTAACATACATCTAATCAGGAATTGATGATTAGTTATGCCCAACAAACACTCACTCTAAACTCTCCAATCATACACAACCTTCAAAGGTTATCATCAACAATTCCCACACACCAATCTACAATAATGTCATCACTCATCCTCAATTCCTGCACTTCTCTCAACGTCAAGTGTAGACAATCAACATAGAGTAGAGCAAAGACAATAGCATGTCAAAATATATACTTTCATGGGCATGCTTGGTAAATAACAGGCACCACACAACTATTTCCGAATTCTGGCCCCAAGAACAAGACTTTACTCAATTAGCAACAAGACTCACATATAACAAAGCATTTAAGATAGGCAAGACAAGAATACTAATGTGTGATTCATGTTTTCTCTTTGTAGAACATAGGGCCTAAAGTATCAAATTTGCGTAAAGCGTATAGAAAGATGACTTGCTTGAATTCTAGATAGCTTACGGATTTTATTGGCAGAACCTTGATGAGAATTGAACCTAGAATGGCCTTTTCCTTCCTTCTCTTTCCTCCTTCTTCTTCTTCCTCTCCTTTTCTCTTCTCTCTCTTTTTCTTCAGAATTTTTCCTTCTTCTTTGTGCCAAAACCGCCCCCTTATGCTGAGATGGGGAGTTATACTAACTTCCTATAACTCCCCCCTAACTCCTAGTAGGGGCCCTTTTTAAGTAATTTCTATGAATTGCCTTTAATTCTATTTTAACCCTTCTTTCTTATTCTTCTATATTTTAGGTGACTAAGTCTCATAACCTACGAAATTAATTAAGTTGTATCTAAGGTTAACCTCTAAGTATTGAAATCGTGCTTAAAAGTCCCGGGGTGTGTAACAAAACTTCCCAACAATCTCATAAAGCTCCTAGCTTTCACATGTAGTTTTTCCTTAGGACCCTTTTTGTGTTACTTCAAAGTCAATCTTGTCTAGGCCTACTAGGTGAACCTTATTTCACTCTAGGTCAGCCTATTTCATATAGCATATAGGAAAAGACTTCATCTTTAGAGGAATAAATCACATGCAAGGCATCGTTCTTAGGGAATCACTAAGATATAGTCTCAACTTAAGACATTCAACTAAAGATCATATCTTAAGAACTTCTAATCATTCAAGTCACAACTCTTTAAATAATCATGAGAGATCATTGTATACTTGCCTCTTCAAGCTAAAGCTCTTGTCTTTGCTTGGTTATGGAGTGAGTTGAGTGAAATCCTTCTCCTTCCTTACCTTGAGCGTACGGTTTTGATGAAATGAAAGGAAAAGATTAGTCTTTATCCAATAAAGGAAATAGGATATGTTTGAGGCTAGAGCATCTTACCAAAATGAGCTTGGAATGGAGATTCAAGCAACCTCACTATACACCTAGGAAAGTTGAAGACTTTCACCTATTTTAAACCATGGATGTCACGGTTTTGATGTGAATGGTTAGCTTCATTCTTCACCAAAATAAGAATTCACTTAAGAAGCTTGGAACAAGACTTACCTAGATGTCTTCTTTAAGTCTTTGAAAGTGAAGTTGTAGAACTAAGAGGGTTTGAGTGATTTCAAAATAAGAAATTTGAATTATATATATATATATATATTATATATATTAACGTTGAATATATATAATTATACAACGTGCATAAGTGTACATGTATGCATGATAACTTGCCATACTTGCCTTATTTAGCTTTATATATTATGTGCCGTACTAACGAGCCATGGAAGCATTCAAGCTTACATCATCTGGCGAACATTTGTTGAGTTTATACTATTTTCAGGGTGCCACCATTAATGGAGTACTTAGTTTGATAAACTAAGTAGTTCGTTAAGGAAGATCATTGGAAAATGCACAAAGGCAACAAGGCCAAGGAAGGAAAGTTCTCTCCTCCTCCCCATCTTACTATACACGCCATTTATATATATACACTATATATTTTCAGATTTTTTAAATAAAGGCCATACACATGTGTTCCAACGTACTACCGACACGTATATATCTTACGTACGTACGTTAACGTCACACCACTATACTTAACTCATATTTATGAGTATATCAGGTCCTATATCATATGATATAAGATATGGTGATGACAAATTAAATACGACACGATAAAAGGTTCTAAACCGAAATTTGTCGTATCGGGCGAATACCGAAATTCACCAACGTGTCACGTACTTGCCATAAATAAATGGCCAGCCATATACATCAAAAAATTGATGAAAATTTCGTGCTACACATGGTGTGATCAGCCAAACAAATACTTTCCATGTTGGCACACACAAATCACCCCACATTTAGGCCAAAATGGTGAAGATTCCAATTTTAATTTTGTCACATGTTATGGTACCACTTTAAATCAGCCAAGTGCTGAAATTTAAAGTATATATTATATATATTATGCATAACATAATATATCTATCATGTGCAAAAGTTGGAATTTAAATTAGAGAAAAATAGGGTAATCGATAAATATCGAAAAGTCAGTTTTCTACGCACATAAACTGGAACGTTTGTCTTGAACATCATGTGACACGTATCTAGACACTTTTTACATATAATATACATCTTAAAGTGTTCTAGAAATTAAATTAAGGGCTGATTGGAATATTACATGTGTGTATTATTAATGTGCACTATTTTACAAAGTTAGCAAAAATAAATTTCAGCACATGTACTACACATTTCCAACGTTACTACAGCTGCGATGGAGCACATGTGGAGCCTTGTTGGCATATTGATTGGTCAAGGATCAATCATACAATGTTGATGAATCAAAGAGAGAAGCTACAAAAGGTAAGTATTCAATATATACCTCTCTTATGTCACATGCTGAAAATTTCAGCATGCTACACACATCTTGGCCGATTTCTTCATGGCTAAGATAACATATTTTGTCAATTTTTATTAAAGGATTAATTGAAGATGTTATGGAAATGATTTGAATATTATGTAAGGTAATTAAGTGTGATATTTTACATATCACACATGCTGAAATTTTTCAGCATGTGTGAAGATTGTGGTGGCCGAATTTTACACTCTTATGTGTCCAAGTTCATCTTCAATTGTTAGCAAGACTTACCATATATGATTGATTCATTTTATGATAAAAATTCAAAGGAAAATGGTAAATAATCTGATTTTACTCCATAATGCACATGCTGAAAATTCAGCATGGCAAGACACTTATTGGCGATTTTTTGGTTGGAAAAGGAGGATATTCTTGTCTTGAAATTTATGATGGAATTTGTGATTTATGGTATGAATTAATGGTTGATTTTTTGGCAAATATTAAGTGATTATTTTCAGATTTTTTTCATCAAATGATGACAACATTGAGCCAATAGAGAGGTGCCAAGTAAGCGAAGACTAAATGATGGTCCAATAGAATGATGTCAAGTAAGCAAAGCATTGTCACATGATGTCTACACTCTCTCAAGCACTTAAAAGGAAATTTCAAGAGGGGGAGATGGCAAGGGGGGCGGCTGCAATGCTATAAGGAGAGAGAGAAGAACAAACAAAAACACCAAGAATTGCATTCTAAAGTGATCAAATTGCCAAGCTCTTTTCTCCTACATTTTCTTTCTTTCTCTTTCTTGTAAAAAGCCTATTGTACTTTACATCTTTCAATCTTGAATAGGCTTCATATAAACCACCATTCATTCATCTTTGTAAAAGATTGATCAAGGTGTGATCAATCTTCATTCTAGCGAGGTGGTGGTGTTCGTGTGAATTGTACTCGACATACAAGGTTTGTAAAGGGTTGGAGTTAGGTGTAACTCTATCAACCCTGCGGTAAGGTGTACTGCGTGTGTGTGATTAGTGTGAACCAAGGAAGGTGTTCCTTGAAGACTGGAGTAGGTTGTTTATAACCGAACCAGTATAAAATTCTTGGTGCAATTTACTTTCAGCATTTACTTTCAGTTTCTGCACTGTTTATATTTGTTCACGTTCGTAAAAATAGTAAACGATTTCAAAAATTATAAAAATTTCCAGAAACATACTACACGTTCTAGGGTTAATTTGGCACAAGTTTCAACCCTTTTGGACAAGTATAAGTCAATCAAACATCAAAAGTTCTGAGACTAGTGCAGTCTGATTTTCAGACTTGCAAAGGTTGAGACTTTGTTGTATTTGACCTACTTCCCAAAAGAATTTTCCAAAACTGTTTCAACCCATTTAAATATAGTGTGTGAGAGTTATTGGTCAAATTTTCAGATCATTTGGACGTTCACACAAATAGGAATTAATTTTTCAAAACCATCTACCGTTTCTGGCAGATTTGCACAATCTGAGTACCAACGGTTTTTGAAGGGGTTAAAGGTTGAATTTTAATTTGAAATTTTTAGGGGACCCTCATAACATCTGAGGCTAAGTTCTCTCAAAATTTCATAATTTTTGGAGACCTCTAACCTAGTTTTAAAAACGTTTTAAAACTGGTCCTGAAAACAGAATCTGTTTTCAGAACTTGAATTGTTAGTTTAAAGAAATTTTAAAAACCATATTTTCCGCACCATCTATTCAACCCCCCCTTCTAGTGGTGCCTTGCAGATCCTACAAGTGGTATCAGAGCGCAGGAATACTCACTACAAGGAATCCAACGATTCAGTGAGATGGCATCCACAAATCTCAAAACCGAACAAGAAGGTATGTCGAGCCAAAGGCCTCCACTTTTTGACGGTGAGTCCTTTATTCAATGGAAACTTAGGATGAAACTTTTTCTTATGGCTATAGATATAGATCTTTGGTCAATAATTGAAGATGGTCCATATGTCCCATCTAATGTATCCACTGTAGACGGAGTTACTTTAGAAGTTATTAAAACTAGACAAGAATATACGAGTGATGATAAAAAGAAACTTAGTATGAATGCTAGGGCTATGCAATTGCTTTTAAACGGATTAAGTAAAAGTGAGTCTAGTTATGTGTCAAATTGTTCGAGTGCACAAGAAATGTGGAGAATTCTAGAAATGAAACACGAAGGCACGAGTCAAGTAAAAGAGTCAAAAATTAATATGCTCATGTCTACTCTTGAGTCTTTTAAATTGTTGCCTAATGAGTCGATTGTAGATATGGATCTTCGTTTAACTAACATCTATAACTCTCTTGAGTCTCTTGGTAAGGCTTTTACTACGCAGGAAAAGGTACAGAAAGTCCTACGAAGCCTTCCTTCGGAATGGGACCCTAAAGTGACTGCTATAGAAGAAAGCAAGGAACCAAATCAATAAATGGAAGAACTAATTGGGTCACTCAAAGTTTATGAAAACAAACTTACTATTCGGAAATCGGAATCATCTAAACAAGGTAAACAATTGCTTTTAAATCAAATGAATACGTCTCCCCTCCCTCCGATCACGTAGATGATAGTGATTCCGAATCGGATAATGATGATTAATCTATTGGCTAAAGGACTAAGAAGATTCATGAGAAAGTCATTTAGAAATAAAAACAAGGGCACTACATCTAAGAGAAATAAAAACAAGTCAAATGATAAGGACATTAAATGTTATGAATGCGGCAAACTCGGACACTTATCATATGACTGCCCAAACAAAGAAAAGCAAACTAATAATACCCTGACAAGGAGCGGAACAAAAATAGACTCGTCTCAGATCCTAAACAAAGGAAACGTGCACTAAAGGCCTCCACATGGAGTGACTCATCAGACTCTGAAACTGAGACCGAAGAGGAGACCGCTCAAGTTTGCTTCGCTTCAAAGGCGTCTAATGAGGTATCATCCGATTCTGACTCTGACTCTGAACCTTCTTATGATGATCTTTTTAGTCAGTATCTTGAATTACATAAATTTACTAAGACTCTCGCAAAAGAAAGAAACGTTTAATTGAAGACAAGAAACTGTTAGAATCTTCTAACGAGAATCTTGTCGCTCAATTAAGCGATTCAAAGAAAGAGTCTTCATGTGTCATCACTGCATTAAAAACCGAGATCTCATCATTGACTTCTCAAAATAATGAAATGAAATCCGAGATTTCAAATTTGAAATCAAGGAATACAGATTTAGAGAAAATGATGAAACAATTCGATACAGGGTCAAACATGCTGCATCGCATCATATTATCGCAAAAGCATGACAGTGACAAAACTGGATTGGGATACGTTGATACTAACGAAGTATCAACCAAACCAACCAAGTTTGTTGTGTCTAAGAAAGTAGACACCCCTAAGCATCAAGTGGCGTCTAAGATGACGCAAAAAGCGCCCCCTTCCACACGCCCCACTCCCTCATATCATGTGAAATATAACGTTGTACCATATAGATATGAGAAGAAAAGAACAATGCATACACGAAATACATATCATCCACGCACTACGCACACGCACACAAGGACATATCAAAAGCGTCCTTCATTCAATGAGTATAGAGGAGTCCTTGGGCAAAGACCCAAAGTACATGCACCACATGTATATTATATCGCACCTTCATTCTTGCCATTTGATAGACCGAGAAGGATCACCCAAGTATGGGTACCGAAAGGTACCTTTACCAAAAGGTGATTAACTAACTCGAAAGGACCCAAAATTAAAAGGGTACCTAAATCACCTTTTCACATTGCAGGGACCACTCATCAAAGACACATCAATAAAGTGGTTCCTTGACAGTGGTTGCTCGAGGCACATGACGGGTGACCCGAGCCTGTTCTCCAAATTAAAGAAGGTCACAAAAGGCGGATCCGTGACCTTTGGAGACAACAATGAAGGCAAGATCATTGGAAAAGGTACGATTGGCAATCCGAATACACTTCAAATCTCCAACGTATTTTTGGTAAGCAACTTATCTTACAATCTTCTTAGTATTTCTCAATTTGTTGACAATGGCTTCAATGTTGTTTTACTCACCCTTATTGCAATATAATAAATAAAAATGGAGAAACCGTTTTAAAAGGAAAACGAGAAGGAAATATCTTTACACTATCTATGGATGATGTAGTAGACGCTAAAGTTAAATGTTTTATGTCAAATGAACCCAATGTGAATTTGTGGCATAGACGTTTAGGACACATAGGTATTTCTACACTAGAAAAATTGCAACGAAAGAACCTAGTACGGGGATTGCCTACGCTTGATTTAGACAACTTTCAGTTGTGTGAATCTTGCATAAAAGGCAAACAAACACGTGAGTCACTTAAGCCTAAAATGAATAAGCACGACTAGAATACTAGAACTATTGCATATCGATTTGTTTGGTCCTAGTCGCACTACAAGCCTTGGTGGGCGTCACTATGCATGCGTGATTGTTGATGACTTTTCTCGTTATACTTGGACTTTATTTCTTGCACATAAGGATGATAGCGCCGTAGATCGCTAAATTAATTAAACAACTTGAAAATCAATACGGTGTAAATGTGAAAAGAATAAGAAGCGATAGAGGCGGTGAGTTTAAAAATAAGAGATGATTTCGTTTTGTGAAGAAAAAGGAATTAAACATGAGTTTTCCCACCTAGAACTCCACAATTAAATGGAGTAGTAGAAAGAAAGAATCGCACACTACAAGAAATCGCTAGAACCATGCTTTGCGAAAATAAATTGCCTAGATTTCTGTGGGCGGAAGCCGTAAATTGTGCATGCTATATTGTAAATCGCCTATCTATAAGAAAGAAAATAAAACAAGACGCCTTACGAAATTTTGAATGATCGCATGCCTAAGATTGATTATTTTCGTGTGTTTGGATGCAAATGCTTTGTCTTGAATACAAAAGATAATTTAGATAAATTTGAATCCAAATCAATTGAGTGCATTTTTGTTGGGTATTCCATAAATTCAAAAGCATATAGATGTTATGATCCTCTCACTAGACAAATCATAGAATCTATTCATGTTAAATTCAATGAATTTGGAGAGATTGATAAAGATAAGGAATATGACGATGATTTTGAATTGAAACCCGTTTTGGATGAAGATAATGATTCTTTTGATATGCATGAGATGAATGAGACACTAGAAATGCATGATCATATAGAAATGCATGATAACTTAGAAAATAATCAACCAAGATGGCATAGAGATCACCCACATGATCTCATCA
Organism: Eustoma russellianum; assembly: GCA_036186865.1. Classification (NCBI taxonomy): domain Eukaryota; kingdom Viridiplantae; phylum Streptophyta; class Magnoliopsida; order Gentianales; family Gentianaceae; genus Eustoma; species Eustoma russellianum. The sequence goes on from AP025047.1 coordinate 20,070,961, forward strand.
TAGGCGACATCACTCACGGTGTGCGACCACGTAGAAGAATCACTTCGGATGAAATAAATGAATTTCATGCTATGATTTCTGAAATTGAGCCCAAAAATGTGCATGATGCTTTGAGTGATTCATCTTGGATTGATGCTATGCATGACGAACTTAATCAATTCGTTAGAAATGATGTATGGGATTTAGTGCCACGACCACAAGATAAGACAATAATAGGCACAAAGTGGGTATTTAGGAATAAAATGAATGAAGAAGGAAAGGTCGTTAGAAATAAAGCAAGACTCGTAGCTCAAGGATATAATCAAGAAGAAGGAATAGACTACGATGAAACATTTGCACCCGTAGCACGTTTAGAAGCTATACGACTCTTACTTGCTATTGCTTGCATGAAAGATTTTAAATTGTATCAAATGGACGTCAAAAGTGCTTTTCTAAACGGATTCATACAAGAAGAAGTATACGTGAAGCAACCACCCGGTTTTGAAGATTTGAAACATCCAGATCACGTGTACAAACTAAAGAAGGCACTATATGGCCTAAAGCAAGCGCCGAGAGCATGGTATGATCGTTTTGCTACTTTCCTTTTAGAAAATAATTTTAAACGTGGTACTATAGATAGTACACTATTTTTGAAACAAGAAAAATCAGATTTACTTATTATTCAAATCTACGTAGATGACATTATTTTCGGACTACCTCACATAGACTCGTTAAAGATTTTGAAAATTGTATGAAAGCTGAATTTGAAATGTCTATGGTTGGTGAACTTAATTATTTTCTTGGCTTGCAGATTAAGCAAACGAGTAAAGGAATTCATATAAGCCAAGCTAAGTATGTAAATGACATGATCAAGAAGTTCAATTTTGAAAATTTGAAACCATCCCCCACGCCTATGAGTGTTACTACTAAATTAGACAAAGACGAACATGGTAAAGACGTTGATAATGGATTATATCGATCTATGATAGGTTCTTTACTATATTTAACCTAGTAGGCCTGACATCATGTTTAGCGTATGCATGTGTGCTCGTTTTCAAAGTCAACCTAAGGTGTCACACTTAAATGCGGTAAAAAGAATATTCCGTTATATTAAGCACACGCCCACCTTAGGTATTTGGTATGATAAGGATTCTACATTTGACTTACATGCTTACACTGATGCAGATTATGGTGGCTGCAAAATAGATAGAAAAAGCACGAGCGAACTTGCCAATTTATAGGAAATTCCCTTATTTCATGGTTTTCCAAAAAGCAAGCAAGTGTTGCTTTGTCCACTACTGAGGCTGAGTATATGGCTCTTAGCCTTTGTTGCACACAGTTGTTGTGGATAAAACAACAACTTTCGGATTTGGAATTACCGTAAATAAAATTCCTATATATTGTGATAGTATGAGTGCAATAAATTTGTCTAGAACCCCGTGTTGCACTCTAAGGCTAAGCATATAGAAGTTCGCTATCACTTTTCTTCGTGATCACGTTAACAATGGTAATATTGTCATAGATCACGTACGCACAGAATCACAAGTAGCGGATATATTTACAAAGGCCTTAAATCAAGCCACATATGAATCTCTCCGTTCTAAATTAGGCATGATTCCCGTTGATGTGATTTAATCTGATATTATTTGATTTACTTTCCTTTTTGACAGGAATCTTTTGATTAACTTTCCAAATAAAGGGGGAGAGAGAAGCATGATATAAGGGGAAGAGGGGGAGAGAGACACTGATTGATCTTAATTGCATGAATCAAGGGGGAGCCGGATTTGAAATTCGAAATTCAAATTTCAAATCTGTGCATAATTCAAGGGAGAGATAGCACTTAAATCATGTACACTAGTTATTTTGAAAATCATCAAAAGGGAGAGATTGTAGAAAAAAGAGGTGCCAAGTAAGCGAAGACTAGATGATGGTCCAATAGAATGATGCCAAGTAAGCAAAGCATTGTCACCATGATGTCTTACACTCTCTCAAGCACTTAAAAGGAAATTTTCAAGAGGGGGAGATGGCAAGGGGGGACGGCTGCAATGCTATAAGGAGAAAGAGAAGAACAAACAAATATAACACCAAGAATTGCATTCTAAAGTGATCAAATTGCCAAGCTCTTCTTCTCACATTTTCTTTCTTTCTCTTTCTTGTAAAAAGCATGTTGTTCTTTATATCTTTCAATCTTGAATAGGCTTCATATAAACCACCATTCATTCATCTTTGTAAAAGATTGATCAAGGTGTGATCAATCTTCATTCTAGCGAGGTGGTGGTGTTCGTGTGAATTGTACTCGACATACAAGGTTTGTAAAGGGTTGGAGTTAGGTGTAACTCTATCAACCCTGCGGTAAGGTGTACTGCGTGTGTGTGATTAGTGTGAACCAAGGAAGGTGTTCCTTGAAGACTGGAGTAGGTTGTTTATAACCGAACCAGTATAAAATTCTTGGTGCCATTTACTTTCTGCATTTACATTTCAGTTACTGCACTGTTTATACTTCTTGTTCACGTTTGTAAAAATAGTAAACGATTTTCAAAAATTATAAAAATTTCCAGAAACATACTAGCACGTTCTAGGGTTAATTTGGCACAAGTTGCAACCCTTTTGGACAAGTATAAGTCAATCAAACATCAAAAGTTCTGAGACTAGTGCAGTCTGATTTTCAGACTTGCAAAGGTTGAGACTTTGGTTGTATTTGACCTACTTCCCAAAAGAATTTTCCAAAACTGTTTCAACCCATTTAAATATAGTGTGTGAGGAGTTATTGGTAAAATTTTCAGATCATTTGGACGTTCACACAAATAGGAATTAATTTTTCAAAACCATACCGTTTCTGGCAGATTTGCACAATCTGAGTACCAACGGTTTTTGAAGGGGTTAAAGGTTGAATTTTAATTTGAAATTTTTAGGGGACCCTCATAACATCTGAGGCTAAGTTCTCTCAAAATTTCATAATTTTTAGAGACCTCTAACCTAGTTTTAAAAACGTTTTAAAACTGGTCCTGAAAACAGAATCTGTTTTCAGAACTTGAATTGGTTAGGTTTAAAGAAATTTTAAAAACCATATTTTCCGCACCATCTATTCAACCCCCCCCCCTGTTCTAGTGGTGCCTTGCAGATCCTACAAAGTTGAACTTCTATCCTTCAAGATGAAGGGGCCGAAATATTTGTGGTGGGAGATGAGGGAATTTTTGCTAAGTGTTGCTCTTGCTTGAATGTGTCTTGAGAGGAGTCTCAAGATGGCAAGAAGGTAGATGTTTCTAGAAGGGTTTAAATCATGCTAGGGGGACAGTTTTGGAGGGATTTTAGGGTTTTCTTGAGTGCTAATCAAGGTTAGGTTAGTATAACCTTGGTTACTTTAGTCCAACTATGGTTACTTTTGTGCTAACCCAAGTTACTTTATTAAATCATGGTTATCTTAATCTTGGTTTAAAGGAAAAAGTAACCATTGTAGGATTTAAAAATCCTCCATGTCTAGACACTAAGGGGCGGTTTGGTTGGGGTCTTTATGGCCTCAACCATACTACCTCTTTCTTTAATGAGTTGTCTTGTTCCGTAAATGCATGTCTACTTTATTTTCTATTTATTCTTTGCATAATAACTTCTTGTCTTAATGGTATAGTAGACTTTAAGTAATTATTTTAACTAATAAAATTGGCTAGAGAATTCTAGAACCCTTACATGTCTTGGCCGATTTTTGGCTTCTTGGGCAACTTGATATTTCTTGTAATTTTAATTCATGTATTATATTGTTTTCTTTATTTTTTTTATATTCCAAGATTAGCATATGTATATATACATACATATACACGCCATTTGTACTATATATATGTGTATATATATATATCCTCCTATGTATACGCATGTAGGTATTTATACATTTCGTACACATTTATCATATACACGCACATACATACAGAATGGTGTGTATGGTTCATATCACTCTATATTTCATGTACTACTTTCTTGAAGTTTCCTTATTTAAATTGGTCTGGTATCACCTTAATAATAATTAAGTAAAGAGGGTTAAGTTGACTTGAGTAACACGCGCTAAAAGAAATTGTCGCTTTCTTTCCGTCTCATATTCATAGTTTTCACGTACATGATCGTTGGGGTACAACATCCCCCCCCTATCATAAGTTTCGTCCTCGAAACTTTGGAACTAGTCAAAAAGATGGGGGTATCTACTCCTCATGTCTTCCTCCGTTTCCCAGGTTGCTTCTTATTCCGAATGATGCTTCCATTGTACCTTTACCATGGATATGGATCTCTTCCTTAATGCCTTCTCTTTCTGATCAACTATTCTTAAGGGTTCCTCTTCATAAGTTACATCTTTTTCAACCTTCAACTGTTGTTCTTCAAGGATGTGTCTTGGATCATATACATATCGACGGAGTTGAGAAACATGGAATACATCATGCAGCTGAGAAAGAGATGGTGGCAACGCCAAACAGTACACAACTTCACCTACTTTCTCAAGCACTTCATAAGGTCCAACAAATCTTGGGCTTAGTTTTCCTTTGACGCCAAATCTCTTAACTCCTTTGGTCGGAGAAACTTTCAGAAAGACTTTCTTTCCTTCTTGAAACTCCAAAGGTCTCCTTCTTTCATCTGCCCATATCTTCGTCCTATCTTGCGCTGCTCTTAGTCTTTGTTGGACTAACTTTACCTTCTCTCGTGTTTGCTCAACAATGTCAGGTCCTGCGTAGATCTTATCTCCAATTTCGTCCCAATATAGTGGGGATCGACATTTTCGTCCATACAATGCCTCATAAGGTGCCATTCTGATGGATCTGTGGAAGCTATTATTGTAAGCGCGGAGCATGTCCTCAAGGGTTTGGATTGTTCTCTCTGATTGTCCATTTATTTGAGGATGAAATGCGGAACTCATTCTTATCTATGTGCCCATTGCCTTTTGAAAGGCAGTCCAAAATCTCGAAATAAATCGGGGGTCGCGGTCGCATACAATACTGATGGGCACTCCATGTAAACAAACAATCTGATCCATATACATAGAGGCTAACTTCTCCGTAGATGCTTTAATCGTCATAGCCAAAAAGTGAGCAGACTTAGTCAAACGATCCACAATGACCCATATAGCATCATTCCCATGCTTAGTCTTGGATAAATCAGTCACAAAGTCCATGGTGATGTGATCCCATTTCCATTCTGGCACTTCTAAGGGTTGTAACAATCCAGCAGGTCTTTGGTGTTCGGCTTTTACTCTTTGGCAGATCAAACATCGCTCAACAAATTCTGCTATTGTCTCTTCATACCAAGCCACCAAAACTTTTGCTTGAGATCTTGATACATCTAATTAGCTCCAGGATGTATAGATAATCAAGAATTATGAGCTTCTATCAAGACTTTATCCTTAATTTCTTTGTTTCGGGGACACATAACCGTCCTTGATACCATAAACTGCCATCTACACTGCGAATCTCAAAGTCATCTCGCGGCTTTTCTTCCATCCTTTCCTTGACTTTTCTTAAGTTTTCATCGATCCTTTGAGTTTCCTTGATCTTATCAATCAATGAAGGGACAAGAACTAATTTGGCGAGAACTTCATTGGTTGAGTCCACTTCTTCTAGGCCAAATTCTTCTATGTCTCGCTGAAGAGGTGGTTGACGTGGGTGACTTGTTTTTCGACTTAGGGCATCAGCGACTTTGTTAGCTTTTCCCGGATGATACTGAATGGAGAGGTCATAATCTTTAATCAATTCCAACCATCTATGCTGCCGCATATTAAGCTCTTTCTGGGTAAAGAGGTACTTTAGGCTCTTGTGGTCTATGTAGATCTCGCACTTTTCACCATATAAATAGTGTCTCCATATCTTTAATGCAAATACCACTGCGGCAAGTTCAAGATCATAGATAGGATAGTTTTGCTCAAAGGGTTTCAACTGTCGGGATGCATACGCTATCACTTTATCATTTTGCTTAAGATCACATCCGAGACCATTCTTCGAAGCATCACTGTATACTACGTACTTCTCACCAGGAGTGGGCTGAGCTAGGATAGGAGCGGACGTCAACTTTGCTTTCAGCTCCGAGAAACTCTTCTCACAATCGGTACTCCACTCAAATTTGGCCTTCTTTTGGGTTAATCTGGTGAGGAGAACGGCTATCCTCGAGAATCCTTCCACAAACTTTCTATAATATCCGGCTAGTCCGAAAAAACTTCTCACTTCAGTAACATTTGTTGGCCTGGGCCATTCCGTGATAGCTTCAATTTTCTTGGGATCCACCGAAATCCCATCTTCTGAAATCACATGACCAAGGAATGATACACTTCGCAGCCAAAACTCGAATTTGCTAAACTTGGCATACAACTGTCTTGCTCTTAGATTATTCAAGACTATCCTCAAATGGGCTGCGTGAGTCTCTTCGTCGGGTGAATAAATCAGGATGTCGTCTATGAAGACCACTACGAACTTGTCCAACTGCTCTTGGAAAAATTCAATTCATAAGATCCATAAAGGCTGCAGGGGCATTGGTCAAACCAAAAGGCATGACTAAGAACTCATAGTGTCCATAGCGGGTTCTCAAAGCAGTCTTAGGGACATCTTCCGCCTTAATCTTCAATTGAAAGTATCCAGATTGTAAATCAATCTTACTAAAAATTCGAGATTCCTGCATTAAAATGCTTTAGGTAGGGTTTCAAAGAATTTAAATCTTAGTCAGGTTAAGACTTACGAGTTACTTACCCTGAGCTGGTCAAATAAGTCGTCAATCCGGGGCAATGAGTACTTGTTCTTTAAGGTGATCTTGTTGAGCTCCCGGTATGTTACGACCCTCGTCCGCATATGTTCATGTAATGGAAACAAAGTTATTTATGGCTCAGTAATAAACTTCGCGCTTGCGATTACGGGTTAAAACAAAATAAAATATGATATTAAAATAACAAGCTAAGGAGGTCTAATGGGTAAATTGAAGAATAAAATTATAAAAAAGAAACATTTCCCTAATTGATTTGGAGAAATATGTCACAGGATTATTACCTTACAATAATCAAAAGAAATGATTTTTGGGTATTAATTGAAAAAATACCTAATTAGTGTTTAACAAAGGCAAATTGTAAAATGGTGCATGTGTGCAGATTCGGTCCAGTGACCCCTGGGTGCTATTTTGACATTTAAAGAATCTTTATGCATAATTACCATAACTTAATATACTATGTAGATAACAAGGTGGTATTGGACATATGTGGGGTGAAATAGTAAATAAGTTGCAAAGTAAATGGGTGTGTGCATTTAGCTAGCCTCTGCCAGGAGGCTATTTTGATGAGGACTTTCGGCTGAATAGCCTTAAAAGGAAATAATGACATTTTCATGGGTTATTAAATGTACACATGTGCAACTTGTAGTAGTCATGTTGCTAACAAAATGGTATAACAAGCACATGATGATGATTTAATAATTAATAGAATATACTTAGATGATGTGAACTATACGGGGTGAGTTCATTGTCAAATCGTAATGCCAGTGGCATATTTGGCCAATGGCCTTAAAATGGGAAAGGATACCTGTATGATTTAACTAATACAAATAAGGACAAAATTCCTTAGGCCATGTATTACTGAAAATGCAAAATGTGAAAGTGTGTGTATTTAATTATTTCGGCCAAGAGGCCTTAGAATGAATTTTGGTAACAAACTATATGGACATTAGAGTACATGTATCCATAAAGGGACTTGAAAAATGTGAGTATTACTTAATTATGTGAATTTGTGGATAAAGTAACCTAGGTTTATCCATAAAGTAACTATGGTTGACATAAAGTAACTATATTTGGCATAAAGTAACTATAGTTGGCATAAAGTAACTATGGTTGACCTAAAGAAACTATAGTTGAACTAAAATAACAAACTCTTATTTAAGAAATAAAATAAAATAAACAAAAGGAAAGACAAGACAAGTTGTCTTGGAATAAAATAAAACAAAAGGAAAAGCCAAGAATGGGGGACATAAGGTAGTCAAGGTTCAAGACACAAAGGAGACTCTCTTCTCTCAATGCACACCTTGGAAGCTTCATGTTTCTTTGTTTTCCCCCCCAAAAGCACGTCCTCCCTCCCCTTTTCTTCCCCATGAAGACTTCTACTACCCAAGAAGCTCTCTTATATCTTCAAGTACATCCATGGAGCTCTTCTTCATCTCCAAGTTTTGAACACCCTCAAGAACTCACCTAAGCAAGCCATGGAAGACTCATTGGACACTAAGAATACTACTCTATCATCATCAAACTTTCGGCCATGAGGAAGTTTAGGAAGTGTCAAGACTATCTTCATCTTCAAGCTCCAAGAACTCATCTAGGGTCACTAGGTGAGGATTCTTCAAGCTACTAAGAGAAGCTAACATCTTGGTGGTTAGAATCCATCTCAAGCTCCATTCAAGCTTCATTTTGGTGAGATGAATCTAACCTCAATCTAGCTCCATTCTTGATTTAAGATAGTAGCTAATGTTCATCCTTTTCTTCCTTCCAAAAACGTGTGGAATGATGAAGTTGGAGGAAACTTCAATCCATTGCAAACAAGGCCCAAGCTAATGAAAAGCTCTAAGGTTCAAAGAGGCAAGTATACTCTAGCCAATCTTTCCTTATTTGTGAAGTGCATGCTTGAATGACTAGCCATTTTAAGTTATGGATTTTAGTTGAAGATTCTAAGAACAAGACATGAACTTAGTTGATGTAAAGAAAAGTGTTGGTATGAAAAGTGACATGTTCTAAGCGTAAATGGCAAGACTGTTGGTATGAGTTATGTGTAGCCTAAAATGAGTTATGAGACCTGAAATAAATATGTTTGAATGTGCATTTGATGTTTAGTAAGTCAGCTTGATGAATGAAGTTGGTTGAAGAATGCTTGAACAATATAAAGGTGAAGAAGTGCTGAAACTACTGGAGCTGGCAGATTTGTGTTGCTGATTGTGTGACTTGAGAACGAACCTTAGAAGTGTTCTATTACGCTAAATTTTGACATGACACTAGAGCTGTGTGTGTGGTACAAGTGAGAGTTCGAATTGCAGTAAAAAGAGTTATGTTTTTAATAAATCTTTTGGTAAAACTGCTCAAGAAGAAATTACTGGAACTGGGCAGAACAGTGTGACGTTTTGCATGACCTGAAAATGAATCTTAGGAGTATTCAAATTGGATAATTTTTGGTGTGCTGTTAGCCTCATATGTATATGAAATGTGTGAGTTAGAATTTCAATAAAGGAGTTGTGGTTTGTCCTTAATGAAGTTTTTAGTAAGAAGTGGTCAAACAGAAGTACTGGAACTGGACAGATTATGTGTTATGTTGAACGACCTGAACATGAATCTTAGGAGTTTGTAGAGAAAAAGGGGTTTGAGTGATTTTCAAATACATGATTTAAATGTGCACAAAAATGGGCATAAGATAAAACATGCATTATATATACAAACGTGTACATGTATGATACTTTGCTATTACTTGCCTTATTTAGCTTATATATTATGTTGCCGTACTAACGAGCCATGAAGCGTTAAGCTTAAATACATCATATGGCAAACATTTGTTGTTTATGCTATTTTCAGGTGCCACCATTAATGAACTAAACTAGTTCATTAAGTGAAGTACTTAGTTGATTAAACTAAGTAGTTCATTAAAGGAAGCCACATTTGGAAAAGGCACAAAGGCAACAAAGCTAAGGAAGGAAAGTTTTATCCTCCTCCCCTCTTTAATGTGACACGCCATATACATATATATTACATATATTTTCAGATTTTTGAAAAAGGCACATACACATGTATTCCAACGTACTACCGACACGTTATATATTTTACGTATGTACGTTAACGTCACACCACTATGCTTAACTCATATTTATGAGCATATTCAGGTCTTATATCATATGATATAAGATATGGTGATGACAAATTGAATACGACACGATAAAAGGTTCTAAACCGAAAATTGTCGTATCGGACGAATACCGAAACTTCGCCAACGTGTCACGTACTTGCCATAAATAAATGGCCAGCCCCTATACTTCAAAAAGTGATAAAAATTTCGTGCACATGACCATATGTTCAGCCAAAAAACTTTCCATGTTGGCACACACATATCACCCCACATTAAGGCCAAAATGTGAAGATTCCAAGTTTAATTTTGTCACATGTTAATAGTACCACTTTAGACCAGCCAAGTGCTGAGATTTAAAGTATATATTATATATATTATGTATAACATAATATATATAACATGTGCAAAAGTTGGAATTTAAATTAGAGAAAAATCGGGTAATCGATAAATATCGAAAATTCGGTTTTCTACGTACACAACACATGGAACATTTTTGGTACATCATGTGACATGTATCTAGACACTTTTTACATATGTTATACATCTTAAAGTGTTCTAGAAAATTAAATTAAGGGCTGATTGGAATATAACATGTGTGTATTATTAAATGTGCACTATTTTACAAAGTTTGCAAAAATAAATTCAGCACATGTATATGCCATATCACACGCCACTTCAGCCATGATGGAGCTTAGTTGGAGCTTATTTGACACTTATTTGTCATTTTAATTGGTGGAAAATAAGCTACACATGATGGGTGACTTTGAAGGGGGCAACACACAAGGAAAGATTTCAAAAATGCAACACATGCTGAAAATTTTCAGCACATGTGAATAGTGGCCGAAAATTGCATCTTAATTGTGATATATTTGGCTCTTCATTTTCAAGGGATTGATATAATACTACTATGGCAATATTTTGAATATGTCTAGAATATTGCACATGCTGAAAATTTCAGCATGTGAAGGAATGAGTTGGCCAATTTTATGGTCATGAATGAGACCAATTTGTTATCCAAATTATGTGGGATTGATTGTGAGATAATTGGCAATGTTTTTATGATTGTTTTGGCACATGTTTTAAGTGTTATTCTCAGATTTGTCTAGTCATCAAGTGATGACAACATCCAACCAATCAATGAGTGCCAAGTAAGCAAAAGCTTAAGTGATCATCCAATGAGAAGGTGACAAATAAGCAAGACCATGTCACAATGATGTCTTACATTCTTCCAAGGACTTAGAAGACAATTTTCAAGAGGGGGAAGAGCAATAGGGGTCGGCCATTACATGTTAAAAAGGAAGGAAGAAGAGCAAACAAGAACAAGAACAAGAGTTGCAAGTTCAAAGATCAAAAGTGTTCTAGCCTTCTTCTTCTACATTCTCTTTCTTTCTTTTTTCTTGAAAGCCTATTGTATTCAAATCTTTCAATCTTGAATAGGCTTGTATTAGACCACCACATATTCCACATTTTTGTAAAATATTGATCAAGGTGTGATCAATCTTCAATCTTGCAAGGTGGTGGTGTTCGTGCGAATTGTATTGAACATACAAGGTTTGTAAAGGGTTGGAGTTGGTGTGTAACTCCATCAACCCTGTGGTAAGGTGTTTTTGAGTTGTGTGATTAGTGTGAACCAAGGAAGGTGTTCCTTGAAGACTGGAGTAGGTTGTTGATAACCGAACCAGTATAAAATTCTTGGTGTCATTTACTTTCAGCACTGATTTTCTGTTTCAGCACTGTTTACTGTTTTTAATCACGTTCGTAAAAATAGTAAACGAATTTCAAAAATTACGAAACTTTCAGAAAACATAGCCACACGTTCTAGGGTTCTTTTGGCATAAGTTTCAACCCTTTTGGACAAGTATAAGTCATCCAAACGTCCAAAGTTCTGAGACTAGTGCAGTCTGATTTTCAGGCTTGCAAAGGTTGAGACTTTGATCGTATTTGACTAACTTCCCAAAAGAATTTTTCAAAACTGTTTCAACCCATTTAAATACAACTTATAAGGGGTTAGTCTTTAAATTTTCAGAGCATTTGGAGTTGTTTACAAATAGGAACTAATTTTTCAAATCAGTGTATCGTTTCTGGCAGATTTGCGCAATCTGACCACCAACGATTTTTCAAGGGGTTAGAGGTTGAATTTTAATCTGAAATTTTTAGGAGATACTCATAACATCTGAGTCTAAGTTCTCTCCAAATGTCAGAATTTTTGAAGACCTGAAACCTAGTTTTCAAAACGTTTTGAAACTGGTCCTGAAAACAGAAACTGTTTTCAGAAGTTAGGTTTTTGGTTAAATCTAATTTTAAAAACCACATTTTCCGCACCCACTATTCAACCCTCCCTTCTAGTGGTGCCTTGCAGATCCTACATTTAAATTGGCTCATTTTTGGTATGGTGATATTCTTATGTGTATGTGAAATGTGAGAGGTGGAATTTTGATGAAAGGAGTTGTGAATTATTATTAATGAAATTTTTGGTGAAACTACTCAAACAGAGTTGCTGGAACATGACAGTTTTGAGTAGTAAGTTGTGTGGCTTGAAAATGCACCTTAGGAATATTCAAATGAGCTGATTTTTGGTAGGATAATATTTTGATGAGTGTAGGACATCTGTGAGTTGGCATTTTTGTAAAAGGAGTTGTGGTTTGGTCACAATTTATTTCGTGATACAACTGGTCCATCCAGTCTCTGCATGTACCCAATTTGGAAAAGTAATTACATGACCCCTTTAAACTTATTGAATTGCCTTGGAAATTTTATGGCAATTACTTAGGGCATAGATGTGCATGTTCATGTAAAGAAACCAGCCTAAAACCACCATTTTGATGGTTAACAACTGAGTTGAAGTTAGTGGTGCAAAACTGGAAATAGGACAGTTTAATGTCTTAAGTCGTAAGGCCTCGATCTTGATCATTTAGGCTTGAATGTGATGTTTAGCCGTATGAATACTGTTCCTTGGTGAATTAGCTGTGTTTTCCAGGTGATGGATCGAAATGAATAAAGTTTTATGACCCACGAAACTGAGGTAAGGCGGTACTGCCCTGCTGATTTCAGCAGTACCGTTGATGATAGTATGATGTTTTGAGGTAGTTAGACATTTCGGAATGTTACAAAATTTTAATAGCACGTGTCTAAGCCTTCATTATGCATATATATGGCATGGGTTTATGAATATGAGCAGAAATTGATGAGCACGAGGCTATATGAACAGAATAAGAGTTTAAAAGACAAGTCCGTGCATGCATGTTATGATGTATTTGTTCACGAGTCGCATAATGCATGTCATACATTTGCACCATCGTCACGTACATGATTTACAGCATGTCTTTTATGAGAAAGAAAGATGAAAAGCGTTTTCAAAAGATGATTTTTGAAAAGAATGATTCCCCACCGGTACCGTGTGTGAGTATGAACTTGGCCAGTATGAACCTGAGCAGATCCGGGTTAAGTGATCTGACAGAATGACCGTGCAGGCCCGGAAAATAATAGGCCTGATGATGAGAATGATGATGACCGTGCGGGCCTGGAAAAAATAGACCCGGCAGGTATGATGACTATGCGGGCCCGGAAAAGAATAGACCCGGCAAGTATGATGACCGTGCGGGCCCAGAAAAGAATAGACCCGGCAAGTATGATGACGTTACCGTTCCGAATCCGGGAGTAATAGATTCGAAGGGGAGAAGTTATCGCCTCAGATCCAGGAAGATAGATCTGAACACTCTACTGTTTTACATTGACGATGATTTTAAAGAAAACATGAAAGAGCATATTTCATTTCATCACGATGCATCACATGAACATATGCATGCTTGTTACAATTACGCAGTGACTCATGAGATTTAAGTTGAGACGACTCCGTAGATCCTAAGTGATAATTCTTATTGTGTTATTCATCAATATAAGTTACAGTCTCTTAGTGTTATATTCTGCTTCGAATGGTGATTTTACCTAAGTTATGATTCTATTGCCTTAACGGCTATTGATTGAAGGGATGAGATGCTAGCCAAATGTTAGAGGTAATGTTACATAGGTTTGATCCTCCTATCTCTCGTTACCTAAGTTATGATTTCACTGCTGTTGATATGTAAGCTATGATCTTATTCATGACCTTTAGGCCAAGTTGTTTTGAATTGGTAGCTCCTAGGTTATGATCTTTATTGAGATATGACCTTTTTGTATGTCATGATTTTTATTGAATGATGATCCTTTCTTAAGCTATGGTCTCTGTTAAGTTTTAATCTCTGTTAAGCTATGACCTTAGATATACCTTGTGTTGACTTCTTACGGGTGTTTAATGGAAGGGCAGGTATGTTCTAAACCGAATTATGGGGTTCGGTTCTTGTATGTACTTTCCAGTTAATGCATGATTGTTATGGTGTACTTGCTGGTGACTTTGTCACTCACCTCCTATTTTTCCTCCCAGAGGCTGCAGGGAACAAGGTAGAATGGATTGAGGATGGACCTAGAGCCCCTACCCGTGAGTGCAGCGAAGGATGGGCAGATTAGGAGGCGTGACTTGACGATTATGACTGATGACTGATTATGTAGTTGTGATGGGAAACATCTACTTTTGAGAGTTTCGATACTTTGATTTGGGTTGTAAAACAAAGAATAATCAAGTGGATGTTTTTAATTTAAAGTTTTAAATTCTGCCACGGTTTCGCATACTTATTGCGTGTAAGCGCAAAAATCCATGCATTATACCATGGATCATGATACGTATGAGACGACGCCTAGTACTCTCCTTAGTGAAGTAAGGCAGGTGCACCGACTCCGGCAGGGCCGGGGTGCGGGGCGCCACACGGTAATCGATGCATAAGCACATACTTCCATCTTTCTTTTTCACAAATAACACCGGGGCACCCCAAGGTGAAACACTTGGGCTAATGAGTTTCCTTTCTAACTGTTCATGTAAATGTTCCTTTAATTCCTTTAGTTTCGCAGGTGCAATGCGATACGGGGCTTTAGATATAGGTTCAGCTCCTGGAACAAGGTTTATTTCAAAAGCAATCTCGCAATCAGGAGGTAGTCCAGGCAGATCATCAGGAAATACATCAGGGTATTCATTAACAACTGGAACTTGTGTAAGGGTAGGGCTTTCTTGTTCAGCACTTAAAACATAAAGCAAGAATCCTTCATGACCTTTCTTTAATGCTGGACTGGCACGTGCTGCATTAACAAAGACTTTCTTGGATGGTTTTTTAACTTAGTTCCTCCTTGGAATGTCATCTCTGTGTAAACACGTGCTAGCTATACTTCGTATATATTCGTATCGCTCATTTATACTTAAATAATGAACAATGTAGGTGCTTCTTAGTTAAATGGTAGTTAGGCATACCTGTTACAGTTTGAGGTTTCAGGCACGGCTGAATCAGGTACTCTTTCATCCAGGTTAGCGTTCTTGATTGTTTCTTTATTATCCCTCTTTGGACGCGGCCGCCACTTCCTGTTCCGTTCCTTAGTATGCTCCTTAAGTCCTTTATTTTATCATATTCTAAGATTAACATGTGCATGTATATATATATATGTATATACACACCTATATGTTCGTGTACTAGATTGTAAATTTATACCTTCCTATGTATACACAATAGGATAGTTCCTGAACCAGGCACGTTTTTCTATGCAATATGATAGTTATACATAAGTGAAAGGTATTGAAAACATAAAACTTTAAATCTTACCAGTCACTACGTCAGCAGTCTCTTCAACATCAGCATCAGTCTAGCGTGCACCCTTGCATTTGCACGTGGCCGCTGGTTCCTTTGCTGTTGTTGTGGTTGTGCTCCCTTTTCCGTGCAATCCTTAATCATATGACCATCCTTTCTGATCCAAAGAACTTACCTGTCTTTCACCTACATTCTCCACGTGCCTCTTCTGTCAATGAGGGCATACTGGTATTACTGGCTGCTGAGCTGGGGCTGATTCTTCGGCTGATTATTTTGATTTGTCTTGCATCGCTGATTATGTCCTTAAGATTGTCCCTGACGAACAGATCCTCTGAAATTCTTCTTAGCCATTTTCCTATACTTCTCATTTCCGGTCCCTTGTCTTTCTCGCTTTTGACCCACATCATCTCTTTGTATATATCTCTCTATATACGGTAGCATGCATCCAGAAGTGCTCCAAAATTGGCAGGATTTGCATTTACCAACCATGTCCTAATTCTTGGGTTAGACCTCTTTCCAAAACTTTAGCATTTTTGTTTCTTCATCGTTCATAGTAACAGGTTGAAACCTCCTAAGTGCGATGAACTTATTTGCATACTCAGCTACTGTCATGCCTGACTCTTGCTTCAGAGATTCAAAACGCATGCCTCTTTTGCAATTTGACTGACGGAGGGATATAGAACTTATGAAATTCTTGCACAAATCTTTCCCAAGTGATAGGTCTGGGCAAAGGTTGCAGATTCGTCTTCCACCATTGATTAGCTTCACTGATCAAGAAAGGTCTGATAGCCTAAGCCTTCATCTCTTCTGGGCTTGAATTAGCTCAAAACAATTTTCAACTTTATCTAGCCACTTTCTCCGCAGTATCTGGGTCAGGTTTTTCCCTCAAACGGTGGTACATTAGCCCCTCTTGAGCTTCTCAAAATAGTAATGGGCATCCCTTACTGGATGATGTGATTGAGGTGGAGCATTCTGATGAATTAGGCCTTGGCCTATTTGCGTAACGACTTGACAAAAGGTCTGAAATGCATTCATGTCCGGGATGACCGGAGGAACAGGTGCCTGTGGAGCCGGTGGTGGATTTATTCTGTGCCGGAGGATCCTGGTCCGGCTGAGGTGGCGGCGGAACCTGTGCTGGTGGTGGAGGAATGGGCTCCTGAGCAGCTGGTCGTGCTCTCGGGGGTCTGCCACGTGGCCTCACCATCTGCACTTATGGTTTATCGTCTATTTAGAAATATCGGAATGAAATCAATTTATTTGAACAAGGACCATAATTTAAAGATTTTAAAATACGAAAGGAAAGGGCACGTCTTTCGTCATAGACCTAACTTTCATAGTT
Source organism: Eustoma russellianum (assembly GCA_036186865.1). Taxonomy (NCBI): domain Eukaryota; kingdom Viridiplantae; phylum Streptophyta; class Magnoliopsida; order Gentianales; family Gentianaceae; genus Eustoma; species Eustoma russellianum. The sequence goes on from AP025047.1 coordinate 20,087,765, forward strand.
CAGGATACTTTATTAAGTTACATCCTAATACCCGGTCTACGTGGTCCTAGTCTAAGGCCATCACTCATCTAAGATCATGACTTAGGTCTAAGGTCAAACTTTGATTGCTAAGATCATAACTTAGTACTACGTTCTGCCCGTAATCTAGAGCCTGGGCTCTAATACCACCTGTAGCGCCCCCGCACCCGGCCTCGTCCGGATATGGTGCACCCGCCCGTACTTCACTGAGGAGAGTACAAGGCGTCATGCATAACATGCGAACATCCATAACATAAGTCTTGGACTCCCAAGCTAACATTCAACATGGTAGTAAAATTTCGGCAGAATTAAAACTTTCTAAAATAAACATGCATTACTAAATTACTAAGTTCCCAAAAGTAGTAGTCCCACAAAAATGACCATAACCGAAATCCATAGAGTTCCATCATAGTCATAATACAAAACTTCTTGGCAGCACAAAAGTCCTTAAGCTTAGCTCCCTTCATGCTCCTCGCCGATGGATAAGGTACTCTTGGCTCGTCCTCGATCCATTCTATCTTGGCAATGTCCGGCTCTAGGGAAAAATAAAGTGTGAGTGATAAAAATCACCCAGCAAGAATACAATAAACGACCATGAAATACATAAAGAATCATAACATGAATGTACTACCCCAAAAACCTCAAAGAATCATATTTCATACCTGATCTTAAATCCTGAGCTTGCTTGACGTTCGGCTTAAGCATATTTTTAGAGAATGCTATACCATACCTGATCTTAGATCCTGAACTTGGCATTTGGCTTAAGCATGTTTTCAGGTAATGCTATACCAATAATAACCTATAACCATTAACTGTAACATACAACATGTCCTCATGATCGTGGAATTATGCAAGATGCAATGCATGATGTCATGTAATGTCAAAACATCATTTTGGTCCCATAAAGTAACATGTAATAAAAACAGAGTGTCAGATCAATTAAACCCCGGATCTGAGCGGGTCCAGAACATATCATCAGACCAATTAACCCGGGTCTGAACGGCTCCAGAACAGATATCAGATCAATTAAACCCGCATCTGAACGGGTCTAGAACAGACATCAGATCAATTAACCCCGGATCTGAATGGGTCCAGAACAGATATCAGATCAATTAACCCGGATCTGAACGGGTCCAGAACATATCATGTCATCCAGACCAATTAACCCCGGGTCTGGAGTCGGGTTAGTCGCATGCTTGGCCGGCAAAGGAATCATGAAGCTTTCTTTAAAAACATGGGACCATAAAACTTTTCATGCATAACGAAAACATAGTCGCTTGTAAAACTTGCTTGCATCATAAAATCCATGAAAATCAGTTTCATGATCATGGCGTGATACATGTAGTGATATGCAATGCAAGTCATGACATGGATAATCGTATTGCATTCCTTATAACATATCAACATGCATGAATGCGGAGGCTAAATTCTTCCAGACGTTTACTTCATATTCATGGGGCGGTTAAGCTAAACAAATAAGTCCATTTCCATAATCTTTTGTCACGAATACGTTTGTTGGAATCTTAGATGCCTATCATAAAGATTTCAGATTATTTCGATAATTATAAAGGGGCTCATTTACTTAATTTCCGAAATGGGTTAGGTGCTGAAACTGAACTGACATATTCTACTAAAAATTCAATTGCGACAAATCCGAGATTTGTTTTTCAGAAATTGCAACTCGCACAAATCATAAACATGTGGAACTAGTATCCTACCGAAATTTAGCCTATTTACATATCTCTAAATCCCCTTTCTGAGTCCATAAATTCGTTACTAAACTTCAGGTTAGTTCCTGTGATTTCAGTTGAGCAGTTTGACTAATTAATTCATATAAAATAATCCAGAACTTGTTTTACCAAACTTCCAGCTGGCGTGTTCACTACACTCATAGGATTATTACCATGCCAAAAATCAGCTTTTGTGGTCATCTACAAGGTCTCTTTTCAAGCCAACCAAAGCTACAATTCTGCTCAATTCCCGTTTTTCAAGTCTGACCAGTCTTACCAAATATTTTATTAAAAATTAACCATAACTTATTTTACAAACATTCCAACTCTAATCTCTGCTACACTCATGGGACTATCTCTGTGCCAAAAATCTGATTTATTGAAGGTCCACAAGGTCCTCTTTTAATTCGTTGAAACCAGTGATCAATTCTGCCTAGCTCCAGAATTTTCTACTGGAGCAGTTTTACCGCATAATTTCTTAAAATTATCCTTAGCTTACTTTAACGAAATTCCAACTCTCACTTGGGCTACACTCGTAGGACTAGCGTTGTACCAAAATTAGTTTCACTAAAGGTCTGTAAGGTCAGTTCTTAAACCATCTAAAACGTCACTTTATTCTGTCCATTTCCAATGGTTTGCTATTTTGTCATCTATCCAAGTCAAATGTCCATGTCTTCACTCAATACTTTGGACCGAAACTTGTGTGTTGCCTTAACCACATTTTACAACACATTTTCAAGCATGCATTCATATTCAAGAGTCATCTTAATCTAAACTTACCAACAATCTCATAAAGCTCCTAGCTTTCACATGTATTCTTTCCTTAGGACCCTTTTTGTGTTACTTTCACAAGTCAATCTTGTCTAGGCCTACTTAGGTGAACCTTATTTCACTCTAGGTCAGCCTTATTTCATATAGCATATAGGAAAGACTTCATCTTTAAAGGAATAAATCACATGCAAGGCATCGTTCTTAGGGAATCACTAAGATATAGTCTCAAACTTAAGACATTCAACTAAAGATCATATCTTAAGAACTTCTAATCATTCAAGTCACAACTCTTTAAATAAATCATGAGAGATCATTGTATACTTGCCTCTTCAAGCTAAAGCTCTTGTCTTTGCTTGGTTATGGAGTGAGCTGAGTTGAAATCCTTCTCCTTCCTTACCTTGAGCGTACGGTTTTGATGGAAATGAAAGGAAAAGATTAGTCTTTATCAATAAAGGAAATAGGATATGTTTGAGGCTAGAGCATCTTACAAAATGAGCTTGGAATGGAGATTCAAGCACCTCACGATACCACCTAGGAAAGTTGAAGACTTTCACCTATTTAAACCATGGATGTCACGGTTTTGATGTGAATGAAAGGATTCATGTTAGCTTCATTTTTCACCAAAATAAGAATTCACTTAAGGAAGCTTGGAACAAGTCTTACCTAGATGTCTTCTTGAGTCTTGAAAGTGAAGTTGAACTTCTATCCTTCAAGATGAAGGGGCCGAAATATTTGTGGTGGGAGATGAGGGAATTTTTGCTAAGTGTTGCTCTTGCTTGAATGTGTCTTGAGAGGAGTCTCAAGATGACAAGAAGGTAGATGTTTCTAGAAGGGTTTAAATCATGCTAGGGGGACGGTTTTGGAGGGATTTTAGGGCTTTCTTAAGTGCTAATCAAGGTTAGGTTAGTATAACCTTGGTTACTTTAGTCCAACTATGGTTACTTTGGTGCTAACCCAAGTTACTTTATTAAATCATGGTTATATTAATCTTGGTTTAAAGGAAAAAGTAACCATGGTAGGATTTAAAAATCCTCCATGTCTTGACACTAAGGGGGCGGTTTGGTTGGGGTCTTTATGGCCTCAACCATACTACCTCTTTCTTTAATGAGTTGTCTTACTTGTTCCTTAAATGCATGTCTACTTTATTTTCTATTTATTCTTTGCATAATAACTTCTTGTCTTAATGGTGTAGTAGACTTTAAGTAATTATTTTAACTAATAAAATTGGCTAGAGAATTCTAGAACCCTTACATGTCTTGGCCGATTTTTGGCTTCTTGGGCAACTTGATATTTCTTGTAATTTTAATTCATGTACTATATTGTTTTCTTTATTTTTTTTTGTATTCCAAGATTAGCACATGTAGATATACATACATATACACGCCATTTGTACTATATATATGTGTGTATATATATATCCTCCTATGTATACGCATGTAGGTATTTATACATTTCGTACACATTTATCATATACACGCACACATACATAGTGGTGTGTATGGTTCATATCACTCTATATTTCATGTACTACTTTCTTGAAGTTTCCTTATTTAAATTGGCTTGGTATCACCTTAATAATAATTAAGTAAAGAGGGTTAAGTTGACTTAAGTAACACGCGCTAAAAGAAATTATCGCTTTCATTCCGTCTCATATTCATAGTTTCACGTACATGATCGTTGGTGTACAACAATACACACCCCAACAAAATGGTTTGGCTGAAAGAAAGAATAGAAGTTTAGTTGACGTACTAAATGCAATGATAATAAACTCCGGTTTGCCAAAGAATTTATGAGCAGGAACCTTGTTGACGGCTTTGTTGAGAAATATGTTTGGATAATTTTTAAAGTCATGAGTTTAAGTGGTGAATACTTAGAAATGTCATATATGGTGTTATAAGTGATTATAGGATGAAAAAGTGAAGAAAAATGACGTGGATCTCTCAGGCAGAGACACATAGATCGATCGATGTACATTAGCCCCTCATGTGGATCGATCCATGTTGAACTGAGAAGAACCAAAACTTACTGTGAGACGTCGATCTCTCACGTGGATCGATCGACATACGTCAGCCCCTCACGTAGATCGATCGACGTACGTCAGCCTCTCACATGGATCGATCCACGTCTCACAGAATGTTTAGGGTTTTTAGAAATATTTTTCTAAAATATGTTAAAGTGCTTGTTTTCATTTGTATATGATTCATACATGCTCATTATGTGAATCTTATGTGATTTTGATGATTTTAAATGTATTGTGACTAACATGCCTTGGAAGTTTTTACAACTTACCAAAAAGGGCAAAATTGGTATTTTGAGTTTGTAGGAACATCACATGGTGAAAATATTTCAAGGATGTATTCTCATTATATTTATCATGACAAAGGTGATATCATGAGTATTTATGATCATCCGGGTCATTTCTGGAGTTTTCATATACCAGGGGTGTTTTGGTCATTTTACCCCTGAGGGTATTTTTGGTATTTTCACTCAAGGAATCTCTTGAGCATATTATTATCTTTATTTTGGAGCTGATTTATTTTTAACTTGAAGATAATATGGTGATTCTTTATCTTATTCTCTCACATGATGATATTATTGACTATAGCTGGATATGTGACGATTTGAGATGTCACATTCTAATTTTTCTTGAAGTCACTCTTATATATGGTATAAGAGAACATTTATCATCATTATTCAGAGATATTAAAGGTGTAAAAGGTGTGGAAATGTTCATGACATATAAGAAGAAATATTGTGAATTTCGCTGTTACACGTTGACATAATCTTGTCAACTATTATCTATTGATTTCTTCTTCAAAAATCTGAGTTTCTACACATATATATATGTTGAAAAACATACATATGCAGTTGGATATAATGTGGAATTCATTTTATGACTTGGTGATAAATGGACCAACCAAAAAGTAGCTAGTTGGCAAAAGTGCCAACTTGGATATTTTGACTTAGTAG
>AP025047.1:20093263-20216331 GCA_036186865.1 Eustoma russellianum
TGGATATTTTGACTTAGTAGCCAATGGCTACTTAGCAAGACTTGGAGATTATTTTTGAATTTGAATTCTACTACATTAACATGCCCTATTATTGTGTTTGGAATTGGGGATATTTTGGTAGTATTATCCTTTGTTATTTTTTTAAAGAAAATCAAGATTATTTTGGCAAAAATTACTTAGTAGCAGGGTGAGGAGCTGAATTTTTGACTTTGAAATTGTCAAATCACACATGCCTATTCTCAAACAAGGAGTTGAGGTTATTTTGGTGCAATTATCTTCTCTTATTATCTACATTTTTCAAATGATAAATGAGACTTGCCAAGATGAAAATTTCAATTTCGGCAAACATGACATTGCCAAGGTGGACCAATTATGCTGTCTCATTTTGCCAAGTGTACAAATGCCAACCAAATATGAGAAGACATTTGGACTTGATGATGAATATGGTGACACATTGAAAGTGTTATCTCCAAGGCTCAAATCACACTATAAATAGAGGCAATGGTGAAGAAGATGAAACACACTTGAAGCTCACAAGCATTTGTTGAATTGTCTAGCTATCATCTTCTTCTTGTTGTTGTTCTTGTTCCATTCCTTGTAGCAAACTTGGTTTTTGTTGTAAGGTGATTCATTTGATAATGAAATCCAAGGAAAGGTGTTCCTTGAGACTGGAGTAGGTCACATTGACCAAACCAGGATAAATTCTTGGTGTTCTTGACTTGTTTCTTCATTTCTGTTTTCTGCCTGTTTTTACTACAGCTTTCACACAACTTCACACGTTTTGAAAAAATAGCTAAACATTTTCAAAATTTGTGATTTTTTGTGGAGTTATACTTCAGACTGTTAGATTTCATTTGCAACAAGAATCACTTGATTTGAGCAAGGAAAAGTTAGTCTTTTAGTCTTTGCAATATAACTGCTCCAATCTAGCTGCAATCTGGCCAGTTTTGAGAAAACTTAAATTCTGTATTTATCAAGAATTGTTTAAGTCAGGAATTTTTTGGAAACTTCATCTACACATCCTAAGGAGTGTTTTGGTATAAAGATCAACCTTCTTGGTTGAGTATTCAAAGAGAAACATGTTTTGCAAAATCAGCAACATTCTGTCCAAAAGATAAAAACGGAAAATAATACGTTAAAGTCTAAGTTGGAAAGTTGTGAACATGAAATAATACAACTTAAGTCTTTTAAACATAACTTAGAAAAAATGTTAGAACAATTTAGGTCAGGAGCTAATATGTTACATACATTAATCTCATCGCAAAAGTATAGAAATGATAAAACTGGCTTAGGCTATATAAAGAAGAAGATGACAAAGTAGGTAGAAAGACTAAATTTGTATCTTCAACTACTAAACCGCCTTATAAAGATATAAAAACAACTTTGGCTGCTAAATCTTCTTCTATTCCTTCTTCTGTTTATTCTAAGGCAAAAATACAACATACACCCATAAAAGCACACACGCATAAACATACAACTAGGACAAATTTTGCATCTAGACAACCTAGAAATTATGCCTATATACACACGAATACAACTAGAAACAATAAAATGCACCCAACTTATTATGAACCTAAGTATAGGCAACACTCATATAAGTCCTATAGAAATGCCTATGAACATACTTATACAGCGCCATTCAAGAAACAAAATTGCATGCCTTATACACATTATAAAAATCGGCCAGCATATAATGATTATCAACCATGGCACAACGTGTATAACAATGCATCTTCACTTATGTGGAATGATCATGTATATGCTAATTCTTCTTATTTTCCAAATTATAACAATGCTAAAAATGTGCCTAGAAAGTGTATTCAAGTTTGGATACCTAAGGGATATCTAAACAAGAATGGTGCCCCTAACATTCAAGGACTCAAATAAAGGGTACCTAAAACTTTGTCTCCATTGTAGGAAAAACGCAAAGAATGCAAGGAGGCAAAGACAAAGAATCTAAAAACCAAATGGTTTTTAGATAGTGGATGTTCGAGGCATATGACGGGGAACCCCAAACTATTCATCGAATTGGAACATATCAAGAATGGTAGAAAAGTAACATTCGGTGACAACAACAAAGGACAAGTTGTTGGAAAAGGAACAATTGGGGACCCTAACACATTTCAAATACGAAATGTGTTGTTAGTAAGCAATCTCTCTTATAATTTACTTAGTATTTTTAAACTTATAGATTGTGGTTATAATGTCTCTTTTCTTCCCAATTCTTGTGATATAATAAATGAAAAAGGAGAAACGGTTTTAAAGGAAATAAAGATGGTAATATTTATACTATTACCTTAGATAACATGTTAGATGCTATGGTTAAGTGTCTAATATCACATGACTTAGATGTGAATTTATGGCATAGAAGATTAGGCCATATAGGAATTTCAACCATTAGGAAATTACCTTAAAATAATTTAATTAGAGGAATGACTAAGTTAGACTTAGATAATTTTCAAATGTGTGAAACATGTATTCAGGGAAAACACATTAAAGAAACCTTAAAACCGAAACATGAAGTGAGTACTAGTCATGTACCAGAATTGCTTCACTTAGACTTATTTGGTCCAAGTAGGACAAGAAGTCTAGATGGACACTACTATGTGTGTGTCATAGTTGATGATTACTCACGCTACACATAGACATTGTTCTTAACACATAAAGACGATGCTCCATTAGCAATCGAAACCCTTATTAAGCAACTTGAAAACATTTATGAAGAACATGTTAAAAGGATTATAAGTGATAGAGGTGGAGAATTTAAAAACAAAAACGTAATCAAATTTTGCGAACTATATGGAATTAAACATGAATTCTCACCACATAGAACACCATATATCAATGGAGATGCTGAACGCAAAAATAGAACAATTCAAGAAGTTGCTAGAACAATGCTTTGTGAAAATAAATTACCTAAATATTTGTGGGCTGAAGCTGTTAGTTGTGCATGCTATATTATAAATAGGCTTACTATTAGAAAGAAATTAAATAAAACTTCTTATGAATTGCTAAACAATAGACGACTTAAAATATTTGGATGTAAATGTTTTGTGCTGAACACTAAGGATAATCTAGATAAATTTGAACAAAAATCTATTGAATGCATATTTGTTGGGTATTTAACTAATTCAAGAGCTTATAGGTGTTATAATCCTGCATCTATAAAGATAATTGAATCTATACATGTAAAATTCAATGAAAATGCATACTTTGAAGTTAGTGATAAAAATCAACATAAACAAGAAACTAATGTTGAAAATATGTTTGATGATGATGTATTACTTGAGCCTGTACTTGATCATCTAGAACCAACTCCTCCTGAACAAGACATGCATGAACCCTTAGATGAAATAAATGAAGAGACTTTGCAATTAGAAGATACAACTAATGATCCAATCACATATGATAACATTCACACTAATGAAACATTTGAACAAGATGAGGGTGAACCTAGTCAATCTAGGAATTGGTGGCACCCTAAAGAATTAATCATTGGGGATCCAAGTGTTGGGGTTAGAACACGTAGAAACATAAGTCAACTTGAAGGACATAGCTTAATCTCACAATTAGAACCTAAGAATGTAAAGGAAGCCTTAGGTGATATACTTTGGATAGATGCTATGCATGAGGAATTAAATCAATTCACAATGAACAATGTGTGGGACTTAGTACCTAAACCCGAAAACAAGTCTATAATAGGAACGAAATGGGTGTTTAGGAATAAAATGGATGAACAAAGAAAAATTACAAGAAATAAGGCTAGACTAGTCGCACAAGGTTATAATCAACAAGAAGGAATAGATTACGAAGAAACCTTTGCACTCATTGCACGACTAGAAGCAATTAGATTGTTACTTGTGATTGCAAGTGTAAGCAATATTATGCTCTTCCAAATGGATGTCAAGAGTGCATTCTTGAATGAATACATCCAAGAAGAGGCGTTTGTCAAACAAACCCCTGCATTCGAAGATCCAAAGAATCCTAACCATGTTTACAAGCTTAAGAAAGCTTTATATGGTTTGAAACAAGCTCCAAGAGCTTGTTATGATAGATTTGCAAATTTTTTTATTGCAAATAATTATCATAGGGGGACCATCGACAACACATTATTTGTAAGAAGAAAAAGATAATTACTTCTTAATAGTTTAAATATATGTAGATGATATTATCTTTGGTTCAACCAACCCTACCTTAGTAAAAGACTTCGAAGAGTGTATGAAGTCAGAATTTGAAATGTTAATGGTAGGATAATTGAACTACTTCTTAGGTCTTCAAATCAAACAAACCCCTCAAGGAATTCACATTAGCCAACTTAAGTATGTCAATGATATGATTAAAAAGTTTGGCTTTGAAGAATTGAAACCAACACCTACACCCATGAGTGTTAGCACCAAACTTAATATGGATGAAAATGGTAAAGGTTTTGATAACACACTCTATAGGTCTATAATTGGATCACTGTTATACTTAACTGCATCAAGACCTGATATCATGTTTAGTGTGTGTATGTGTGATAGGTTTCAATCTTGTCCTAAGGTATCACATTACAATGCAGTGAAAAAGATCTTTACATATCTTAAGCATACACCTCACTTAGAACTTTGGTATGATAGAAACGTTAAGTTGGAATTACACGCATATAGTGATGCTGATTATGGTGGTTGTAAATTTGATAGAAAATCCACTAGCGGCACATGTCAATTCATAGGAACCAACTTGATCTCTTGGTTTTCTAAAAAGCAAGCTAGTGTACCTCTTTCTACCACTGAAGCCGAGTATATTGCCTTAAGTTTATGTACTACCCAAATACTTTGGCTTAAACAGCAACTTAGTGATTTTGGCATTAAAATGAAAAAGATTCCAATTTTCTGCGATAGCACAAGTGCGATCAATCTTTCACGGAATCCGGTGCTTCATTCTAAGGCCTAACACATTGAGGTGCGATACCACTTTCTTCGCGATCATGTTCAAAATGAGGATATAGTCATAAACCATATAAGAACTGATCACCAAATAGCTGACATCTTTACCAAACCCCTTAATCAAGCCACTTTTGAAAACTTACGAGCCAAGTTAGGTATGATGACTTACGATACCATTGCATAGTTCTATCTTTTGCATGATTTGCAAAATAAAGGGGGAGATAGAATAAGAACATGATTTAAGCTGGTAAGTCATGCTAAGTTTCAAATGGTATAAGTTGAGCAAGTTAAGGGGGAGAGTATAAGTTGAGGGAGAGCATAACTATTTAAAATTTTGTTGAAAACAAAGTTTGAAAACAATTGGTAAGATTTATGATGTTAAACAAATGGTTATGAGTTGTGACATTAAAATCATCTTAAGTTATTTTGAAAATCATCCAAAAGGGGGAGAATGTTGAGAAATATGTTTGGATAATTTTCAAAGTCATGATTTTAAGTGGTGAATACTTAGAAATGTCACATATGGTGTTATAAGTGATTAAAGGATGAAAAAGTGAAGAAAAATGACGTGGATCTCTCAGGCAAAGACACATGGATCGATCGATGTACATCAGCCCCTCACGTGGATCGATCCATGTTGAACAGAGAAGAACCAAAACTTACTGTGAGACGTTGATCTCTCACGTGGATCAATCGACGTACGTCAGCCCCACACGTAGATTGATCGACGTACGTCAGCCCCTCATATGGATCGATCCACGTCTCACAGAATGTTTATGGTTTTTAGAAATATTTTTCTAAAATATGTTAAAGTGCTTTTTTTCATTTGTATATGATTTATACATGCTCATTATGTGAATCTTATGTGATTTTGATGATTTTAAATGTATTGTGACTAACATGCCTTGGAAGTTTTTACAACTTACCAAAAAGGGCAAAATTGGTATTTTGAGTTTTGTAGAAACATCACATGATGAAAATATTTCAAGGATGTATTCTCATTATATTTATCATGACAAAGGTGATATCATGAGTATTTATGACCATTCGGGTCATTTCTGGAGTTTTCATATACCAGGGGTGTTTTGGTCATTTTAACCCCGAGGGTATTTTTGGTATTTTCACTCAAGGAATCTCTTGAGCATATTATTATCTTCATTCTGGAGCTGATTTATTTTTAACTTGAAGATAATATGATGATTCTTTATCTTATTCTCTCACATGATGATATTATTGACTATAGCTGGATATGTGACAATTTGAGATGTCACATTCTAATTTTTCTTGAAGTCACTCTTATATATGGTATAAAGGAACATTTATCATCATTATTCAGAGATATTAAAGGTGTCAAAGGCGTGGAAATGTTCATGACATATAAGAAGAAATATTGTGAATTTCGGTGTTACACATTGACAAATCTTGTCAACTATTATCTATTGATTTCTTCTTCAAAAATATGAGTTGCTACACATATATATATGGTGAAAAACGTGCATATGCAGTTGGATATGATGTGTAAATCATTTTATGACTTGGTGATAAATGGACCAACTAAAAAGGAGCTAGTTGGCAAAAGTGCCAACTTGGATATTTTGACTTAGTAGCCAACGGCTACTTAGCAAGACTTGGAGATTATTTTTGAGTTCGAATTCTACTACATTCACATGCCCTATTATTGTGCTTAGAGTTTGGAATATTTTGGTGGTATTATCCTTTGTTATTGTTTTAAGGAAAATCGAGATCAATTTGGCAAAAATTACTTAGTAGCCAACGGATACTAAGAGGGTGAGGAGCTGAATTTTTGAGTTCGAAATTGTCAAATCACACATGCCTATTCTCAAGCAAGGAGTTGAGGTTATTTTGGTGCAATTATCTTCTCTTATTATCTACATTTTGTAAAGGATAAATGAGACTTGCCATTATGGAAATTTCGGCCAACATGACATTGCCAAGGTGGACCAATTATGTTGTCTCATTTTGCCAAGTGTACAAAGGCCAAACAAATATGAGAAGACATTTGGACTTGATGATGAATATGGTGACACATTGGAAGTGTTATCTCCAAGGCTCAAATCACACTATAAATAGAGGCAATGGTGAAGAAGATGAAACACACTTGAAGCTCACAAGCATTTGTTGAATTGTCTAGCTATCATCTTTTTCTTGTTGTTGTTCTTGTTCCATTCCTTGTAGCAAAGGTGTTCTTGTTGTTTTTGTTGTGCTACAAGCCTCTTGAGCTTCATTTGTAAGATTGATTAGCCATCTTTATAAGGCTACATCAATAGGTGTTGGAGGAGTTGCAACTAAGTGTTGCTTAGAAGGTGATTATCCAAGTCTTGAGTAGGGTTGGTGTATAACCCAAGGATCAAACTTGGTTCTTGTTGTAAGGTGATTCATTTGATAATGAAATCAAAGGAAAGGTGTTCCTTGAGACTGGAGTAGGTCACATTGACCGAACCAGGATAAATTCTCGGTGTTCTTGTCTTGTTTCTTCATTTCTGTTTTCTGCCTGTTTTTACTGCAGCTTTCACACAACTTCACACGTTTTGAAAAAATAGATAAACATTTTCAAAATTCGTGATTTTTTGTGGAGTTATACTTCAGACTGTTAGATTTCATTTATAACAAGAATCACTTGATTTGAGCAAGGAAAAGTTAGTCTTTTAGTCTTTGCAATATAACTGCTCCAATCTAGCTGCAATCTGGCCAGTTTTGAGAAAACTTAAATTCTGTATTTATCAAGAATTGTTTAAGTCAGGAATTATTTGAAAACTTCATCTACACATCCTAAGGAGTGTTTTGGTATAAAGATCAACCTTCTTGGTTGAGTATTCAAAGAGAAACACGTTTTGCAAAATCAGCAACATTCTGTCCAATTTTGTCCAGATTGATCATCTGAATCATTTTATTTGTTTGAAGGGTCAAACGATCTTATTTTTGTCTGATATTTGGACAGAGTCTTGTTAACACATTGAAGTTATATTGTGGAAAGTTTCATAATTTTTGGAGTTGTGTACAATTAGTTTTGAATTTTTCAACAATGGGTTCTGAATCTGAGGTGGTCTCAGATTCTGTTTTCAAAGGGGTTTTTAATCAAGGGTACTAGTGTAATTTCCGCTAACTACTATTCACCCCCCTCTAGTGTTGTTTATTGCAGGTGCACGGTCCAATAGGCTTGCCACATTCATAATTGAATTCCTTCTAAGAAGTTTAAGGTTTCTCCATATGAAATACGGAAGAAACGAAGACCAAATCTAAGTTATCTTAGAGTTTGGGGTTGTCTAGCCTATTATAGAGTTCCAGATACGAAGAGGACTAAGTTGGAGCCAAGAGCTCTTAAAGGTGTCTTTATTGGATATGTTGAAAACTCTAAAGCACGTAGGATTCTAGATATCGAATCTAATATGGTTGTTGAATCTAAGGATGTTGAATTTCTTGAGAATAAATTTTTAAGAACAGATTCAAACAAGATTCAACAAGCGAAAATTTGAATGAACCAATTATTGGAGATTTCTTCAATGATCCTTCTAGTGTTGATCAAAATCAAAATTCTCCAATTGAGATTAGGAGAATTCAATGGGCTAGAAAGGAAAAGTATTTACATCCGAATTTTATTTCTTCACAATCTATTACTTTCGTAGTTAAAGATAATAGGACAAAGATGTTTAATAAAATACCTATTGTATTAAATGTAAAAGATGATCCTATATCCTTTAAGGAGGCGATGCAACGAGAGATGCATTGTTTTGGAAGAAAACAATTGATAATGAGATGGATGTAGAGAAAAATAGGTTTTGAGTGATTACAAAATACATGATTTAAATAACGTGTATTAAAGAAATGCATGACATATTTTATGACATGACACGTTTTTGCATAAAACTTGTCTTATATAGTTCATATATAATGTTGTCGTACTAACGAGCCATGAAGCTTTAAAGCTTATATCAAATTACAAGCATTTGTTGGGTTTGAACTATTTTCATGTGCCATCATTAATAAACTAAACTAGTTCATTAAATGAAGTACTTAGTTAAATAAACTAAGTAGTTCATTAAAGGAAGCTATATTTAGAAAAGGCACAAAGGCAACAAGTTGAAGAATGGAAAGTTCTCCTCTCCTTTATACATGCCAATATACATATATTTTTATATATATTCAGATTTTTCTTAAAAGGCACATACACATATATTCCGACGTACTACCGACACGTTATATATTTTACGAACATACGTTAAACCACTATATTTACCTCCTATTTATGAGTATATTCAGGTCTTAAATCATATGATATAAGTCATGGTGATGAAAAATTTATTACGACACGTTAAAAGTAACTAAACCAATAATTGTCATATCGGGTGAATACCGAAACTTCGCCAACGCGTCACGTACTTGCCATATATAGATGGCCAGCCCCTACACTTCACAAATGGCCACAAATTTCGTGGCTTACATGGTATATAAAGCTATAAAATCATTCCATGTTGGCACACACAAATCACTCCAAATTAAGGTCAAATTGTAGAGATTCCAAATTCAATTTTTGCCACATGTTAGGCGCCACTTTAATCAGCCATGAAAGCTGAATATTAAAGTTTAATTTATGTATATTATGTGTAACATAATATATATATAACATGTGCAAAAAGTTGGAATTTAATCGGAGAAAAATCGGGTAATCGACAAACGTCGAAAATTCGTTTTTCTACGAACACGACACATGGAACATTTTTGGCATGGCATATAACATGTATCTAGACACTTTTTACATGCTCTATACATTTCAAAGCGTTCTAGAAAATCAACTAAGGGCTGATTGAAATATACCATATGTGTATAAAATTATATGCACTATTTTACAAAGTTTGCAAAAATAAAATTCAGCACATGTACATTCATCATCACACGCCTATCTTAGCTTGTTGAAGCATATGTGGAGCTTTGTTGGCATCTTGATTGGCAAAGAATGAAGCATACAATGTTGGTGACATAAAGAAAGGAGCTATACAAGGTAACATTTCAAACTTTGTCACATTTGTGACACATGCTGAAAATTCAGCATGTGTAGTTTAAGAGTGGCCGAATTTTTACTACTAAATGAGCCATATTTACTACCTTGAATTATATGGATTGATTAAAAGATAATATGGCAATGTTTTAAATATATTATGGAAATAATGTGATGGTATCTTGGAATATCACACATGCTGAAAATTTCAGCATGTGTAGTTTAAGAGTGGCCGAATTTTTGCTACTAAATGTGTAGTTTAAGAGTGGCCGAATATTTGTCTTGCTAATTATGTGGAATTATTATGTGATTTATGGCAACACTTTTATGGCTAATTGGCACATGTTTTTAAGGATTATTTTCAGATTTATTTAGTCATCAAATGATGACAACTTCCATCCAATCAATGAGTGCCAAGTAAGCAAGGGCTTAATGATATCCAATGAGGAGTTGCCAAGTAAGCAAGGAAATGTCACAATGATGCAATATACCCTTCCAATGACTTAGAAGATAATTTTCAAGAGAGAAAAGAGGCATCAAGGGGGCGGCACATATGATGATAAAAAGAGAAGAAGGAGAACTATCAAAATACAAGGCAAGGCTTACAATTTCAAAGATAAAAAAAACGTTGCATACTCCTTCTACACTTCTTTCTTTCTTCTCTCTAAAATCCTATTGTATTCATATTCATACATCTTGAATAGGGTTCTTACATACCACCATATACTCTTTATTGTTGTAAAAGATTGATCAAGGTGTGATCAATCTTGTATTCGCAAGGTGGTGGTGTTCGTGATCGCTGTAATCATTTACAAGGTTTGTAAAGGGTTGGAGTTGGTGTGTAACTCCATCAACCCTGTGTGGTAAGGTGTTATTTGTGTTGTGTGATTAGTGCTAACTGAGAAAGGTGTTGTCGAAGACTGGAGTAGGTTGATTTAACCGAACCAGTATAAAATTCCTTGTGTTATTTACTTTCAGCACTTACTTTCAGTTTCCAGCATAGTGCATCATTTTCATCACGTTATTAAAAATAGTAAACGAATTTCCAAAATCACGAAACTTTCAGGAAACATACCCACACGTCTTAAGGTTCTTTTGGCACAAGTTTCAACCCTTTTGGACTCGTATAAGTCATCCAAACTTCTAAAGTGCTGAGACTAGTGCAGTCTGATTTTCAGGCTTGCAAAGGTTGAGACTTTGAACGTATTTGACTAACTTCCCAAAAGAAATTTTCAAAACATTTTCAACCCAATTAAATACACCTAATAAGGAGTTAGTCACAGTTTCAACCCAATTAAATACACCTAATAAGGAGTTAGTCATTAAAATTTCAAATCAGACTACCGTTTCTGGCAGATTTGCGCAATCTGACCATCAACAATTTTTAAAGGGGTTAAAGGTTGACTTTTAATCTGAAATTTTTAGAAACTACTCAGTACATCTGAGACTAAGATCTCTCCAAATTTCACAATTTTTGAATACCTGTAACCTAGTTTTCAAAATGTTTTAAAACAGGTCCTAAAAACAGAAACTGTTTTCAGAAGTTGGGTTTTTGGTTAAAATAATTTTAAAAACCACATTTTTCGCACCCACTATTCAACCCCCCCTTTCTAGTAGTGCCTTGCAGATCCTACAAGTGGTATCAGAGCGCAGGAACACTCACAACTAAAGGATCCAATGATCTATGAGAGATGACAACCACAAACTTCAAAACCGAGCAAGAAGGAATGTCCAGTCAAAAGCCTCCTCTCTTTGACTGTGAGTCTTTTATTCAATGGAAGTTAAGAATGAAACTTTTCCTTATGGCTATTGATATTGATCTCTGGTCCATTTTAGAAGATGGTCCATTTGTTCCATCAAAATTATCCACTGTAGATGAAGTCACACTAGAGGTTGTTAAGCCTAAACAAGAGTATACTAGTGACGATAAAAAGAGACTGAGCATGAACGCTAGAGCCATAGAATCTAGCTATGTTTCAAATTGTTCTAGTGCTCAAGAAATGTGGAGAATTCTTGAAATGAAACACGAAGGCACTAGTCAAGTAAAAGAGTCCAAAATCAACATGCTTATGTCCACACTCGATTCATTTAAATTATTGCCAAATGAATCTATCGTTGATATGGATCTACGCTTGACTAACATTTACAATTCTCTTGATTCTCTTGGCAAAGCCTTCTCTATGCAGGAAAAGGTACAAAAGGTCTTACGAAGTCTTCCATTCGAGTGGGACCCTAAAGTAACGACCATAAAAGAAAGCAAAGAAACTAGATCAATTAAGATGGAGGAACTAATTAGATCACTTAAGGTATATGAGAACAAACTCACCATAAGGAAATCGAAATCATCATCAAAACAAGGTAAGACTATTGCATTTAAATCAAATGAATACGTCTCTACTTCTATCAATCACGTAGATGATAGTGATTCTGAATCAGACAATGATGACTTAAACTTATTGGCTAAAGGCTTGAGAAAATTCATGAGAAAGTCATTTAAAAACAAACATAAGGATACTTCGACTAAAAGAAATAAGAACAAGACAAATGACAAGGATGTTAAATGTTACGAATACGGTAAACTTGGATATCTATCATATGACTGTCCCACTAAGGACAAGCAAACAAACAAATACCTCGACAAGGATCGGACAAAAAATAGACTCGTCTCAGAACCTAAGCAAAGGAAAAGAGCTCTCAAGGCCTCCACTTGGAGTGATACATCTGATTCCGAGACTGATACAGAAGAGGAGACTGCACAAGTATGCTTTGTATCCAAAGCATCAAACGAGGTATCTTCTGACTCTGATTCTGACTCTGGGCCTTCTTATGATGATCTTTTCAGTCAGTATTTAGAATTGCATAAATTTACCAAGACTCTCGCGAAAGAAAAGAAGCGATTAATTGAAGACAAGAAGTTGTTAGAATCTTCTAACGCAAATCTTGTCGCTCAATTAAACGATTCAAAAGAAGAGTCGCTATGCATCATTAATGCATTAAAGACAGAGATTTCATCATTGACCACTCATAATAATGAAATGAAATCCGAGATTTCAAATTTGAAATCAAGGAATACGGATTTAGAGAAGATGATGAAACAATTTGACACAGGATCTAACATGCTAGATCGTATTATTCTATCACAAAAACATGACAGTGATAAAACCAGATTAGGATAAATTGAGACAAACGATGTATCAATTAAACCAACCAAATTCGTCTTGTCTAAGAAAGTAGATACACCTAAAGAAAACGTCGCGCAAAGACCCTCTCTCCTCTCATCTCGTCATACTTCATCTTCATATCATGCGAAATATAATTATGTGCCATATAGATATGAGAAGAAACAAGTGATGCATACACGACATTCATTTCATCCATCTAGATCACACACTATGCACACTAACACGAGGACATATCAAAAACATACTCAATATAATGCGTATAAAGGAGTTCTTGGCAAAAGGTCTAAAGTCCACTCACCATATGTCTACTACATTGCTCCTTCATCTACATCCTTACCATTTGCTAGACTGAGAAGGATCACCCAAGTATAGGTACCGAAAGGTACTTTTACTAAGAGGTGAATAAGTAACTCGTAAGGACCCAAAATTAAAAGGGTACCTAAATCACTTTTGTACATTGCAGGGAACCCACACATCAAAAGATACATATATCAAATGGTTCCTTGACAGTGGTTGCTCGAGGCACATGATGGGTGACCCGAGCTTATTCACAAAGTTAAAGAAGGTCACAAAAGGCGGATCCGTGACCTTTGGAGACAACAATGAAGGCAAGATCATCGGAAAATGTACAATTGGAAACCCAAACACCCTTCAAATCTCCAACGTCTTTTTGGTAAGCAACTTATCCTATAATCTTCTTAACATTTCACAATTTATTGAAAATGGTTTTGATGTGTGTTTTACTCATCCATATTGCAATATAATAAATAAAAATAGAGAAACAGTTTTAAAAGGAAAAAGGGAACGAAACATCTTTACACTTTCTATGGATGATATGTTAGAAAGGTTAAGTGTTTCATGTCAAATGAACCTAACGTAAATTTGTGGCATAGACGTTTAGGACACATTGGCATTTCTACACTTGAAAAACTCCAACGAAAGTACTTAATATGAGGATTGCCTACACTTGATTTAGATAACTTTCAGTTGTGTGAATCTTGCATAAAAGAGAAACAAACACACGAGTCACTTAAACCTAAAAATGAAATAAGCACGACTAGAGTTTTAGAATTATTACACATTGATTTGTTTGGTCCTAGTCGCACTACGAGTCTCGGTGGACGTCATTATGCTTGTGTGATTGCTGATGATTTTTCTCGTTATAATTGGACTTTGTTTCTTGCACATAAAGATCATAGTGCCATTGAGATTGCTAAACTAATAAAACAACTTGAAAATCAACATAGTTTTAATGTGAAAATGATAAGAAGCGATAGAGGCGGTGAGTTTAAAAACAAGGACATGATTGCATTTTGTGAAGAAAAAAGAATTAAACAAGAGTTTTCGCCACCTAGAACTCCTCAACTAAATGGAGTAGTAGAAAGAAAGAATAGGACATTACAAGAAATTGCTAGAACCATGTTGTGTGAGAATAAATTGCCTAGATTTTTGTGGGCGGAAGCCGTAAATTGTGCATGCTACATAGTTAATCGTTTGTCTATTAGAAAGAAAATAAATAAGACGCCTTATGAGATATTAAATGATCGCATGCCTAAAATTGATTACTTTCGCGTGTTTGGTTGTAAATGCTTTGTTTTAAATACGAAAGATAAATTAGATAAGTTTGAATCTAAATCAATTGAATGCATCTTTGTTGGGTATTCTGTGAATTCAAAAGCATATAGATGTTATGATCCCATCACTAGGCAAATTCTAGAATCCATTCATGTGAAGTTTAATGAATTTGGTGAGATTGATAAAGATAAAGAATATTGATGATGATTTTGAATTAAAACCCGTGTTGAATGATGATGATGGCACGCATGATATGCATGATACACTAGAAATGCATCATCACTTAGAAATGTATGAGAACGTAGAAAATAATCAACCAAAATGGCATAGAGATCACCCACACGATCTCATTATAGATGATATCACTCACGGTGTGCGACCACGTAGAAGAATAAATGCGGATGAAATAAATCAATTTCATGCAATGATATCCAAAATTGAGCCTAAAAATATGCACGATGCTTTGAGTGATTCTTCTTGGATTGATGCTATGCATGATGAACTTAATCAATTTGTTAGAAATGACGTATGGGATTTAGTGCCACGACCACAAGATAAGACTATAATAGGCACAAAGTGGGTCTTTAGAAATAAAATGATTGAAGAAGGAAAAGTTGTTAGAAACAAAGCTAGACTTGTAGCACAAGGATATAATCAAGAAGAAGGAATTGGTTATGATGAAACATTTGCACCCGTAGCACGTTTAGAAGCCATACGACTTTTACTTGCTATTGCTTGCATGGAAGATTTTAAACTTTATCAAATGGACGTGAAAAGTGCATTCTTAAATGGATTTATACAAGAAGAGGTATACGTGAAACAACCACCCGGTTTTGAAGATTTGAAACATCCTGATCACGTGTACAAACTAAAGAAGACACTATACGGTCTAAAGCAAGCACCTAGAGCATGGTATGATCGTTTTGCTACTTTTCTCTTAGAAAATGGTTTTAAAAGAGGCACTATAGATAGTACTTTATTTTTAAAACAAGATAAATTGGATTTACTCATTATTCAAATTTGTGTTGATGACATCATTTTTGGCTCCACCTCTCATAAACTTGTTGAAGATTTCAAAATTTGCATGAAATCGGAATTTGAAATATCTATGGTTGGTGAATTAAATTACTTTCTTGGCTTGCAGATTAAACAAACAGGTAAAGGAATACATATAAGCCAAGTTAAGTATATAAATGATATGATTAAAAAGTTCAATTTTGAGAATTTAAAACCGTCCCCTACCCCTATGAGTGTCACCACTAAATTAGACAAAGATGAACATGGTAAGGATTTCGATAATGTCTTATATAGATCTATGATT
The DNA here is from genome assembly GCA_036186865.1 of Eustoma russellianum. Lineage (NCBI taxonomy): Eukaryota > Viridiplantae > Streptophyta > Magnoliopsida > Gentianales > Gentianaceae > Eustoma > Eustoma russellianum. The sequence continues at coordinate 20,109,281 of AP025047.1, forward strand.
GACTCTTTGCTATATCTTACTGCTAGTAGACCTGATACCATGTTCAGTGTATGTATGTGTGCATGTTTTCAAAGTCAATCAAAAGTGTCTCACTACAATGCCGTGAAAAGAATATTTCGATATGTTAAGCACACACCCACCTTAGGCATTTGGTATGATAAAAACTGTGAATTTAACTTGCATGCCTATACTGATGCAGATTATGGTGGCTGTAAAATAGATAGGAAAGCACGAGTGGCACTTGTCAATTTATAGGAAATTCACTCATTTCATGGTTTTCTAAAAAGCAAGCAAGCGTAGCTTTATCTACTACTGAAGCTGAATACATGGCACTTAGTCTTTGTTGCACACAATTATTATGGCTAAAACAACAACTTTCTGACTTTGGGATTACAGTAAATCGGATCCCTATATATTGTGATAGTATGAGCGCCATCAACTTATCTAAGAACCTCGTGCTACACTCTAAGGCCAAGCATATAGAAGTACGCTATCACTTCCTTCGTGATCACGTAAATAATGGTGATATTGTCATAGATCACGTACCCACTGAGGCACAAGTAGCTGACATTTTCACTAAAGCATTAAATCAAGCCACGTATGAAAATCTTCGTTCTAAATTAGGCATGATTTATGCTGATTTGATTTGATAGTCTTTCCATATTTACATGCATTCTTGATTGACTTTCCAAAATAAAGGGGGAGAGAATGCATGATTTAAGGGGGGAGAGAGATTGATTGCACAAATCAAGGAGGAGAAAATTCGAAATTCAAAATTTGAATTTGTGCATGATTGGAGGGGAGCGACAAAATTTAAATCATGAACGTAGTTTATTTTGTAAATCATCAAAAGGGGGAGATTGTAGAGAAAAGGGGGTTTGAGTGATTACAAAATACATGATTTAAATAACGTGCATTAAAGAAATGTAGATCCTACAGGGGAGTGACAAGAATTAAATCATGTATGTTGGTTATTTTGTAAATCATCAAAAGAGCGAGATTGTAGAGAAAAAGGGGTTTGAGTGATTACAAAATGCATGATTTAAATAACCGTGTATTAAAGAAATGCTTGACATATTTCATAACATGACACGTTTTTGCATAAAACTTGCCTTATATAGTTCATATATAATGTTGTCAAACTAACAAGCCATGAAGCTTTAAAGCTTACATAAAATGACAAGCATTTGTTGTGTTTGAACTATTTTCAGGTGCCATCATTAATGAACTAAACTAGTTCATTAATTGAAGTACTTAGTTAAATAAACTAAGTAGTTCATTAAAGGAAGCTATATTTGGAAAAGACACAAAGGCAACAAGTTGAAGAATGAAAAGTTCTCCTTTCCTTTATACACGCCATTATACATATATTTTTATATATATTTAGACTTTTTATAAAAGGCACATACAAATACATTCCAACATACTACCGACACGTTATATATTTTACGAACGTACGTTAAACCACTATATTTACCTCATATTTATGAGTATATTCAGGTCTTATATCATATGATATAAGTCATGGTGATGACAAATTTATTGCGACACGTTAAAAGGTTCTAAACCAAAAATTGTCGTATCGGGTGAATACCGAAACTTCGCCAACGTGTCATGTACTTGCCAATATAGATGGCCAGCCCCTACACATCAAAAATGGCCACAACTTTTGTGGCTTACATGGTATATACAGCCATAAAATCATTCTATGTTGGCACACACAAATCACTCCAAATTAAGGCCAAATTGTGGAGATTCTAAATTCAATTATTGTCACATGTTAGGCGCCACTTTAATCAGCCATGAAAGATGAATATTAAAGTTTAATTTATGCATATTATGCGTAACATAATATATATAACATGTTTAAAAGTTGGAATTTAATCGGAGAAAAATCGTGTAATCGACAACGTCGAAAATTCGGTTTTCTACGAACACAACACAAGGAACATTTTTGGCATGGCATATTACATGTATGTAGACACTTTTTACATACTCTATACATGTTAAAGTGTTCTAGAAAAATGAACTAAGGGCTGATTGGAATATACCATATGTGTATAATTATATGTGCACTATTTTACAAAGTTTGCAAAAATAAAATTCAGCACATGTACATTCATCATCACACGCCTATCTTAGCTTGTTGAAGCATATGTGGAGCTTTGTTGGCATCTTGATTGGCCAAGAATGAAGCATACAATGTTGGTGACATAAAGAAAGGAGCTATACAAGGTAACATTTCAAACTTTGTCACATTTGTGACACATGCTGAAAATTCAGCATGTGTAGTTTAAGAGTGGCCGAATTTTTACTACTAAATGAGCCATATTTACTACCTTGAATTATATGGATTGATTAAAAGATAATATGACAATGTTTTAAATATATTATGGAAATAATGTGATGGTATCTTGGAATATCACACATGCTGAAAATTTCAGCATGTGTAGAATGAACTTGGCCGATTTTATGGCCTTCTTGATGACTAATTTTATTCCAAAATTAGTAGAAATGTTATGTACAAAATGATGATTGATTTCTTCTTTATTTTCAAGGAATTAATCAAATACAAACTTGGCAACAATTTGAATAAAGTGTGAATATCACACATGCTGAAATTTAAGCATGTGTAGACAAGCATGTGACCGATTTTCGTGATGGAAAATGGAGATATTTGTCTTGCTAATTATGTGGAATTATTATGTGATTTATGGCAACACTTTTATGGCTAATTGGCACATGTTTTTAAGGATTATTTTCAGATTTATCTAGTCATCAAATGATGACAACTTCCATCCAATCAATGAATGTCAAGTAAGCAAGGGCTTAATGATCATCCAATGAGGAGTTGCCAAGTAAGCAAGAAAATGTCACAATGATGCAATATACGCTTCCAAGGACTTAGAAGATAATTTTCAAGGTAGGAAAGAGGCATCAAGGGGCGGCACATATGGTGATAAAAAGAGAAGAAGGAGAACAAACAAAATACAAGACAAGGCTCACAATTTCAAAGATCAAAAACGTTGCATACTCCTTCTTTTTACACTTCTTTCTTTCTTCTCTCTAAAATCCTATTGTATTCATATTCATACATCTTGAATAGGCTTCTTACATACCACCATATAATCTTTATTGTTGTAAAAGATTGATCAAGGTGTGATCAATCTTGCATTCGCAAGGTGGTGGTGTTCGTGATCGTTGCAATCATTTACAAGGTTTGTAAAGGGTTGGAGTTGGTGTGTAACTCCATCAACCCTGTGTGGTATGGTGTTATTTGTGTTTTGTGATTAGTTCTAACCGAGGAAGGTGACCTCGAAGACTGGAGTAGGTTGATTTAACCGAACCAGTATAAAATTCCTTGTGTTCTTTACTTTCAGTACTTACTTTCAGCTTCTAGCATAGTGCATCATTTTTATCACGTCATTAAAAATAGTAAACGAATTTCAAAAATCATGAAACTTTCAAGAAACATACCCACACGTCTTAAGGTTCTTTTGGTGCAAGTTTCAACCCTTTTGGACAAGTATAAGTCATCCAAACGTCTAAAGTTCATAGACTAATGCGGTCTGATTTTCAGACTTGCAAAGAATTTTTCAAAACTGTTTCAACCCAATTAAATACACCTAATAAGGAGTTAGTGTTGTACCCCACTGAAAAGTCATATAGTACTTGAAGACTCATATAAGTGAATTAATAAAGTGGTATCCTTCAAGCATCTTTCACTAAGTTTCCTTAGTGATTCTTTTATTTTTGGATGATAAGCAAATGATATAATCAATTCAAGCGTGAGTTAAGGACATATGAAGTGGCCAATTCATTCCCAAAAGCTTAAGAAAATTTCGGCCACAAGGTTTAGAAAGGGCCTTAAAGGGGTATTCCCAAAATTATAAGAGATGATAATCTTAAGGGGCCTCCCTAAAATAATCCAAATAAAAATTAAGGAGTGTAAGTAGTGGGCAATTCTTTCCCCAATTCTTGGAGAATTTCGGCCCTAGCCCAAGGGAAATTAAGTTCCTAATTAAAACAAGAAAAAGGGGAAATTATTAATTAATTAGAAGACAATTATCCACATATAAGAAAAGAAAATTAAGCATGGAAAATGGGTCACCCAAGCAATAGGAAAATCGGCCCCCCATGGTTGACCAAGAAAGATTACCATGGTTACTTAATGATACTACAAGGTTAAGAAAATAACTCTAGTTAGGTAAAATAACCAAGGTTGGTCATAAAGTAACTATAGTTGACATAAAGTAACTATAGTTGGTATAAAGTAACTATAGTTGAAATAAAGTAACCATGGTAGACCTAAAAGTAACTATAGTTGCCTTAAAAGTAGCCAAGGCTAATTAATTCTAGTAGCCTAACTAAACTATAGTAAATTCCCTTCCCCTCCCAACATAACCCACGGTTTTCCTTAAGCAAAGGGGAAGAAAATCTTCCCCAAGCAATTTTAGAACACTTAGAATACTACTCCATCATCACCAAACTTTCGGCCATGATGAAGCTAGGAGTGTGAGATCATCTTCATCTTCAAGCCTTGAAGAACCCATCTAGGTAAGTTGAATGTTAAACCTTCTAAGTATGTTCTATATTTCAAAGGATGAAACTCACATGGTACCTCCCTTATTCATGTCAAAAACATGACCTCCAAAGTGGTCACTAGGTGAAATTTCTTCAAGCTGCTAACGAGAAGCTAACATCTTGGTGGTTTGAATCCATTTCAAGATCCATTCAAGCTTCATTTTGGTAAGATGAATCTAGCCCCAATCTAGCTCCATTCTTCATTTCAAATGGTAGCTAATGTTCACCTCCTTGTCCTCTTCAAAAACGTGCTACACATATAAAGTGGAGGAGGACTTCATTCCATTTCAACCAAGGTTCAAGCAAAGGAAAAGCTTTAAGGTTCAAGGAGGCAAGTATACTCTAGCCAATCTTGCCTTATTTGTGAAGTGCATGCTTGAATGACTAGCCATTTTTAAGTTATGAATCTTAGTTGAAGATTCTAAGAACAAGACATGAACTTAGTTGATGAAAAGAAAAGTGTTGGTATGAAAAGTGACATGTTCTAAGCGTAAATGGCAAGACTGTTGGTATGAGTTATGTGTAGCCCAAAATGAGTTATGAGACCTGAAATAACTATGTTTAAATGTGCATTTGATGTTTAGTAAGTCACCTTAATGAATGAAGTTGGTTGAAGAATGCTTGAACAATATAAAGGTGAAGAAGTGCTGAAACTACTGGAGCTGGAAGATTGGTGTTGCTGATTGTGTGACTTGAGAACGGACCTTAGATATGTTCTATTAAGATAAAGTTTGACATGACACTAGCTCTGTGTGTGTAGTGCATGTGAGAGTTGGAATTGCAGTAAAAAGAGTTATGGTTTATTTTTAATAAATCTTTTGGTAAAACTGCTCAAGAAGAAATTACTGGAACTGGGCAGAACAGTGTGATGTTTTGTATGACCTGAAAATGAATCTTAGGAGATTCAAATTGGCTAATTTTTGGTGTGATGTTAGCCTCATATGTATATGAAATGTGTGAGTTGGAATTTCAATAAAAGGAGTTGTGGTTTGTCCTTAATGAAGTTTTCAGTAAGAAGTGGTCAAACAGAAGTACTGGAACTGGACAGAGTTATGTGTTATGTTGAACGACCTGAACATGAATCCTAGGAGCGTTCAAATTGGATAATTTTTGGTATGGTGATAGCCTTATGTGTATATGAAATGCGAGAGGTGACATTTTGATGAATGGAGCTGTGAATTATTATTAATGAAATTCTTGGTGAAACTGCTCAAACAGAGTTGCTGGAACAGGACAGTTTTGTGTAGTAAGTTGTGTGGCTCGAAAATGCACCTTAGGAATATGCAAATGAGCTGATTTTTGGTATGATGATAGTTTGATATGTTTATGACATCTGTGAGTTTGAATTTTTGGAAAAATAAGTTGTGGTTTGGTCACAATTGATTTTGTGATACAACTGGTCAATCCAGTCTTTGTATATACCCAATTTGGGAAAGTAATTAGATGACCCCCTTAAACTTAGTGAATTACCTTGGCATTTTTATGGTAATTACTTAGGGCATAGACGTGCATGTTCATGTAAAGAAACCAGCCTAAAACAACTATTTTGATGGTTAACAACTGAGTTGAAGTTAGTGTACAAAACTGGAAAACAGGACATTTTATTATCATAAGTTGTAAGGCTTTGATCTTGCTCATTTAAGCTTAAATGTGATGTTTAGCCTTATGAATATTGTTCCTTGGTGTGTTAGATATATTTTCTAGGTGATGGATCAAAATGAATAAGGTTTTATGACCCACTAAACTGAGGTAAGGCGGTACTGCCCTTCTGATTTCAGCAGTACCTTTGATGATAGTATGATGTTTTGAGGTAGTTAGACATTTCGGAAGGTCTAAGCCTTCATTATGCATATGTATGGCATGGGTTTATGAATATGAGCACGAATTGATGAGCACGAGGCTGTATGAACAGAATGTGAGTTTAAAAGACAAGTCTGTGCATGCATGTTATGATGTATATGTTCATGAGTCGCATAATGCATGTCATACATTGCATCATCGTCACGTACATAATTTACAGCATGTCTTTTATGAGAAAGAAAGATGAAAAGTGTTTTCAAAAGATGATTTTTGAAAAGAATGATTCCCCACCAGTACCGTGTGTGAGTATGAATTTGGCCAGTATGAACCTGAGCAGATCCGGGTTAAGTGATCTGACAGAATGACCGTGCAGGCCCAGAAAATAATAGGCCTGATAATGAGAATGATGATGATGACCGTGCGGGCCTGGAAAAGAATAGACCCGGCAAGTATGATGATCGTGCAGGCCCGGAAAAGAATAGACCCGTCAAGTATGATGACGTTACCGTTCCGAATCCGGGAGTAATAGATTCGAAGGGGAGAAGTTACCGCCTCAGATCCAGGAAGATAGATCTGAACACTCTATTGTTTTATGACGATGATGATTTGAAAGAAGAGCATGAAAAGATCATATTCTCATTTTTATCATGATGCATCACACGTACATATGCATGCATGTTACATTCATTAAGCCATTGTGTAGTGACACATGATACTTAGACTAAGTTGTGATGACCTCGTACGCCCTAAGTATGACTTCCCTAAGTGATGACTCTTGTTATGTTATGAATTGATGCGAGGTACAGTCTTTTATTGTTATGCACTTTAAGTAACGATCTTGCTTAAGTTATGGTCTTGATGCATTAAGTGTTGATCACAACGGCATGGGATGGAGGGCATTAGGTGCTACTCATGCACATTCATACGCATTGCATATGGTCATGAGCATGATGTTGAGTCTATTTACACTAGGCTGTGTTATTAATTGCTTTGTGACTAAGTTATGATTTTATTGCCTTAACGACTATTGATTGAAGGGATGAGATGCTAGCCAAATGCTAAAGGTAATGTTACATAGGTTATGATTCTCCTATCTCTCGTTACCTAAGTTACGATTCCCCTAATGTTGATACGTAAGCTATGATCTTATTCAGGACATTTAGGTCAAGTTGTTATGAATTGGTAGCTCCTAGGTTATGATCTTTATTGAGTGGTGACCTTTTGTATGTCATGATCTTTATTGAATGATGATCCTCCCTTAAGCTATGGTCTCTGTTAAGTTTTAATCTTTGTTAAGCTATGACCTTGGATATACCTTGTGTTGACTCCTTACGGGTGTTTAATGGAAGGTCAGGTATGTTCTAAACTGAATTTTGGGGTTCAGTTCTTGTATGTACTTTCCATTTAATGCATGATTGTTTATGGTGTACTTGCTGGTGACTTTGTCACTCACCCCCTATTTTCCCCCCAGAGGCTACAGGGAACAAGGTAGAATGGATTGTGGATGGACCTAGAGCCCCTACCCGTGAGTGCAGCGAAGGATGGGCAGATTAGGAGACGTGACTTGACGATTATGACTGATGACTGATTATGTAGTTGTGATGGGAAACATCTACTTTTGAGAGTTTCGATACTTTGATTTGGGTTGTAAAACAAAGAATGATCAAGTGGATGTTTTTAATTTAAAGTTTTAAATTCTGCCACGGTTTCGCATACTTATCTGCATGTAAGTGCAAAAATCCATGCATGATACATGGATCATGATACGTATGAGACGACGCCTAGTACTCTCCTTAGTGAAGTATGGCGGGTGCACCGACTCTGGCAGGGCCGGGGTGCGGGGCGCCACAGGTGGTATCAGAGCAAAGGCCCAGATCCGGGCAGAATGTAGAACTAAGTTATGATCGTAGTCAACTAAGTTTGATCTTAGACCTAAGTTCTGATCTTAGTTGAGAGTTGACCTTAGACCAGGATGACTTAGACTGGAAATTTGGGGATTTGACCATATGATAAAGCCCTAGTCGATGGGCATCTATAAAATGTAATCATGCCTGCTTGCATGACCATAAGATCGTATAAGGATTACGAATTAAATGGTGTCGCTTATTCTGAATGTTTATACATTGAATAAGACTCCGACACCTCATGGTGCGGATGGCACCACAATTCAGTAAGATGACATCATCACTGTCACCCCAGGAGACTGTAAATTGTACTAGCAATAGTTAAAGAGAACGCGTATTCAAGGTTTGGCAGGGAATTTAGTTCATAGTAGGCGGAAAGATGGTTAAGTAAAGTTGAAAGTAACTCCATGATGATACTAGTACTGGATAGGATAAGGGCAAAGTTCCGAGAGGAGTTTTGTGAGTTCTTCCTCTCTCAGGACTTAGTCACGAGAAGGGTTGAGGAATTTGACTCACTAAGACAAGGGTCAGGCAGCTCTGCACTCATTCATTACTTTGGGACAGTATGTTCCTTTGATTATGAGAGATGAAAGGTTTAAGCTGATCAGATTTGTGCGCGGTCTAGACCCCCAGATCAAATTAAACTAAGTTAAGTCGTATTCAAGGACCTTTGGTGAATTATTGGAGGACCGCTACGAGGCGGAATGCGATAATAAGGTAACGAAAGAATGAATGAAACGATTTGACAAGCAAACGAAGTAGGAGATGGAAACCATATCCATATAAGGCTAGTTTATGTGGACAACCAAGAAACAACCAAGGTACGCCTCATAAGTGTGAAGTACCTATGTCCTCTGCTCTACTTCCTATTAACCAAGTATGAGTGATTATGATAGTTTTCTTTAAGCTATGATGAGTAGACCACAAGTAAGCAAGTGAGATTATTAGCGATAACATGACCAAGTATGACATCGCGTATGGGACTCGGGGTCCTCGTCATGATGCGTCACTATGAGCACTTGTACACATTTTATGGAAAAGGAAATTATAATCCTGCTGTGATCATGATTATACGGAATGGAATTCATTATCAAGTACATAGTACCAAGGTTGCAAGTGCTTGATATAAGATAGGTTACGAGAACACCGAATTAGAATAAGTTCTGATGAAATCTCTAAGATGAATGGAACAAAGCAGTTCTGAGGGAACTAAATAGACGCTTTATGCGATCTTATTTACCTAAAAGAAGAAGCCACATGGGGAAACGGAAGACGACATGAGGAGTAGACGCCCCATTTTGTTGACCAGCCTGAAGTTTCAAGGACGAAACTTATATTAAGGGGGGGAGAATGTTGTACCCCGCTGAAAAGTCATATAGTACTTGAAGACTCATATAAGTGAATTAATAAAGTGGTATCCTTCAAGCGTCTTTCACTAAGTTTCCTTAGTGATTCTTTTATTTTTGGATGATAAGCAAATGATATAATCAATTCAAGCGTGAGTTAAGGACTATATGAAGTGGCCAATTCATTCCCAAAAGCTTAAGAAAATTTCGGCCACAAGGTTTAGAAAGGGCCTTAAAGGGGTATTCCCAAAATTATAAGAGATGATAATCTTAAGGGGCCTCCCTAAAATAAGCCAAATAAAAATTAAGGAGTGTAAGTAGTGGGCAATTCATTCCCCAATTCTTGGAGAATTTCGGCCCTAGCCCAAGGGAAATTAAGAATTTCCTAATTTTGTTTTAAAACAAGAAAAAGGGAAAATTATCGATTAATTAGAAGACAATTATCCACATATAAGAAAAGAAAATTAAGCATGGAAAAGGGGTCACCCAAGCAATAAGAAAATCGGCCCCCCATGGTTGACCAAGAAAGATTACCATGGTTACTTAATGATACTACAAGGTTAAGAAAATAACTCTAGTTGGGTAAAATAACCAAGGTTGGCCATAAAGTAACTATAGTTGACATAAAATAACTATAGTTGGCATAAAGTAACTATAGTTGAAATAAAGTAACAATGCTAGACCTAAAAGTAACTATAGTTGCCTTAAAAGTAGCCAAGGCTAATTAATTCTAGTAGCCTAACTAAACTATAGTAAATTCCCTTCCCCTCCCAACATAACCCACGGTTTTCCTTAAGCAAAGGGGAAGAAAATCTTCCCCAAGCAATTTTAGAACACATAGAACACTACTACATCATCACCAAACTTTCGGCCATGATGAAGCTAGGAGTGTGAGATCATCTTCATCTTTAAGCCTTGAAGAACCCATCTAGGTAAGTTGAATGTTAAACCTTCTAAGTATGTTCTATATTTCAAAGGATGAAACTCACATGGTACCTCCCTTATTCATGTCAAAAACGTGATCTCCAAAGTGGTCACTAGGTGAAATTTCTTCAAGCTACTAAGGAGAAGCTAACATCTTGGTGGTTTGAATCCATTTCAAGATCCATTCAAGCTTCATTTTGGTAAGATGAATCTAGCCTCAATCTAGCTCCATTCTTCATTTCAAATGGTAGCTAATGTTCACCTCCTTGTCCTCTTCAAAAACGTGCTACACATGTGAAGTGGAGGAGGACTTCATTCCATTTCAACCAAGGTTCAAGCAAAGGAAAAGCTCTAAGGTTCAAGGAGGCAAGTATACTCTAGCCAATCTTGCCTTATTTTTGAAGTGCATTCTTGAATGACTAGCCATTTTTAAGTTATGAATCTTAGTTGAAGATTCTAAGAACAAGGCATGAACTTAGTTGATGAAAAGAAAAGTGTTGGTATGAAAAGTGACATGTTCTAAGCGTAAATGGCAAGACTGTTGGTATGAGTTATGTGTAGCCCAAAATGAGTTATGAGACCTGAAATAACTATTTTTGAATGTGCATTTGATGTTTAGTAAGTCATCTTAATGAATGAAGTTGGTTGAAGAATGCTTGAACAATATAAAGGTGAAGAAGTGCTGAAACTACTGGAGCTGGCAGATTGGTGTTGCTGATTGTGTGACTTGAGAACGGACCCTAGAAGTGTTATATTAAGCTAAATTTTGACATGACACTAGCTCTGTGTGTGTAGTACATGTGAGAGTTGGAATTTAAGTAAAAATAGTTATGGTTTATTTTTAATAAATCTTTTTGTAAAACTGCTCAAGAAGAAATTACTGGAACTGGGCAGAACCGTGTGACGTTCTGCATGACCTGAAAATGAATCTTAGGAGTATTCAAATTGGCTAATTTTTGGTGTGATATTAGCCTCATATGTATATGAAATGTGTGAGTTGGAATTTCAATAAAAGGAGTTGTGGTTTGTCCTTAATGAAGTTTTTAGTAAGAAGTGGTCAAACCGAAGTACTGGAACTGGACAGATTTATGTGTTATGTTGAACGACCTGAACATGAATCGTAGGAGTGTTCAAATTGGCTAATTTTTGGTATGGTGATAGCCTTATGTGTATATGAAATTTGAGAGGTAACATTTTGATAAAAGGAGTTGTGAATTATTATTAATGAAATTCTTGGTGAAACTGCTCAAACAGAGTTGCTGGAACAGGACAGTTTTGAGTAGTAAGTTGTGTGGCTCGAAAATGCACCTTAGGAATATGCAAATGAGCTGATTTTTGGTATGATGATAGTTTGATATGTTAATGACATATTTGAGTTGGAATTTTGGAAAAAGAAGTTGTGGTTTGGTCACAATTGATTTCGTGATACAACTGGTCAATCCAGTCTCTGTATGTACCCAATTTGGGAAAGTAATTAGATGACCCCTTTAAACTTAGTGAATTGCCTTGGCATTTTTATGGTAATTACTTACGGCATAGATGTGTATGTTCATGTAAAGAAACCAGCCTAAAACCACTATTTTGATGGTTAACAACTGAGTTGAAGTTAGTGTACAAAACTGGAAAACAGGACATTTTATTATCATAAGTTGTAAGGCTTTGATCTTGCTCATTTAAGCTTAAATGTGATGTTTAGACTTATGAATATTGTTCCTTGGTGTGTTAGATATGTTTTCTAGGTGATGGATCAAAATGAACAAGGTTTTATGACCCACGAAACTGAGGTAAGGCGGTACTGCCCTGCTGATTTCAGCAGTACCTTTGATGGTAGTATGATGTTTTGAGGTAGTTAGACATTTCGGAAGGTTACGAAATTTTAATAGCATGTGTCTAAGCCTTCATTATGCATATGTATGCATGGGTTTATGAATATGAGCACGAATTGATGAGCACGAGGCTGTATGAACAGAATGTGAGGTTAAAAGACAAGTCCGTGCATGCATGTTATGCTGTATTTGTTCATGAGTCGCATAAACCATGTCATACATTGCATCATCGTCACGTACATTATTTACAGCATGTCTTTTATGAGAAAGAAAGATGAAAAGCGTTTTCAAAAGATGATTTTTGAAAAGAATGATTCCCCACCGGTACCGTGTGTGACTATGAACTTGGCCAGTATGAACCTGAGCAGATCCGGGTTAAGTGATCTGACAGAATGACCGTGCAGGCCCGGAAAATAATAGGCCTGATGATGAGAATGATGATGATGGCCGTGCAGGCCCGGAAAAGAATAGACCCGGCAAGTATGATGACGTTACCGTTCCGAATCCGGAAGTAATAGATTCGAAGGGGAGAAGTTACCGCCTCAGATCTGGGAAGATAGATCTGAACACTCTATTGTTTTATGACGATGATGATTTGAAAGAAGAGCATGGAAAGATCATATTCTCATTTTTATCATGATGCATCACACGTACATATGCATGCATGTTACATTCATTAAGTCATTGTGTAGTGACACATGATACTTAAACTAAGTTGTGATGACCTCGTAGACCCTAAGTATGACTTCCCTAAGTGATGACTCTTGTTATGTTATGAATTGATGCGAGGTACAGTCTTTTATTGTTATGCACTTTAAGTAACGATCTTGCTTAAGTTATGGTCTTGATGCATTAAGTGTTGATCACAACGGCATGGGATGGAGGGCATTAGGCGCTACTCATGCACATTCATACGCATTGCATATGGTCATGAGCATGATGTTGAGTCTATTTACACTAGGTTGTGTTATTAATTGCTTCGTGACTAAGTTATTATTTTATTGCCTTAACGACTATTGATTGAAGGGATGCTAGCCAAATGCTAAAGGTAATGTTACATAGGTTATGATTCTCCTATCTCTCGTTACCTAAGTTACGATTCCCCTAATGTTGATACGTAAGCTATGATCTTATTCAGGACATTTAGATCAAGTTGTTATGAATTGGTAGCTCCTAGGTTATGATCTTTATTGAGTGGTGACCTTTTGTATGTCATGATCTTTATTGAATGATGATCCTCCCTTAAGCTATGGTCTCTGTTAAGTTTTAATCTTTGTTAAGCTATGACCTTGGATATACCTTGTGTTGACTCCTTACGGGTGTTTAATGGAAGGTCAGGTATGTTCTAAACTGAATTTTGGGGTTCAGTTCTTGTATGTACTTTCCATTTAATGCATGATTGTTTATGGTGTACTTGCTGGTGACTTTGTCACTCACCCCCTATTTTTCCCCCAGAGGCTACAGGGAACAAGGTAGAATGGATTGCGGATGGACCTAGAGCCCCTACCCGTGAGTGCAGCGAAGGATGGGCAGATTAGGAGACGTGACTTGACGATTATGACTGATGACTGATTATGTAGTTGTGATGGGAAAAATCTACTTTTGAGAGTTTCGATACTTTGATTTGGGTTGTAAAACAAAGAATGATCAAGTGGATGTTTTTAATTTAAAGTTTTAAATTCTGCCACGGTTTCGCATACTTATCTGCGTGTAAGTGCAAAAATCCATGCATGATACATGGATCATGATACGTATGAGACGACGCCTAGTACTCTCCTTAGTGAAGTACGGCGGGTGCACCGACTCCGGCGGGGCCGGGGTGTGGGGCGCCAAAGTTAGTCATTAAATTTTCAGAGCATTTGGAGTCACGGTTAAATAGGAATTAATTTTTCAAATCAGACTACCGTTTCTGACAGATTTGCGCAATCTGACCATCAACGATTTTTAAAGGGGTTAAATGTTGAATTTTAATCTGAAATTTTTAGGAGATACTCAGAACATCTGAAACTAAGATCTCTCCAAATTTCAGAATTTTTCAAGACCTGTAACCTAGTTTTCAAAATGTTTTAAGACGGGTCCTGAAAACAGAAATTGTTTTCAGAAGTTGGATTTTTGGTTAAAATAATTTAAAAACCACATTTTCCACACCCACTATTCAACCCCTCTTCTAGTGGTGCCTTGAAGATCCGACAATGGACTCTTTATTGTCTAACAATACATGGATACTCCCTGATTTGCCTCCAAGTTCCAAAGCAATTGGATGTAAATGGGTATTTAGAAGAAAATGTAATACCGATAGTTCAATTCAAACTGTCAAGGCTTTAGACAACGAGAAGGGATCGACTATTTTGATAATTATGCTCCGGTTGAGAGGATAACATCCATTAGAGTGTTGATAGCTATTATATCCGTAAATAACCTGTTTATTAATCAAATGGATGTTAAGACTGCATTTCTCAATGGTGATTTAGACGAGGAAGTCTATATGGAACAACCGGAAGGATGTGTTCTTCCAGGAAATGAACACAAAGTGTGCAAATTGGTAAGGTCATTGTATAGATTGAAACAAGCAACAAAACAGTGGCATAAAAAATTTGACACTACCATTTTGAAGAATGGTTTATGGCATAATGGTGCTGATAAATGTGTATATTCCAAGTTTACTGGAAAATGTGGTGTCATTATTTATTTGTACGTAGATGACATGCTAATTATTGGCACTAATGTGGAAGGAGTAAATGAAACTAAGAAGCACTTAACTTCATAGTTCCAACCGAAAGATTTGGGTGAGTTAGATACTATCTTATGAATAAAGGTGTCCAAACATAGTGGGGGTTTTGCTCTTTGTCAATCTCACTACATAAACAAAGAGTTGAAAAAATTCAAACACTTGGAGATAAAGAAGAAAACACACCATTTGATGCCTCATACAAATTGACTGTACATACCAATAGAGCGGTAGCAAAAGTAGAATATGCTAGTACAATTGGTAGTTTAATGTATGCTACATATTGCACTAGACCAGATATTGCCTTTGCATTGTGTAGATTATCAAGGTATACTAGTAATCCTAGTATGGACCATTGGAAGGCAATCGGACGAGAACATGGGTACTTGAAGAGGACTATGAATTACGGATTGTACTATAATAGTTTTCCCACTGTGTTGGAAGGTTATACTGATTCTAGTTGGATAACTAGTATCGGTGATAACAAATCTACTACGGGTTGAGTGTTTACATTGGGTGGTGGTGCAGTTCTTGAGCTTCAAAGAAACAGATATGCATAACTCATTCGACAATGGAATCCGAATTCATAGCATTGGGATCAGCAGGTAAGGAAGTGGAATGGTTGAGAAATTTGTTATTGGATATAGAGTTGTGGCAAATACCGATGCTAGCCATTTCTTACACAGTGATAGCCAAGCAACGATGCCTAGAGCTTATAGTAAAATTTATAACGAGCAATCTAGACATGTCAGCCTTAGGCATGATTATGTAAGACAATTAATAATGGATGGTGTGATAGCCATTATATACGTCAAATCCTGCAATAACCTTGCGGATCCATTGACAAAAAGTCTTTCGAGAGACTTGGTACAAAGTACATCTTTAGAGATGGGATTGAGACGTATGGGATAAGTTCACTTGTGATGGAAACCCAACCTCTTCTAGCATACCACTAGTCAAAGATTCAATGGGTAACAACATGTCACAAAGTGAGAAATTAAAGCATTAAGATTGGTCTTTAAAGAATCAGCCCGCACTGTTTTAATCTTTAAAGAATTCGAAAGTTAGTGTTAAAGGAGGGTGAGTGTTAAGGCAATCTTAATGAAGGATTAAGAGGAATATCTTAATCTTCACCTATATGAACATAGGAAGTGGTACCGCTTTGACAAGCAATGATCTTGAAATGTTCATGAATACTAGGGGAAGTACAAGGCCATAAAGTGCGGTTTAAGTTGAACTTCTACGCAGAGTGTGGTTTCTTGTATATAATATTTCCGGTGCTAACACATAGGAATCTGATTCAAGGCTTTTAACCTATCAAGAGTTTCATAGAACTTTGAAGTATTATACTAATAAGAGGTTCAAATCGAAGGATACTTCTTAGATGCATGAAATGTCATAAATTTCTTTACAAACTAAGCGGAGGATTGTTATAATAGTTTGTAAAGACAATGGGAGGAAGAATGAAGGTGGATTGGTGTCTAAATAAGCAAGAATAGCTTGACTCATGACATAGATCGATCCATGTCTCATATGGATCGATTCATATGGATGGAAAATGAAGTTGAGTATTCTGTCGGACATAGATCGATGACATTGATCGATCGATGTCACATAGATTGACAACATCGATAGATCGATGTACCTTGAGTGCAAAGTTAAAGCTTTTTGTCCAACATAGATCGATCAAATAGATCGATCGATGTGACTTTGATCGATACATAGATCGATTGATGTGGTTTGGATAAAAATTTGGAAGCTATTGTGAGACATCGATCGATCGATGTCACATCGATCAATCGATGTGTTATTAGGTGTGACTTTTCATCTAAATTTGTAACTTTTGCACCAAGGAACCTCTTCCAACCACCCAAGGACGATTTGAACGTCTGAAGTAAAGGTAAAATGCCTATATAAAGTCATGTTTAACACATTTCAAGCGATTCTAATTCCTTGTTCAAGATCAAGTATTCTAAATTCTTCTCCCAATTTTAAAATCATTCTCAAGTGAAAGTTCATTGAATTTTTATCCTATTTGCTAAGGATAAGAGATTGTTTAGTTGTTATATCCTAGGAGAAAATTTGCTTATAACCCTGCAGCATCTAGTGGGGGCAAATATTCCTTACGGATGGTATTGATATACGCCTCAAGACAACTTTTAATCACTTCTCCTGCTCTCTACTTGTTGTTCTTGTATCAATTTTCTTAACAAATAGGTCCAACCGAGATATGCCGAAAGTTAGAAAAACATGTATGAATATGGATACCAAATGAATCAACAAGAAAACCAAAAGTCGAGACGTGACTAGATTGTCATTGTCCTTAAAGCAATTTTGCCTCTACCGGTGAGCAAAGTAGTGTTCAAGCAAATGCTTATTAGGATATAACGGCCTTCTCTCTTACTTTTACTCTAAGAGAGAGAGATTGAACTTGTCTATAGAAGTGAATGATAGTGGAGGAAGAAGAAGATGAAGTGCAACAGAAATTTTCACGAGTTTTTGAAGAATTTTCCAAGTCTATATTGAAGATAGCAAAACCTACTATTTATAGGCTTTAAATTGACAAACATGATATTAAAATGACCCTTTTCTGCAGATTTACACCCCCTAGGATGAGCCATGGTCGTTCAATATGAAAGGAGATGTCATATGGTGCAAGAGTTGCATCTTTCATGAACAGACGTAACACTTCAGACGCCTTATGTAAGCGTTCGAAGTGTTCTGGAGGCTTTCTGGAATACTTCGAACGCATACATTAGGCACTTCATGTCACTTCAAACGCTTGTACAAGTCGTTGGAAGTGTTTTGGAAGTTTTTGTAACACTTCAAATGGCTACATTAGGAGCTTCATCTCACTTCGAACGCCTATACAAGGTGTTCGAAGTGTTCTGGAAACTTTCTTCAACATATAAAGTGCCTCATGTATTTAGAACATTCAAATTTCCTTCCATTGTTCATAAAACACTCCAATCTTCACTCAATCTCCTATCAATAGGTTACATAACATCATACAAGCTTGGATCACAAGATTTAAAGTACTTTTAAGTACTTTTCTAACAATTCCCCCATATGATCCAAGATTGTATAGTCACAAACCAAGAAACATAAACCAACCCTTCCACTATCATACGAAGATAATGACACATAATGGAGCAGTGATAAATAAACGAAAATAGGGTGACAACCATCTTGAACCACATATTTCACTACTATTTATATGAACACACAAATGACATGTCATTATCTAACTTCTCACAAGTTTGTGGTGTGGTGCATTAATGGCCTTATACCCAATCCCAGGATTAATAAGTGATCTAGATAGTTTTCCGGGCTCTCATAGGATGTGACCCCACTTCCACACTTGTATAGGTGATATTCATTAAGTATGTACTGCATCACACCACCATCTATAATGGCTATGAAATGTCCATTAAGAGAATTAAATCTCACCCTTAATCATGTTATAAGTACTATCCTTACACATCAACATAAGAAGGGATATGTATGATAGTACTTAACAGAACTCTTCTATGATGTGTTTTTACTACATTGAACTCCGTTGTAGGATCTCTACTAACAGTGAGTTAGATTCCTGTCATATAGAGTTCATATCAGATAGAATTAGTCTCATTCCTCTAGATATTACTGTCGATCTCTCTCACAGACCTTGTATTGGCTATATTTTACCCAAGTACTGCACAATCTTATGATAAATACTTTCAGTGATTTCCTTCAACAAATCACTCAATCATAACAAGATGTTTTTTCAACAAGAAAATCACTAAACTTAAGATGATTTTTCACCAAGCAAATCATCAAACTTAAGATGATTTTTCACCAAGCAAATAATCAAACTTAGGATGATTTTTGTCAAGCAAATCATCAAACTTAGGATGATTTTTATCAAGCAAAATCATCAAACTTGTTCCTACAAACTGCCTCTTACATGCATGATCAATAGTATCATGAACAACTTTACCTAAGAGTCATTTTCGTCAACAACAAATAGCCAAGCATGATGAACTTATCAAAACATCACACCAGTTAACTGCATTCATATACTTGCAACTATTCTTCAATCATCACACTTCATTACCATCATCAATTTTCAATATAAGCATCGAGCAAGCTTAACAAGCTTACAAACAAGCAACCTTTTAGATTACTAAACCTCATGAATATTATCATAGTGCGTCATAAACAGCAAGCAAGTCTGTCACCCTTATCGACGTGAAACATTAATCATCAAGCAATTAGAACAATATAGTGGCCATTACTTTGGTGCTTAAGCTACACATAAGTTATTTACATGTTCTAATAACTTTATTTTTAAATGAAATTACAAAAAGGCTAAACCCCCACATTTCATCTAAATCTATATTAGTCACAAAACATACTTTTATTCATCATCATCAATTAATTCAATATTCATCTTCGACTGATCACAAATTATCAGACAACTGACAATGATATAGATTAATTCAAAAGGCTTCCAACAATGACCATAGACTAAATTCTCTATGTCACTTTAGAGTAAACTCCAACAATCTTCTTATGAACCAAAATTCATAAGGAACTAGCACCTTGATCTTTCAATCATCCAAAATTCATAAGGAACTGAGCTACGTGCATTATAACTAGGTGTATGTGAAGGACTGTGGATCAATAGGTTAACGAGGGACCTAAAACTGAGTCCTCAGGAGTCCGTTCATGTGTATTGTGATAACATATCAGCCATAAACATAGCTGAGAACCCAGTGCAACATGACAAATCAAAGAACATTGAGATAGATCGGCATTTCTTGTGGGTAAATATTGAAGAAAAAGTGCTGAAGCTTCATTATATTAGATTTCAAGACCAAGTAGCTGATATATTAACAAAATCTGTAAGTATGAATGTTTTCAAGACATTACCTGGCAAGCTAGGTTGTATTAACATCTACAACTCTAGCTTGAGGGAGAGTGTTGGAATACATGGTGATGACATTGAAGAAACAATACAAGAATAAAATAGTGGTGTAGAAGGAAGACAGCATTGACAACACGATAGAGTTATTCGTTCAGGCACTTCGTCAGTAGATTCTCAGTTGCGTCAAACACCTTTATTATTACTTATTTCTCACTGATATTTAGATGTAATCATGTTGTAATTATATAGTTACATTGTTTAATCATTAGTCTAGAGATTATTCATCGATTAGAGGCAGTTTAGACGATAACCTGCTGGTTGTTGTCCAGCAAAGTAGTCGTTGGAGTGTCCAGGGTAGAATTGCCAACTAGCCGTTGACTCTTTGTTTATATATTGATCCACATCCTATTATTTGAATATACAAGTGATCTTGCTCACATATGTGAGTCTTCTATGTGTAATTGTGTTATTTTTGTCTATATAGTGTTTGAAGAAAAGTTAGGGTTTTTGTCAAGAACACAATTAAAGATCAAATCTTTAATCAAAACGAATCAAATCAAGCATAAAAAAAATCAAAGATTACCTAAAATAAGAAAGACACAACAAAAAGATAGCTTTTTACGAAAATTAGGAAGGTTTATATGTGTGGCCTAATGTAGCTCTAATAAGAGGAAACCTACTTGTCCAAATTTATAAAACTCAATCAAGAAGCATGCAAGATTTCATTTTTACTATATCAATGTTAAACACTATCAAAAAAATCACAACTTTAAGGGTTTGAGAGTTTCCAAGGCTCTTGGCTTTTAGGGTGACAGAAATTTTTTTCAATAGGATGTCAGGGTGATGAAGGAAGGGGATGAGAAGACAGAATTGTGAGATGAATTTGATGAATGAAATGAAAGATATAAAGTTTAGAAGAAGACATTGGGCTCTGATACAAAATTGATGCGAATTCCTCGCCCAAGCTTGGATCTTTTCCTTCAAAACTTCACCTTCAAGACTTGGCACAAAGGGGTAACCTCCCTCCTGGCTTCCTTTAAGGTCATCTCGGCTGAGCAACACCTTCACAATGGAACTAATGTTGATCTTGGCAAACAATTTGTCCTGCAAGACGTTCTTCCCTTTGGGATGTGCAAATAACAACTTAAAACTTGCTCAAATTTTAAGGATCCTAACCTTGATTTATGAAAATCAAGAAACAACTTGAAGACATGATCATATCCTAACTTCCTAATCCTTAAGGTAGCCGGCCATATGTTTCCTTGCAAGCTTGGAATTTCTCAAAAACTTGAGTTCCTAAAATGTAGGGCTAATTCCCTAAAATATTGGAACCTTAAGAGCCTTTTAATCTGCTTTTGATTCTTGATTCTTCACTATGTTGTAGGGATTCATACGTTAGGAATTAACCTTTGTCGTCTACATCAATGTTGTATAACTCTTCAAGATCTTGAATTTGAACCCAATATTGACCCATTCCGAGTTGAAACGAATGCGTTATGAGCAGTCAAAGTTTGGTCCAATCAACACATGTTCTTGTCTAACGCCTTCACCCTATGCTATGCCTTCTTCATCAAGTTTCCTACAAAAATAAAGACAGCACCGAGTATCATTCTTATCAAGGATAAATAAAATACATGTCATGCAAGTGAAATATCTAGCATTGAGTGAAATGATGAAAATGCCCCTAAACTATAAAACACAAACAAAGACGGAAAAACCACAAAACGCCACCATTCGTGTAGTGACTATCATGTCCTTCCTAGCAACACTTACATCTTGTTTATAACATGTAAAACATAGAATAATCATGCATAAACGTAAACACATTAAATGACGGGTTCAAGAAGATAAATCCAACATGCAGAAGGTTCATCTTGAACATGCTTATATAAGAAGGTATCAATGTCGTATCCTAGTTGTTTGGCGGGGTTCATCTTGAACATGCTTATACAAGAAGGTGTCAATGTCTTACCCTAGTTGTTTGTCCTTTATTCTTGCCATAGGCTCTTGTGGCGCATCAGAACTTTATCAAGAACTCCTCGAAACCCTTGAGCGTGCACAATTTCTATTTGGTTGTTGAGCTAAAACTTTCAAAGATGCTGAATTGGCGTGATCCTAGAACCCTTTTGGAAGAACCCTAAGCGTGAATTCACAATCTTTGCTAGGGTGATCTGATAGCACAACACCCGCTCTTGATTTTGATGAAGAATCTATTTGATTAAAGATCAAAACACAAGAATAATTCTTGCAACTCACAATTTATGTGAAACATATTTTTATTCATCAAAAGTTCCCTAAAAACGTTTAATAGGCCCCCTATTTATGTGTTTGTTTTTATGCCTAATGCTTCTCACAAGAGGAGGTGTAAAGTCTATGTGCCTGGAATACGATAAGTATATTTTTTGACATGTTCAAGCATTGATTCGAGTCATTTTAGAATCTTTTTATAGCATTTTTTGTCCCTTTTCTTTATAATTAGAGTTTTTGTTGTTTTATATTCGTTTGGCAATGATTAGTTGTTTTGAATACCTTTTGCGTATTTTAGAAAAAATGTTCGTGAATTGTCAACAAAAAGAATCGCACGACAGGTTTGGATAGTAAGAAGTCAACAATTCTATGAAAGTCATGATATTGATCTGGTCTATATGCGAATGGTCTAACCTTCGTCTAATTAAATCCTATCAATCTTGTGTTGTTCATGTCTCCAAAAACCTTAGCAGTTCTCAAAACATGTGCTATTTAAGTTGGAATTGCGTTTAACCGAACAAATCCTAAAATGTTCTTCTTGAACAATAAAATTTCCCTCCATCCTTGAGTGTGACATGGATCAAGACGGGATGATTTGAACCACAACATGTGAGGGTTCATTAACATAAATTGACACACAAATGGATGACAGAAGAAGCCTTTTGAGAATTTAATTGCAATAAAGTCTTGAATGTATGAGAACAAGCTGAAACCCTAACTGACTTATAGACCTAAATGGCGGCCATAAGGCCATCTTAACTTGTTGCCTAAGCTAAAAATCCTAAGAATTTCTAGAATATTTAACTAAAACGCCGTAGTTTTGGATGCTAAAGTAAATATTAGATTCTGGGCCAATTTATGCACATAGGGTGCCACACAAAGCTCGCAAAAGAAAAAAACAGGTCTTAAAACGGCATAAACGTAAGGTTTTAAAAACCAGTCTGATGCATGGACAGTTAAAGTTATTGGTTATCGTTTTCTGGTTCAACCATGGGCGGTTATTGAAAAATTTCAAGACTTTTTGTGGATTTTTGTCCTATTATTTTTATGTAATTTATTCAGCAACATATTCTCAAAGTTGATGTCTATGCGTCCGGCTCCATTTTTAACTCTTATAGTCTCCCAAAATCAAGGGGGATTTGTGCCTACTCGATCAATTCAGGAAAATATTTTATTAGCATAAGAATTATTACACTCTTTTGATCGTCATTCTAGTCATTATAATACATTGATAAATTTGTATCGTGTCAAGGTCTTTGATCCGGTTAAATGGTACTACTTGCATCAGGTTATGGAGCGTTTTGGATTTTGTGCTGATTGAAATGGTCTAATTGGAAATGGCATGCAAATAATTGGTTCTTGTTCATTTCAGCGGACATATTCATTTTTTTTCTATTTGCAAGTGTGTTGAACAGGGTGATCCTGTGCTTTATTCAAATTGTCATTGAAGTTGTTTTCTCGGGGAATCAACCATCTACAGAACTCGGGCACAATGCCCTCTCATTTGGTTCTCGCGGGTGTCAGTGGCCCTTCACATTAAGCGTATGCAGACAATATTCTGATTTTTTACATCCTTGCGGACACGTGGCTTGGGAGTTGAAACATTTTCTCCAGCTCTTTGAGATAATCTTGGGCCAGCATGTCAAAAGAGAAGAAGAAGATGGGTGTAAAATATAACGTGTTGGGTGGTAGTCGTGATCTGTGTCATTGGCAGTATACATCGCAGGATGAAGCAGAGAATCAACGATTGAGATGTTTAGTTGGTGATAACAGTTGGAAGAAGCACAAAGGAAGGTGAGTGGCACGGTGATCCTGCAGCTTACAGAGGAAGCTAGCTGAAGTGCGAGTGAAGAAGAAAGTAAGGGAAGCGGGAAACGTTTAAATGTAGAGAAATGACGCAAATGTCCCTGACAGTTGTATAGTTGTAGCAGCAACTGTAGGGGCTTTCTTGTAAATTTGCTAGTTAGTTTTTTCTTCTTCTTTAAAAGGCTTTCAGCTTCTGCAGATGAAGCTAACTTGGTGCAAATTCTCTGTAACCGTTTTTTGGCTCCAGAATGATAATGATTTCTCCCTCTCTTTCATTCTTTCTTTCACTCACGCATCAAGTTCATCAATTATTTTTTATTCCTCTGCTGTTTGTTGTTTGATTCTCGATTGATATACAAAATTCACATGGTATCAGAGAATGTGTATAGATGAACTTTGGTACTTTCATGGCGTCTAACAATTTTCCTTCGAATAACTCCCCTTCTTCGTCAAGTAATCCTCAGCCTGCAAATGTTACTATGGATCCAACGGAAGATCCGTTTTATGTTCATCCTAGTGATAGTCCTTCCTTAGTTTTGGTGCAACCACTTCTTGATGGAAACAATTATCATAGTTGGAGTAGATCAATGGGACGTGCCTTGGAGTCAAAGAACAAATTAGGTTTCGTTAATGGAATGCATCAGAGGCCAGCAGAAGCAACACGCAGATATAATGCTTGGATCAAAGCTATCAATATGGTGGCGTCGTGGCTGGTAAATTCTTTAATCCCTGCAATTGCTCAAAGTGTCATGTGGCTGGATAATGCAGTGGAAATCTGGAATGATTTGTTGTTTAGATATGGTAATGTTGATTCATTTAGGCTCTCTGATTTACAAGAGACATTCTATGTTGTAAAACAAGAAAACAGTACGGTGACAGAGTACTATACGAACTAAAAGAAATATGGGAAGAACTATATGTGTTAAGGTCAATTCCTAATTGTGAATGTGGCAGATGCACTTGTAATTTGAATGCCAAGATTAACAAGTTTATTGAAGATGATTGTGTAATCAAGTTCTTGAAAGGACTTAATGATGATTTCGAAGCAGTTAAATCACATATTCTATTGTCAACACCGCTGCCTGATCTTAAAACTGCTTTTGCGATGGCAATTAAGTTGGAGAGGAAAATGACCTATGCATCTAATCATAATCAGTTCATTAATAATCCGTCTGAAGTGATGAATATAAGCTTTGATAATCAAGGAAGATCCAATACATATAATTCCAAGTCCTATAATAATGTGCCTGTTTCGAGTGGACTATTTCCAAAGCCTGGTGGAAGAGGCTATGGAAGAGGAAATGCGAAGTTTAATCAGAATTCCTCTAGAACACCCTACTGTACACACTGCAACATGGCTGGACACACTGTTGATAGGTGTTACAAGAAACATGGCTATCCCCCAGGGTTCAAACCAAAAGGTCAAGTAAATCTTGTATGTGGAGATGGGAGGTCACAGTCAGGGAGTGACATAATGAACCAAGGAGAGTATGAGGGGTCTGAAGGTTATAAGGAGAACCAATAAGGATCTATGATGCCACCACCATTAACAGTGGAGCAATATTCACAATTGCTCCACATGTTGCATGAGCACCAGGACAAAGGAGGTAGATATGTTGTTGAGTCCAATGGTAGTGCAACCAACCACCATTCAGTCTTGTCAGCACAGCAGGCTAATTACTCTGGTAAGAATGCAAGTAATGTATTGTGTGACAATTTAAATATATGGATATTGGACTCTGGAGCAACTGATCATGTGTGTCATGACTTAAGACTCTTTGATTCCTATCATACTGTTGACTCTCTTTCTGTAAAATTGCCAGATAAATCCCTTGTGAAAGTGTGTCATGTTGAAATAGTACAAGTTAATCCAAACCTTACTCTAACAGATGTCTTCCATGTTCCATCATTTGCATTCAACCTCCTGTCCTTGAGTAAGCTAACCAAGCACAGATTCATTAATGTTTCATTCCACCATAATGTCTGTTGCATTCAGGACCAAGGACCAGGAAGATGATTGGTTCAGCTGAGGAGAACCATGGACTCTATCATCTTCATGGAACTGCTAAGGTAACCCAAAGTCAAAAACATTCTCAGTCATTTCTTCTGCATCCTGGTTATGGCATGCCCTCCTACCAGGCTAAAGGAGCTACATAAAATGGATCCAACAATCATTGTAGAACCTGATGAAATAAGCAAATGTACAGTGTGCCTGCTGGCTAAACAAAAGAGAACCCCATTTCATGTTTCCCATTCAGTTTCTTCAGCTCCCTTTTTCCTTATACATATAGACATTTGGGGACCATATAAGTTTCCCACAATGTACAAACAACGATACTTTCTTACCATTGTTGATGACTACAGTAGGTTCTGTTGGGTATATTTGATGAAATATAAATCTGAGACAAGATCCGTTGTGCAAAGCTTTTGTGAGTATGCAGTAGTTCAGTTTGATCAAAATGTTAAAGTCATTAGAACTGATAATGGGCAAGAATTCAATATGAATCAGTTCTATGCTTCTAAAGGAATTGTACACCAGACAATTTGTGTGTACACCCCGCAGCAAAATGGCATT
This sequence comes from Eustoma russellianum, assembly GCA_036186865.1. Classification (NCBI taxonomy): domain Eukaryota; kingdom Viridiplantae; phylum Streptophyta; class Magnoliopsida; order Gentianales; family Gentianaceae; genus Eustoma; species Eustoma russellianum. The sequence continues at coordinate 20,135,930 of AP025047.1, forward strand.
ATAGAAAGAAAGCATCAACATATCCTTTCAATGGCTAGGGCTCTTAGATTTCAATCACAAGTCCCTTCAATGTACTGGGGTTTTTGCGTCCAACACTCGGTCTACATTATAAACCTGATACCTACACCCCTGTTGAATAATCAAACTCCTTACCAACTACTATACAATAAGCCACCTTCATATTCCCAACTCAAAGTCTTCGGTTGCTTGGCCTTTGGAATCAATACACACCCAGTCAAGGACAAATTTTCCCCAAGATCCAGAAAGAGCATTTTTTTGGGACTGTCATATACCACAAAGGGGTATATATTGCAGGATCTTAATACAAAAGATGTAAATGTCTGTAGAGATGTTACTTTTCAGGAAACTGTCTTTCCCTGTGCTACCAAGCCCATTCACAATGAAATATCATTGCATGTCTCATTGATTGCAGAACCATACTCACAACCATATGATGACTCACAATGCTATCCTCAAACTTCACATCCAGCGTCTGTTGTTGATCCATCTTCTACATCACCCAATCCTGTTTCACCACTATTGCTGGCGCATGAACATGATCCTAGTCATCTTTGTCCTACTTCTAGCACTGAAACTAATTCACCAATGTCTCCCATGGAAATATCATCTCATTCTCCTTTGCCTCATGGTCAGATAGTGATTGAGATGCCTCCTCTTCAATAGTCTGAAAACAATAACCACAGACCTGAGCGTCTTAAGCGTGTTCCTAACTATTTGCAGGATTACTATTGCAGTCAGTTTTCAAAGTCTTCCCAACCATCTGGTCATACATCCCCTTATCCCCTATATAAGTATTTCACATTTGCATCTTTGGCTCCAGCGTACAAAGCATATATCTTAAATTTGAGCACACATACAGAGCCTCAATCTTATCTAGAGGCATCTAGTTCTTATGTATGGCAGGAAGCAATAGGAGCAGAGCTAACAGCACTGGAAGCTAACAAAACGTGGTCTGTAGTGCCCTTACCTCTAGGCAAAATCCCTATTGGATGCAGGTGGGTTTATAAAACCAAACTCAAGCTTGATGGAGCGGTGGAGAGACATAAGGCTAGATTGGTTATCAAGGGGTATAACCAACAGTTTGGAATTGACTATCAGGACACTTTTTCCCCCGTTGCAAAAATGACTACAGTAAGAGTGGTGCTTGCCCTTGCAGCACAACACCAGTGGCCTATACATCAGATGGACGTGAATAACGCCTTCCTACATGGTGATTTTCACGAAGACATATACATGAAGCCTCACCCTAGAATGGTACTCTCAGATCCAACTATGGTGTGCAAGTTAGAGAAGTCATTGTATGGGTTAAAGCAAGCTAGCAGAGAATGGAACGCTACCTTGACTCAATTTTTGCTCTCTCAGGGATTTTCTCAGTCCAAAGAAGACTATACCCTTTTCACTAAATCAATAGGGACTGTCCTGATCATTTTGCTGATATATGTTGACGATATCATCGTGACTTGTTCCTCAGACGTTTATATTTCTCAGATTAAGCAGGCTCTGAACAGCAGATTTCAAATCAAAGATCTGGGGAATCTCAAATACTTCTTTGGCATTGAGGTAGCCAAGGCAAGGGGGGAGTTCACATCAATCAAAGAAAATACACCATTGTGCTAATAGAACAAGCTGGCTTCCTAGATTCTAAACCAGCCAAGAGCCCAATGGAAAGCAGTCTGAGACTTACACATAATGATTCGCCATTGATAAAGGACACTTCACAGTACAGAAGGTTAATAGGGAAGCTACTTTATCTCACTATTTCTAGGCCTGATATAGCATTCCCGGTGCAGCAACTTAGTCAATTCCTGGAGTGCCCTACTGAAAACCACCTTAAGGCCACACACTGAGTACTAAGATACATCAAGGGAACCATAGACAAGGTCTATTGTTTCCCAGAACTGGAGGTTTAGAAGTGAAAAGCGCTTGTAGACGCAGATTGGGGAGGTTGCAACGAAACAAGAAGGTCCATCACAGGCTATTGCGTGTTCCTTGGAGAGGCTTTGGTTTCTTGAAGATCAAAGAAGCAGATCACGGTATCTAGATCTTCAGCAGAGGCAGAATATAGAGCAATGGCAATGGTTACATGTGAAGTTCAGTGGCTTACCTATCTATTGAAAGACTTGGGAGTTCATACTGGCAAACCAGTTGAGGTGTTCTGCGATTGTAAGAGTGCTATATACATAGCTGAAAACCCAGTATTCCATGAGAGGACTAAACATATAAAAATTGATTGTAATGTGGTGAGGGATAAGTTGCAAGAAGGTGTGATCAAATTGATGCCAGTGAGGACTGAGTTACAATTGGCCGATATGTTTACTAAGTCTCTTGATTCTAGGAGGCTGGATGCTTTATGTGGTGCACTGGGAACTTATAACATTTATTCCAAGCTTAGCTTGAGGGAGGTGTCAAAGAAGAAGAAGAAGATGGTGTAAAACATAACGTGTTGTGTGGTAGTCGTGATCCGTGTCATTGGCAGTATACATCGCAGGATGAAGCAGAGAATCAACGATTAAGATGTTTAGTTGGTGATAACAGTTGGAAGAAGCACAAAGGAAGGTGAGTGGCACGGTGATAGAAGAAAGTAAGGGAAGCGGGAAACGTTTAAATGTAGAGAAATGACGAAAATGTCCCTGACAGTTGTATAGTTGTAGTAGTAACTGTAGGGGCTTTCTTGTAAATTTTCTAGTAAGTTTTTTCTTCTTCTTTAAAAGGCTTTCAGCTTCTGCAGATGAAGCTAACTTGGTGCAAATTCTCTGTAACCGTTTTTTGGCTCTAGAATGATAATGATTTCTCCCTCTCTTTCATTCTTTCTTTCACTCACGCATCAAGTTCATCAATTATTTTTGATTCCTCTGCTGTTTGTTGTTTGATTCTCGATTGATATATAAAATTCACACAGCATATTACTATGGCGTAAAGTTCTTTTTGCTTGCCATTGCAAGCCCCAACTAATGTGATTTGTATAATGGCGCGCGTCTTGACATTCCACCAGAAAACATTTCATTTCAAGATTTCGGGAGCGTTGATGCACTTGTTCGGAAACGGGTTATATTATTCGAGGATGTTATGAATAAAATCACTATGCGTATTCAAGAATGGTGTAGAAATAATGCTATAATAGTTTGTAAAGGCAATAAGATGAAGAATGATGGTGGATTGGTGTTTAAATAAGCAAGAATAGCTTGACTCATGACATTGATCTATCCATGTCTCAGTTGGATCGATCCATATGGGTTGAAAATGAAGTTGAATATTCTCTCGGACATAGATCGATGGCATCGATCGATCGATGTCACTGATCGATTGATGTACCTTAAGTACAAAGTTAAAACTTTCTGTCCAAGATAGATCGATTACATAGACCGATTAATGTGGCTTCGATCGATACATAGATCAATCAAAGTGGTTTGGATGGAAAGTTGGAAGCTGCTGTGAGACATCAATCAATGTGCCAACAGGTGTGACTTTTCATCTAAAGTTGCAACTTTTGCACCAAGGAACCTCTTCTAACCATCCAAGGACTATTTGAACGTCTGTAGTGAAGGTAAACTGCATATATAAAGGCATGTTTAACACATTTCAAGCAATTCTAATTCCTTGTTCAAGATCAAGTATTCTAAATTCTTCTCCCAACTTTAATAGAATCCTCAAGTGAAAATTCATTGAATTTCTATCCTATTTGTTGAGGATAAGAGATTGTTTGGCTGTTGTATCCTAAGAGGAAATTTGCTTATAACCCTACAGCATCTAGTGTGGGCAAATATTCGTTACGGGTTGTATTGATATACGCCTCAAGCCAACTTCTAATCACTTCTCCTGCTCTTTACTTGTTCTTGTATCCATTTTCTTATCAATCGTAAGGAATATATTTGAGATAGATTCAAAGGCGTTTTTAAATAAAGAGAGCATGAAGCTTGATCAATTTGATGGCACGAACTATTTGCGGTGGAAGGACAAGATGATGTTCTTGCTCACCACGTTGTAAGTCGGGTACTGTCTAGACCCAAATTTGAAGGATCTGCCAACCCCCACGATGAAGATTATAAGGCGGTGAAGGTCTCCTAGCGAAAGAGGCAAGAAGATGAGGTTCTATGACATGGACACATCCTCAATAATCTGTCGGGTAGCATCTACGATCTGTTCACGGCAACAACATCACCTAAGGATATATGAAATGTCTTGGAGTTCAAGTACAACAATGACAAACAAGGCGCGGACAAATTCTAGGTGATGAAATATTTTAATTTTAAGATGATTGAGAATTTGTCAATCATGGACCAGGTACACGAATTGTAGGTCATTGTTTCCAAACTCAAGGAGTTGGGTGTGGAAGTTTCTGAGGCATTACAAGTAGGAGGAATGATTGCAAAGCTTCCTCCCAGTTGGAATGACTAAAGGAAAAGATTACTACACTCAACTGAATCCTTTTCTCTTGAACAACTTCAGAAACATTTGCGCATTGAAGAGGAGACGAGAACTCTTGTCAGGAGACATGTTTCGAATGATGCACCTAGAGTGCATTATGTCAAAGTGAAAACAGGAAGCTGGGTTGGAAACAAAAGAAAGAACTCTGAGTCTTCTTAATTCACAGACAAGGTAGAAAATCCCAAGAAAGGTAAAAGATGTTACAATTGTTGCAAGAAGGGACATCTCAAAAAAGGACTGTTGGTTTTGTAAGAAGCAAAAATAGGGTGGTAGTTTTCAAAATGTCAACAATGCAAATATCGTAGACATTGGAACCGATCAACTGGTTGCAATGGTCTCTGGGTTGCATGTTGGCATGGTGACAGAGCTGAATATAGCTACGAACGAAATCACAAATGATTGGTGGTTCGATTCAGGTGCAACTGTGCATGTTTGCAACACCAAGGATCTATTTAAGACCTACCATGTTGTAGATGATTGCCAGCAGGTTCTTATGGGAAATCGCAGTGCCACAAGATTATTGGGAAAAGGTAGTGTAGAGTTAGACTCTACTCCTAGAAAGAAGTTGTTATTAGTCAACGTTCTACATGTACCCGAGATTTCTAAGAGTCTCATTTCTGCTAATCTAGTCTATAGAAATGGATTCAAGATTGCAATGGAGAGGGACAAAATTATTATGTCCAAGAACGGTATCTTTGTCGGCAAGGGTTATTCTTGCGATGGGAAGTTTAAGTTGAGCATAAATAAAAAGTCCGCAGCTTGTGTTTACTCTGTTGATTCTTTTTCTCATTGTTGCATGATAGATTTGCTCATGTTAGTAATGCTACTATTAGATTCATGTATAAGAATGCCTTAATTTCTTATAAAGATGAAAATGAAAGAACATGTGAGACATGCATACAAGCCAAAATGAAAAAGAATTCATTTCCTCATGTAGAAAGGAAAACTGAACTCTTAGAACTTGTTCATTCGGATATTTACGAATTGAATGGTGTTTTGACCCGATGTGGAAATTGGATATTTCATCACTTTCATTGATGATACCTCCAGATATACATATGTATATTTGCTAAGGCTTAAACATGAAGCCTTTGACGTGTTCAAAGTCTATAAAATAGAAGTTCAAAATCAATCAGGATTAAAAATCAAAGTTCTAAGAAGTGATCGAGGCAGTGAATACTTTCCTCTAAAATTTAATCAATTCTGTGAGGAGAATGATATCATACACCAAAAAAAGTGCACCATACACACCCCAAAAAAAGGGTTTGGCTGAAAGAAAGAATAGAAGTTCAGTTGACATATTAAATGCAATGATAATAAACTCCGGTTTGCCAAAGAATTTATGAGCAGGAACCTTGTTGACGGCTTTGTTGAGAAATATGTTTGGATAATTTTTAAAGTCATGAGTTTAAGTGGTGAATACTTAGAAATGTCACATATGGTGTTATAAGTGATTAAATGATGAAAAAGTGAAGAAAAATAACGTGGATCTCTCAGGCAGAGACACATGGATCGATCGATGTACATTAGCCCCTCACGTGGATCGATCCATGTTGAACTGAGAAGAACCAAAACTTACTGTGAGACGTCAATCTCTCACATGGATCGATCGACGTACGTCAGCCTCTCACGTAGATCGATCGACGTACGTCAGCCCCTCACAATGATCGATCCACGTCTCACAGAATGTTTAAGATTTTTAGAAATATTTTTCTAAAATATGTTAAAGTGCTTGTTTTCATTTGTATATGATTTATACATGTTCATTATGTGAATCTTATGTGATTTTGATGATTTTAAATGTATTGTGACTAACGTGCCTCGGAAGTTTCTACAACTTACCAAAAAGGGCAAAATTGGTATTTTGAGTTTTGTAGGGAACATCATATGGTGAAAATATTTCAAGGATGTATTCTCATTATATTTATCATGACAAAGGTGATATCATGAGTATTTATGACCATCCGGGTCATTTCTGGAGTTTTCATATGCCAGGGGTATTTTGGTCATTTTACCTCCGAGGGTATTTTTGGTATTTTCACTCAAGGAATCTCTTGAGCATATTATTATCTTCATTCTGGAGCTGATTTATTTTTAACTTGAAGATAATATGGTGATTCTTTATCTTATTCTCTCACATGATGATATTATTCACTATAGTGGATATGTGATGATTTGAGATGTCACATTCTAATTTTTCTTGAAGTCACTCTTATATATGGTATAATAGAACATTTATCATCATTATTTAGAGACATTAAAGGTGTCAAAGGTGTGGAAATGTTCATGACATATAAGAAGAAATATTGTGAATTTCGGTGTTACACGTTGACATAATATTGTCAACTATTATCTATTGATTTCTTCTTCAAAAATCTGAGTTGCTACACAAATATATGTGTTGAAAAACGTGCATATGCAGTTGGATATGATGTGGAATTTATTTTATGACTTGGTGATAAATGGACCAACCAAAAAGTAGCTAGTTGGCAAAAGTGCCAACTTGGATATTTTGACTTAGTAGCCAACGGCTACTTAGCAAGACTTGGAGATTATTTTTGAATTTGAATTCTACTACATTAACATGCCCTATTATTGTGCTTGGAGTTGGGGATATTTTGGTGGTATTATCCTTTGTTATTTTTTTATTTGGAAATCAAGATTATTTTGGCAAAAATTACTTAGTAGCAGGGTGAGGAGCTGAATTTTTGACTTTGAAATTGTCAAATCACACATGCCTATTCTCAACAAGGAGTTGAGGTTATTTTGGTGCAATTATCTTCTCTTATTATCTACATTTTGCAAGTATAAATGAGACTTGTCATGATGAAAATTTCGGCCAACATGACATTGCCAAGGTGGACCAATTATGTTGTCTCATTTTGCCAAGTGTACAAAGGCCAACCAATGATGAGAAGACATTTGGACTTGATGATGAATATGGTGACACATTGGAAGTGTTATCTCCAAGGCTCAAATCACGCTATAAATAGAGACAATGGTGAAGAAGATGAAACACACTTGAAGCTCACAAGCATTTGTTGAATTGTCTAGCTATCATCTTCTTCTTGTTGTTGTTCTTGTTTCATTCTTTGTAGCAAAGGTGTTCCTGTTGTTTTTGTTGTGCTACAAGCCTCTTGAGCTTCATTTGTAAGATTGATTAGCCATCTTTATAAGGCTACATCAATAGGTGTTAGAGGAGTTGCAACTAAGTGTTGCTTAGAAAGTGATTATCCAAGTCTTGAGTATGGTTGGTGTATAACCCAAGGATCAAGCTTGGTTCTTGTTGTGAGGTGATTCATTTGATAATGAAATCCAAGGAAAGGTGTTTCTTGGGACTGGAGTAGGTCACATTGACCAAACCAGGATAAATTCTCGATGTTCTTGTCTTGTTTCTTCATTTCTGTTTTCCTGCTTGTTTTTACTGCAGCTTTCACACAACTTCACACGTTTTGAAAAAATAGCTAAACATTTTCAAAAGTCGTGATTTTTGGTGGAGTTATACTTCAGACCGTTTGATTTCATTTTCCACAAGAATCACTTGATTTGACAAGGAAAAGTTAGTCTTTTAGTCTTTGCAGGATAACTGCTCCAATCCGGCTGCAATCTGACCAGTTTTAAGAAAACTTAAATTCTGTATTTATCAAGAATTGTTTAAGTTCAGGAATTTTTGGAAACTTCATCTACACATCCTAAGGAGTGTTTTGATATAAAGATCAACCTTCTTGGTTGAGTATTCAAAGAGAAACACGTTTTGCAAAATCAGCAACATTCTGTCAAATTCTGTCTAGATTGACCATCTGAATCGTTTTATTTGTTTGAAGGGTCAAACGATCTTAATTTTGTCTGATTTTTGGATAGACTCTTGTTAACACATTGAAATTATATTCTGAAAAGTTTCATAATTTTTGGAGTTGTGTACAATTAGTTTTGAATTTTTCAAAAACAGGTTCTGAATCTGAGGTGGTCTCAGATTCTGTTTTCAAAGGGGTTTTAATCAAGGGTACTAGTGTAATTTCCGTTAACTGCTATTCAACCCCCTCTAGTGGTGTTTATTGCAGGTGCACGGTCCAACAATTAGTATCAGATCAAGGTCTACACCACTCAAAGAAGCAAGATTCAACACCGTACAATCAATACAAAGCCAAGAAACAATTATTCTTTGTAGCCTGCTAGTCTCAAAACAAAGGTATTTACAATGGCAATAGTATCTCACAAAGGTGAGTTGGAAGGTATGTCCACCCAACACCCTCCTCTTTTTGATGGCAATAATTTTGTTCATTGGAAACTAAGAATGAGGCTATTCTTAATGGCTATAGACATCGATTTATAGTCTATAGTTGAAGATGAGCCGTACATTCTAATGAAAGTTGTACAAGTTAGTGGAGTCACTCAAGAAGTAGAAAAATATAAAAGTGAATGGACATTGGAAGATAAAAAGAAAATGTCAATGAATGCTAAAGCTATGCAATTACTCTTGAATGGACTTACAATGTCTGAAGCAGGATATGTTTCAAATTGCACAAGCACACACGACATGTGGAAATCATTTTATTAAAGCATGAAGGTACTAGTGGTGTTAAAGAGTCAAAATTAAACATGCTTATGACTGAATTAGAGACTTTTAAAATGTTGCCGAACGAATCCATAACATCTATGGATTTGAGGATTACTAATATTTTCAATGCCCTTGAAGCTTTAGGGAAACCATTTTCGAACAATGAAAAGGTTCAAAAGGTGCTACGAAGCCTTCCTGCTGAATGGGATCCAAAGATGACTGCAATCGAGGAAACAAAGTCAATCACTAAGATGGATGAATTGATCGGGTCTCTTAAAGTCTATGAGGTAAAACTAAACCAAAGGAAGTCCGAGTCATCTAAATCATCAAGTAAGTCTATAGATTTCAAAACAACTGAAACACATACAAGTAATGATGACAGTAATAGTGATACTGAATTAGATGATGACTTGATATTAATAGCAAGAAAACTTAGGAAGTTTTTCAAACGTCCTAATAGGAATAGACAACGTTCTTCTTCTTCTTCTTCTCAACCTAGGAAAAATAACACAAACAAATGGTATAATAACGAATTAAAGTGTTATGAATGCGGTCAAAAAGGACATATTTCATACGATTGTCCAACAAAGAAAAATAATAATAATAACAACAATAATAAACAAGCCAAGGACAAGGAGGCACAAACGACAAAGACAAAGGAGCCTAAGGCAAGGAAAGGGAAACGAGCAATGAAGGTGAGCACATGGAGCAACTCTTCCGACTCAGAATCCGAAACTGAGGAAGCTCAAGTCTGCTTCGTATCAAACGAGGTATGTTCTTCATCTGATAGTGATTCTGATAGTGACATGACATTTGATGAAATGTATGAATAGTTCTTAAGAATGCATGCTCACTGTAAGAGGCTCTCTAAATAAAAAAGAAACTAATTGACGAAAATAACAAGTTGAAGACGTCCAACTTGGAATTTTCCGATCAATTAGAATCTCTTAAACAAGAGTCTACTAATACTCTTGATTCTTTAGATAATAAAATTAAATCATATAGGAAAGATGAACAAAAGATAAAAACGGAAAATAATATGTTAAAGTCCAAGTTGGAAAGTTGTGAACATAAAATAATACAACTTAAGTCTTCTAAACTTAACTTAGAAAAAATGTTAGAACAATTTAAGTCAGGTGCTAATATGTTAGATACACTAATCTCATCACAAAAGTATGGAAATGATAAAACCGGCTTAGGCTATAAAGAAGAAGATGACAAAGTAGGTAGAAAGACTAAGTTTGTATCTTCAACTACTAAACCGCCTTATAAAGATATAAAAACAACTTTGCCTGCTAAATCTTCTTCTACTCCTTCTTCTGTTTATTCTAAGGCAAAAATACAACATACACCCATAAAAGCACACACGCATAAACATACAACTAGACCAAATTTTGCATCTAGACAACCTAGAAATTATGCCTATATATACACGAATACATCTAGAAAGAATAAAATGCACCCAACTTATTATGAACCTAAGTATAGGCAACACTCATATAAGTCCTATAGAAATGCCTATGAACATACTTATATAGCGCCATTCAAGAAACAAAATTGCATGCCTTATACACATTATAAAAATTGGCCAGCATATAATGATTATCAACCATGGCACAACGTGTATAACAATACATCTTCACTTATGTGGAATGATCATGTATATGCTAATTCTTGCCTAGAAGGTATATTCAAGTTTGGATACCTAAGGGATATCTAAACAAGAATGGTGCCCCTAACATTCAAGGACCAAAATAAAGGGTACCTAAAACTTTGTCTCCATTGTAGGAAAAACGCAAAGAATGCAAGAAGGAGGCAAAGACAAAGAATCTAAAAACCAAATGGTTTTTAGATAGTGGATGTTCGAGGCATATGACGGGAAACCCCAAACTATTCATCGAATTGGAACATATCAAGAATGGTGGAAAAGTAACATTCGGTGACAAAGACAAGTTGTTAGAAAAGGAACAATTGGAGACCCTAACACATTTCAAATACGAAATGTGTTGTTAGTAAGCAATCTCTCTTATAATTTACTTAATATTTCTAAACTTATATATTGTGGTTATAATGTCTCTTTTCTTCCCAATTCTTGTGATATAATAAATGAAAAAGGAGAAACAGTTTTAAAAGGAAACAGAGATGGTAATATTTATACTCTTACCTTAGATAACATGTTAGATGCTATGGTTAAGTGTCTAATATCACATGACTTAGATGTGAATTTATGGCATAGAAGATTAGGCCATATAGGAATTTCAACCATTAGGAAATTACCTTAAAAGAATTTAATTAGAGGAATGCCTAAGTTAGACTTAGATAATTTTCAAATGTGTGAAACATGTATTAAGGGAAAACACATTAAAGAAACCTTAAAACCGAAACATGAAGTGAGTACTAGTCATGTACCAGAATTGCTTCACTTAGACTTATTCGGTCCAAGTAGGACAAGAAGTCTAGGTGGACACTACTATGTGTGTGTCATAGTTGATGATTACTCACGCTACACATGGACATTGTTCTTAACACATAAAGACGATGCTCCATTAGCAATCGAAACTCTTATTAAGCAACTTGAAAAACATTTATGAAGAACATGTTAAAAGGATTAGAAGTGATAGAGGTGGAGAATTTAAAAACAAAACGTAATCAAATTTTGCGAACTATATGGAATTAAACATGAATTCTCACCACATATAACACCACAAAGCAATGGAGTTGTTGAACGCAAAAATAGAACAATTCAAGAAGTTGCTAGAACAATGCTTTGTGAAAATAAATTACCTAAATATTTATGGACTGAAGCTGTTAGTTGTGCATGCTATATTATAAATAGGCTTACTATTAAAAAGAAATTAAATAAAACTCTTTATGAATTGCCAAACAATAGACAACCTAAGATAGGTTATCTTAAAATATTTGGATGTAAATGTTTTGTGCTGAACACTAAGGATAATCTAGATAAATTTGAACAAAAATCTATTGAATGCATATTTGTTGGGTATTCAACTAATTCAAGAGCTTATAGGTGTTATAATCCTGCATCTAGAAAGATAATTGAATCTATACATGTAAAATTCAATGAAAATGCATGCTTTGAAGTTAGTGATAAAAATCAACATAAACAAGAAACTAATGTTGAAAATATGTTTGATGATGATGTATTACTTGAGCCTGTACTTGATCATCTAGAAGCAACTCCCCCTGAACAATACATGCTTGAACCCTTAGATGAAATAAATGAAGAGCCTTTGCAATTGGAAGATACGACTAATGATCAAATCACATATGATAACGTTAACTCTAATGAAACATTTGAACAAGATAAGGATGAACCTAGTCAATCTAGGAATTGGTGGCACCCCAAAGAATTAATCATTGGAGATCCAAGTGTTGGGGTTAGAACACGTAGAAACATAAGTCAACTTGAAGGACATAGCTTAATCTCACAATTAGAACCTAAGAATATAAAGGAAGCCGTAGGTGATATACCTTGGATAGATGCTATGCATGAGGAATTAAATCAATTCACAAGGAACAATGTGTGGGACTTAGTAACTAAACCCAAAAACAAGTCTATAATAGGAACAAAATGGGTGTTTAGGAATAAAATGGATGAACAAAGAAAAATTACAAGAAATAAGGATAGACTAGTCGCACAAGGTTATAATCAACAAGAAGGAATAGATTATGAAGAAACCTTTGCACCCGTTGCACGACTAGAAGAAATTAGATTGTTACTTGTGATTGCAAGTGTAAGCAATATTATGCTCTTCCAAATGGATGTCAAGAGTGCATTCTTGAATGGATACATCCAAGAAGAGGTGTTTGTCAAACAACCCCCTGGATTCGAAGATCCAAAGAATCCTAACCGTGTTTACAAGCTTAAGAAAGCTTTATATGGTTTGAAACAAGCTCCAAGATCTTGTTATGATAGATTTGCAAATTTACTTATTGCAAATAATTATCATAGGGGGACCAGTGATGAATACTTAAAAATGTCACATATGGTGTTATAAATGAAAGAGTTGAATAAGTGAAGAAAAATGACACGATGTCTAGGGTTGTTAGAAATATTTTTCTAAAATGTGATAAAATAGTTGTTTTTATTTTTACATGATTTATATATGTTTATCATGTTGTGATTATGTGATTTTTATGATGATAATATATTGTGACTAATATGCCCTCGAAGTTTCTACAACTTACCAAAAGGGCAAAAGTGGTATTTTGAGTTTTGTAGGTAATCGACATGGTGAATATGATTCAAGAAGATATTATCATCTTATTTATTATCAAGAAGGTGTTATTATATTTAATTATGACCATCGGGGTCATTTCTGGAGTTTTATCTCACTGGGGGCATTTTGGTCATTTTATCCCCGAAGACAGTTTCGGTGTTTTTACTAAAGGAATCTCTTGAGTATCTTATTATATTCATTCTGGAGTTCATTTAGTATATTCTTGAAGATTATTTGGTGGTTTTCTATTTTATTCTCTCAATTGATGATTTTATCGACGGTATCGGGATATGTGACGGTATTCGATGTCACGTTCTATTTTCTCTTGAAAACTCTTATATATATATTATTGGAGGTTCTTAATCATCATCTTTCAGAGATTACAAGGTGTCCTTGGTGCAAGATTCATCACAATATGTCAAGGAGAAATGGGAATTTTGATATTATATGTTGACATAACCTTGTCAACTATTATTTGTTGATTTCTCCTCAAAAATCTGAGTTGGTATACATATACACAGCCTCCAAAACGTGATTATACAGGTGGAGATGATGTTTTTCTCATTTTATGAGTTGGAGACAAGAAGACAAACAAAAAGCAAGCTAGTTGGCAAAAGTTGCCAACTTGAAATTTCAAATTTGAATGTAATGGAGACAAGATTATTGAAGATGATTATGGAGGTGTTTTAATTCAAAATTCTCAGCCATCATATGGTCTAAAAGTTAGAGGGAATATGCCATCAATTCACTCTATAAATAGAAGTCAAGTTGAAGAAGAGAAGACACACACTTGAAAGCAAAAATTGAAGATTGTTGTCTTGCTATTCTCTTCTCATATTTTCGTTCATACTTTGTGTAGCTAAGGTGTTCCATTTCTAGTTGTTGTCCAGCTACACTATACACACCTTCTTGTGTCTTATTTGTAAGATTGATTAGCCAAATCTATAAGGCTACATCAATAGGTGATAGAGGTGTTGCAACCAAGAGTTGCATAAAGGTGTTCATCCAAGTCTTGAATAGGGTTGGTGTTTAATCCAAGGATCAAGCTTGGTTCTTGCTGTAATTTGGTTCATACCATAGTCAAATCCAAGGAAAGGTGTTCCTTGGGACTGGAGTAGGTCACATTGACCGAACCAGGATAAATTCTTGGTGTTCTTGTCTTCTTTACATTTTTCTGTTTTCTGCCCGTTTTTCACTACAGATTTCACACAAGTTTTCACGTTTTGAAAAAATAGGTAAACACTTTCAAAATTCGTGATTTTTGGTGGAGTTATACTTCAAACTGTTAGCTTTCATTTTCAACAAGAATCACTTGATTTGAGCAAGGGAAAGTTAGTCTTTCAGTCTTTGCAAGATAACTGCTCCAATCTGGCTGCAATCTGACCAGTTTTGAGAAAACTTAAATTCTGTATTTTTCAAGAGTTGGTTAAGGTCAGACCTTTTGGAAACTTCATCTACACATCCTAAGGAGTGTTTTGATATAAAGATCAACCTTTTTGGTTGAGTATTCAAAGAGAAACACGTTTTGCAAAATCAGCAACATTCTGTCCAATTCTGTCCAGATTGACCATCTGAATCTTTTATTTATTTGAAGGGTCAAACGATCTTATTTTTGTATGATTTTTGGATAGAGTCTTTTTAACTCATTAAAGTTAAATTCTGGAAAGTTTCATAATTTTTGGAGTTGTGTACAATTATTTGTGAATTTTTTAAAAACGGGTTCTGAATCTGAGGTGGTTTCAGATTCTGTTTTCAAAGGGGATTTTAACAAAGGGTTGTGGTGTAATTTCCGCTAACCACTATTCACCCCCCCCCCTCTAGTGGTGTTTATTGCAGGTGAACGGTCCAACACCATCGACAACACATTATTTGTAAGAAGAAAAAGATAATTACTTGTTAATAGTTTAAATATATGTAGACGATATTATCTTTGGTTCAACCAACCCTACCTTAGTAAAAGACTTCGAAGAGTGTATGAAGTCAGAATTTGAAATGTCAACGGTAGGATAATTGAACTACTTCTTAGGTCTTCAAATCAAACAAACCCCTCAAGGAATTCACATTAGCCAACTTAAGTATGTCAATGATATGATTAAAAAGTTTGGCTTTGAAGAATTGAAACCAACACCTACACCCATGAGTGTTAGAACCAAACTTAATAAGGATGAAAATGGTAAACCTTTTGATGACACACTCTATAGGTCTATGATTGGATCACTGTTATACTTAACTACATCAAGACCTGATATCATGTTTAGTGTGTGTATGTGTGCTAGGTTTCAATCTTGTCCTAAGGTATCACATTACAATGCAGTGAAAAAGATCTTTAGATATCTTAAGCATAAACCTCACTTAGAACTTTGGTATGATAGAAACGTTAAGTTAGAATTACACGCATATAGTGATTCTGATTATGGTGGTTGCAAATTAGATAGAAAACCCACTAGCAGTACATGTCAATTCATAGGAACCAACTTGATCTCTTGGTTTTCTAAAAAGCAAGCTAGTGTACCTCTTTCTACCACTGAAGCCGAGTATATTGCCTTAAGTTTATGTACTACCCAAATACTTTGGCTTAAACAGCAACTTAGTGATTTTGGCATTAAAATGAATAAGATTCCAATTTTCTGCAATAGCACAAGTGCGATCAATCTTTCAACGGAATCCGGTGCTTCATTTTAAGGCCAAACACATTGAGGTGCGATACCACTTTCTTCGCGATCATGTTCAAAATGAGGATATAGTCATAAACCATATAATAACTGATCAACAAATAGCTGACATCTTTACCAAACCCCTTAATCAAGCCACTTTTGAAAACTTACGAGCCAAGTTAGGTATGATGACTTACGATACCATTGCATAGTTCTATCTTTTCAATGATTTACAAAATAAAGGGGGAGATAGAATAAGAACATGATTTAAGCTGGTAAGTCATGCTAAGTTTCAAATGGTATAAGTTGAGCATAGGTTAAGGGGGAGAGTATAAGTTGAAGGGGAGCATAACTATTTAAAATTTTGTTGAAAACAAAGTTTGAAAACAATTGGTAAGATTTATGATGTTAAACAAATGGTTATGAGTTGTGACATTAAAATCATGTTAAGTTATTTTGAAAATCATCCAAAAGGGGGAGAATGTTGAGAAATATGTTTGGATAATTTTCAAAGTCATGATTTTAAGTGGTCAATACTTAGAAATGTCACATATGGTGTTATAAGTGATTAAAGGATGAAAAAGTGAAGAAAACTGACGTGGATCTCTCAGGCAGAGACACATGGATCGATCGATGGCCCCTCACGTGGATCGATCCATGTTGAATTGAGAGGAACCAAAACTTACTGTGAGACGTCGATCTCTCACGTGGATCGATCGATGTACGTCAGCCCCTCACATAAATCGATCGACGTACGTCAGCCCCTCATATGGATCGATCCACGTCTCCCAGAATGTTTAAGGTTTTTAGAAATATTTTTCTAAAATATGTTAAAGTGTTTGTTTTCATTTGTATATGACTTATACATGCTCATTATGTGAATCTTATGTGATTTTGATGATTTTAAATGTATTGTGACTAACGTGCCTTGGAAGTTTCTACAACTTACCAAAAAATGCAAAATTGGTATTTTGAGTTTTGTAGGAACATCACATGGTGAAAAAAATTTCAAGGATGTATTCTCATTATATTTATCATGAAAAAGGTGATATCATGAGTATTTATGACCATCCGGGTCATTTCTGGAGTTTTCATATACCAGGGGTATTTTGGTCATTTTACCCATGAGGGTATTTTTGGTATTTTAACTCAAGGAATCTCTTGAGAATATTATTATCTTCATTCTGGAGCTGATTTATTTTTAACTTGAAGATAATATGGTGATTGTTTATCTTATTCTCTCACATGATGATATTATTGACTATAGCTGGATATGTGACGATTTGAGATGTTACATTCTAATTTTTCTTGAAGACACTCTTATATATGATATAAGAGAACATTTATCATCATTATTAGAGATATTAAAGGTGTCAAATGTGTATAAATGTTTATGACATATAAGAAGAAATATTGTGAATTTCGGTGTTACACGTTGACATAATCTTGTCAACTATTATATATTGATTTCTTCTTCAAAAATCTGAGTTGCTACACATATATATATATATATGTTGAAAAACATGCATATGTAGTTGGATATGATGTGTAATTCATTTTATAACTTGGTGATAAATGGACCAACCAAAAAGGAGCTAGTTGGCAAAAGTGCCAACTTGGATATTTTGCCTTAGTAGGCAACGGCTACTTAGCAAGACTTGGAGATTATTTTTGAGGTTGAATTCTACTGCATTCACATGCCCTATTATTGTGCTTAGAGTTGGGGATATTTTGGTGGTATTATCCTTTGTTATTGTTTTAAGGAAATCGAGATTAATTTGGCAAAAATTACTTAGTAGCCAACGGCTACTAAGAGGGTGAGGAGCTGAATTTTTGAGTTTGAAATTGTCAAATCACACATGCCTATTCTCAAGCAAGGAGTTGAGATTATTTTGGTGCAATTATCTTCTCTTATTATCTATATTTGCAAAGGATAAATGAGACTTGCCATGATGGAAATTTCGGCTAACATGACATTGCCAAGGTGGACCAATTATGTTGTCTCATTTTGCCAAGTGTACAAAGGCCAACGAATGATGAGAAGACATTTGGAGTTGATGATGAAGATGGTGACACATTGGAAGTATTATCTCCAAGGCTCAAAATCACACTATAAATAGAGGCAATGGTGAAGAAGATGAAACACACTTGAAGCTCATAAGCATTTGTTGAATTGTCTAGCTATCATCTTCTTCTTCTTGTTGTTCTTGTTCCATTCTTTGTAGCAAAGGTGTTCTTGTTGTTTTATTGTACTACAAGCCTCTTGAGATTCATTTGTAAGATTGATTAGCCATCTTTATAAGGCTACATCAATAGGTGTTAGAGGAGATGCAACTAAGTGTTTCTTAGAAGGTGATTATCCAAGTCTTGAGTAGGGTTGGGGTATAACTCAATGATCAAGCTTGGTTCTTGTTGTAAGGTGATTCATTTGATAGTGAAATCAAAGGAAAGGTGTTCCTTGGGACTATAGTAGGTCACATTGACCGAACTAGGATAAATTCTCGGTGTTCTTGTCTTGTTTCTTCATTTTTGTTTTCTGCCCGTTTTTACTGCATCTTTCACACAAATTCACATGTTTTGAAAAAAATAGCTAAAATTTTTCAAAATTCGTGATTTTTGGTGGAGTTATACTTCAGACTGTTAGATTTCATTTTTAACAAGAATCACTTGATTTGAGCAAGGGAAAGTTAGTCTTTCAGTCTTTGCAAGATAACTGCTCCAATCTAGCTGTAAGCTGACCAGTTTTGAGAAAACTTAAATTCTGTATTTATCAAGAATTTTTTATGGTCATGGCCTTTTATAAACTTCATCTACACATCCTAAGGAGTGTTTTGATATAAAGACAACTTTTTTGGTTGAGTATTCAAAGAGAAACACGTTTTGCAAAATCAGCAACATTCTGTCCAATTCTGTCTAGATTAACCATCTGAATCTTTTTATTTGTTTGAAGGGTCAAACAATCTTATTTTTGTCTGATTTTGGTACAGAGTCTTTCTAACACATTAAAGTTATATTATGGAAAGTTTCATAATTTTTGTAGTTGTGTACAATTAGTTTTGAATTTTTCAAATATGGGTTCTGAATCTGAGGTGGTCTCATATTCTATTTTCAAAGGGGTTTTTAATCAAGGGTACTAGTGTAATTTTCGCTAACCACTATTCACCCTCCTCTAGTGGTGTTTATTGCAGGTGCACGGTCCAACAGGCTTGCCACATTCATAATAGAATTCCTTCTAAGAAGTTTAAGGTTTCTCTATATGAAATACGGAAGAAACGAAGACCAAATCTAAGTTATCTTAGAGTTTGGGGTTGTCTAGCCTATTATAGAGTTCCAAATACGAAGAGGACTAAGTTGGAGCCAAGAGCTCTTAAAGGTGTCTTTATTGGATATGTTGAAAACTCTAA
This sequence comes from Eustoma russellianum, assembly GCA_036186865.1. Lineage (NCBI taxonomy): Eukaryota > Viridiplantae > Streptophyta > Magnoliopsida > Gentianales > Gentianaceae > Eustoma > Eustoma russellianum. Next base: position 20,155,233 of record AP025047.1, read on the forward strand.
AGCACGTAGGATTCTTGATATCGAATCTAATGTAGTTGTTGAATCTAAGGATGTTGAATTTCTTGAGAATAAATTCTTAAGAACAGATTCAAACAAGATTCAACAAGCGGAAATTTGAATGAACCAATTATTGGAGATTTCTTCAATGATCCTTCTAGTGTTGATCAAAATCAAAATTCTCCAATTGAGATTAGGAGAATTCAATGGGCTAGAAAGGAAAAGTATTTACATCTGAATTTTATTTCTTCACAATCTATTACTTTTGTAGTTAAAGATAATAGCACAAAGGTGTTTAATAAAATACCTATTGTATTAAGTGTAGAAGATGATCCTAAATCCTTTAAGGAGGCGATGCAATCGAGAGATGCATCGTTTTGGAAGGAAGCAATTGATGATGAGATGGATGTAGAGAAACATAGGTTTGAGTGATTACAAAATACATGATTTAAATAACGTGTATTAAAGAAATGCATGACATATTTTATGACATGACACGTTTTTGCATAAAACTTGTCTTATACAGTTCATATATAATGTTGTCTTACTAACGAGCCATGAAGCTTTAAAGCTTACATCAAATTGTAAGCATTTGTTGTGTTTGAACTATTTTCAAGTGCCATCATTAATAAACTAAACTAGTTCATTAAGTGAAGTACTTAGTTAAATAAACTAATTAGTTCATTAAAGGAAGCTATATTTGGAAAAGGCACAAAGGCAACAAGTTGAAGAATGGAAAGTTCTCCTCTCCTTTATACACGCCAATATACATATATTTTTATATATATTCCGATTTTTTATGAAAGGCTCATACACATATATTCCAACGTACTACCCGACACGTTATGTATTTTACGAACGTACGTTAAACCACTATATTTACCTCATATTTATGTGTATATTTAGGTCTTAAATCATATGATATAAGTCATGGTGATGACAAATTTATTACGACACGTTAAAAGTAACAAAACCAAAAATTGTCGTATCGGGTCAATACCGAAACTTTGCCAACGTGTCACGTACTTGCCATATATAGATGGCCAGCCCCTACACTTGAAAAATGGCCACAAATTTCGTGGCTTACATGGTATATACAGCCATAAAATCATTCCATGTTGGCACACATAAATCACTCAAATTAAGGCCAAATTGTGGAGATTCCAAATTCAATTTTTGCCACATGTTAGGCGCCACTTTAATCAGCCATGAAAGCTAAATATTAAAGTTTATTTTATGTATATTATGTGTAACATAATATATATAACATGTGCAAAAAGTTGGAATTTAATCAGAGAAAAACTGGGTAATCGACAAATGTCGAAAATTCAATTTTCTACGAACACGACACATGGAACATTTTTGGCATGGCATATAACATGTATCTAGACACTTTTACATACTCTATGCATTTTAAAGTGTTCTAGAAAAATCAACTAAGGGCTGATTGGAATATACCATATGTGTATAAAATTATATGCACTATTTTACAAAGTTTGCAAAAATAAAATTCAGCACATGTACATTCATCATCACAAGCCTATCTTAGCTGGTTGGAGCATATGTGGAGATTTTTTGGCATCTTGATTGGCCAAGAATGAAGCATACAATGTTGGTGACACAAAGAAAGGAGCTATACAAGGTAACATTTCAAACTTTGTCACATTTGTGACACATGCTGAGTAGTTTAAGAGTGGCCGAATTTTTGCTACTAAATGTGTAGTTTAAGAGTGGCTGAATATTTGTCTTGCTAATTGTGTGGAATTATTATGTGATTTATGGCAACACTTTTATGGCTAATTGACACATGTTTTTAAGGATTATTTTCAGATTTATCTAGTCATCAAATGATGACAACTTCCATCCAATCAATGAGTGCCAAGTAAGCAAGGGCTTAATGATCATCCAATAAGGAGTTGCCAAGTAAGCAAGAAAATGTCACAATGATGCAATATACCCTTCCAAGGACTTAGAAGATAATTTTCAAGAGAGGAAAGAGGCATCAAGGGGGCGGCACATACGATGATAAAAAGAGAAGAAGCAGAACAATCAAAATACAAGGCAAGGCTTACAATTTCAAAGATAAAAACGTTAAATACTCCTTCTCCGCTTCTTTCTTTCTTCTCTCTAAAATCATCTTGTATTAATATTCATACATCTTGAATAGGCTTCTTACATACCACCATATACTCTTTATTGTTGTAAAGGATTGGTCAAGGTGTGATCAATCTTGCATTTGCAAGGTGGTGGTGTTCGTGATCGTTGTAATCATTTACAAGGTTTGTAAAGGGTTGGAGTTGGTGTGTAACTCCATCAACCCTGTGTGGCAAGGTGTTATTTGTGTTGTGTGATTAGTGCTAACTGAGAAAGGTGTCATCGAAGACTGGAGTAGGTTGATTTAACCGAACCAGTATAAATTTCCTTGTGTTCTTTACTTTCAGCACTTACTTTCAGTTTCCAGTATAGTGCATAACTTTTATCACGTTATTAAAAATAGTAACGAATTTCAAAATTACAAAACTTTCAAGAAACATACCCACACATCTTAAGGTTCTTTGGCACAAGTTTCAACCCTTTTGGACAAGTATAAGTCATCCAAACGTCTAAAGTGCTGAGACTAGTGCAGTCTGATTTCAGGCTTGCAAAAGGTTGAGACTTTGAACGTATTTGACTAACTTCTCAAAAGAATTTTTCAAAACAGTTTTAACCTGATTATATAAACCTAATAAGGAGTTATTCATTAAATTTTCAGAGCATTTGGAGTCACGGTTAAAAAGGAATTAATTTTTCAAATCAGACTACCGTTTCTGGCAGATTTGCGCAATCTGACCATCAACAATTTTTAAAGGGGTTAAAGGTGGTGTTCCTGCTCACCACGTTGCAAGTTGGTATCGTCTAGACCCAAATTTGAAGGGATCTGCCAACCCCCCCACGATGAAGATTATTAGGCGGTGAAGGTCGCCTAGCGAAAGAGGCAAGAGGATGAGGTTCTATGACATGGACACATTCTCAACAATCGTCGGGTAGCATCTACGATCTGTTCACGGTAACAACATCACCTAAGGAGATATGTAATGTCTTGGAGTTCAAGTACAACAACGACAAACAAGGCACGGACAAATTCTAGGTGAGGAAATATTTTAATTTTAAGATGATTGAGAATTTGTCAATCATGGACCAGGTACACGAATTGCAGGTCATTGTTTCCAAACTCAAGGAGTTGGGTGTGGAAGTTTCTGAGGCATTATAAGTAGGAGGAATGATTGCAAAGCTTCCTCCTAGTTGGAATGACTAAAGGAAAAGATTACTACACTCAACTGAATTCTTTTCTCTTGAGCAACTTCAGAAACATTTGCACATTAAAGAGGAGACAAGAACTCATGTTAGGAGAAATGTTTCGGATGATGCACCTAGAGTGCATTATGTCAAAGGGAAAACAGGAAGCTGGGTTGGAAACAAAAAGAAAGAACTCCGAGTCATCTTAATTCACAGACAAGGCAGAAAATCCCAAGAAAGGTAAAAGATGTTACAATTGTGGCAAGAAGAGACATCTCAAAAAGGACTGTTGGTTTTGAAAGAAGCAAAAACAGGGTGGCAGTTCCCAAATGTCAACAATGCAAATATCGTAGACATTGGAACCGATCAACTGGTTGCAATGGTCTCCGGGTTACATGTTGGCATGGTGACAGAGCTGAATATAGCTACGAAGGAATCACGAATGATTGGTGGTTCGATTCAGGTGCAACTGTGCATGTTTGCAACATCAAGGATCTATTCAAGACCTACCATATTGTAGATGATAGCCAGCAGGTTCTTAGCCACAAGAGTCTTGGAAAAAAGGTAGTGTAGAGTTAGACTCTACTCCTGGAAAGAAGTTGTTATTAGTCAACGTTCTACATGTACCTGAGATTTATAAGAATCTTGTTTCTGCTAATCTAGTATGTAGAAATGGATTGAAGATTGTAATGGATAGGGACAAAAATTATTATGTCCAAGAACGGTATCTTTGTCGGCAAGGGGTATTCTTGTGACAGGATTGTTTAAGTTGAGCATAAATAAAATTCTGCAGCTTGTGTTTACTCTGTTGATTCTTTTTCTCATTGTGGCCTGATAGACTTGCTCATGATAGTAGTGCTACTATTAGATTCATGTCTAACCATGTCTTAATTTCTTATAAGATGAAAATGAAAGAACATGTGAGATATGCATACAAGCCAAAATAACAAAGAAATCATTTCCTAAAGTAGAAAGGAAAACTGAACTCTTAGAACTTGTTCATTCGGATATTTACGAATTGAATGGTGTTTTGACCCGATGTGGAAATCGATATTTCATCACTTTTCATTGATGATGCCTCCAGATATACATATGTATATTTGCTAAGGCATAAAGATGAATGCCTTTGACATGTTCAAAGCCTATAAAATAGAAGTTGAAAATAAATCGGGATTGAAATCAAAGTTCTAAGAAGTGATCGTGGCGGTGAATACTTTCCTCTGAATATTAATCAATTCTGTGAGGAGAATGGTATGATACACCAGAAAGTGCACCGTACACACCCCAACAAAACGGTTTGGCTGAAAGAAAGAATAGAAGTTTAGTTGACGTACTAAATGCAATGTTAATAAACTCCGGTTTGCCAAAGAATTTGTGGAGAAGGAACCTTGTTGACGGCTTGCCACATTCATAATAGAATACCGTCTACGAAGTTTAAGGTTTCTCCATATGAAATACAGAAGAAACGAAGACCAATCTAAGTTATCTTAGAGTTTGGGATTGTCTAGCCTATTATAGAGTTCCAGATCCGAAGAGGACTAATTGGGGCCAAGAGCTCTTAAAGGTGTCTTTATTGGATATGCTTAAAACTCTAAAGCACATAGGATTCTAGATATAGAATCTAATGTGGTTGTTGAATCTAGGAATGTTGAATTTCTTGAGAATTAATTCTTAAGAACAGATTCAAACAAGATCAACAAACGGAAATTTGAATGAAACCAATTATTGAAGATTTCTTCAATGATCCTTCTAGTGTTGATCAAATAAAAATTCTCTAACTGAGATTAGGAGAAGTCAACGGGCCTAGAGAGGAAAAGAATTTACATCCGAATTTTATTTCTTCACAATCTATTACTTTTGTAGTTAAAGATAATAGGACAAAGGTATTTAATAAAAGACCTATTGTATTAAAGTGTAGAAGATGATCCTAAATCCTTTAAGGAGGCGATGCAATCGAGAGATGCATCGTTTTGGAAGGAAGAAATTGATGATGAGATGGACTCGTTATGTCTAACAATACATGGATACTCACTGATTTGCCTTCGAGTTCCAAAGCAATTGGATATAAATGGGTATTTAGAAGAAAATATAATACTGATAGTTCAATTCAAACTTTCAAGGCTAGGTTGGTTGCAAAAGGGTGTAGACAACGAGAAGGGGATTGACTATTTTGATACTTTTGCTCGGGTTGCCGAGGATAACATCCATTAGAGTGTTGATAGCTATAACATCCATAAATAACCTATTTATTATCAAATAGATGTTAAGACTGCATTTCTCGATGGTGATTTAGACGAAAAAGTCTATATTGAACAACCAGAAGGATGTGTTCTTCCAGGAAATGAGCACAAAGTGTGCAAATTGGTAGGTCATTGTATGGATTGAAACAAGCACCGAAACAATGGCATGAAAAATTTGACACTACCATTTTGAAGAATGGTTTCCGGCTTAATAGTGATGATAAGTGTGTTTATTTCCAAGTTTACGAAAAAATGTGGTGTCATTATTTATTTGTACGTAGATGACATGCTAATTATTGGCACTAATATGTAGGGAGTAAATGAAACTAAGAATCACTTAACTTCACAATTCCAAACGAAAGATTTGGGTGAGGGTAGATACTATCTTATGAATAAAGGTGTCCAAACATAGTGGGGGTTTTGTACTTTGTCAATCTTATTACATAAAAAAAGTGTTGAATAAATTCAAACACTTGGAGATTAAAGAAGCAAACACACCATTTGATGCCTCATACAAATTGATTGGACATACGGTAGAGCGGTAGCACAAGTAGAATATGCTAGTGCAATTGGTAGTTTTAATATATGCTACATATTGCCTTTGCGGTGTGTAGATTAAAGGTATACTAGTAATCCTAGTATGGACCATTGGAAGGCAATCGGGACGAGAACGTGGGTACTTGAAGAGGACTATGAATTACGGATTGTACTATAATAGTTTTCCCACTGTATTTGAAGGTTATACTGATTCTAATTGGATAACTAGTGTCGGTGATAACAAATCTACTACGGGTTGGGTGTTTACATTGGGTGGTGGTGCAGTTTCTTGGGTTTCAAAGAAATAGACATGCATAACTCATTCGACAATGGAATCCGAATTCATAGCATTTGGATCAGCAGGTAAGGAAGTGAAATGGTTGAGAAATTTGTTATTGGATATAGAGTTGTGCCAATACCGATGCTAGCCATTTCCTTACACTGTGATAGCCAAGCAACGATGCCTAGAGCTTATAGTAAAATTTATAACGGGAAATCTAGACATGTCAGCCTTAGGCATGATTATGTAAGGAAATTAATAACGGATGGTGTGATAGCCATTACATACGTCAAATCCTGCAATAACCTTGCGGATCCATTGACAAAAAGTCTTTCACAAGACTTGGTACAAAGTACATCTTTAGGGATGGGATTGAGACGTATGGGATAAGTTCACTTGTGATGGAAACCCAACCTCTTCTAGCATACCACTAGTCAAAGGTTTCAATGGATAACAACATGTCACAAAGTGAGGAATTAAGCATTAAGATGTTTCTTTAAAGAATCATCCCGCACTGTTTTAATCTTTAAAGAATTCGAATGTTAGTGTTAAAGGAGGGTGAGTATTAAGGCAATCTTAATGAAGGATTAAGAGTAATATCTTAATCTTCACCTATATGAACATTGGAAGTGGTGTCGCTTTGACAAGCAATGATCTTGAAATGTTCATGAATACTAAGGGAAGCACAAGGCCATAAAGTGCGGTTTAAGTAGAACTTCTACGGAGAGTGTGATTTTATGTGTATGATATTTCCGGTGCTAACGCATAGGAATCTGATTCATGGCTTTTAAGCTATCAAGAGTTTGTGAGAACTTTGAAGTATTATACTAATAAGAGGCTCAAATCGAAGGATACTTCTTAGATGCATGAAATATCATAAATTGCTTTACAAACTAAGCGGGGGATTGTTATAATAGTTTGTAAAGGCAATGGGAGGAAGAATGAAGGTGGATTGGTGTCTAATAAGCAAGAATAGCTTGACTCATGACATGGATCGATCCATGTCTCAGTTGAATCGGTCCATATGGCTTGAAAATGAAGTTGAGTATTCGGTCTGACATAGATAGATGACATCAAGCGATCGATGTCACATAGATCGATAACATCGATAGATCGATAGCATCGATAGATCGATGTACCTTGAGTGCCAAGTTAAAACTTTCTATCCAACATAGATCGATCAAATAGATCGATCGATGTGACTTTGATCGATACATAGATCGATCGATGTGTTTTGGATGGAAATTTGGAAGCTACTGTGAGATATCGATCGATCGATGTCACATGGATCGATCGATGTCACATCAATCAATCGATGTGCCATCAGGTGTGATTTTTCATCTAAAGTTGCAACTTTTGCAACAAGGAACCTCTTTTCAACCACCCAAGGACGATTTGAACGTCAGAAGTGAAGGTAAAATGCCTATATAAAGGCATGTTTAACACATTTCAAGCGTTTCTAATTCCTTGTTCAAGATCAAGTATTCTAAATTCTTCTCCCAACTTTAAAGCATTCTCAAGTGAAAGTTCATTGAATTTCTATTCTATTTGCTTAGGATAAGAGATTGTTTAGTTGTTGTATCCTAGGAGGAAATTTGCTCATAACCCTACAGCATCTACTGGGGGCAAATATTCCTTACAGATAGTATTGACATACGCCTCAAGCCAACTTCTAATCACTTATCCTGCTCTCTACTTGTTGTTCTTGTATCCATTTTCTTAACAAATTAGTCCAACCGAGATATGCCGAGAGTTAGAAAAACATATAGGAATATGGATACCAAATGAATCAACAAGTAAACCAAAAGTCGAGACGTAACTAGATTGTCACTGTCCTTAAAGCAATTTTGCTTCTACCAATGAGCAATGTAGTCTTCAAGCAAATGCTTATTAGGATATAACAGCCTTCTCTCTTACTTTTACTCTAAGAGAGAGAGAGATTGAACTTGTCTATAGAAGTGAATGATAGTGGAGGAAGAAGAAGATGAAGTGCAGCAGAAATTTTCACGAGTTTTTGAAGAATTTTCCAAGTCTATGTTGAAGATAGCAAAACCTACTATTTATAGGCTTTAAATTGACAAACATGATGTTAAAATGACCCTTTTCTGCAGATTTACACCCCCTAGGATGAGCCATGGTCGTTCAATATGAAAGGAGATGTCATATGGTGTAAGAGTTGCATCTTTCATGAATAGACGTAACACTTCAGACGCCTTATGTAAGCGTTCGAAGTGTTCTGGAGGCTTTCTGGAATACCTCGAACGCATACATTAGGCACTTCATGTCACTTCAAATGCTAATACAAGTCGTTGGAAGTGTTTTGGAAGCTTTTTGTAACACTTCAAACACCTACATTAAGAGCTTCATCTCACTTCGAACGCCTATACAAGGCGTTCGAAGTGTTCTGGAAACTTTCTTCAACATATAAATTGCCTCATGTGTTTGGAACGCTCCTATTTCTCTCTGTTGTTCATAAAACACTCCAAACTTTATCCAATCTTCTATCAATAGGTTACATAACATTATACAAGGTTGAATCACAAGATTTAAAGTACTTTTAAGTACTTTTCTAACAATCCCCCATATGATCCATGCTTGTATAGTCACAAACTAACAAACATAAACCAACCTTTCAACTATCATACAAAGATAATGACACATAATGGAGGCAGTGACATATAAACGAAAATAGGGTGACAATCATCTTGAACCACATATTTCACTATTGTTTATATGAACACACAAATGACATGCCATTATCTAACTTCTTACAAGTTCACAGTGTGGTGCATAATGGCCCTGAACCCAATCCCAGGATTAATAAGTGATCTAGATAGTTTTTCCGGCTCTCATAGGAAGCGACCCCACTTCAACACTTATATAGGTGATATGCATTAAGTGTGTATTGCAACACACCACCATCTATAATGGCTATGAAATGTCCATTAAGAGAATTAAATCTCACCCTTAATCATGCTGTAAGTATTATCTTTACACATCGACATAAGAAGGGATATGTATGATAGTACATAACATAACTCTTCTATGACATGTTTTTGCTACATTAAACTCCGTTTGTAGGATCTCTACTAATAGTGAGTTAGGTTCCTGTCATATAGAGTTCATATCAGATGGAATTAGTCTCATTCCGCTAGATATTACTGTCGATCTCCCTCACAGACCTGCATTGGCTATATTTTATCTAAGAAAAGCCATGATACTGCACAATCTTATGATAAATACGTTCAGTGATTTCCTTCAACAAATCACTCAATCATAACAGGATGTTTTTCAACATGAAAATCACTAAACTTAAGATGATTTTTCACCAAGGAAATCATCAAACTTAAGATGATTTTCACCAATCAACTAATCAAACTTAGGATGATTTTTGCCAAGCAAATCATCAAACTTATGATGATTTCTATCAAGCAAAATCATCAAACTTGTTCCTAGAAACTGCCTCTTACATGCATGATCAATAGTGTCATGAACAATTTTATCTAGAGTCATTTTCATCAACAACAAATAGCCAAGCATGATGAACTTATCAAAACATCACACCAGTTAACTGATTTCATATTTTTGCAACTATTCTTCAATCATCACACTTCATTACCATCATTAATTTTCAATATAAGCATCGAGCAAGCTTAACAAGCTTACAAACAAGCAACGTTTTAGATTACTAAACCTCATGAATATTATCATAGTGCGTCATAAACAGCAGGCAAGCCTATCACCCTTATAGACTTGAAACATTAATCATCAAGCAATTAGAACAATATAGTGGCCATTACTTTGGTGCTTAAACTACACATAAGTTATTTACATGTTCTAATAACTTTATTTTTAAATGAAATTACAAAAAAGGCTAAACCCCCACATTTCATCGAAATCTATATTAATCACAAAACATACTTTTATTCATCATCATCAATTACTTCAATATTCATCTTCGGCTGATCACAAATTATCAGACCACCAGCTATGATATAGATTAATTCAAAAGGCTTCCAACAATCACCATAGACTAATTCTCTATGTCACTTTAGAGGAAAACTCCAACAATCTTCTTATGAACCAAAATTCATAAGGAACTAGCACTTTGATCTTTCAATCATACTATAGCTTCAACAGTTATTCATCAATAACGCATTTAGTGTAGTCCTTCCATGATTCACTAAATGTACGACTAGCACTTTCTTAAACATGGTTTTCTAAAAGCTAATTTCATCATAAACAACTAGTCTCAGTCAACCCATTTTCAACAAGAATCTTTATTCATGAAGGATGAAAGCAATCTTGTTAATCTTTCTTTCTTAGATTTCTTATTCTTTACTATAGAATGCTTTCATCATATACAAGCAGCATGCTTCACATATCAATTTCTAGGCCGGTTTCTCTTTTCATGAAACTCTAAGTTGAAATGCAAAACAACTTACACACATTAAAACATGTAGTAGTAGCCAGCATATTTAAAAGGGATTAAATACATGCGTCTATTCCTTCACAAACCATACCAAACATATTTCTCATATCTTTAGTATTTTCCTTCATTTTCTCAATAGATTAGCAAGACTCATATTATTGTTTCTCATCATGCATAATACACAAAAAGATTTCACACAAACTAGATGCGAATCTATTAAGACTCGTAAATACATATGCAGCATAAAACAAACATTAAAACCCTTGTTTGATAGCGATTCAGAAATCATTCCTACATGTGTACGAATATCACACATATTGCCAACTTCAATATTCATAGACAAAGTAACTTAAGTGCACCTTCTACTATTCAAAGTATTGGATTTCTAGTGCATCATTAAAGAAAACTAAGCTGCCTTCTCTACTGGTTTGCAATAAATTTGATAGACATAATCTATCATTCTTTATGACGAACTAACAAGATTACCTCATAGAAGACTGTTGTGATCTCCTTATCCTCCATCATGCTGTAGGAGTTGTAGTCCATGTTCTCCTATGAAGTTTCTTCAGTGGGTCGTCGAGCATGAAGACAACTGAATGACATCCACCCCACAGGTTGTTTTTTAATTATGCTCCAGATCCAAAACTCAGATCCCCTTCAGGAACAGGGCAATACTCGGGGGTCACTATAGGATCAGAAATAGAATCTGTGGTATCTCATGCATTGAATCGCGTAGAATCGCATATTAAACATGGCAACGTCTAAAGGGTGACGATAATTCATGCCATATTTTCTAGCTAAACCAAGCTGCTCGTTTCACCTCATAGTACTCTATTGTTGTCATGTTATGAACTGTGAGATAGATATGCCAGCCTAATAAAGTACCCAATGTCAGAGTTAAGAACAACAGTACAAACTCAGTCGTAACATAAAAGTCATTGAGAGGAGTGCATTTGCTGAAATTATGTTCGTCAATGATGATCCATTCTTAGAACGCACTTCTGACAGACACAGCAATGATGGCCCCTCTTAGGCTGTTATTCTGAACATTTCTAACAGTAGCTTTTATGCATATGAATTCTTATTTTCTTGATTTGGGCAGCACTCTCCTCAAAGTCAAGTAGAAATCTAGGGGAACGGCACCTCTGTCCGTCAATATACAGACTATGAATGAGAAAATACACAAGTCAATAAAGTGAATATCAAAGAATTCCATGCGCCTGCTGAAGCTATTTACGTCTGTTGCAATCTTGGATGAAGATTGTCACATAACAAACAAATCCCCACCAATAAAACACGGAAAAAAATGGGAATCGAAAGAATTCTTTTCAGTTCCATTATAGAATAAAGAAGGGTTCAGACAAAACTAAGAAGTTTTCCCTCAATCGACCGATGATCTGGTATCCATATCCCAAGAAATTGCTTTAAGATTGTTAGAAAAACATTGTAGGAATATGGATATCAAATGAAATCAACAGAGAAACCTATAGCCGAGATGTGACTAGATTGTCACTGTCCTTAAGAAATTTTGCCTCTACCGGTGAGCATGGCAGTCTTCAAGCAAATGCTTCCCAAAATATAACGCTTTTCTACCTTTCTTTTAGTCTAGAGAGAGAGATTGAACTTGTCTATAGATGTCAATGATAGTGGAGGAAGAAGAGAGATGAAGTGCTACAGAAATTTTCACAAGTTTTTGAAGAATTTCCAAGTCTATGTTGAAGCTAGTAAAGCCTATTATTTTTAGGCTTTGAGCTCACAAACATGATGTTAAAATGATTCTTTTCTACAAATTAACACCCCCTAGGATGAGCCATAATCGTTCAATATGAAGGAGATGTCATATTGTGTAGTAATTGCATCTTTCCTGAACAGACATAACACTTCAGGCGCCTTATGTAGGCGTTTAAGTGTTCTGGAGGCTTCCTGGAACACTTTGAACGCCTATATTAGGCGCTTCATGTCACTTCGAAGTGTTTTGGAAGCTTTCTGGAATACTTCGAACGCCTACATTAGGAGCTTCATCTCACTTGGAACGCCTATACAAGGCATTCGAAGTGTTCTGGAAACATTCTTCAACACATAAAGCGCCTCATGTGTTTTGGAACGTTCCCATTTCCTTCCATTATTCATAAAAAACTCCAAACTTCATACAATCTCCTATCAATAGGTCATATAACAATATACAAGGTTGGATCACAAGATTTAAAGTACTTTTAAGTACTTTTCCAACACCGAGTTCAGCAAAGGTGGTGACCTAAACAAAGTAATGGTCATAATGAAAGAAAAGATAAGTGACTGAGTAGTCAGCCGAATTAACTTGGAGATAAGAATGGCTGAGCTGAGGGTTGTGGTGGACAAAGTAAGGCTGTGCTGAGCTAAAGAAGACAGACGAGCTGAGGTGAAGATAAGGACAGAACTAAGACTAGCTAAGTGAAGAAAAGTAGCAAAGCTGAACTAAGGTGAAGTTGTGCTGAAGCCGATGGTGACAATGTGAAGCACAAGTGAGGGCGGCAACCCTAAGGCCGAGCTGTCATACTTAATCTATTATTGTAACATAGAACATTTACTGTACATAAGGCAGAGCAGACTAGGTAACTAGTCGTTACCTTATAGACGTTAGAAAAACATTGTAGCTGAACAGTAACCACTGCACAACTACAAAATAAAGCCGTTAGGAGTAGATTAATACCTATAAAAGGGAAGCAACCTTGGAATTTGAAACTTAACTTGAATGAATTCTTGAATTCTTCAATCTTGGCATGGTATCAGAGCTAATCTGATTCTCTACTATTGGATTCTACATACTGTGTTTTTCTGAAAAATCCTTGAAACCTGTTCAAAATGTATACTTGCTTTAGTCTTGCTGAATATACGACGGCCACCTCCACTTCTGATCAAGCATCAGGAGTGGTTACATGTTCCTCAAATCACTGATGATTTCCTCTATTGTCATCACCAAGCCACAAGCTCAATAGAGATAACTGCCTCTCGTGGTCTCGGAGGATAGAGATGTTCATAACTAGCAAGGGTATGGAGAAATACCTATATGGGACAGTCCCTGTTCCATCTGAAACTGATGCAAACTTCCGACTATGGAAGCCAGAAAAGAGCATGATCATATCATAGTTGATACATTCTATGTAACCTGACATTTAAGATGACTTCATGATGTATAATACTGCTGCAGAAATTTAGACTCAGTCAAGGAGATGTATTCAAAACAGGACAAACATCTCAGAATTATATGAAATCGAAGCTCATCTTCATAAGCTTATACAAGGTAATATGGATGCAGACAAATACTACACACTACTTACCAGGACAGGGCCAGCAGATTGATTGTTTTGAAATGCATCAGTGGTCTTGTGTCACTGGTGCTAGATTATATGAGGAGATAACAGAAAGGAAGCAAGTTTTTCGCTTTCTGACTGGACTGAACTCAGAGTTTGACAATGCCCAAAGTCGGATTCTGAGTACTAAATCACTACCGACCTTGAAAATGCCTTAACAAAAATCAAACACGAAGAAAGAAGGAAAAAGGTCATGCGGGAGGAACTTCACATTTGGAGTCCTCTGCTCTGCACACCGAACAACCAACGAAAGCATTCGTGCTGGCTGTTAAACGACACTTTAGCTTTGCTGGAGGTAAAAGTGTGCAAATACTGCAAGAAAGAAGGCCATACAGTTGATGACTGTTGGAAGTTACAGGCAAAGCTGGTCCGAGAAGGGAAACAACCTTTGAAGTCCAGCAATGCATCCTGGAGGCCGCAACCAAGACCATTCGCAGCTGGAAAAGTGCTGCCACATCAGGTCAGCATCACAGCTCAACTTGGCATAGCTTGCAAAACACAACCCACTTCAGCTCAGCCCAAGTGGCTGAGGTCCCTACGAAGGATCAGATGCTACTCTGATCAATTTGTTTAGCAAACAAGGTGTCCGAGCTAAACCATACCAAGAAAAAAGGCGGGCTGCGTCCAGCCGAGGTCCAGCAGTTTTTGGATCATTGACTCTGGGGCAATTGATCATATGACGAGTAATGGTAACCTTCTAAACTCTTAGTATCGTTTTCAATATCAATGAAGGTTAAAATTGATAATGGAACTTCCTTAGACGTTTTTGGAATAGGCTCATAAATGAATAACAAAATCCTCCTAAAACATGTCATGCATGTCCCTAGTTTAAGATTCAATCTTTTATCATTTAGCAAACTAACTAGTGATAATAATTGCATAGATTGCTTCTCATCCACATAATGTTGTTTTCAGAAAAACAAAATGAAGGAGATGATTGGCTAGTGATAGGAACATAACGGGACTGTACCTACTAAAATCGGACAAAAGAGCCTTAATTAGTACAAACAAGCTACCAAATGACCAGAAAGTTTTGCACCCTAGAACTACTTGTATAGGGGATATTTTTGATATGGCATAACCGATTGTGTCATCCTAATTTTGTATAGTTTAAACGATTAATGCCAAAATTATTCAGCTCGGCTGATCTTGAAACTCTTACTTGTGAAACTTGTCAATTAGCTAAACACGCTAAACAAAATTACCTAGCAAAATTATACAAGTCATCAGCACCATTTAATCTTATTCATTCTAACATATGGGGTCCATTCTAGAGTAACTAATATAAACGGTGCAAGATCGTTCATAACATTTATAGATGATCACACTAGAGTAACATGGATTTACTTATTAAAAAATAAAAGTGATGTGTGACAAATTGTTATGAGATACGTCCCACTTGATAAAAATCTGTTTGGCTGCACAATTAAACACTAAGGTTAGATAACAGGGCTGAATACTTAGATAAGAATATTCAAAAATTTAGGATAGAAAATGGCTTATATCACCAAACTTCATGTACCTATCCCCCCAACAAAATGGTGTATCCGAGAGACAAAACAAACACCTACTCGAAATGACTAGAGCCATTATGTTTAAAATGAATGTACCCAAACAATACTGAGGTGAGGCCCTACTTGTTGCCACATAATAAACAAAATGACATCCAGAACTCTGTCCTTTAATCTCCTAGAGAAAAACTTGTTAGGCACTACCCACACACCAAACTACTTTCAGAGCTGCGACCCAGACTATTCAGATGCATATCATATGTACATGTTCAGCCCAGCCATAGAGAAAAATTGGATCCTAAGTCAGTTAAGTGTATCTTCCTAGGATACTCAACCTCACAAAAGGATATAAGTGTTTCTGCCCAACCAGTAAAAGGATGTTTATGACACTTGATGTTACTTTTGATGGGAAACATGCATTTTACAAACCTTTGACTAAAGGAAGAGTTTCAAATCCTAATGAGTACTGGAAAAAATAGATAGTGTAGATGAAACTCAGCCTAACTCAATTCTAGAAACTCTGCCAAGTACAGTAATTTGGCCAAGCTGCTCATACAAATCGGTAGCTCTACACTTCAATAATGCTCGATCAATTCCCAATTTAGAATTAATCTTCTTATGACTTTCAATGATTAGGAAGCATTCGAAAGAGATAGCCAGCTAGATATCTCAGCACAAACACAGATAACTCTGGAAGATAACACTCTAGAAGAACAATATAGAGTATGAATATGAAACTCGCATAGATTACAGACCGATAGCTCTAATGAAAGAATAAGAGAATGTAAAAAGAATGTCATATGCACCAAATACCCTATTGAAGAGTACTAACATATAATAGGTTGAGTCCTAACTTTAAAACATTCATATGTTCACTTGATAATAAGATCACACCTAATATTATAGAAGAGGCACTTAACCGACCTGAATAGAGAAATAACATACATGAAGAGATGAATTTTCTTAGATAAAAAAACAAACATGGGACCTTACACCTAGCTGGGCTACAATAAAGCCAATGGGTTGTAGATGGATATTCACAGTTAAATACAATAATGATATAATTGTAGATAAATATAAACCAAATTAGTAGCCAAAGGATTTACACAAACATTAGGAATAGATTATTTGGAGACATATTGCGCCAGTTGCTAAACTAAATACCATTAGAATCAATTTCTATATTACCGTTAACCTCGAGTGGGAACTGCACCAACTAGAAGTAAAAAAAATGTCTTTTTAAATGGATACTTGGCCGAAGATCAGGATTCAATAATGAAACTAATAGAAATCAGGTCTGCAAGCCAACGGGCTAAAACAATCATCTCAGACATGGTTTAAACCCTTCACTAAAACAGTACATGCCTAGAAATTTAACCCAAGCCACAATGACTACACATTATTCACAAGAATTTCAGCTCAAACGAAATTGATTGTCTTAATAGTATATGTAGATGATATCATAATAACCGAGAATGATATTCTTGGATACATAGTATCAAAACAAAATTATCCCAACAATTTGAGATAAAGGACCTTGGTAAACTGAGATATTTTTTAAGAATGGAGATTTCTAGGAACAAAGAAGAGATGTATATATCCCAGAGAAAATATGTATTAGACCTTCTCAAGGAACTGGTTTGCTTAGATGCAGACAAGCAAGAACTCTAGTTGAGTTCGGACATAAGCCTAGAGACGAGTGGGACACTACCTTAACTAACAAACTGATTTAGCAGAAACTAGTTGGAAAATCAATACATATGTCATATACCCGACCTGACATTTGTTATAGAGTAAGTTTTGTATCACAATTTTTACACAGTCCTACTAACGAACACCACCAAGCAGCTATAAGAATTCTCAGGTATCTTAAGAATGCATCAGGACAAGAATTGTGTTTCAAAAAGAGTGTTGATTGAAGTATAAAGACTTTTACAGATGCAGACTGGGCTGGATCCAAGTGGACATGAGATCAACAACTAGCTACGGAACCTTCCTATGGAGAACTTAGTGACTTGGCTTAGCAAAAAAACAACCAGTTGTGTCCAGAAGCAGTGAGAAGAATAGTTGAGAGCCCTTTCACTAGGAACTTGGATCAGAAGAGTACTCGAAGATCTGCATATAGAGGCAAACTACCCATCAAAGCCTTCTATGATAGTGTATTTGCACTAAGTATGGCTGAGAACTCAGTTCTGCATGATAAGTCAAAACACATAGAAATTTAAAGACATTTTATACAAGAAAAAATAGAAAGAAATGAGGTCAGTCTGATACACATCCCCAACAAAGATCGAATTGTAGAAATCCTTACAAAGCTAGTTTCAGCAAATGTTTTTCAGCACTTAATATCCAAGCTGACTGTATGAATATATACAACTCAGGTTGAGGGTAAAATAAGTCCAGCCGAGATGTGCCAAGCTCTACAGAGGTGAGTCGACCTGAACAAAGTAATGGCCGTAATAGAAGCAAAAGATAAGTGACCGAAGTCAACCAACTGAGTTGACCTGGAGATAAAAATGGATGAGCTGAGGTGGGGTGGACAAAGTAAGGTCATGCTGAGCCAAAGAAGATAGACGAGTTGAGGTGAAGATAAGGACAGAACTAAGACTAGCTGAAGTGAAGAAAAGCAGCAAAGTTGAACTAAAGTGAAGATGTGCTGAGTCGATGTGACAATGTGAAGCATAAGTCAGGCAGCAACACTAAGACCGAGCTGTCATACTTAGTCTTGTAAATATTGTAACTTAGAACCTTTACTGTACATAAGGCAGAGCATACCAGGTAACTAGTTATAGACGTTAGACAACACTATAGCTGAACAGTAAACCACTGCACAAGTGGAAAAATAGAGCCGTTAGGAGTAGATTGATCCCTATAAAAAGAAAGCAACCTTATAAATTGAAACTTAACTTAAATGAATTCTTAAATTCTTCAATCTCGACAGATAGTCGGTTCATTTATTATCTGAAGATGATCATTTTATTCTAATTAAACATGTCTTATCATCAATTCCAATGTAACTGCTTATGGTCTTAGATCCTCATGCTTCTGTAATTCGGCGGCTAGAGAGGTTATTTTCTTATTTCTTTTTGGAACATTTTGAGAATAGAACTAAACTACATTGGGCAACTTGGTATCGACTTTGTTTGCCACATGAAAACAATTTGGGGCGGCGTTCATTAATGGATATTGTACGTGCTTTCTCCATGAAACTGTGGTGGCTTTTCGTACATACAATTTGCTTTGGGTTCAGTTTTGCAGTTCAAATACACTCGTCGTGTTGATCACCCCCGTATGCTTGGAGCCAGTGTGTTCCTGCTGGAGAATTAAAGGTTTGGGCTATGGCCCGTTAATGAAGGTTGCAAAACTTGGTTGAGCAACGTACTTTGAGCTTAATGAGTTTCTAATAGTGAAAATCGAAAACTAATGTGTCCTTAAGTATCTACGTAACGAGTAGTTAATTTTAGGCTGTGAAATCACTCAATTACGATATCGGGTGAATGAGAAATTAATGCTCAAAGTGGATGGAAACGTCGTGGATGGGTGACGTGTCACCCTTATGGAGGAATACCACATTGGATGTGTCCATGTGGCGTGAAAAGCTTCTGACGGACATCGATCGATGACATCGATCGATCGATGTCTCTTCGATCGATCAATGTCATCGATCGAAGTTGGACAGGAAGCTTCAGACGATTCTGTCTACATCGATCGATCACTTCGATCGATCGATGTCACTTCGATCGATCGATGTAATCGATCAAAATTGGACAGAAGGGTTCGAAGTGATTCTGAGTACATCGATCGATCACATCGCTCGATCGATGTTAATCGATCGATCGATGTGATCGATCGATGTTGGACAGCGTGCTGAATCATTTCTGTTGTGCAGTTGTGTTTCAAACTTGAAACAAACACTATCCTCCTACATAAGATAAGATCAATCTGGTATGATCTAACGGTGGTGGAAGAGGTAGCTATAAATCTAACGGCCGAGATTTAAACTGTCTTAACCGCCCAACCGAATGTGGTTTCCATCTAACGCTCCAGGTTTAAACCTGCGAATCAGTTTTCGATCTAAAGGCTGAGATTAAACCTTCCTAATCTAGATAGGAGGTTTTCATCTAAAGGCCTAAATTAAACTACGGTTTTGATCCAACGGACACGATAACATGTTCTCCAACCGACTCCCTTATATAAACAGGGCTAGGGGTGCATTCTAGATACACAATTTCTAGCATTCGTAGCATACTACTCTCATAGCATCCGAGTCTTGCATATTGTCCAAGAGAAGTCAGGACGCTCTAAAGTTCGAAGGAGTTCAAGTTCAGCAGTGCCGCTCTACTGAACAGGTACCCGTTGTATCCTGAGAGATGGTTGCTAACGCCGGTTAGGCACAGTATACCGAAGCAACACGTCTTAAGGACAGAGTCCTCGACTCGCCCCGGGTTTGGTTTATTTTGTCATTTCATACGCACACACTAAACAACTGCGTCTTAGTACAGGAGTGATTGTCTCCAACAATCTTAAGACGTATTTCGATTCAATTACTTCCTATACTGTTTTTTTTATTTCACGCAAACCAGTGCTTAATTTAGTTGCAGTCTACTTCTACTCTTTTCTTATACCTGATTCTGCTCTGATATCTACGTTTTGATCGAACTGAACAGGAATGGAACACGAGAGCTCGAACTCTGTTTAAGGTTTTAACGGTGCTCACTCCGTGTCTGCACCTGAAGGGGCAAACAATGTTGCTGCCGGACCGCAGTTCAACACGGTTCCGCTGGCACCTACTGGAGGGCCTCAGATAAATCCGGCTACCACCGCTGCTCATGTGGAGAAGCCAAAAAAGTTTGCTGGCAGTTTCTTCAAGAGGTGGCAGCAGAAGATGCTGTTCTACCTCACGGCGCTAGGATTGGCCAGAATGCTAAGCGAGGATCCACCCGTGGTTGAGCCTGTAGAGGATCAACAACAAAACATGCAAAACACCTTGGGTGCTGAGGCTTGGGCGTATACAAATTTTTGTTGTTTAAATTTGATTCTGGATTGCCTAGATAATACTATCTATGGCGTGTTTTGTACATATAAAACTGCAAAAGCTTTGTGGTCGGCTTTAGATAAAAAGTATCGCACAGAAGAAGCTGGCACGAAAAGTTGATAGTTGGGAAATTTCTTGACTATAAAATGTTAGATTCCAAAACTGTAATTTCGCAGGTTGAAGAAATACAGATGTTGGTTTCTTAAATGGAAGAGGAGGGCATAACGCTCAGTGAATCTTTTCAGGTCGCGGCTGTGATTGAGAAGCTGCCTCCTTCGTGGAGGGAATTTAAGAGCTATCTCAAACACAAGCGAAAGGAAATGAAAATGGAGGATTTGATTGTCCGTCTTCGTATTGAGGAGGACAATCGTCGTGCCGAAAGGAAGCCGTCCACATCGTCTGGTCAAGCCAAGGCTCATGTTGCTGAGGCGAAGAACAAAAAGAAAAATAACACTTTAGGCGTGAACGTCAAGGGCAAGGAAATTGCAAAGAAGTTCACAGGTAAGTGTTATAACTGTGAAAAACCAGGGCATCGAAGCAGTGAATGTCGAAAGCCCAAAAAGACTCAGAATAAAGCGAAAGCAAATCTGGTTGGCACAATGGAAGACTTGAATCTTTGCGCAGTGGTGACCGAGTGCAACGCAGTGGGAAACCCGCGTGAATGGTGGATGGACATAGGGGACACTCGACATGTTTGTGCGAACAGGGATATGTTCAGAGAATATGTACCCACGACAAACAATGAGCAACTTTTTATGGGAAACTCCAACAGCTCAAAGATCGAAGGATCGGGCAAGGTGATCCTGAAATTGACTTCAGGAAGGGAGTTGACCCTGCAGAATGTGCTGCATGTTCCTGACATAAGGAACAATCTGGTTTCTGGCGCGCTGCTAGTCACTCATGGATTCAAGCTTGTTTTTGAGGCAAACAAATTTACACTTTCTAAGAATGGGGTGTATTTAGGAAAGGGGTATCTTTCTGATAACTTGTTCAAGTTAAATGTTATGACAATTGTACGCAAGAAAGTTACGCCCGTTGAGGCTAATAAAATTGTTTCCTCTTCTGCTTACATGCTTGAGTCTTCTTGTTTATGGCATTTTTGTTTGGGACATGTTAATTACAAGTCAATACAACGAATGATTAATCTTGAATTATTGCCCAAACTGGACTTTAATAATAAAGAGAAATGCCAAGTGTGTGTTGAAGCAAAATTGACAAAAGCGCCATTTCCTTCAACAGAACGAAACACTGAATCATTGGATTTAATTCATACAGATTTGTGTGATTTAAAGTTTGTGCAAACAAGAGGAGGTAAAAAGTACTTTGTAACTTTTATCGACGATTGCACACGATACTGTTATGTATATTTTCTAAGTAGCAAAGATGAGGCCATTGATGCTTTCAAAGATTATAAAAATGAGGTTGAGAATCAACTTAGCAAACGAATTAAAGTAATTCGAAGTGATAGAGGTGGAGAGTATGACGCATCGTTTAATGAATTTTGCTCCGAACATGGCATTATTCATCAAACGACTGCACCATATTCACCTCAATCGAATGGTATTGCTAAACGCAAAAACCGTACTCTAAAGGAGATGATGAATGCTATGTTGATAAGTTCGGGTTTACCTCAGAACTTGTGGGGGGAAGCAATTCTCTCCGCCAACGTCATTTTAAATAGGATTCCATCCAAGAAGACGGATAAAACCCCATATGAACTTTGGAAAGGCTATAAGCCTAGTTATAAATACTTGAAAGTGTGGGGGTGTCTAGCGAATGTTGCAGTACCTAAACCAAGACAAGTGAGAATCGGGCCTAAGACAATTGATTGCATATTTATTGGCTATGCAACGAATAGTAGTGCATATCGTTTCTTAGTGCACAAATCAGACATTCCCGAGATACATGAAAATGTTGTCATGGAATCGAGGAATGCAGTGTTCTTTGAAAATATCTTTCCAAAGAAAGACAAAGACAATCAAGAAGCAAGAACAAGTAAGCGAGTGCGTGAGACGACTCCTCAAGAGACTGAGGAACCTCGTCAAAGCAAACGAGCCAAATACCGACGTCTTTTGGACCAGATTTTCTAACCTACATGGTAGAAAACGAGCTGAGATCTTTCTCTGAGGCAATGACAACTCCAGAAGCTCCTTTCTGGAAAGAAGCAGTGAATAGTGAGATAGATTTCATTCTTCAAAATCACACTTGGGAGCTGGTAGATCTTCCTCCAGGAAGTAAACCACTCGGATGCAAGTGGATTTTCAGGAAAAAACTGAAATAAGATGGATCTATTGACAAGTACAAGGCCAGGTTAGTAGCCAAGGGCTACAGACAGAAATAAGGCTTTAACTTCTTTGACACCTACTCACCAGTGACTAGGATCACTTCCATAAGGATGCTAGTGGCTATTGCTGTAGTCTATGATTTAGAAATCCATCAAATGGATGTGAAGACTGCCTTTCTTAATAGTGAGTTAGAGGAAGAAATTTATATGGAACAACCCGAGGGGTTCGTCGTTCCAGGACAAGAAAGGAAAGTATGTAGACTTGTTAAGTCGTTGTACGGACTTAAACAAGCACCTAAGCAATGGCACTTAAAGTTTGATCAGGTAATGATGTCAAACGACTTCAGAATCAATGAGTGCGACAAGTGTGTGTACATCAAGAGCACACCGAATGCCTATGTAATAGTGTGTCTCTATGTAGACGACATGCTTATCATGGGCAGTACTCGTGACATCATCTTAAGTACAAAGAAGATGTTAACACGAAATTTTGATATGAAGGACATGGGGGTTGCCAGTGTTATTCTAGGAATTAAAATCTCTCGAGTAGCTGATGGTCTTGTTATGTCGCAAACTCACTATATTGAGTCTGTTCTCAGAAGGTTCAATATGTTTGAAACAAAACCGATTAAGACCCCACTTGACTTAAGTATACACTTAAGGAAAAATCAAGGCGAACCTGTAGCTCAGTTAAAATACTCTCAGGTGATTGGGAGTCTGATGTACATAACGAATTGTACAAGACCAGACTTAGCTTGTTCAGTAAACAAATTGAGCAGGTTCACCAGTAATCCAAGTGATGATCATTGGAAAGCTCTTAATAGAGTGATGAGGTATCTGAAATACACAATGGATCTTGGATTACATTACACGAGATATCCAGCAGTATTAGAAGGATATTGCGATGCAAATTGGATATCAGACAGTAAGGACTCGAAGTCCACCAGTGGATACTTGTTCACTGTTGGTGGTGCTGCTGTGTCGTGGAAATCCATGAAACAAACGTGCATAGCTCGGTCTACTATGGAGGCTGAGTTCATAGCGCTGGATAAAGCTGGGGAAGAGGCTGAGTGGCTTCGGAATTTCCTAGAAGATATTCTGTGCTGGCCTAAACCAATCGCTCCTATTAGCATACACTGTGATAGTCCGTCAGCTATAGGACGTGCTCAAAGCAGCATTTACAATGGTAAGTCACGACACATACGTCAGAGAAATAACACCATTAAACAGTTGATCTCTAATGGCGTGATTTCCATTGATTATGTAAAATCAATGGAGAATCTTGCGGATCTCCTTACAAAAGGTTTGCCTAGTGATCAGATGTCAAGATTGACAAACGGAATAGGACTAAAGCCCATAATGCAAGAATCTTTGTCATGGTAACCCAACCACGTTGACTGGAGATCCCAGAATCTTGGTTCAATGGGACAACTAAGTTATGAAGATTCAGTTAGCACTTACTCATTCCGTCACGTAAAAGTGCTGTCTGCAGAAAATATTTAGGGTAAGCTAAAGCTTTTAATGATGTCCTATATCTTGATACGTCGAGTGGAGTATGGCAGAATACTCTTGATAGGAATCACCTATGTAAGTGTGGAGTGGGGCCGCTTCTATGAGAAAGTCTAGGAGGCAAGATTTCTCTAAAACACTTTCTGAAACCAGGTTGTTCATGGCCAAAACGAACACAACCATGAGAAACAAAGGGTGTTAAAGAAAATATTGTGTGAGTATCATTGCTAAGTTCACAACAAAGGCTAACTGGTTCAAGACATCAAGTCATTATTTAGCCGAGTGAATCCGATGGTACATCACTAGGAAAGGTTCAAAGCCAGAAGCTAGCTCTTCTGATGCAACATTTTCTTATTTGACTTCTCGTTAGAGTCTGCATATGCATTTGCATTAATTTCCATTCATGTGGGGGATTGCTGGAGAATTAAAGGTTTGGGCTATGGCCCGTTAATGAAGGTTGCAAAACTTGGTTGAGCAACGTACTTTGAACTTAATGAGTTTCCAATAGTGAAAATCGAAAACTAATGTGTCCTTAATTATCTACGTAACGAGTAGTTAATTTTTGGCTGTGGAATCACTCAATTACGATATCGGGTGAATGAGAAATTAATGCTCAAAGTGGATGGAAAACGTCGTGGATGGGTGACGTGCCACCCTTATGGAGGAATACCACATTGGATGTGTCCATGTGGCATGAGAAGCTTCTGACGGACATCGATCGATGACATCGATCGATCGATGTCACTTCGATCGATCAATGTCATCGATCGAAGTTGGACAGGAAGCTTCAGATGATTCTGTCTTACATCGATCGATCACTTCGATCGATCGATGTCACTTTGATCGATCGATGTAATCGATCGAAGTTGGACAGAAGGGTTCGAAGTGATTCTGAGCACATCGATCGACCGATGTGATTGATCGATGTTGGACAGCATGCTGAATCATTTCTGTTGTGCAGTTGTGTTTCAAACTTGAAACAAACACTATCCTCCTACATAGGATAAGATCAATCTGGTATGATCTAACGGTGGTGGAAGAGGTAGCTATAATCTAACGGCCGAGATTTAAACTGTCTTAACCACCCAACCGAATGTGGTTTCCATCTAAGGCTCCATGTTTAAACCTGCGAATCAGTTTTCGATCTAAAGGCTGAGATTAAACCTTCCTAATCTAGATAGGAGGTTTTCATCTAACGGCCTAAATTAAACTACGGTTTTGATCCAACGGACATGATAACCTGTTCTCCAACCGACTCCCTTATATAAACAGGGCTAGGGGTGCATTCTAGATACACAATTTCTAGCATTCGTAGCATACTACTCTCATAGCATCCGAGTCTTGCATATTGTCCAAGAGAAGTCAGGACGCTCTAAAGTTCGAAGGAGTTCAAGTTCAGCAGTGCCGCTCAACTGAACAGGTACCCGTTGTATCCTGGGAGATGGTTGCTAACGCCGGTTAGGAACAGTATACCAGAGCAATACGTCTTAAGGACAGAGTCCTCGACTCGCCCCGGGTTTGGTTTATTTTGTCATTTCATACGCACACACTAAACGACTACGTCTTAGTACAGGAGTGATTGTCTCCAACAGTTCCTCCCACGTATGGCGCCGAATGTATGATGTCTTAGGGGAGGTGGAGCTGCGCATTAAAGTTATTGTTTGTCAGGGTTGCATAAATTTATGGATGGGGGATTGGTCGGAAAAGGGGCTCTTCTAGTCTCCGGACCCTAGATTTTTGGCCTTAATATGCGAGATTTTATCATGAATTTAAGCCTACAGCAGAAACAAAATCCCTCTCATGTCACTCAAGCATTAGCTGATTCAAACGTCCCTTTGATGGAGAGTTGAGATGCATTTGTTTGGGATTAACAACTTCCGGAGCTTTGAAAATCAAGTTTGCTTGGTCGATACTTCGAAACTCCAGCACGTCTACGGAGCTGTGTGGCATAGGCAAATCCCGCTAAAATGGTCTTTATTTATATGGAGACTTTTGAATGATTGGCCGTCTACTGATGATGCAATCCATAAAAATGTTGTTATAGTCTGTTCATGTTGTCCTTTATGTATAGCTGGTCCTGAGTCGGCCGACCATTTGTTTTTCTCCTGCCCTGTTTCGTTTCAAATCTATACTAACTATTCCTTGATTATGGCAAGGCCTTTACCGTTGGCATTGGTGTTGAGAGTTGCAGCAGCAGCGCAGGAATGGGGTTATGAACCATAGCTATGACAATAAGACAAAAGGAACAAAGTGGGTGGAAGAAGCACAATCCGTGTAAAAGGTGTTAAGTGAAGAAGGATCGTTGATTAAGTGATTGATCAATGGCTAAGAGATGATGGAGAATTGTGAATCTGAGTACATGGATTGCAGCAACAAAGGATCAGGAGCTGGAAGATGCATTCGAAGGGAGAAGGAGTTGGTTGGCGGGATAGTTAAATAGTGTGATTTTAAGTTACGCCCTTTATGGTTAGGTCGGTTGTAATAATAAAGTAAGGGTATTTGTGTCTTTTTCGCTGCATTCTTCTTCCCTCCATGTAACTGAACATATAAAGCGGGTTTAGAGAAGGAACCCGGTAGTTTTAGTTTTGTAATCAATTCCAAGATTCTCTCCATTTCTCCCAGTCTGATTATCTTGCTTGTTCTGCATTTTTGTCTCTTATTCACCATAATTTTGATTGCATTACCCCTTTTTAACATAGTATCAGAATGATAAAATTTGGCTCATTTGAGAAATGGCATTGAAGTTTTTTTGATTGATTAGAGTTTCTTTGTTGTTGAATCGGGTGGTTTGTTGTGAGTGCTCTCAACCAGTGAGATTTGTAATGGCTTCTCAAGGTAACGTTGCTTGTGGATCAAGAGGAAACCAGAATCAAAATGATGGTAGTCCTCACCATAATATGATATTTAATTCAAAGGGAAACCAAACTCAGCCCATGGAAAGTCCAATACAGAATCCATATTACTTACATCCTAATGATAGTCCTGCCATAGTGTTGGCTCAACCACCATTAAATGCGCACAATTATCATAAATGGAGTCATACCTTTAAGATGGATTTAGTAGCGAAGAACAACGTAGGCTTCATTGATGGATCTATCCTGAGGCCATTGAATACAGATCTGTTGAGAAAAAGGGTTTGAGTGATTTACAAATGCATGATTTAAATGCTACGTGCTTACGAAATGCATGAATGAATTATTACTTGACATGTTTATGTGATAAACATGCTTTATATGCTTATATATAATGTTGCCGCACTAATAAGCCATAAAGCGTTAAAGCTTACATCATATGACAAACATTTGTTGTCTTTGTACTAATTTCAGGTGTTACAATTAATGAACTAAACTAATTCATTAAGTGAAGTGCTTAAGTTAATGAACTAACTAGTTCATTAAATGGAGACATATTTGGTGGAAGCTATATGGCAACAGATTTGGAAATAGAAAGTACTATCCTCATCTCATCTCACATGCCTAATATATGTTTAATATATATATTCATATTTTTTTAAAAGGGCATTATACACATATATTCTGACGTCCACCGCCACGTCACATATATTATAAACGTATGACGATGTCACACCACTATATATAACTCATATTTATGAGTATATTCAGGTCTTATATCATATGATATAAGTCAAGGTGGTGTCAAAATCATAACGATATGTTACAAGGTCATAAACCGAAAATTGTCGTATCGGGTGACTACCGAAACTTCACCGACATGTCACGTACTTGACATATAGATATGTCCACCCCATATAATTCAAAAATGGCTAAACATTTTGTGGCTCACATGTTACAAACAGACACTAAGTGATTCCATGTTGGCACACACAAAACACCCACAATTTAGGCTAGATTTGTGGAGAATTCAAACTTAATTTCATTTTTGCACATGGGCATTTTCTACTCAGCTATTGGAGCTGAATATACACTTCATTTTATGTATATTATGTGTGACATAATATATATTACATGTGTAAGAAGTTTGAAATTAATTGGAGAAAAATCATGTAATCGACGAAAGTCGAAAATTCGGTTTTCTACGAACATACACACATGGAACGTTTTTGGCATAGATGTAACATGTATCTAGGCACTTTTTACACATTCAAAATATGTTAAAGTGTTCTAGAAAATTCAAAATAGGGCTGATTACATTTTACCATATATGTGTGAATATTGTGCATTATTTGACAAAGTTTATCAAAAGAAAATTCAGCACATGTGCAGGAATTTCACACGCCATTTTCAGCTTTGGTGGAGCCTAGGTGGAGATTATTTGGCACTTTAATTGGTGAAAAATAAGCCACACATGATTGGTGACGTTGAATAGAGAAATAAACAAGGAAACAATTCAAAATACAACATCTGTTGAAATTTCAGCACATGTTGTTTGTTTTGGACGAATTTTAGCATGTTTTTGCCTTCAATTGTCTTCCTTTTAATGTACATAGTTGAGCAGAACAGGTAACTAGATGTTACCTTAGACATTAGAAATTATTGTAGATCAACAGTGACCACTGTCCAAGTGGTAAATTATAGACGTTAGGAGTAGAATTTTCCCTATAAAAGGGAAACAAACTTGTAAATTACAACTAACTTGAATGAATTGCTGTAATTATTTCAATCTCGATATGGTATCAGAGCTTCTCTGATTCACTACTACTTTTTGTTACCTACTGTTTTTTGAAAATTTCTTTAAAATCCATTCAAAATGTCTACGCCTTTCAACCCTGCTGAATATATAGAGGTCATCTCTACTTGTAATCAAGTATCAGGAATGGTGCGTGTTCCTCAACTTACTGATGATTCCTCCATTGTCATCACTGCCACAAACTCAACAGAGATAACTACCTCTTTTGGTCTCGAGTGGTAGAAATTTTCATAACTAGCAAAGGCAATGAGGAATACATGTATGGAACAGTCCCTGTTCTATCTAAAACTGACGCAAACTTCCGATTATGGAAGTCAGAAAACAGCATGATCATGTCATGGTTGATACGCTCTATGCAACTTGACATCTCTGACGATTTCATGATGTACAATACTGCATCAAAAATTTTGGATTGTAGTCAAGGAGATGTATTTCAAGCAGGACATCTCAGAATTATATGAAATCGAAGCTCATCTTCATAAGTTGAAAAAAGGCAGTCTGCCTGTCCACAAATACTACACACTATTGACAAAAGCGTGGCAGCAGATTGACTCTTTCAAAGCACATCAGC
The DNA here is from genome assembly GCA_036186865.1 of Eustoma russellianum. Classification (NCBI taxonomy): domain Eukaryota; kingdom Viridiplantae; phylum Streptophyta; class Magnoliopsida; order Gentianales; family Gentianaceae; genus Eustoma; species Eustoma russellianum. The sequence goes on from AP025047.1 coordinate 20,184,923, forward strand.
GGTCTTGCATCACTGATGATGTACTGTATAAAGGAATAACATAAAGGAAGTGAGTTTTTCACTTCCTAACTGGACTGAACCCAGAATTTGACGCTGCTCGAAGTCGGATTCTGAGTACTAAATCACTGCCGACCTTGAAGTCTGCCTTTGCAGAAATCAAACACAAAGAAAGCCGGAAAAAGGTCATGATGGAAGGATCTTCAACCTTGAAGTCCTCTGCTCTGCACACTAAACAACCAGCAGGAGCTTCTAGCTGGCTGTTAAACGACATTTTTCCTCTACTGGGGATAAAATGTGCAAGTATTGCAAGAAAGAAGGCCATACAGTCGATGACTGTTGGAAATTACAGGCGAAGCTGGTTCGAGAAGGGAAACCACTTTTAAAGACCAGAAATGCACCATGGAGGCCACAGCAAAGATTACTCACTGCTGGACATAGTGCTGCACATCAGGTCAGCAGCATAAATCAACTTGGAGCAGCTCGGCCAAACACAACCCACCTCAGCTCAATTCAAGTAGCTGATGCTGAGGTCGTTATAAAGGATCAAATTGCCATCATGATCAACTTGCTGAACAGACAAGGTGGCCGAGCTGAACCACACTAGGCACCAGTGGTAAGCTACGTCCAGCCAAGCTCCAGCAGTTCATTGATCATTGACTCCGGGGCAACTGACCACATGGCAAGCAATGTAATCTTTTGAATTCATATATTCTGTTTACAATACCAAAGAAAGTAAAGATTGCTAATGGAACTTCATTAGAAGTCATAGGTACAGGTTCAGCTGTGGTAAAAGATAAAATAATTCTGACAGAGGTCTTGCATGTTCTCAGCCTAAGCTTCAATCTAAAGTCAGCGAGAAAATCTGCTAGAGATAGTAATTGCATAGCTTGCTTCTCATCCACAGAATGTTGTTTTCAGGAAAACAAAACAAAGAGAATGATTGACAGTGTTGTTAAGAACATAGCTGGTCTGTACCTATTAAAGTTGGACAACCGAGCTTTAATTAGCACAACTGAGCTGCCAAGGAACTAGAATACCATACACCTTTAGAACATATTATAGAGGGGGTATTTTACTTTGGCATAACAAACTGGACATCCCAATTTTGTATATCTTAAGCGATTAATGCCAGAATTATTTTGCTCAGTTGATCTTACAAACATAACATGCGAAACCTGTCAATTAGCTAAGCAAACCAAACAGAGTTACCCAGCAAAACCATATGAGTCCTCTATACCTTTTAACTTAGTTCATTGACATCTGGGGTCCATCTAGAATTGCTAATCTCAATGGTACAAAATGATTTATAATCTTCGTAGATGATCATACTAGAGTAACTTAGGTTTACTCGTTAAAAAATAAAAGTGAAGTCAAACAAACTTTTAGGAGATATGTTGCACTTGCTAAAACCCAGTTCAGCTGCACTATTAAAACGCTAAGAACTGATAATGGGTTAGAATACTTAGATAATGCAATTCAAAGTTTTATGATAGAAAATGGTATTCATCACCAAACATCATGTACTTATACCCCTCAACAAAATGGTGTAGCTGAATCAAAAAATCGACACCTCCTTGAAGTCACCTAAGCTATTAGTTTGTAATGAATGTACCTAAACAATATTGGGGTGAAGCTCTACTTACTGCCACATACCTCATAAATAAGATGTAGTCCAAAACCTTTTCCTTTAAAATCCCTAGAGAGATACTTTTTAAACATTTCCCACACTCTAAACTATTTTCAGAACTATCACTAAAATTATTTGGATGTGTAGCCTATGTACATGTACAGCCCTAAACTTAGGAGTAAACTTGTAGCGTCTCGCTCCCGAGCCCTAGCATTGAGAACAGTGCACCCGCCGTATCTCACTAAGGAGAATACAAGACGTAGATACAAATCAATTATACATCACCATAATAACGTAACTCGATATCAACGGAAGTCATTACTAAAACCCTCGATAAAATAATCATCATCATCAACACAATGTCTAAAAATTTCTAAATCAATACAATAGTCAAATGTATGTAAACACTAATCTCGAAAATGCGTAAACCTCGAATATCGAAAGGAACCACCTCAACCAACTCTCGAAAGTCCCGTCTGAATATCATTAGTCTTGAAATCTCCCGTCTCGATCTTCCACGTTATACTAATACCTGTGTAAGCATACCCTAACTTCTCCTACCTGCAAAACTGGTGAGTGGTGGTGTGAGCCAAATCAACGGGCTCAGTAAGCAACCTACATATACCTGTTATAGAAATCATACATGGAGAAGCAAATACAAATAACCTTTATAGCTAACATACAAGTCCTTAGTCCACAAGTAATTTCACTCGATTATCTTTAATAGTTAAGACTTCGAAATAAATACAAAATAACTAACTCATCAGCCAAATCTACCTTACCGTGATGCATGCTCTTCTTAAGCATGACATACACAACAAACAATAATCACATAAACAAAGAAAAAGACAATGTATACCAACAAAGTAGATAAGCCGCAGAAAGTAAGTCACTCCATATAATAATGCGCAACTTGATGATGCATGTCCTATTATGCATGTCACACGCAACGAAGTCATGTCACACGGAATGCCGATATCTCCACCATGCAATGCATGAACCCGAGTCCTAACTGAGTGGCTGTGGGTCGTACCCACCCACAGTCACCATCCTGAGTGTACTTGGCCCTGCCACCGTACACCATCCTGAGCGCCCGTGACCCGTACATCACGACCCACCATCAATGCAATGCACGTGCCATGAAAGCAAACAACACAATCGCCTGAGGCCCCTAGCCCATCATCACCATCCTCCGGCACTCGAATCTAGGTTCAGTTATTTCTGGAATTTATTTATAATTCTCTGATATTTATTTATATTTTTCTACAATTATTACTATTAATTAAGTTACATTTATATCATGTTCTGGGTCGAGGCCTGCCACTGCAACTGGCCCGTTGGCCATTCGGCCAGGCTCGACGGCCTGCCTGGCCCGACTCTCTTTTCTTTCATCTCACTTTCATTTTCATTCTCATTTCTATTCTTCTCATCTTCCTTTAATCTGGTGTATCCACACTCATACATACACACAGTTCACATGTAGATACATATACCACATATGCACACAATTCACATATAGAGGAAATTCAATTACAAATATGAAACAATAACACACTGATGCATGATAAACATAACGAACATAAATAGATCACTTACATCTGATGCATGACAACATGACAAGCACAAATAGACTATTTACCTCTAATGCATGACAATATAACGAGCATAGATAGACCACTTACCCCGAATTGATCACTTAGCTTTCTTATTCTATGCTCGAATGTGAGGAAGGTTACCATGAAAGTCTCTGCTTCTACATGTCCAACGTATCCTCTGGAATCTCCAAAATTTAAACCTGTAATTTAATTATTAACTTTTCTTTTCAACTTCATCTTTACACAGCAAATTCTTTCCCCTTTGAATTACTCTTATTCTTTCATTACAATTATCCGACCATTTTATGTATTACTCCATGTTTTTTCTTAAGTCCAAAAGTTACCATAAATCTATAACTTCTCCCAAAACTGTCTATATGATTATATACGTTTTAAAAGTCCATAAATTTTATATCTAAATAACTCCTATCCGAAAATAATTCTCATAGTTACATATATTCGTAAATCCAAAACATATACTATAGATATATATGTAGATATATGTAAATCAAAAAAAAAACAGTTCATTTAAGTTAGCCTTTCGCACATTGGTATGTGCACTCATAATTTAACAACAACATTCTACAACTAAATGTATAATGTCGAATCTCCAAGAAGAAACAGAAATTAATTATTTAATATTATAATCATGAGAATTTAACCGGTTGTATAAATACTTATATAAAAGTTCCGGTGGCAAAAATATATACATATGTAAATCGAACCCAATATAATATGTATACATGTAAATATGAATTTATATATATATGTATATACATGAAACCAAAAATAATATAGGAATATACAAGTTTAAACTCTCGAAAGAAAAAAAACATACATTTACAATCAGTTTCAAAGAACAACTGTATCAACATAATAAGCGAAATTTCGGAATCAACCGTTTTATAAATACATCTACATTCCGAACTAGAATCTTTTATAAATGTATATATGTATAGAAATTCAAGAAAAACAGAATATATATATATATGTTTTATATATATATATATATGTTATATATATGTGTGTGTGTGTGTAAAGTTCCCAAAACAATTTAGTATTACTTATATAAAATTCTACAAACCGAAAATATATATGTGTGTACAAACTCAGGATTAGATTATATGTATGTATACGAAATTCAAAAAAAACTTATACAAAATATATATGCGTTGTGTTATTATTTCTGGTTCTGTACCAAAGAAAAGAATTAAACATTTCTATACTTTTTTTTTCTGAAAACCGTGAGTGATTACCAAAATATATACATGTTTATATGTAACTTTTTGAACAAAAGAATGTACGTTATATATTTCATTTCTTGTACATAGTGTATGTATTTACATATACTACCGGTAATACAATCACGCATATGCACATATGTGTATTTAAATTTTTTCGTAATTTTAAAAAAAACCCATCAATATTGAGTAGTAATCCAAATAAGTTACACAAGCAAAAACTTACACATATAAACATATAATCATAACAAAATCCATGCAAAATACATATACAACTCATCAAATAGAAATTGTGATAAAAGAAAAACACTAAGTAGAGAAGATGAATACTTACCTCTATTACGGGTATATTATTTCTACGGTTACTTAGGTTCGGTGTCGGAACCCCCTTCTTCTTCCTCCTCCTTTTTTCTTCTTTTCTTCCTCTCTTCTCTTTTTTTTTCTTTTTTGTTGACAATGTGTGTGTCGTGTGGTTTCTGTTGCAAAGTGAGGGGAGATGATTTTTTTTAATGAGGGAGATAATGGCAGGCAGAACTTTAGGAAAGTGGAGGAGGGAATTTGGGGATTGATGTGGGTTTTAAGATAATGGGGGTTGACCTCAACCCCACAGCACATTTCCAACCTCTATTTTTTTTTATCTTTTTTTTATTTACCTCTCACATAAATTTTTTTTATCATATTTTTTAAAAACACATGTACATAACAAAACTGGATCTTAGATCTATTAAATGCATTTTCTTAGGATATTCTAATTCACAAAAAGGACACAAGTGTTACTATCCAGCTATAGACGAATGTATGTAACACTAGACGTTACTTTTGATGAAAAACATGCATTTTATAGAACCATTGAAGACACTGAGGATTTAAAGGATAGAGAATGTGAATTACCGAATTTGCCGAGCTTAAATACACAGTTGAGCTGTACACAACAGCTCGGTTGTTGGACACCTCAGGTCGGCAATTGACTCTCAACCTAGAACGAATCCTTCTATCATCTCCAATGATCAGGAAGATTGGGGATGTAGCAGTCGACCTGATACACCTGAACAATCACCTCTAACTGGATTAGAGGAAAATCCTTTAGAGGACAACACTGAGTATGACCATAGAACTCAAACCAACGACAGACCAATAGCCCTAAGGAAGGGAATAAGAGAATGTACTAAAAATTCCGTATGACCAAATATCCCATAGAAGAATACATATCATATAATAGGTTGAATCCTAACTTTAATACATTCACATGCTCAGTTGATAACAAGTCCATACCCAACAATATAAAAAAAGCACTCAGCCGACCTGAATAGAGAAAGGCAGTACATGAAGAGATAAGTGCCTTAGAAAATAAACAAAGTTGGGAGTTAACTCCTAGCTTAACAACAATTAAGCTAGTAGGATGTAGGTGGATATTTATGGTAAAATACAATAATGATAAAACTGTGAATAAAACACAAACATATGGAGTAGATTATTTAGAAACATTCGCACCAGTAGCTAAACTAAACACCATTAGGGTCATATTCTCTATAGTTGTTAATCTAGACTGGAAACTCTACCAACTAGATATGAAAAAATGCTTTTCTAAACGGGGATTTTGTAGAAGAAGTGTGCATGAATATAGCACCAGGATTTAGTAATGAAACAAATAAGGATAAAATGTGTAAGTTAAGAAAGTCTCTATATAAGCTGAAGCAATCACCTCGGACATGGTTTAAACCTTTACCAAAATAGTGACTGAACTGAAATTCAATCAAAACCATAGTGGCCATACACTATTTACCAAAGTTTCATCTAAGGGGGAGCTGACTATGCTAATAGTATATATAGACGATATCATAATCACTGAGAATGATAATCACGACATAGATTATATTTAAACACACCTGTTTGAGCAGTTTGAAACGAAAGAACTATGCAAGCTGAGGTACTTTCTAAGAATAGAGATTGCCAGGAATAAAGAATGATTGTTTATTTTCCAAAGAAAGTATATACTTGACCTCCTAAAGGAAACTGATCTACTTGGATGCAGACCAGCAAGCACACTAATAGAGCCCGGATGCAAGCCTAGAGAACAGTGGGATACTATCCCACCTAATAAACTGAGCTATAAAAAGTTAATTGGAAAATTAATTTATCTGTCTCATACTCGACTTGACATCTTCTATGTAGTAAGCTTTGTTTCACAGTTTGTGCACATCTCTAGTAATGAACAACACCAAGCCGCCTTAAGAATTCTCAGGTATCTGGACAATAGCCCAGGACAAGGACTATGTTTCAAAAAGAGTGCAAACCGAAGTATAAAGATCTTCACAGATGCAGACTAGGCTGGATCCAAAGTGGACATGAGATCAACAACTGGCTACGGAACCTTCCTAAGGGAAAACTTAGTGACTTGAAGAAACAAGAAACAACCAGTTGTGTATAGAAGCAGAGCTAAGGGCACTTGCACTAGGAATCTATGAAGGGATTTGGATCAGAAGAGTACTCAGAGATCTCCATATAGAGGCAAGTTTACCCATCAAAGTTTGTTGCGATAGTGTCTCTGCAATAAGTATGAAAAAGAACCCTGTTCAGCATGATAAGTTAAAACACATAGAAATCGATAGACACTTTATATGAGAAAAATTAGAAGCAAATGAGGTCAGCCTGGTATACATTCCCACCAAAGATCAAATTGCAGACATCCTTATAAAACCTGTTTCAACAAGAGTTTTTCGGTAATGTACAAGCTTGGTTGTATGAATATATACAACTAAGCTTGAGGGAGAGTGTTAAAATAAGTCCAGCCAAGGTGCGCCGAACTGAGGTGAAGTGGGCCGTCCTAGACAAAGCATGGAAAAAAGTGACCAAGTCAGTCAGTCGAGCTGACCTCAATAAGAAAGCTGAACTGAGGAGGTAAGGACTTGATAAGGACGGAATTTAAACGAAGACTGACGGGCTGAGGTGAAGAAGAGCTGAAGAGATACAAGGCAGAACCAGAATGAAAAAGTGTTGAGCCGAGGTGACAAGGTGAAGCACAAGCAAGGCAACAACGCTAAGGCCAAGCTGTTACACTTAGTCTTTGTAAATATTGTAACTTAGAATTTTTTATTATACATAGCTGAGCAGAATATTAACTAGTTGTTGCCTTAGACGTTAGAAATTACTGTAAATGAACAATGATCATTGTCCAAGTGGTAAATTATAGCCGTTAGAAGTAAAAATTCTCCCTATAAAAGGGAGACAACCTTATAAATTACAACTAACTTGAATGAATTCTTACAATTCTTTCAATCTTGACACCAAGTAATCAAGGTTAGATTCTGATACCAATTGTAAGGTCTATGACAAATACTCTAGAGGGAGGGTGAGTAGTGTGTTGGGCAATTTTGTACAGTTTTCTCGGTTTAGCTCACTCCAACTCAAATAATTTCCAAATCAATAAAGAAATAGATGAGAGATAATGAATGAAGACACACGATATACGGTGGTTCGAATTTAATTGATTCTACTCTACTAGCACTTTTTTCCGAAATGGATTTTCAACAACTCTTCTTGTTACCTTTAATAAGAAAAGCAACAACGATACTTACATTAGTAACTAGTGTAAGCAATAAATGCAACAACAACTTCTTCCACAAAACCACTTTGTGCAACAACAACAACAACAACAACAACAACAACAACAACAACAATTGTAAGCAAGAACAAGTTTTTAGTTCTTCACTAAACCAACAAAATTCTATCAAAAAACTTTGACAAAGTAAGTTTTGGGAATCTACCTAGTCTAAACACAAGCAAGAGATCAAGCATGTATAGTTTCTCTTGTTTTAGACGTACGCTTTCACAATTAATAACAATAAAGAACATGCAATGAGAACTTAATTAGTCTTAAGCACTTTTGCACAATTGATAGATTTTTTACGTCAATGAAAGACGAAGTTTGAGGAGGATGAAAGCGTGTGTATGCCTCATATGAGCTTCTTTAATATGTGAGGGACGTTTTTATAGTCTCCCTCAAGTCTACAACTCAATCAAAAGTCTTGACAATGTCTAAATAGTCTTTAGTCACTTTATAGTTGAATTTGATGCTCCAAAGCCACCCTGTAATATCTTAGACAGGTTCATAATAGTCAAGATAAAAGTCCACAAGAAATTTGAGGAAGATTAGAGTGAAAAAGCACTTTAAATCTCCCTTGGATTTTGTTCCAGCGGACACAAAAATTTGAATACTGGATGACATTGATCAAACGATGTCTCCATGCTGAAAGATTGACGTCTTCCAGTAAGGTTTCAGTTTTGCACCTCACAAATATTGATCGATCGATGTCTCATTATTGAGAGATCAATGTCTTCTATTAAGATTTCAATTCTGCACCTTACATACATCAATCGATTGACATCTCTTCTTTCAAAGACTGATGTATACATCGATTGGTCGATGTCTTTTTATTGAGAGATCGATGTCTTCCAGTAAGGTTTCAGTTTTGTACCATATACACATCGACCGATCGATGTCTCTTCTTTGAGAGACTGATGTATACATCAATCAATCGATGTCTTTGTCTTGAGAAATCGATGTTGGACACTAAGGTTTCAACTTCGAAAAAAACCTTACATAGATCGATCGATGTCTCTTCTTTGAAAGACTAATGTATACATCGATCGATCTATGTGAGAAATCCATGTCTCACTGTGTGTTTTTATCATTTTGTTTCAATTCTAAAGTGTGAAATATCTTTTTAACTCTTTTTCAAACATCTTTTAACTTAATCAAAACAATTCATACTTAAGCATCCAAGTTTCTTTGAAATAAATCAACGATCTAGATATGGAAACTTACAAGTTGTAGAGAGAGAAAAAATAGCTTTAAGAAATCTGCATATGATACCAACTCAAACAATCTGCATATAACACCAACTCAAACAATCCTAAAGATTTGAGAAATAGCTGTCACAAGAAAATAGATTGATACCCAAATCCATACAAACAAAGCATGAATATTTATTAAAAGGCAGGATGTTGACTATTCTATACATCAAGAAACTAATCCATATAGCCATTCTATCTAAATCTTGGCAGCTGACTTTGCAAGAACGGAGAAGAACCAGAGGCAGAGAGCAATCTCAAGAACGGGGGATCAGAGACAAAGAGCAGCCTCAGGGCTCCGGCAACGGTGGGTGGCGTTAGTTAAGGAGAAGCATGGAGCGGGCGGTTTCAAATTTTAGGATTAGAAATAGGAATTAGGGGAATTGGAAAATATTAGAATAAGAAAAATAGTAATATATATCTACATATATATAATTATATTTAGAGATGAGGTGGACAGAGAAATATTAGGGGTGACTAGTGTAATAGATAAGATAAAAGAAGGTAGACTGAGATGGTTTGGGCATGTCAAGAGGAGACAGGCAACTGCGTCTGTCAGATCAATTGAAAGCCTCACTGTAGAAGGGAAGAGTAAAGGTAGGCCCAAACTGACATGAAAGGAGCAGATTAGGCATGACTTACTAGAGTTGCATCTTTCTGAAGACATGGTCCAGGATAGGAGTTCATGCAGGCAGAGGATTGAGGTTAAGGAGGGGTAGACGGGATATAGGACATCTTAGAGCATACTTAGAGGATTAGATAGTATTTTCACTTTAATTTGGTTTTGCATATTTTGTTTCGGTCTTTTCCTTTCAATTATTTGTGCATATTCACTATTATGACTATTTTAATATCGGAAGACTATTGTATATGCCTAATAAAATAGCTTCAGTAGTATATATCCCTATTATTATGATATGTGCAGGTACATATAGAGCTGGTGGTCTCACTTGAAGCAAACTCTCTATCATTTGGGATGGAGGTATTGTTTGCCTCTCTCACCCTTTCCAGACCCTAAAGATAGCTTGTGTTATCGTTAGGATATACTGGATACGATTGATTGATTGATTGATATCATCAAAACTGAAACAAGCTGTTTCAACCAGTCCGGTTTTTGTTTATTTGTAAACTGATTACGGTTCTACAGTTTGGTTTGGTAAAAACCAAACTATTTGAACCAGTCCGACTTTTGTTTATATATAGACTGATTACGGTTCTACAGTTTGGTTTTTACTAATTTGGTTCAGTCTTGTTGGATAAATTGGTCCGGACACCTACTAAATAAAAAGCAAATGGTGGATTTGGGAAAAAAGCGGTGATAGCTATAGCCCCACCTTTTCTGGTAAGCTTTTTTACTCATAAACCCTTAGTTAAGCATTGAATAGACATTTTCTATTAAGCCTTTTTACTCATAAAACCTTGGGCAATGAAGAGAACTGTGATCGACAGTCACTCAAATATGCATAAAATCTGAGACACGTCACATTATTTACAATTTTTTTCTCTCTTTTCTCCTCTTTAAGACATTGGCTAATATCGAGCCAAAACCAAACAGCAGGATACCGAAATTTTCCATTACCAACCATTACTTTAACAAGTACTCTATGTTCCATAAGTATTGTGGCAGCTGGTTAATATGGCTAATTGATCAAACATCAATTGAAATCAACACTAAAAATATTCAAACACAATAATTTATCAAAGTAATTTGGTCAGCATTTAAGACCAAATCACACTTAACATATAAATTATATAGACAATTTAATTTTAAATGGTATTTGTAATATATATTTACCTAACTGTGACAATATTTTTAGAACTGAGAAAATACAAAATTAGCTTCGAAAAATCTTTGGGTAAGATACCAATACGCTGCTGCCAATACAACGGACTCGACATCTATGCCCAGAGGTAGGAAACCCTCACTATACAATAATACCACCACTGAACTAACAATAATATTTCAATGCCGGATGACATAGAGCCTTAGTGCCGGATTGCATCAACTGAGTTCCCAGAATACATGTCTTATAAAAACATACAACAAAGCTAAACACAAAGGTTGCAGCATACCACGTTTCGACTACACTTTCAGTACAACCTAACAGAAATCCATAATGGGCCATCCTGAAGGTCACATTTTGCAACTTCAATAATCAATATTTTACCCAATCATTGTTCTAACATCCACAATGGTTTGAACAATTCCGGTTTTGAATATTCCTCCTCCATGATGAAACTATTGGTGGCCACGTTTTTTATTCATTTTTTTCCATCTTCACTTTCTCATAAGGAGAAACAACCTCTGATCCAGTGCACATTTATCTGAAACTGCAATATCTACCTTCAACAGCATAAGAAGTCCACCAAAGGAAGCCAGCATCACCCTGAAAGCTAGCCATCAGATTAGCATTGCATATATCACAGATCAGATTAACGAACACCCGGAAAATAGACTATATCAACAGAAAGAATAAATTAGTATGATACTTAGTAAATGCACGCAAAGTTAGAAAATAAGATCTCTAGCCATTACAGCATTCTACTTGGAACCCCTGTTTTCAACTTCCAGTCACACAGCATATGAAACCGATGTAAAGACTAAATTGATAAGAACTATTAAAGAAAGTTCTCTGTAGTACCTTTTTATTCAGTAAGCTACTCAAAATTACAAAGGACCATTACTATTTATATACAGCAGCTAACGGCTATAATAAAGACAACATATTCCAACGGTAATAATAGGAGTTCTAACGGTAACAATCAACAAAACTATAATATTTCAACACTCCCCCTCAAGCTGGTTGTATGGATTAATACAACCAAGCTTGCTTAGTAATTCATAGAATATTGTAACTGCTAATGGTTTGGTAAAAATATCGGCAGTCTGATTTTTTGATGCAACATGTGTGATGCAAATGACATTGTCTTCAATCTTCTCCCGTATAAAATGTCGATCAATTTCAATGTGCTTGGACTTATCATGTTGAATTGGATTCTCAATCATGTGAATGGCTGAAACATTGTCACAGTAGAGATGAATAGGCAGTGTAATAGTCAGTCCCAAATCATTCATAACTCGCTTAATCCAGAGTCCTTCACACAACCCAAGTGCCAAAGCTCGTAGTTCCGCTTCCGCACTACTTCTTGCCACAACTGGTTGCTTCTTACTTCTCCATGTAACTAGATTTCCCCAGAGAAATGTAGCATATCCTGTAGTAGATCTCATATCCGAAGGTGATCCCCCCCAGTCTGCGTCGGTGAAAACAGTTAAATTCTGGGTATTTGTTTTCTTAAAACAGAGTCCTTGACCCGGTGCTTTCTTTAGGTACCTGAGAATCCTCATGACCGCCGTGAGATGATGTACAGAAGGATTGTGCATAAACTGACTCACATAACTAACTGCGTAACAAATATCAGGTCTAGTATGGGATCATCATCATCATCATCATCCATACCCAGTATATCCCAACGACAACAAAAGCTATCGTCAGGGTCTGGGGAGGGTAAGTGGTAGGCAGACAATACCTCTATCCCAAGGGATAGAGAGTCTGCTTCCAGTGAGACCCCCAGCTCTACCTGCATAAATGACATGATAATAGGGATATGTTGTGCTAGTGTGTTAGTGAGTAAATTCAAGAAATACAAATAAAGGTCTTTCGATATTAAAATACACATCACGTATATATGTACATGTAATGTAAAACAACAGTAAAATATATGCCACCAAGTAGGATGTTAACCTAAAGCGTAGATCGTGTCTACGCCTATCTATGTCCCTACATATACTCTAAAGTGTCCCTATATATGACTTATACCTCGTTAACCTTAATCTTATGTCTCCATAAACTCCTATCCTGGACCATGTCCTCAGAGAGGTGCAAATCTAGTAAGTCGTGTCTTATCTGCTCATCCCAAGTCAGTTTGGGTCTGCCTTTACTCCTGTTTCCCTCTACAATTAGGCGTTCAATTGCTCTGACCGACGCCGTTGTCTGTCTCCGCTTGACATGCCCAAACCATCTTAATCTTCCCTCCCTTATCTTATCGGCTATACTAGCCACGCCTAACCTTTCCCGAAACACCTCGTTTCTGATCCGGTCTAGCCTTGTATGCCCACACATCCATCTTAACATTTTCATTTCTGCCACTTCCATCTTCTGTAGTTGTGACTTCTTGATGGCCCAGCAGTCTGTCCCATATAGCATTGCCGGTCGTACTGCCACCCTATAAAATTTTCCTTTTAATTTAGTTGGAAAATTTTTATCACACAGCACCCCTGAGGCCGCCCTCCATCTACACCAGCCTGCTTGAACTCGATGTGCTACATCATTATCTATGTCGCCATTCTGCTGCAAAAATGATCCTAGGTACTTAAACTTGCTTACATGCGGTACCATTTGACCATCGATGGTGAGTTGGCTATCCTCACTGTCTGCTACGCCGCTGAAGTCGCAGTGCAGATACTCGGTCTTAGAACGGCTAATCTTTAAGCCTTTTCTCTCTAAAACATCTCTCCACTGCTCCACTCTTGTACTCAGGGTATGTCTACTTTCTGCTACTAATGCAATATCGTCAGCAAAAAGCATACACCACGGAACTGCCTCCTGTATCGGCTTTGACAACTCGTCAAGGACAACGGCGAAAAGAAATGGACTCAACGCAGACCCTTGATGGAGACCGACCTCCACCAGAAAGAAGTCTGTATTCCCCACAGCCGTACGAACGGTTGTTTTTGTCCTAGCATACATATCTCTAATTATGTCTATATACTTGACATGGATCCCTCTTGCTTCCAGACTATTCCATATCAGGCTACGCGGCACACTATCATATGCTTTTTCAAAATCAATGAAAACCATATGTAAATCACGCTTCTTCTCCCTATACTTCTCCATTAATCTCCTGAGAATGTGTATTGCTTCCGTAGTTGACCTTCCTGGCATAAAACCAAATTGATTCACCGTAACCTGAGTTTCTCTCCTAATCCGAGTGTCGATTATCCTCTCCCATAACTTCATGGTATGACTTAGCAACTTAATCCCTCTACAAGCCGTTGATATTGCAGTTTATCAGTTAAGTCCTGATTTTCTTCACCAAACCGAGACTTGACTCCTACTGGAGTAGAGGAAGGCTTACATCCAAGCATTCCAGCTTCAGAGAGTAAATCAAGTATATATTTTCGTTGAGAAACACAAATACTAGTTTTTGTTCTACTCACTTCCATACCCAGAAAATACTTAAGAGTTCCTAAATCCTTTAATTCAAATACTGCAGCTAACTGTTTTTTTACTGTTGCAATCCCTTCATTGTCATTTCCTGTCAAGATAATATCATCAACATACACAACTAGAACAGTTATTTTGTCTGACCCTTTTCCTTTGATAAATAAAGTATGATCACTATGTGTTTGTGTAAATCCTAGTTGAACCACTGTACTTGTAAATTTCCTAAACCACTCTCGTGGTGATTGCTTTAGCCCATATAAGGCTTTTCTTAATCGACATACCCTTCTATGATTCTCAGGATTCTCAAAACCTGGTGGTATATCCATAAATACTTCTTCACTTAAATCACCATTTAAAAAGGCATTCTTAACATCTAATTGAAATAATATCCAGTTATAATTAACAGCAATAGAAAAGATAATTCTAATAGTATTTAATTTTGCAACAGGAGCAAATGTTTCAAGAAAATCAATACCATGAGTTTGAGTAAAACCTTTTGCTACTAGTCTAGCTTTATAACGACTTATAGTTCCATCTGAATTGTATTTAAGTGAAAACACCCACTTACAGCCTACTGTTTTCATGCATGCAGTTCTATCTACTAGTTCCCATGTCTTATTCTTTTCCAAAGCATGCATTTCTTCCATAACAGCAGTTTTCCATAGAGGCTGTTTTAAGGCATCATAAATATTGTAAGGAATTATTTGAGAATCTAATGAAATCGTAAACGCGTAAAACTGAGGAGACAAGGATGCATATGACACAAACTTACTGATAGGATATTTAGTACACGTTCTTGTACCTTTTCTGATTGCAATTGGTCTATCATCAATTATAGTATCCAAGTGAGGCTTTGTACTGTTGTTCCCAGAAACCAATACCGGGTCATGTTCAGCAGCACTTACCGGAGGTTCACTGGGCACTGGAGGTTCATAGTCTTGTATCAAAACCTTCCGCCTTCTTTGATATACATTGGTAATTGGAGGCTTGTCTCCCATTTCCTCCCCCGGATGTTCTGCATAATGCTTTTCTGAAGCAATACTCAATGGATTATTAGTAACTACGTCAGTGTTAGGCATAGTAGCAACATCAATAATACTCCAAAAATCTTTATAGGCTAATTGTTGTTCTGACAAACAAGTCTTATCATAATATGCAGTGTTCTCATCAATTGTAACATTCAAGGTAACAAAGATTTTCTTGGAGGAAGGATCATAGCACTTATATCCTTTTTGAGTGTTTGAATACCCAATAAATATACACCTCAATGATCTGTGATCTAACTTACTTCGCATATGCGAAGGAAGATGAACATAAGCTGTACTTCCAAATGTCTTGACAGGAAGAGTAGATATTAATTTTGTGAAAGGAAAACTAGTTTTAAGAGAATCAACAGGTGTCTGAAAAGATAACACTCTAGAAGGTAGTCTATTAATCAAATATGTTGCAGTTAGGATAGCTTCTCCCCAGAGAAACTTTGGTACCTGTTTAGTAAACATTATAGCCCTAGTTACCTCAAGCAAATGTCGGTTCTTCCTTTCTGCCACACCATTCTGCTGTGGTGTATAAGTACACGCAGTTTGATGATGTATACCCTGTTTTTTCAGAAATTCCTGCAGTGACTTATCCATATACTCAAGACCATTGTCAGATCTCAGAGTTTTAATATTTATATTAAACTGATTCTGAATAAAAATAACAAAATTCTGAATAATTAGATTTGCATCAGATTTGTTCTTCATAAGAAACACCCATGTAATCCTAGTATGATCATCAACAAACGTAATAAACCATCTAGCTCCATTAATATTAGTCACTCTTGCTGGTCCCCAGATGTCAGAGTGAATCAAATTAAAAGGTTGAGATGGTACATACACCTTAGCAGGGTAAACAGCCCTAGTCTGTTTTGCAAGGTTACAGACTTCACAAGTAATATCGGCTGGATTAAGATTCAAAAATAGTCTAGGCATAATTTTCTTTAAATACACAAAATTAGGGTGTCCAAGACGATAATGCCATAACAAAATATGATTCAGATGATCTTTCTTAGAATCTGCCACACAGCACTGATGTACATTCTCACTTCTGATTGCTGTGTCAAAAAGGTATAATCCATTGTGAACCTTAGCATTGCCAATCTTCCTGCCCGAAGGTATCCCCTGAAATGTAACTTCAGAGGATGAAAAAGAGGCAACGCATTCATTATCAATAGTAAACTTCCTTACAGATATGAGATTAAAACTAAGGGTAGGAATATAGAGAACTCTAAGCAATTTCATGCCATTTTTAAGTAATACAGTTCCTTCTCCGAGTATATTAGCTTTAAGACCTGTAGCTACTTCTACGTACTTAGGAGTCAAAAAAGGTTTATAGTCCCTCAATATTGTCCGTTTAAACGACATGTGATCTGATGCTCCAGAGTCTATAATCCATGTAGTATAATTAGAGGTTGAGGATGTACCTGAATATGCCATAGTTGTTATAGAAGTTGAGAGTGAATCACTAGCAGGTCTATCCTGCTGCTGCTGTTGCTTTCCAAGCAACCTGAAAATAGCATCTAGCTGCTGTTGAATTGGAGGATTTTCTCCTCCTTGTCCGCCTTGGTTCTCAGTCTTCCCTTCACCTACTTTATTCCCAATTTGATTCACTAGATTAGCCATAGAGGTATTCTGGTAAAACTTACTTCCTTTCTCATTCTTCCAACTACCATTAGATGAGGAATTCGCAGAGTGTTTCCAGTTAGATGAGGAATTATTATTCTTATTTTTCCAATTTCCTCCAAAGTTTCTCGGACCAGGACGTTGAACCTTTGCATCAGGCCTACTATAACAGGTTTCATAAGAGTGACCAGGTTTATTACAAAACTTACAGTAAGGTCTTCTATTCTGAGAGGAATTTTTGTAACCAACAAGAGCTGAGGACTCAGTGGTCTCAACAGAAGTGATAAGAGCAGAACTGTCTACAGTGTTATGAACATTACTCATCATAACTCTAAGACGAGATTCTTCTAATCTAACCTCAGAAAACACTGCATTGAGAGTTGGAAAAGGCTTAGTACCTAACAATCTGCTTCGTACTGAATCAAAGTCTTTATTCAACCCCTGTAAGAATCTAAACACCCGTTTGGTCTCAATAAACTTCTTAAAGGCTAAAGCATCAGCTGGTAATCCCCATTTGTGAGTTTCATAGGTATCAATCTGTTGCCATAACAATGTGAGTTGAGAATAGTACGCACTAACAGGATTGTCACCTTGTTTAACTTCTGTAACTCTGGTTTCCAACTCATATATCTCAGCAGCATTGTCAGTTTGAGAATATAGTTCTTTTGCTGCTTTCCAGATGTCAGCAGCAGTAGAATATAGGATAAAGTTATGACTTATTTCTGGGGTCATTGAACTAAGTAACCAGGACATAATCATAGCATTCTCAATTTTATACTGTCTATACCTTGGATCCGTAGCTACAGGAACTTGCATGTTACTGCTAAGATACTCATCTTTGCCTCTTCCCATAATAAAGAGTTCTACGGCTTTACTCCAAGCAAGATAGTTATGGCTGGTAAGTTTATGACTGGTAATCATAACTGAGTTTGTATCGAGAGAGTTGGAACCAGAATACGGAAGAATTGGAGGTGCATTAGTGATACCTGAAGCTCCTTGAAGCTCCTTGAGTTTCTTCTGGTCTTGGAGGTTCATTAGTAATACCTGAAGCTCCTTGAGTTTCTTCAGGTCTTCGGGTAGATTGAGGTGTGGATATGGAAGACATTTTTGAATGATATTTGTTCTCAAGATGAAGGTTGTTCCAACATGCAGAGATTATCGAGTGAAGAAGATGAAGTTTCAAGAAGAAGATGGTATTTTTCAAGAAAACAGTTCGTACAAACCAGAGAGAGAGAAGTAAAAAAAATAGAGTTTAACTTTTGTAATGGTGTAGTACGAAGCTTCTCGGAGAAGCTTAAGTGAGTGTACGAAAAGATTGAAACGTGTCTGGCATGCAAGTGGACACACAATTCAGTTTGGAAGAAAAATAGATATTAAATTGAGTGTTCCCAAAAAACAAGATAGTGGAGATCTAATAGGAGTGTCCGGAAATTTCCGGGAAGCTTCCTTTTTTTTTAAAAAAAAAAAAAATCCACCGTTAAGCCAAGCAGACCCCGTACACTCTGTAAAAAAAAAATCCTTTTCCTTGTATTTAATATTCTAACCTTTCTTCTCTACAGAGAATTTTGAGACCACTTTCGTTGGTGCTACTCTGTTTTGCTTCAGAATAAACAAGTGCTCTGTTTTTCAGAATAAACAAGGTGAATAAACAAGACAATTGTACCTGCTTGTTCTGCCTTTTTCAGATATCATGAGAATCACTTTCTATGGTTCTCTTCTACACGTTCTGTGTGTTTATATGCAAACGCATCCTCTGCTTAGTAAATGCAGGAAGAAGAATAAACAGCAGTAGAAAACACTCTGCTTCAGATCGTAAGGAAGATGAAGTCTTTCAGTAATTGAATACCAGTGCTCTGATACCATAAAGACTAAATTGATAAGAACTATTAAAGAAAGTTCTCTGTAGTACCTTTTTATTCAGTAAGCTACTCAAAATTACAAAGGACCATTACTATTTATATACAGCAGCTAACGGCTATAATAAAGACAACATATTCCAACGGTAATAATAGGAGTTCTAACGGTAACAATCAACAAAACTATAATATTTCAACACGATGTCATGTGCATGGGTAAGGCTGTATCATCAATTACCCATATTGGTAATTTTGTAGTTCGAATCATATAAACGTGATTCCTAGTTGCCGCTGCCACCCCCGCCCCCACCACCACCACCTTCAGATTCTTCTCTAAGCTGAGCAATATCAGTTGTCCAGAGACATTTTCTAAGGGTTCTTTTAGACTAGGAATTTGGACTCAAACCTGTAGCCTCTTAGCATATTATGTTTCCTCAATAATGTTTGTAATGCTGTTTTCTTTTGACCCTTATGGTTAATTGCCTTGTGTAGCAATTGTAACCAAAATGATAACGTACTAGGACAGTAAAGTTGTTTCATGTTGTGCACTGTACTCTTATCCCAGAAATTAAAGTAAAAATATCTTAGTATATCTGCATAACACTCACAGTAGCAGTTAAATTCCTTAAAGATGAAAAGAAGAAAAGCAAATCTCAACAACAAAATGCAAAATACAATCTACATGTACGTACGCTTTTCCCTCTCTTTTCTTCTCATCAATTTTATACAATTTCCCCTGCATGACGTAGTCAAATTCATCAGCAAGCGATTTCCTGCTAGCCTGAAACCATTAGAGAAAAACAATTAATCACATCAGCTATAATATGTAGCTCGGAAATAATGTCAGGGGTCCATCAGACCACTAAAAGAGTCTTACGAGAAATAACATTAACCACAAGAAAATATCCACAAGAAGATATGCACAAGAAACTACTCCCTCCGTTCCAAAAATATTGTCCAATCTAGTGAAACACATAGTTGATCAAATCCCATTTAAATCAAATTATCAAAGTATTTTATATGTAGTTAAATGGAATTTAGTTCAAAATGGTGTTAAGAGTATTTTGACAATATTGCGTTGAATACTTTGAAGAAGCAGTATTAATTGATATTTGACCAACTATCTTCGTTGAACAACTGCAACAATATCTTTGGGATGGATGGAGCACAAAAGTTCACCTGGGTATAGTAACCGCTGTCAGGTGTTCCATCCAGATTTAGTGTAGATGCCAACTCCATAGAGAACTTTTCCCCCACACGCATGGGGTATATCTCAGTATTCACATCAAGTTCCATGTAAACATCAAACTGATCACTCTTGGCATAAATGCGACTAACTATGTAATCAAAAAAAAAAAAAAAGGCGGATAGGCAAAAGGTAAGTTTAATTAGAAATACACTACAAAAGATAGGCAACAAAAAAAGTAATTCAAATTATGAAAATTGAACATAGAGGAATAAAAGGATAGGCAATCCAAATTTCAAGATCCTATAGGCATGAAATATGCACCTCGCCAACTAGTTCTTAATGCTAAAGACAACTAAAATTTCTACAACCTATAGCTCTGAGCTAGGCCAATATAATAACAATAACACTAGTAGCATGAACAGTAGTAAAATTAGCTATGATAAAAAAAAGGAAAGAAAATTGAGGGTGACAGAAAAAAAATATTTCACGACAAAGTGCAAAGGCGAGGTCAAACTATTGACAGTTTATTCTTTTCATTCAACTCTGTCATCCCTGACACAAATACTTTTTGTTAACAACAAGAGAAACTTAATGGATAAGAAAAGTATCCAAATTTTAGAACTGAAACCTCATAAGACAGTAGAGAGTTTAGCAAACCAAAACTTTCAGCACATGTGACAAAATAAGGTATAAGAACTACATTTTCTTTTTCCTCTTTAGACTATCAGTTCCACCTGAGAATAGCCTCTAACGTCTTATACAATCGCAAATTTTTAACCAAATACCACACATAGTAATACCTGAACAGAACCAATTCTTTTGAAAGCTAGCACTTCACACCCCATGCTTGAGTTCATTCCACTAAGCTATCCCACTGAAAAAGGACAGAGAAAGACCCATGTGTTTCTCTCCGTTTACTAACATAAACAACCAAAATTTATGTCTATCACCCTTCTGTTCTGTGCTGAGTTCTTAGCCTCTGTCCACATACTAACTTGATCATCGCAGCAAATCTAGGCAACCACCTCTTCCACCAAATTGCTCATGTTGAATGCGGTCCCTTTTGGCAACCTCAAATGCACAGTTTATGAGAAGTTATCAGAACTAGTAGGGCATCCAATACATCATTCAATCAAAACGAATCCTAGGCAAGAGAGAGCCAAGAGTTTCATCTGCCAACTATTGCAATTCAGACCCACATCTTCCTCCGGGCCATTTCCAAACTCCATAATCAATCCCCCCCTTTTAGCCCCACGGGACACAAAATTTCATTCATCTCCATGTAAATTGCTTTTTCATCCAGTGTCCTAAACCATAACAATCAGGAGAATTATGCAAGATCCACTACCGGTGTAGCCCTAAAAGTACAACTGTTGTCCCAGCTTTATAATATGCACAAACTTAAGAGCAATGCGCCAGGAGTATCACTGTTTTGCACACGAAACACTTCAAAATAAATAAAAAGGTGAATAGGTACTTAAAAGTTCAAATATTCAGTAGCCACTTCCAGAAGAAAGCTATAATCAAAGCTGTAGATACTTCGGAAAAAAGAACATGCACAATTAAAGAGCACAAATTCCAAAAAAGGAAGGATCAGACGTAGAAGTAAGAAAACAAGCTAGCTCAATTATGTTTGATACAAATCAGAGAAGTATAAGAGAAAAGATGGATTACTCCATTAAAGTACCTCTCTCAAACTTTTTACCGCCGACATCCATGTCTGTTATGGTAAAGGTATCTCTGAGTATATGAATAGCCATCCTCTTCCTTACTGAGAAACATTTACCAGATTAAAGACGATCAAAGTCAGAAATCTAGAGGATCCGACTAAATATAAACTGCATGCTAATCGAAAATCGATCAAAAATTAGGTTTAATAAATGAAACATCGCATTAAATGATGGCTAAGCAGTACTTCATGCAGCAGATGGAAACAAAGATAAAAAAGGCTACGGATGGAATCGCATCTGCAAAATAGAGTTCCTTCAAGCAGATTGGTATGAGTCTGGAAGGAGAGGCTCTTATGCCAATTTGAGAAAAGTCTCGGTCTGTACTTAAACAAAAAGCATTGGCATATTGGCCTCAGCCTTTTACTATCACTAGAGCCTGGAACTCGTGCAATGCACAGGTTAGGCCTACCAAAAAATTCATGAAATAAGGAAATACTGTCGGGACAACAACAACAACAACATTACCCCAGTGCCTTAGAGGCTCCCGCCTATGGCGGGGTATGGAGGTCAGATATACGCAACTATACCCATGTGTTAGAAACACACAGGTTGTTTCTCGATGACCCTGGTCATCATGAAAATTGTGTCAAGCTGTGTCGATCAACTGCTACTCCATAATATAAGAAGCGCAGCCAATTTAATGAGTCATTTTGCTTTATTCCATCATATTTTAAGGTCAAAAAAGATTGTGTCATTGACTCTATTGAAAATGGAAATACTGCCAGGAAAATACACAAAACATAGGAAGACTACAACCAGGAACAGTAGAGCCTCAACCATACATAAGATAAGTCCCAACCACCGAAACTCCAGCAACATTACATCATTAGTTAGCCTAGCAAGTCTTGCGATTCTTCAGCTCTCCTAAAGTACTTGGAACTGACCTGAAATCCCAGTATCTGCAGGGTCCTAATAATGATAATTTCTTCCAGTTCGGAATCTGCCATGTGATTTCTCCATGAATTCCAACATTTCCACCAACTCGAAAGTTCAATTGACCTTAAATAGCTGATTCCTAAAGGCATTTCTCCAGACACTTTGTTATCAAAGAGTTCTAACTGCTGTAACCTTGAGAATTTCTAATCTTTCTAGGAATCCCGCCTTCTAGAGAATTTGAATTCAAGGAATGTAGTCGTAAAACAGATAAATCTCCAGTCTCTGATGGTATGTTTCCTGAAAGACCATTGAAGCTGAGGTCTAATATGCTCAAAGATGACAAATTTCCAATTTCAGCAGGGATTTCTCCAGTGAGATCCCCGTCTAAGATTACAAGAACTATCAAGAAGTTGAAGGACATGATTTGATGAAGAAAAGGGGTATTAATATTGATGGAACTGATTATGATCTCACTGACATAGTCGTCTTTGGCACATTTGATCTAATACCATTTGTTTGGTGGGATGCATTCCATGAAGAGAAAAATGTTGCAGAGAAGGAAGAATAGGGAGTTCATAGCCATGATATCAGAAACTGAGTTTCTTGATTCAGAGCAGAGATTGGTTGGATCGGAGCTGTTGTAGTCAGAAAGAGAAGAAGAATTGTGGTGATTTTGTTGATAGACATGATGATGGGGTTTGTTTGATTCAAGCATTTCGTTTGTCTCCTTCAACCATAAAGCACACAGTTGATTCATTGAATATGCTTTGTCCTAACTCCACTTTGTCTTCTACTAGTACCATGTTTAATGTAAAGAACGTAGGTGGCCATCCGGGTTTCTAACACTCGCACATTGCAGGGATTCTTTTGGTCTCCCATGAAACCATTTTCTAGGAAATGGTTTCTTCTGTAGATTATTGTCTTAATATGACGCAATATAACGTTTTCCCACCTGAGATTGAAGTTTCACATGGTTTGTCCTAATTGTTGGTGTTTTGTAATCCACAATCAGATTGCAGGATAGACATCAACTAGATATCTATTTCTCGTGTCTTTAACTTCTAGGACATCACTTTTGCAGATACCCAATTCTTTCTGTAGTCTTTTTATGGTTGATAAACAGCTACAAAAATCTCATATTTGCAACTGAATATCAGAACAGAGTAACCATTCAAACAAGAAGCTGGTACTGGAGCTTATCCGGAGGCTAGAAAAGAAGTTACTGAAAACCTTTTGCGTCCTCTTTTTTACATCTTTACTTCAAAAGTTCAAAGCATGTAAACCTAATGCAACAGGGACCATAACATCTAATGCAAAACATCTTGGAGAAAAACCACTATAAAACATGTGCTCCTGCACATGAAAACAAAGAACAAGGACGTCAAAAACCGGAGTGGAATATTAATCAGCAGTATACGGTTTATGATCCCCCAATCCTTTTACTATGTCACAGGAAACCCAGAAATAGGTAACATCCATATAGTCCGGGAATTCAACTTGAAGGTGAATATCAGAATAAAATAGAAATAAAAGCAAAGTCAAAATGCCTCGTAATATAACACCCAGCTACCAAAGATTTGCAAGGAAAATTGAAATCTTTTAGTAGATCAGCGTAACCAAATAAACAATAGGGAGACCACCCTAGATGGAGAAATTCTAGACTATGATAAATCAAATATGAAATCTCCTCCAGATGGTAAGGCACGGGGAGAGAGAAATTGCATATATGAAGTGGAATAGAAGAGAAATCCAAGAAGAGGTAGGCACCAGGAGAGGAAGTTTCACTGGGAGTATGTGATACTTAGACACTGAAAATGGAAAATAATAATATTAATCATAATAATAACAACACATCTGCAAGAGTATATACCTCGGTAGATGGCCGCAAATTTCCTTCTTCCAAAGAGGAGGTGGAGGGGGCAGCGGATTTGCAGGGTGGTTGCGGTGCGATTCACAGGAGGGTAGATGGGGAGGTGGTGGCTGATCTGCAGATGGGGCAGGGGTCTGGTGGAGAGTGGGAGAGTGTGGGTTGGGCGGCGGCAGTTCTGCAACAGAGGTGTGCTAGAAATCACGGGCTAGGGCTAGTCTTGCAAATGAACCGAGCCTTTAGCCAATAATTCGAATTTGATTCATTTAGAATTCGGTTCGAATTCGAATTTAGCAAACTCAAATACGAATTCGAATCATATTGAGTTTGAAATGTTTTTTGAATCAAATTCATACTCGTCATTCGGTTCGAAAGTTTGGCGAAGCCTCGATAAAATAAACTTCTCGAAGGCTCGATTCGTGCTCGATTTAGCTCGGCTAACGTGTTATGGAAACAAATTTCTTATCCATGCCTTTTAACCCTAGCTTCATTTTCCTGGTGCTTATGGGATTTTCTCACCCCATCAGCCTTAGGCCGTCACCATCTCCATCTGCCTCCTTTTTTTTTTCCTCCCTCTCCCTCTGCCTCCTCCCTCCCCCTTCACCCACTTCCTCCTCCCTTGACTCTTATTTTCCTTTCCTCCTTTCTCTTTCTTGATTTTTCTTAGCCATCGACAGCCCCTCTCTCCAGCTCTCTTTCTGCCTCGTACATCGACTCTCGCCTCTCTCATCTCCCTATCCTCATTCTACACATTTTTTGGCTTTCCAGATCCAGATTTACACTCAAACACGTGACTATTCACTTTCTCTGCCTAGTGACTGAATTTTGTATCATAATCATAAGGTTTGGTCCCTTGTCTTCATGTTTTGCCTTTTCTTTTTTCTTTTTCGGTTTGTGCACTTGAGTGTGAGAATTTGATGTGATGATATGTTACTACATGTATGTTTGGTCTTTTCCCTCTCCACAGCTTATTAAAGGGCTGCTAATTTTGGAGGTTTATAGTCCCGTGTCTTGCAATTTGGAGTTTAAAGAAACTAATTCTTCATTGTATGGTTGCTTCTTACTGTTGCTCCTTGTTGGTCTTTACTAAGTGCTTGTTTTTTCTTAGCACATGCATGTGCTGCTTTTGTTCGAATCAATTCGCTTCTTGAGTGATGTTTTCTGCACATGCATGTGATGTGATACTTCTGTTATTTCCTCCCAATATTACTTAGTATTCTTTCCAGGATGAATTTTGTCATCTGAAAACAGAATGATGTGTATTAATATACATGATGCTTGATTCCGACGGTGACTGAAAGTTGAAACCTTCCTTGACCATCAATTCATTTATAATCTCATGTTTTTTTCATATTTTAGAAAATGCATGAAAGTAGCCAGGATTTGGAGGTCTGTTTGCAACAGACAGTTGATTTTACCTCAGCAATTGCTATAAGGGGATGTGGCCTAGAGGATGAACATGGAAATGAAGAACAACATCCTCGGACCATACAAGAACAACATGATGGTGTAGACGATTCGTTTCAAAGAAAGAAGCCATCACAATTTTGTGATGAATGTGCACAGATTGAGCTACCAAATGGAGGAAGGAAACTACAGTGTGTACATTGCAAGATGAAGCTATCTATTCAAAGAAGTGGGGTGACTACTCACATGGACAGACATTTGAAAAATGCTTGCACTGTACGAGCACTGAAGTTGAAAAACATGTCCATGCTTAACCTTCAATCTCAAGATTCAAAAGTGAAAGCACCAATTTGGTTTTCGAAAAAGTATGATCATGCGAAGCAAAAGGAAGCGACTGGTCAATGGGTTCTCAAGAATGAGAAGCCTTTCAATATTGTTGAAGAAGATGGATATAACTTCATGATGCTAGTCAACCAGCCAGAATTTACTAAGATTTCTCAAACACAGGTGAAGCTGGATTGTATATCCGTTATTGAACAAGAAAGGTAAAAGTTGAAGATTCTTTTGAGAAGTGTGGGTAAGATTTTCGTTGACTATGGATATTTGGAATTCAATGTCACAAAAGTTATCATATATGTGTCTCACGAGCCACTTTGTTGATGTTGATTGGAAGTTTCAAAAGAGAGTCTTGAGTTTTGATGGAATATCTCATCCACACTCAAGTATTGAAGTTGTTGAAACTTTAAATAGATGTATCAAAGATTGGAAAATTGAGGGTAAAGTTTTCAGTCTTTCTGTTGATAATGCAAGTTATAATGATGTAGCAATTAGAATTCTCAAAGAAACATTCCTGAGAGCTAGAAATTTGCCATTATGAGGTAAACTTTTTCATGTTAGATGCTACGCTCACATCCTTAATATTATCATGCAAGACGGTCTAAATTCAATTAAGGATGTGATTTTTAATATTAGAGAGAGAGAGAGTTAATTTATTAATTATCCAACACGTTCGAAAAGATTTGGTGAGATTGTTAATCAAATGAAGCTTCCAGTGAGAAAAATGATCCTTGATTGTCCTACTCGTTGGAATTCAACCTATGGTATGTTGGTGGTGGCTTTAAAATTTAAGAATGCATTACCTGTTTTTCTAGAATTTGAACAAGGATATGTAAATTGTCCAAGTGAAGAGGAGTGGAAAAGGGTTGAACAAGTTGTTAAAATACTAGAGGCTTTTAGTGAAGCCACAAATATGATTTCTGGAAGTGAATATCCAATAGCAAATAAGTATCTTGTTATTGTTGGGAGGGTAAAAGAAGTTCTTGATTCTAGATGGATGATCCAGATATTTTTGTTTGGAGAATGATTTAGGAAATGAAAGAAAAGTTTGATAAGTATTGGAAGGAATTTAATCTTTTAATGGCTATTGCTGCTGTTTTGGATCCAAGGTGTAAGATGGTGATGGTTAATTTTGTGTTTGGCACAATATACACAAAAGAGGATGCTGAAATTCAAGTTTTAACATTAAAAGATGCTTCGGGTGAGCTCTTTAATGAATATGAGGACATGAATGATCTTTCATAGGAAAGTTCTACTCTAGGGAGTCATAGATTTGTATTTTGTATCATCTTCTAGTGACTTGTTATGTAGCTCCAGCTCGATAAATGTTGGTTGATCTAGATTCGATCAATTTGTACAATCTGTGAAAACTGTTCAGCTTGAAAAATCAGAATTAGAAATTTACCTTGAAGAGGGACTATATAGGATGAAATATGGAGATTCATCTTCGAATTTTTACTGTTTAGAGTGGTGGAAAAAATAACGAGTTGAAATATAAAATTTTGTCAAAGATGGCATGTGATATTTTAGCTATCCCAGCAAGTACATTTGCATGTGAGTCTACTTTTAATGCTGGAAGTAGAGTTATTGATTATTATCGAGCCTCATTATCTAAAGAGATTGTTCAAGCACTAACATGTGGAGATGACTCAGGGAGGAAGCTTCATGGGATGAAGAAAAAGGCGAAGGTACTATATGCAACATTTTTTTCGTACATAGTAATTTTATTTTATCAAGTTTTATTCATGCATGAGATTTGACTTTATTGTAGATTGATGAAGAACCAGTTGAGATCCATTTGGCACAAGAGTAATAAGATGGAAGGTCACTATTTATAACTTTTGTTTTAATATTATTGTTACGATGATTTGCTTATTTGTAGTTGTATTTTCTTAGATGGTCTTTTCTCTATTTTTGCTCGATTTTGCATACAAGTATGATGAAGTCTCTGTTTCCTTCATAGTGCTCTAGTGCAGTTAGAGTGATTGCAATTAACTTTGTCGTTTCTAGGATTCAATTTGAGGTTTTGATTTTACTTTGAAACTGAGGCATGTATTTTGTTTTGGAATCATATGAATGATTGTGCAACTGAGACGCGTAATTTATTTTCGAATCATATGAATGATTGTAAAACTGAGGTAGGTATTTTGTTTTGGAATCATATGAATGTGAAATCGGCCACTATGTTGTAATTACTTTGTCACTTATAGGTTTTAATTTGAGTTTCTGATTTTACTTTGCCACTGATGGATGTATTTTATTGTTGTGCAGATCATGTTGGCTTTTGGTGGAGAGGAGCAAATAGATTGTTGTAGTGATGTTAGGCTTTATTTTGAGTTATATGAGCATATCTGGTGCTGGTGCACACTGTTTTTTTTGTGGAGTTGGATTGCATTTATAGCCCAAATGATGATATATTTTGTGTAATTGGTTGCACTTATGGTGTAGTTGGATTAGATTTATGATGATATCTTGTGTAACAATTTATGACAGTGTCAATGACCATATAAGAATCAACATCTTCTTAGGAAAATAACAGTTGGCATAAGGATTAGTGTGTATTTTTTCTCATATGGGTCATTTACCTGCAAACCATGCTCCAGATAGTTTGCTGCTTTATTTGCATGTGTTAGTTTATAGAAGAATGGTAATATTGTTATTCATGAATCGAATTCGAGCTCACAAATCAATCTGAGTTTGCGAATCAAAATAATATCTACGAATCATAATCGAGCTTTGAGCCAAATCAAATTTTTACTAAAACTTATCGAATTCGAATACAAGCTGAATTTGAGGTCCACCACGAACTCGAACTCAAACCCAAACCTTAGAAAATATTTTTGAATTGAACCTGAATTTTAAATTATTCATTAAAATTCGATTCGTTTGCACCCTTAGTTAGGACTCAGAAATCGATCAAGAGAGATGATAGAAATAATTAAAATTCTTCCTTTTTTTAATATTAACAAGTTTAGTTTATGGAACCAAATTTGCCAAAAAAAACAAAAATCATTACATCAACAGGCATAATCATCACTATGGATCAGATTATCATAAAAAGTTCATCATAAATACAACACAGGGCACGCCTCAACAACAACAAAAACTATCGCTAAAGTCTGAAAAGATGAAAGACAGACAAACAATGTTTTTATTCCAAAAGACAGAGAGTTTGTTTCATAAAATATTTATCATAAATATGGATCATAATCATAAAATAAATCTAAATGAGTCAAATAAGCTCTATGAGAAAATGAGCCTAGATCTACTAGGCAGGTAAATATATGTGCTTTCAGACTCGTAGAGTGTATCAAATTGTACGAAGTAAGAAGCCAACATGCAATAGGTTCGTCCGGATTTGACTAGGTTGGACTAGTTTACTAATCACACACACACACACACAGATGTACATATATTTTTAATATATAGTTTCTACACAAATACACACATGCATATATATATATATGTGTGTGTGTGTGTGTAGACATATATGAATATGTATGTGCACATATACGTACGCATACATATATACATGTTGGGAAAAGCAATAAAAGTGATTTCGAAAATACTTCAAATTTATATAAAATCATGTAAGAAGGTTGATTGGAGAATGAAGTGAAATTTGGATTGGATGAGTGAGACGATACCCTGTATGTGCTGTATGTTTGCATATGTGTATATATGCCAAATTTTGTGTTGTATGGAATAAAATCTGAAAAATCATATTTGTGTGTTGTATATATTTACTGTCTTGGGTGTATATATGTATAAATTGATGTATAATTTTCATATACATATGATATATAATCTATGATACATGTATGAATATATGTATGATTATTTGTATGAATTTGGTATTATATGGAATATAAAGACAAAAATAGGTATAGATACACCATAGATCTGTTGGACCGTGACAAGTGCAATGAACACTACTAGAGGGGGGCGAATAGTGGTTAGCTGAAATTGCACTACTATTCTTAAACAAAAATTCCCCTAAAAATAGAATCTGAGAGCTACTCAGATTCAGTACCCGTATTTGAAAAATTCACAAGTCACTACACATAATTCCAAAATTTTTGAAACTTTCCAGATATCAATTTCAATTTCTTGAATAGACTCTGTCCAAAACAAGAGCTAAAAATAAAATCGTTGGTCCTTCAAACAAACAAAAAGATTTAGATGGTCAATTTGGACAATATTGTACAAAAAGTTACTGAATTTTGAAAACTTATATCTCTTTAATTACTCAGCCAAAAAGATTGATTTTTATGTCAAAATTTTCCTTAGGATAACTAGTTTATGTTTCTAAAAGGCACTAACCTGAAATTGTGCTTAATAAAATCAAAATGCATGTTACTCAAAAACTGGTCAAATTGCAGCCAGAATAGAGCAGTTATCCATCAAAGACCGAAAGACTAACTTTCTTTTGCTCAAATCGAGTGATTCTTATTGAAAATGAAAGCTAACAGTCCAAAGTATAACTCCACTAAACATCACAAATTTGGAAAATGTTTTGCTATTTTTTCAAGAGTGTGAATTTAGGTGAAAACTGCAGTGAAAAACAGGCAGAATGCAAAAAAGTAGAAGCAAGAGAAAAACACCGAGAATTTATCCTGGTTCGGTCAATATGACTTACTCCAATCCCAAGGAACACCTTTCCTTGGATTTTACTATGAATTAATCACCAATACAACAAGAACCAAGCTTGATCCTTGAGTTATACACCAACCCTATTCAAGACTTGGCAAACCACCTCTATGCAACTTTAGCTGCAACACCTCAAACACCTATTGATGTATCCTTCTAAAATTGGCTAATCAATCTTACAAATTTTGAAACAAGAGGTGTATAATGTAGCTAGACAACAACTATCAATGGAACACCTTAGCTGTTGGACCGTGCACCTGCAATGAACACCACTAGAGGGGGGGGGTGAATAGTGGTTA